>CM061753.1:122203702-123403702 GCA_030979885.1 Lolium multiflorum | reverse complement strand
ATCATGCATGAATTTTCGCTGATTGTTTTGATTGTTCTACAGAGAGAAAAACGCGAATTCGTGACAGACAAGAAATCTGTTTCTGCGCATAAATCCAAATCTAGTATCAACCTTCTATTAGAGACTTTACTTGGCACAAAAACATGATAAGGAGAGGTTGCTACAGTAGTAACAACTTCCAAGACTCAACAAAACCGTAGTAAAAATAAAAAAAACATGGGTTATCTCCCAAGAAGTGCTTTTCTTTAACGCCTTTCCTGCAAGAAGTGCAAATCAAGTATTATCAAGAGAAGAAGCATTAACATCATAATTTTCCTTACAAACACAACTTGTCGCAGAGGGTACCTTAGATGCTCCATTATCTAAATTTCCCATGGTGGTACTAAGGGTTTTATCAATTTTAGGCTTATAATAATTCTTTGGTTTAGGCACCTTAGAGACATACATGAATTTTTGCTCTTTACCCACATAAGCTTTCTCCTTAAACTTAAGAGAAGAAAAAGTTGAACCCAAGGTTCCCATAGCTTCTTCAAGTTCACCAATCCTATGAGTTTGATTATCATGGATAGCACAAGTTTCTAAGACAGCAATTCTTTCATTAATTCCTCCTAGGGATTTATCAAGTTTATCAGTATTATCAAGTAATATTCCCAATTTAGTCTCAACACTTGGAAGATTTTTTTCTATGGCTTCCAACTTTTTCATGACATCCTCAAGAGAGATTTCAATTTTAACTTCATTAACAGGTGGTATTCCAACTAGACTCTCAATGATGCAACTAGCTTCTAAAGCGGGAGTACCTAGGAAATTACCTCCCGAAAGAGTATCAAGAACATACCTATTCCAGCTAGATATACCAACATAAAAGTTCCTAAGGAGGATAGTAGTGTTTCTTAGTTCACCTATGATGAGCATCACTAATTCTGTACCAAGCATCTTTAAAACTTTCTCCCCTTGTTGCTTAAACGAACGAACTTCAACTTCAGGATTACTCATTTTATCAATAATAAAATTAAACTAAGCAAACCGAATAAAATAAAGTAAAAACAAGTAACTAATTTTTTTGTGTTTTTGATATAAGAAAGCAAACAAGACAGAATATAAAACAAAGTAAAGCAAGACAATAAACAAAGTAAAGAGATTGGATGTGAGAGACTCCCCTTACGGCGTGTCTTGATCTCCCAACAAGCGCCGGAAATAGTCTTGATGGCGCGTGATGCACACGTCCGTTGGGAACCCCAAGAGGAAGGTGTGATGCGCACAGCAGTAAGTTTTCTCTCAGAAGAAAACAAGGTTATCGAACCAGTAGGAGATGAAGGCCACGTGAAGGTTGTTGGTGGCGGAGTGTAGTGCGGCGCAACACCAAGGATTCCGGCGCTAACGTGGAACCTGCACAACATAATCAAAATACTTTGCCCCAACTTAACAGTGAGGTTGTCAATCTCACCGGCTTGCTGAAAACAAAGGATTAAACGTATGGTGTGGAGAAGGATGTTTGTTTGCGAAGAACAACAGAGAACAGAGATTAGATTGTATTTCAGATGTAAAAGAATGGACCGGGGTCCACAGTTCACTAGTGGTGTCTCTCCAATAAGATAAATAGCATGTTGGGTGAACAAATTACGGTTGGGCAATTGACAGAATAGAGATGCACATACATATCATGATGACTACTATGAGATTTAATCGGGGCATTACGACAAAGAACATAGACCGCCATCCGGCATGCATATCTATGCCTAAAAGTCCACCTTCGGGTTAGCATCCGCACCCCTCCAGTATTAAGTTGCAAACAACAGACAATTGAATTAAGTATGGTGCGTAATGTAATCAACACAAATATCCTTAGACAAAGCATCGATGTTTTATCCCTAGTGGCAACACACATCCACAACCTTAGAACTCTGTCACTGTCCCAAATTCAATGGAGGCATGAACCCACTATCGAGCATAAATACTCCCTCTTGGAGTCACAAGTATCAACTTGGCCAGAGCCTCTACTAGCAATGGAGAGCATGCAAGAACATAAACAACACATATATGATAGATCAATAATCAACTTGACATAGTATTCAATATCCATCGGATCCCAACAAACACAACATGTAGCATTACAAATAGGTGATCCTGATCATGATAGGCATCTCACAAGATCTAAACATGATAGCACAAGAGGAGAAGACAACCATCTAGCTACTGCTATGGACCCATAGTCCAAGGATGAACTACTCACGCATCAGTCCGGAGGCGGGCATGGTGATGTAGAGCCTCCGGTGATAATTCCCCTCTCACGGTGCGGAGGCGATCTCTGAATCCCCGAGATGGGATTGGCGGCGGCGTGTCTCGGTTTTCCGTATCGTGGCTCTTGGTACTAGGGTTTCGCGACGGAGGGATTTAGTAGGCGAAGAGGCAGCGCGGGGGGGTGCAGAGGCCCACCATATGGCGCGCGGCCGGAGGTGGGGCCGCGCGCCTATGGGGTGGCCGCCTCGTCGCCCCTCTTCGGACTTCTGGAAGACTCCGTGCAAAATAAGACAGTAGGCTTTGTTTCGTCAATTCCGAGAATATTTCTGTGTAGGATTTACGAAACCAAAACAGCAGAAAACAGAACCGCGCTTCGGCATCTTGTTAATAGGTTAGTGCCGGAAAATGCATCAAAACATCATAAAGTGTAAACAAAACATGTAGGTATTGTCATAAAACTAGCATGGAACATAAGAAATTATAGATACGTTGGAGACGTATCAGGTATACCTGAGTATATCTAAATTTCTAGGGTTAGACTCGAGGATAGGTGTTGCGGTGCAGAAGTGGAAGACGTGCAATTGTTGACACGTAGACGCGAGTCACGGTGCAGAAGTCGAAGACGTGCAATCGTGGACGCGCGCGTTGCAGAAGTCCAAGACGTGCAGACGTGCAATGGTGGACGCGTAGGACTATCTCTGTCACTCTCACTCGCTCACGCAACACCGCCTCTCACGTCCCATCAGGTCGGCCAGTACATCTCCTACTTCGCCAAGGGTGTCTACAGGTGCCCCTTCTGCACTAGGAGACTCGGCGGCACCAACTTCAACTGCCTCCTCATGCATGCCGAGGACAACGGAAAGACCTTCCCCAAGGTCGCCGCGATGGTGAACGTCTACTCCTTCCGCGCCAAGCACAAGGTGTTCGACATTCACCTCCGCAACTTGCAGCGGGTGGAGATCTCGGTCGGGCGCATGCCTCCGCTCAAGCCCAAGGTGTCCCAAGCAACAAGTGGAGGCGAGCTAGATGGGGTAGGCGGAGTCTTGGACATGTCTTCTTTGCAAGAAGCTTCTATTTTGCTGTTAGCAAGGGATCCCTTGTTGTTATGTTGTTAGTATGATGGTGTTGTGAAGAACCTCGAACCCCTAGGGAGGGATACCTATAATCTATCCATATTCTACTATATTTTGTTGGCCCTACTTTGTTTTCTCGATTTACTATGACTGTGTGAATTTATCGTACATTACCATGGAGATTTGCTTCTAGATTTAACTACATACATATGGACCAGAGGGAGTACTAGATTTGCTTCCATAATGGGCAAACAACGAGGGCCAAAAGGAACAAATAAATGAAGAAAGATAGAAATGCAAGCTTCTCTAGATTTGATACTAATTTGGTGAAAAGAACAGAGAGAAAGAGGGGAAAAGGTGCTCTTAAAAATGCTAATTTGGGGCCGAGAGAGACAGAACCCAGCTCCTGCTCACGTACAACCAAACGCGGTCTCGTCCTGTCCCACGCGGTCCCTTTCTACTAGCTCCACACGACACGGCCCCACACGGCGCGGCCCCACACGTCAGCACGGAACGGTCAAGTAAACGGGAATCCTCCCATCTGAGCTCCTTCTGCGGGTTTCAAACAAGGACTTGAAGAAAAGCGAGGAAAAACTAGGGTGAAAGCAGTACAACTAAGGACCTGAGGGCACGAGAATAGAAATCCCTATATGTAAGTGCCTCATGCCCCTTAGCCACTAATAAGTCACACCTCGTGCTACTCAACTTCAGATTATCATAGACCTTTCCCATATTGTTTGAACCAAGTATCACAAAGGGGTACCTCCATGCCACATGTACAAAGGACCAAAGGATATTTGAAATCTTGACTTACATAGGCCATCCATACCGGGACAACAAGGACACCAGTCATATGATCATCCTCTCTAAACTCTCTCTCACTTTTTTCTTTTTTTTCACTTTCCTTTTTTCACTCTCATTCTTTTTTCTATTTTTTCCTTTTCCACTCTCTTTCTTTTTTATTTCTCTATTTCTTTTCTCTCTTCCTGTTGAGGATGCTCTTGCTGAAACTTTCACCATGATTAGGCATGGCTTCAGTTAGTGCTCCAATGCTCTTCTCTGACATATATGCATACTCTAGTCTTTAGTTTGATAATCCCCTTTATTTCGGAGGCAACTATATATCAAGTAGCCGAAAAAACATGATGATCAACTCAAAGATGTGTGCAATGTTAAAAGGTGTGTGCAAGATTAAAGCATGGTTCCGACCTAGCACATTACTCATAATTTGTCAAACCCATAACTTTCATGGTTATGTTTTTCATACCATACCTTACTTTTCCATGAGCTTTAAATTACACAAAAAAGAAATTTTGAAGCAATTGGAGGCATACCACACATTTTATACTTGTAATAACAACTGCTATGTAGGTACGTATGACGATAGAGGGGTTGAGTTGATTTGGATACAAGTCAAAGCTTGTGTGAGAATTCATCTTTTTTTCTTTTGGCTTGCAAGAGGTCTAAAAGCATGCAATAGTGTTCATAGTGCTATTCATTTATCATCAATCAATGATACTTAATGTTAAACATCTATGTATACCTACTAAGAAGCAGCATTAAATAAGGAACTTAGCAAACCACCATTCAATAAAGCATTTGAAATTAGTAATACCATGCATAACTTAACTTTTAACATTTATGCATTCCTCTTTTTCTTTTCATAACACACAACTTATTTTTATTGAAGAATATGAGAGTTTATTTCAGTAGCTCTTTCATATGCATATAAGGTACTTAATATTATGGTCTCATTTATTTATAATAAAAAGTACACACAAATAAACTAAAAGACGCTCCAAGTTTTTGCAATAACTCTATGTTACTCAAAAAACAAAGTTTAGAAGTGTGCAAACCCAAAAATTTTAGATGAGTCCAGCGGGGTGCCTTGGGCATCCAAAAGATTAAGGTCTTCACCGTTCTTATATAGCTCTTGGTGTTGTCTTCCTCTATTTCATGTGAAATAACTTCAACACAAACTTTTCTCCCATTCTTTTCAATGGGGTGACATTAGTGGTACAAGAATATTATGCTTGCTGCCCTTTTTTCAAAGATAAAATAATTACTTTATGTACTAGACAGAAAATAAAGTTCTAACCATTCTTAGCAAATCAAAAGATTCAAGAAAAATCATTTTGAAACCCAAAAGAATTTAGCAGCAACAAAACTAAATTTTTTTCAACCACTTAGACACGTCAGGAATTTAACCAATTGTTTTGCGCATAGAGGATGAAAAGTTGCAGCTACAGTGAATTCATCAAGATTTTAGGATTTACGAATAAAATCAGAAAAATTGCCAATAAAAAGTGCAGCGTAGAAATCAGCAACTCCCACTTTGTTTCACAACTTTAAAACATCCAAATGGGTAAAAACTTGGTACTTTATTTAAAAATTAAAGAGTAAAAAAAGTAAAAATGCTTGCAACATGAAGAATGTAGAAAAAATCCAAAAAAAAAAACCTTCTCGGGTTGCCTCCCATAAAGAGGTTTCTTTATAGCCATATAGCTAGGCTTACTTACTTGTTTAAGTGGTATGGAAAACATGTGGTAGCTTGAATCTTGGTGCTACCTCCTTCTTCCTTGGAAAGTGCTCCATACACTTCTTGTGTGGGAATTGAAACTTTAAATTTCCCTTCCTTTGAATCAATAATAGCCCCGATAGTTCTAAAAAGGGTCTCCCAAGAATTATAGGACTAGAGCTATGGCTCCCCATGTCCATGACAATAAAATCCACATGCACATATGTCATATGTAATTCGACTATAACATTATTTTCTCTTTCTAATGTTTTTTTAGTTCAACAATCATCAAGTAAAAGATCTATAGAGCATTTTTCTGTATTCTTAAGATTTAGCAAATGATATAGCTCTTTAGATAAAACATAGACACTAGATCCTATATCTAAAATAGCATGATTTGTCCCTTTGTCTATAGAAATGAATATCTTGGGATCCAAGCATCCCCAAGCTTAGGTGATATCATCGCTTCATTAGTATAGCTTTCCATCTTTTCTTCGATAACATAATTAGCTATGTATGAGCCAAACCATGTTTGATGAACATTTGTCAAGATCTAGTAATGGCTGTTTTGCTTCACTTAACATTTTTTACTTCTTTATCTATCTTCTTTTCCCTACTATATAATTGAAAATTTCATATCTATCATCGAAGACTTCTTTAGGAACTTCAGCATTTTTTGAACTTAATAATTGTATAGAAAAATGTTCAACAATTTTTTAAAAAATACATGAAGTTTCACTAATTTTAAAAGTTCAATTTAAAAATCTTCATGAATTGAGAGAATATCCTTGTATTCAAAAATGTTAACGAAAGTGAAAAATGTTTGTGAATTTAAATAGTGTGTGAATTTCCAAAATATTCATCAATTTGACAAGGATGTTCATGAATTTTATAAAAAATGAATTAAAATAATGTTCAAAAACTTGAAAAATTGAGAGAAAAATTAAGTAGAGAAGAAGAAACAAATATAAAAAACTAAAAACAAAAACTAGGAAAAAAGTAAGAAAAAAACTCCAAAGCACGAAAACCAACCTGGTCCGCACGAAAGCAAGTTTAATGGTAGGGTTAACTACTGCCTATAAGTCATTGCCATGTCATCTGTACCTAGCTCTATAGCTAACATGTATAGTAGTTAGCTCTAAATGTGTGATATATGTTCCATCTTACATTCTCAGTGAACACGTGATAAAGCTAGCTTTTGCATTAAATTCTACCTCTATTCTCGCTTATCCAACTCAGCAAAAATATGAGAGAAGTAAAAAAAACATAATATGGTACAAACAAAAATGGAAAAAAGTAAGAAAAAGCAAACTCTCCAAAGCAAAAAAAAAAAAAACAGAAACCAGAATAAAAAGCAGAAGTATCTAGGCCGGAACCACAAGGAACGGCGCTTTAAACTTCAATGCCATGAAGAAGGCCAGAAATCGTCCACAATACATATTGGTGAAGTGATGATTGTGCGGAAATCCTATACACCGACCAGGTCGGTGCCTACCAGGCACCGCACAGCCTGGTCGGGTATTGGGCCTGGCCCATTTTAACTTCTTTTTTTCGTTTTCTGTTTCTGTTTCTGTTTTATCTTTTTTCTGTTTTCTTTTTTGTTTCCTTTTTTCTGTTTATTTTTCTTTTTTGTTTAAAACCGAAAACTTCAAATTTGAAATTAGTACAAATTCGAAAAAGTTCAAATTTTGAGAAGTGTTCAAAACGAAAATTGTTCAAAGCTAAAAATTGTTCATATCCGAAAAATGTTCATAATCGAAAAGTGTTCAAATTTAAAATATATTTTTCAAAAAATGTTCAAATTTTTTGGGAAAAATCGAATTTTTTAAAAAATGTTCATTCTAAAAAAATGTTCAAAATTTGTTCCAATTTAAAAAAAATCCAATTTGAAAATTTTTCCAATCTGAAAAATGTTCAAATTTTAAAAAGTTTAAATTTGGAAAGTTTAATTTTCAAATAATTCGATTTAAAAACAGAACGAAACCGTCGATCGGAAGGAAACTTTAGTACAGAACAATCGATCGGAAAAACCTTCCTGAACGATCGTTCGGAAGTCACGAGCCAGACCGAAACGCTTTGTAACTATCATGGGCCAGGCCCATGTACGCAAGGGGGTGTGCGGCAACTCTACTAGTGCCGACTAGGTCGGTGTAAAGGAGCGTCCGGTGATTGTGCTTGTGGAGTTTACTATAAACCAATTGGTGGGTTCACATTGTTCATTAACTATGGGCTTGACCCGATTTTTTCCCCTTGGCCTTTCGGCTAGCTAGGACAGACCAGATGCCAATCTTCTAATGCACATCAATTAGTTCGAACATGTTGTATGTTTGCTAGTTCAGCAACCCCGTTCCCTCTGTTCTATAAGATAAGGCGTCATTCACGGGTCAACAATTTAAAACTTTGGGCATGATTTATAATTATAATATATTTACAAAAACTGTATAAATTTGTAAAATAGCCATTTGCAAAACGTAGTAGTATCATTTTATTGCAATTCTGTGTGGGCACAAACAAGATTCAATGTTTACATTTAGAGTACATATATACAACAAGAGAAATGAATGAGTATCTAGTATCTACACAATTTTTTTTTTCCAAACGATCCAGCAAGGATCGAATTTTCATTATCATGAGGGATAACGAAAATACAGCCGAGTTCACGAAGCAGCAAAAACAAAAAGAGTATCTACACAAATAAACACATATATGGGCATATAAGCGGTGGTGTGCTAGGCGGGATCATCATGTTGGAACGGGGGAGGTATTCAGGTATATATCCAAGTCTCTAGACTTTAGACCCCTCCTGATTACCAAGTCTGGCCTTGCGCTCTTGCGAGAGCATACTGGCGAAACGGATGAGCTCCTCCTCGTTCGTGCCCCTCTTGGGGTCAGGCTCGTTCTTCCCCGTTTCGACGTTCACCTTGCACGCCGGCCTCTTGAGCAGCGCCTCGCCGACGCTGACGAGCCGGGCGAGGTTCTCGGGCGTGGACACGTCGACGGACGCCGTCTCGCCCTTGAGCTCATCGTCCTGTATGCGGAGGTAGCGCTTATGGACGTGCAACGCCTGGAAGAGCACGGAGGCGTGGATGTCGACGAGGTCGGAGCTGGCCTGGCTGAAGCTGTCGATGATGGGCGTGGCGCCGCTGTTGTAGAGCCACCCGAGAAGGCCCCACTTGCTGCTCTGCAGTGCGTCAAACTTCTCCTCGATCTTGGAGGTGCCGGTGCCGAGCGAGAGGACCATGAACTTTCCGTAGTCGGCGGGCTTGATGGGGAAGAAGTCCGGGTTCCCCATGAGGATCTGGTTGCTTACGTTGGTCATCGCCAGCAGCGTCTGTATCCATGAGATGTGATGTCAATTAGCCAAACAAAGAAGGATACACATCAAAATCACATATATAAGTCAATTAAATGGGACAGGGCATTTTTGCTCCCAGGCACATATGTGCTCGTTTTGTGGACCATTCATGTTGTCTGGAGGCACGTGCCACTGTAATTCTTTAATCTGCCAGGCAAGGTTTGATGGACGGAGATTTTGGACTGTTTTGACGGTGGAATTGGTGGACCTATGGTACAGTACACGTAGCTATGATGCATGATGCATCCACTGCTTGCTGCATGCTCGACCAGTCCAACCCCGATATGACGCTGTCTCGCCACCGTGTGCGCCGGTGCCCGCCTTGCGGAGGCGGCTCGTCCTCGCATGCGCAGACATGCTGCGTCGCGGCTGCCGCGTTTTCCGGTGTTGGTCCCTAGGGCGACGCGGTCGACAGCCTGACGCTCGCTCTACAGACCAATGACGAACTGTCGTGGACGTGGCACCGGCGTCATTCACGGCGTATCTGGGCTCCTGGAGTACAACAAGACCGCGCCGTTGCGCTTCACGCACTTCACGCACTTCACGGCCAACGCTGACGCTGGGCGCGTGCACAAGGTGGACCTCGACGCCGCTCATGACGTGCATATGCCACCGCTCCAACAGGCCATCTGCGACCACGCCGACATCAACCTGGGCTCGCCCCTCGCCGGAGGTCAGGGATCATCGGCGCCAGCCCCGACCGCGACATGCTACTGTGCGGCGACCGCCTCCGCGTCATTGCCAGCTCCCTCAACCTCCTATTCCGCTTCCACCCGATGCTCCTCCCCTGCATGGCCAATCTCGCAGTCGCAGCCGACCCGACCACCTTCCTTGAGCTGCACCTAGAAGAGATGCCGGCACCCGGCAACCGCATGATGTACCTACGCAGGCTTTCACGGGATGGTGAGTGACCATTAAATGAGCACTGCGGTGGGACTTACGGTAGCTGAGAGAGAAAAAAAGCGTCAGTGGAGGAGACAACGGCGATGACCTGCCGCGGTGGGTGGCTGCGGCTATGGACTTCTACTAGGATGTGTTCGATGTGCTAGAGGCTGATGCCACCGGACAGCCGCCGTGCGCGGCGCAGGAGCATGCTTGCGGTTGTGCATGTGCGGCCCTTGCGCGGCGCAGGGCTCTGAGAGAATTCTCGCGGCTGTACATGTGCGGCTCTTGCTACAGCTGCACTACTCGTCGGAGAGGGCTCCAGGCAGTCCAGGTGTTTCCACGATTTATGTACCAGCAACGTCCGTCAAGACATACAACCTGAGTACCACCTACCTCACAGGAAACGAGTGATCTATAAGGCTGGTCATAGTGCTAAGTATCATGTAGTAGTATCATGCATATGATACTACTACATGATACTATCTCTATAGTGGGTAGTATCATGAAGTAGTATTATAGTCATGCTATATTTATTGATTTTTAGAATCTCAATGCAAATTTGTGTACATGATTTGTTTAGCATTAACTTTTCTCGTTGTTTGCGCTATGATACTGTATCTACCTATGTTACTCTAATCTCCTCTCTCCTCCTTAATTAGCTGCCACATCAGCATTTTTGTGGGACCAATATGCATGATACTAGCTATGATACTAGCACTATGGCTAGCCTAAATCGAGCTCATCTATGCTCGGGATCAGAATAGCATTTCTGAATTAAATGATGTTAATTAATGGGTGTAAAACTATTTTCCAATCAACTGAGAACAGTCAGATGATGTCATCAAAACTTTGTTGCAATTCATGATTAGCATGAATCACGATACAAATCAAATTGTGTAGGACTTAACTGATGAGTACGAAGTTAGTTCTCAGCTAGTTTAGGTTATCAAGCCGACTCACCGGATTGTTTGCGGCAACCCCTCCGTCAATGAGGTTGAAGTCCCGGGGCTTTCCCTCCCCGTCCATTGTCTGGAAATGGTGGCCGGGGAGATAGGTGGGCGCGGCGGAGGTGCCGATGCACACGTCCGAGAGAAGAGCGTTTTTGGAGACATCCTTGATGGCCTGTAAAGTTTTAGTGGATCACCCTGATTAGGAAATTAAGCAGGCTATAGCTATATGGTTGCGAGAAGCATGTTACAAGTGTGAGTACATCGTAAGTTGAGAAGATTGTAGGCTGGAGGAGCTTGATGTCGAAGGTAGGGATGATGACGGTTTTGAGCGTTTGGTTGAGCCGCGTGTCGCCGAGTAGCTCCTTGACGACCTTGTGGAGGTACTTGCCGTTGTACTTGGGTCCCATTAAGCTCTTGAATAGACCGAAACTGAAAGGCCATTTTCTACACCACACAGAATATATATGGTCGATCATACATGCATGTAAGTATGAAGAATTTGGTTGAGGAGCTGATGGTGGCAAGAATTTGGTTGAGGAGCTGATGGTGGCATGCTTAACTTTTAGTCTGTAGTACGTGAGAATGCGAGATTTATGTAATCCTCACCTGGCAGGAGGGAAGATGCTAGGGCTGTGCTGGAGGTAGAAGCTGTTGATGTCCTTAGCGGCGAAGAGCGGGCGGCCCTGGGCGTTGGGCGCGGTGATCATGGCGGTCACCAGGCCCCCGGTGCTAGTTCCCGCGATCACGTCGAAGTAGTCCGCGAGCCTCACGGTGTCGTCCTCATCGATCTCCTATTTTTATGTGACGAGAACCGGGCAACAGAATACAGCTCTTTAGATGCATGAACGTGCAAGAGAACATTATATTAGTCGAAGAAACTTGTTGATTAATTACCTGGAGCTTTTTCTCGAGGAAGGCGAGGATGGTGCCAGGGATGATGCCGCGCACGCCGCCGCCGTCGATGCTGAGCACGGTGACGGTGCTCCCGTAGGACGGCGGCGGGGTCCTGGGAGTCCCTAGGGACGACGACGCGCCGCGGCTGAGCATCCGCTGCGCCGGGTTCAGGGTCAGGGGCTCGTTGCTCTGCCCCAACGGGACTTTCATGGCCGCCATGGATGATGCGACCTCAGAATCTCAGATCACAAACTAGGACTTCGGATTCCTTAGATTTACGAAAAGGCTAAGTTGGTCGGCTTGTCTCTGGATTTTTGCGTAGTAGCTAGTTATTGCACATGAATAACCTGCAAGGCTGCTCGTAGTATTTATGTACGTGAATTCCATCGGCCGCTGTAAAAAGTCGTGTTTCCCGATCGCCGGAAACGTCGTCCAGACAGGTGATTCAGTGCCAGTCAAAATTTTGAATTGAAGGAGCCAAACACGCGGGAAAGAGGCCATTGGCCATGTATCGACGTGAATTGGTCCGGTCAAGGACCAGGCCCTGATCGAGTTCTTATCTAGCGAGGCGCGGGGTGCCACTACTGTTTCTCCCATTTCTCCCATTTCTTACTTGCTATTTATTAGCTTATCTATTTTGTTGCGTGTAGAAGCTGGAGCGGCTGAATGCGCAATGTTGGAAGAGCGGGAGAAATTTCTCCTCGATCGGTGAAAATGTACGGAACCATCGCCCTCGTCTCGTCAGCGAAGAAATTTGAGGTTCCTTCACGTGTGACAGTTCTGGTTTCTACCGAGTCCCCCCACCATGCTTCCCAGCAGATACTCTCTACTTCCGTCCAATACATTCTCACCTAGCTGAACGTTTGATGTCGCCATGTCGATCGATACATTTATCCAGGAGCTAGCCGGTAGGACCGTCTCCGTGCATCTCTGTCTTCTTCGATCAAGCCAATATTTTCCCACACGATCCACGGAAAATAACCATTTTTTCTGGAAATTTATTTACAAGCTCAAAATACGGGTTTATAATTAATCAAAAAGATCTAATACTACTACTACAACGTTTGTTCTTTACAAGTCCTCGGTTGATATGGAGGACTGTATTCATACATTTTAATCTTTCGTCACACCAACTAGTGTTTTGATTATGTACGTTTGGAAAATTAGCTCCGAATTAACATAAGGCTCAAATCCTAGTGTGAGTGTGCTCTTTATGTTGGCCTTTATGAACTTCTTGTATTGTTTCTGTTAAGATATGTTGAGATATGTGTATATCTGTACGTGTATCTTCTTTATTTATGACGGATCCACCTACTTCCATCTATAGTTGAGGTTGTGGCCTATATAGGTACATGTATTTGTCTCACATCGATGCATTGTGATTTGCATCATTCCACATGGTATCAGATTCCCCACGATCCTAACCTCCCAAAACCGGCCGCCGCCTCTCCCCTTGGCGCCGCCGCCGGTCCTCCTCCTGCCCACCGCGCCGCCCCCTCCAGCTGGCCGCCGCGATGTCTTCTACTCCCTCCTACAACCCCTGGACCAGGGTCATCCACGCCTACACCATGCCGGTGCCCCGTCCACCCGCTCCGGGCATCATGCGTCCATGCCCGCCGACGCATCAGGCTCTCTTCGCCGCGCCGCAGCCGGCCCCCGGCGCACTGCCCTACGGCGGCTTGGCACCGTACGCCGCCCCACCGCCGGCCGCACCGGCCCCCTAGGACCTTGCCCTCTACACCGCCCTCCAGTACGCGCCCTCTCCGGGCTCCTACACTGGCGGCGGTGGCTGGTTCATGGACACTGGTGCCTCCGCACACATGGCCGCTCACTCGGGCAACCTCTCCACCTCCTCGCCAACTTCCACTTCCTCTCGCATCATTGTTGGTAACGGTGCTGGTCTCCCCATCTCCCACATAGGTTCTACTAATTTTCAGTCTAATTCTAAGCCTTTATCTCTCAATAATGTCATTGTTTCTCCTCAACTTGTCCAAAACTTAGTCTCTGTTAAAACTCTCTCTCGTGACAACTTTGTAACTGTGGAATTTGACGCGTTTGATTTTTCTGTAAAGGACGCCCATACCCGGATGGTTCTGCACCGCTGTGAGAGTCCTGGCGATCTCTATCCCGTCCAACCGACTCCTTCCTCTCACGCTGCACCTCGCGCTCTTGCCGTCGGCGTAGATCTCTGGCATGCTCGCCTGGGACATCCTAACCCCGCCACACTCCGTCAAATCATGAAGAGTTTTTCCTTTTCTTGTAATAAACTTGATACTCACACCTGTGAGGCGTGTCGTGTTGGCAAGCACGTACGTCTCCCCTTTAGTAGCTATTCCACAGTTGCGTCATTTCCTTTTCAGTTAATTCATAGCGATGTTTGGACTTCTCCCATTACTAGTAATTATTGTTTTCTATACTACCTTGTTCTGTTAGATGATTTTCTCACTTTGTATGGACGTTCCCTCTCCGTTAGAAACCCGATGTAGCCCAGACCCTCACCACTTTCTACGCCTATGTCTCCACCCAATTCGGTCGCCTCATTCATGCTCTCCAAACCGATAACGGTAAGGAGTTTGCCAACACCACCATCCGCAACATTCTTGCTTCCCACGGCACCATCTTTCGTCTAACCTGCCCATACACATCCCAGCAGAACGGCCGAGCCGAGCGCGTCCTCCGCACCCTTAACGACTACGTCCGCACCCTTCTCCTCCACGCCCATATACCTCCTTCATTTTGGCCAGACGCCCTCGCCACCACCATCCTCCTAGTTAATCTCCGCCTGTGTCGTCCTCGCTGGAACTACGCGCCACATCATCTTCTTTTCGGGTCTCCCCCGTCCTATGACGGCCTCCGCATCTTTGGTTGTCGCTGCTATCCTAGTACCGCCGCCACCGCCCCTCACAAACTCGCCCCGCGCTCCGTTCCTTGTGTCTTCCTTGGTTACCCGGCTAACACCAAAGGCTACTGCTACTAAGATCCGGTTGCTCACCGCGTCATCACCTCCGGGCACGTGTACTTTGATGAGCATTGCTTTCCTTTTGCACAGAGACAGGTGGCGGCCACTCCTCCTTCGACAAATGATGGTCCCCGATGTCACGCCGGCTGCAGTGCCCTCGAGCTCGGACTCGGGCACTGCCTCGTCGTCCTCCGCCGCGCCCTTGAGCTCTGGCTCGGGTGCTGCCTCGCCGCCCTCTTGGTCACCCTCGATCCATATCTCGGGTGACCTCGCTCCAACGGCTGCGCCGACGCCCGCCCCGACGCCGCCTGCGTCGCCCTCGAGCCCCAGCTCGAGCTCCGCCCCGTCTTCTTCAGGCGACGCCCCGTCTCCGCCGCCTTCACCGGGTGACGCTCCACCGCCGCCCCCGCCACCAGCCGCGGGACCCCTGACTTGCGCACGCGCGGGCATCTCTCGCCCGAGTACGCGGTATCCCTCCGATGAGTACGTCTGCACTGCATCGACCTCTGCACCGTCACCGCTGCCCGTCTCCGCTCGGGCGGCCCCCGCGACCCCATGTGGTATGCAGCCATGCAGGAGGAGTTTGACGCCTTGCAGCGTAACCAGACGTTTCAGCTCGTCCCTCGACCGCCCCACGCCAACATCATCACCGGGAAGTGGGTCTTCAAGCACAAGTTCCATCCTGATGGGACTCTGAATCGCCATAAGGCGCACTGGGTGGTACGCGGCTTTCGTCAGCGAGCCGGCATCGACTTCACCGACACTTCCGCCCCGGTTGTCAAGCCCGGGACGATTCGCACTGTCCTCCAGCTTGCGGTCTCCCGCGCCTGGCCAGTTCATCAGATGGATGTGTCCAACGCCTTTCTCCACGGTCACCTTGAGGAGCAGGTCTTTTGTCAGTAGCCTACAGGGTTCGTCGACACCACTCACCCCGACCACGTGTGCTTGCTCTCGCGTTCATTATACGGACTCAAGCAGGCCCCTCGCGCGTGGTACTAGCGCATCGCAATGTTTCTTCATCACCTCGGCTTCCGCTCGACACGCTCCGGTGCCTCGCTGTTTGTTTACAGCCAAGGCGCCGACACTGTGTACCTCCTTCTCTACATCGACGACATCATCTTGACGGCTTGCACCACGGATCTTCTTCGTCGCCTCACCGACCGTCTTCGCGTTGAGTTCGCCCTCATGGACTTGGGGCCCCTGCACTACTTCCTCGGCATCGAGGTTGTTCGTCGTGCCGATGGCTTCTTCCTGCACCAGCGCAAGTACGCACGTGAGCTCCTCGACCGCGCTGGCATGCTTAATAGCAAGGCCGCGGCCACACCTGTCGACACGAGGTCCAAGCTCTCCACTACGGATGGAGCGCCCGCACCCGATGCGTCCTTCTATCGGTCCATCGTTGGTGCCCTGCAGTACCTCACTCTGACACGCCTAGAGCTCCAGTACACCGTTCAGCAGGTCTGCCTCCATATGCACGCTCCGCGCGATGCTCATTGAACCGCAGTCAAGCGCATACTTCGCTACATCTGTGGGACCATGGACCTTGGTCTCTCGCTTCACGCCTCCACCGCCATGGACATCATCGCCTACTCCGATGCAGACTGGGCCGGCTGCCCCAATACGCGACGCTCCACGTCGGGCTATTGTGTCAACCTTGGACCCTCGCTTATATCATGGTCGTCTAAGCGATAGCCCACGGTCTCTTGCTCCAGCGCCGAAGCAGAGTACCGCGTCGTCGCCAACGCCGTCGCCGAGGTCTCCTGGCTCCGACAGCTTCTTGGCGAGCTCTCGGTTCCCACCGCCAAGGCCACCTTGGTCTACTGCGATAATGTCTCCGCGGTCTACCTCTCCGCCAACCCGGTCCATCATCGCCGCACCAAGCACATCGAGCTGGACATCCACTTCGTTCGGGAGCAGGTGGCTCTTGGCCATATTCGTGTTCTTCATGTGCCCACCTCCCAGCAGTTTGCGGACATCATGACCAAGGGTCTGCCTACGGCGTCCTTCGAGGAGTTTCGATCCAGTCTTTGCGTCAGTTCTATCGACGCTTCGACTGCGGGGATGTTGAGATATGTTGAGATATGTGTATATCTGTACGTGTATCTTCTGTATTTATGACAGTTTCATCTCTAACAAAAGAAGAAATCTAAGTTGTTTTAAGATATTTATATAAATGATAACCTACTAGCTTCGTACGTGGTCTTCACTGCATCGGATGGACGTGCAGGATACTCTGGACTCTAGGTGCGGTCGTTGGGAGTTGGTTCCACGAATGTTCAAATGATTTCCGTGGTGGCCTAGGCCCTAGGGATTGTCTTTCTAGTATATTAGTTGCATCGTGTGATCTTGTTATTTTCAAGCATCTATATATTGCGATACCATTTTTATTTCTTACCTTTCCGCAACAAATAAAACTTAGCCATGAAATACCCCTCAAGCTCTGGCCGGAGTAGAGTTTAGCCTAAATGCCCCTGAAAGCACGCATACACAAGAACGATAGATAAGAACTAACTTCCCATGGAGAGGCCAGGCTGCCGTATCATCAGAATTCTAATCGGATTCCAACGTAACGATGCATCGCGCAGCCCAACAAAGAGAAGCGCGACAAGTTATGTTCATGCACTAATCTCTTCTCTGTATTATGTAAAACATCGTGTGTGAATCAATTCAAATCGGATGCACTTCGGACAGAAATTTGTCGGACGTATAGCACTACTCTACTCCTATATAGGTTACGTGTATTGGAGAATATCCCAAGAGAGTCTAGTTGGAGGGGTAAGAAGAGAGATGAGAGGGAATCGATAGCTGTAGTTCTGAGGTCAGGTCTGATTCGGTTTACATGCTGAAGTTTCTCCAAGTGGCTGGAAATACTTGCAGAGAGAACAAACCTTCCATTCGATCGTACCCATTCTTGCGGAAGGTACTCTTTTCATCCACTTAGGGCGTGTAACAAGAGCTTTCCACGAATCTCCCTAGCCACATAAAATTGAGCTCAGGTCAATACGTTTACTTATACTGGCATGTAGTAGTATGCAGCAGCCGTTGTCATTGGTTCACGTGTGTAACGTATCCGTCCGAAGAAAGCGAGAGACAGCTAGTATAACAAAGTGGCTTTTGCTCGAAGGTTCTCATTTTATATATGGTGATGGACCCCAAACCGATCGATGCCGGTAAGACATTTTACGCGTGTCCATTATACTGCTCTCTACTAATGTACATGAAGCTAACTCTAAAAAAAATTGCCAAGGAAAAAGAAAACTCCAAAACAGACCGATAAGGCCCCCCTCTTGGCTTGGTGCGGTGACACGCCGCACCCGTGGCGTAATTCAGTTTTGTCATGGCTAGGTTTGACATCGACATGATTTTTGGAAGTTATTAGATGTTAGCCAATGAACATAATATAAGAGAACTAGTGCAACATCGACATGATTTCTGAATTTGTTAGATGTTAGCCAATGTGCATGATATACGAGTAGTAGTAGTTGTAGATATATAAATATATTCATACATGTACGATATGTAACAAGTAGCATATATGTACACAGTACACACTGGTTTGCACGATATATTATAGTAACAACGACGCATATTTTGTGATGCCTATGGTAACACGGAAAATTTACTTGCCGACGGAAAATTACGCAACGTTAAAGAATTACAATATGGAAACTGCGTATGAAAACTAAATCTGAAAACTTGTTCCGGAGAACAACTGTCTAAGAGAAATTTACCGTTGACAACTGAGCATAAATCTATCTATTATATACTAAAAGCAAAATAAGGATGTTTAATAGAGTCACCACATTAAGCTACATCATCTAAATTATATTAGCAGTTAGATATAAAATCTGTGGCTATGATTTTAAATAAATGCAAAAAGTTACGTAACGGAAAAGCAGTCCAGTTGACACGATCTATTAAAAAGCAGAAGACATATTTAGATGACCGTACTATTGATGGTAAGGCAAATCTGATCGTGACATTTATGGTCTTCTCATACAACAGTTTTTTTTCTTAATAACGTGTCAACTTACACCTTAAAAGTATCTATCTTGGTTCTTGAACAAAAAAAAAGTACAAGTAAATTAATTAGAACGTGGGTGTAGTTCCAGTTTGACACGTAAATATATGGAAGATTAAGTTTTGATGGACTCCCATATTTTTTTATTTGGATGCACTTAATATTTTAGTACATGGAAAGTAAATTTTCAACAGGAAGAGAGATCACGTAGACGTTATTGGTTCTCGCCCTGGGACTCCTGTTATTTTTTCTTTTGATTTTAGACCCACGTTTGTTGCTTATACATGGAAAGCATTTTTTGCGGGAAAGAGATCCCTTACTAATAGGCAAGTCCGTTTCCCTAAAAAATAAAGGCAAGTCTATTTAAAAAATAGCCGTGAAGATATCTCATAATAGGCCACACGATTAGTATTATGTATCAAATATGGAATGGCGCGTATCAGATCACCGCGAAAAAACAAAAGTATTCCATAGTGTTCAACTTAAGAAAAAGTTGTAGCATCAAGTCGTGTCACCATGGGACTCTAATTGCATCTGTTAGAAAATTCCTAGAGTAAGAAACTTGGAGTTTGTGTGAAAATAGCATGTACGACGCAAAACAAATCTATTATATACTACTAAAAACAAAACAAGAGGTTTTTAGGAGACACCGCGAATCCACATATGCTAAATAAATAGAAATTGATGATTCTAATCCTAACGGCTGAGAGTAAAAGATAAAAAGTGTTACATACAACAAAAAAAGACGTACAAAAGAAAATGTATGGCACGATAAGTCATATGGTTACGCACGCCTGTGTTAAAACCAAAAAAAATTCATACACGTTCGTTTATAATAAGAGTATAAGTTGGTTTACGCCTAAGCTCTGATATGTTTCCTTCAAAATACCGGTCTGCTTTCAGGTATAAGGATATTTCATGGACCACTTCCAGGTATGGTTGCGTGAAATCAGGAATTCTTTAAACATACATGTTGGTACATAATATGGACCTACACATCTAGAGCAGCTAACGTTGTACATATTTAGATTGCTGGATTTATGTTTAATTGTGGATATTAAAAAAAGATGAGGCACAACACGATTGTTCAAAAATCTGCACTAATATGGATACAATCCTTATCCGATAGGCCATGCGACTTCTTTTAAATTGAGTACTTCATGTTCAATTAGACGTGCACGTTTGGCCAAAAAGTACACTAAGGCACTGTAGAAAAAACACCACGTTTCTAATATCGATGCCATGCACTATGAATTAGAGCAATAGTAGCTCACATTTTGTTGATAGATCACCTTCACGTCAGTGGGTGGCTGCCAACGTTTTTTTCTCGGTGGGAGAAAACACAAGTAGGTAATATCGTTTCCCTTTTTCAGAAATTATGAGAATACTAGCAAAAATATGGCCCAAAATTGTCATACCAATTTAGAACTTCGCCCAAAATTCATCAAAAAACTTAATGTGAGCAAATTATGTAATTGTCAGTAAATTTGGCTAGGTAATTTTTTTTTTCTCGGTGTGTCATGCCCTACCGCATGCAACGGTATTTTACGTTTGTGGAAATTCTGAAAATACTTCTCGAAATTTGTTGAACCAATTTACTAATTCGTCTAAAACTTCTCAAACAAAAAATAAATTTTGAGGGTATATCCAAATGTCGGTTAATTTCTACGGTAATATTTTTTCTTTGTTGATTAACAAAAAAACTGATTTCCTATGAGATATCAGAAATACCAATTGAGAAAAAAGATTGGTTACACATGCTAAGCTTCAAGAGTGCGAGAAGGCTAGCGATAACAATAAATATTGCGAGAAAGCATAGGCCCAAATTCGTAGGCCAATGGGCTAATATCGACGATCTTTAATATTATTTACAACCATGACCTATTGTAATACTACACACAAATCTACATGCTAGCTCGCGATATGGATTTAATCCTATAAAAAGATATAATATCACCATGTAGAAAACGTCAAGAGTGGCTAATGATATTTATAATTCTACCGCAATTGGTGAAGTAGAATTTCACCCACAAATTAAGGAATATAAATATGTTATTGTACATGTAGGATAATATTACGGTTACTATGGAATTAAAAAATTCAATGAGAGGCCATTGGTATTATTATTGATTACATAACAAAATTATAGTGTCGCTATCACTTTCGAGACAATAAATCCAATGCCCTCGCAGTTGCGAGGGCCACTATGCTAGTTACAGAAAAAAAAAGTACACGCCCTCAAAGATTAGCTGTAAGATATAACTACCACACGGCTGGAAAGTTGCATCGAAAAAATACCGTAGAGTAACTAAAAGAAGGATCTAGAAAGAATAATTCCGTAGACGTAGTGTCAAAGAGTTATCATTGAGTAGTTAAAAAGCAGGGACGTACCACCGAGTAGCTAAAAAGAAGGAACATATGTTATTGTTTTTCAAGGCAACCGAAAATGAAGCTCAGAGAATCAAAAAATGAACTTGATATCTATGCAGATGGCACGGTACAGCTGATCAACCCCTCTAAATGTTCTATAGCCTTTAGTGCAACTTGCATGAATGAGAATATTCATTCAGTAGGAGGCGACGATCCCGTTGACAGCGAGACGCTTGCGGTGACTTCGTCAATTTTAAGATCCAATCCACCGGCTCAGTCTTTCGGAGGTGTTCATAGGGGTACGGTGTGCGTGTATGCATTCATAGGGGTGAGTGTATGCGCGTGTATGTGAGCGTCTACACTTGTACTGTGTTTCTCAAAAAAAAAGAATCAGGAAGCTCTTTGTTCAATTCTTCAAGTGTAGCAACAAGTTTTTGAAGATAAATACTTGGGTCTTCCCACTCTAGATGGACGCATGCATGCAATTGAGTATGATCGGGATGCTATTGTGTGTGCCTCGATGGTTTTCATTGATCAATATATATACACATCATTACCCGATAATCTAGATAGATCTAAAACCCTAGAGGTATCTAGCATGTCCCCGCAGTCTAAACGAGGACTGCTGATGTGAAGACTGGATGGAAAATCAACAAACAGCGGAGTCGGAAAGCCTTTGGTGAAAATCTCTGCAAATTGGGAAGCTGAAGGAACATGAAGAACCCGAAGAGCACCTAGAGCAACTTTCTCCCGAACAAAATGAATATCTAGCTCGATGTGCTTGGTGCGCCTATACTGAACATGATTAGCAGACATGTAAAACGATGAGATGTTGTCACAATAGACAACTGTGGCGATGTCAATAGGACAACGAAGTTCCCCTAGAAGATGGAGTAACCAGCATGTATCGGCAACTGCTGTAGCAACGTCACGATATTCAGCTTCAGCGCTGCTGCACGACACGGTCGGCTGGCGACGAGACGACCAGGATATCAAATTGTCATCCAAATACACACAAAACCCGGAGGTAGAGCGGCATGTATCCGAGCATCCTACCCAGTTGGCATCTGAATATGCAACTAGATTATGAGTGCTAGATGAGTAGAGAGTGAGACTGTGATCAAGAGAACCGTGAAGATAACGAAGAATCTGTTTGATTAGGAGGAAGTGAGCTTCATGTGGATCATGCATATGAAGACAAACCTAATGAACAGTGATACGTCTCCAACGTATCGATAATTTCTTATGTTCCATGCTACTTTATTGATGATACCTACATGTTTTATGCACATTATATGTCATATTTATGCATTTTCTGGAACTAACCTATTAACAAGATGCCGAAGAGCCAGTTGTGTTTTCTGCTGTTTTGGTTTCAGAAATCCTAGTAAGGAAATATTCTCGGAATTGGACGAAATCTTCGCCGGGGTCCTATTTTTGCGGGCTTCCAGAAGACCGAAGGGAAGGAAGTGGGGCCACGAGGCGCCGACACCATAGCGGCGGCCCAGGCCCGGCCGCGCCGACCTAGGGTGTGGGGCCCTCGTTTGGCCCCCGCGTTGCCCTTCCGCCTGCTTAAAGCCTCCGTCGCGAAAACCCCAGTACCGAGAGCCACGATACGGAAAACCTTCCAGAGACGCCGCCGCCGCGAATCCCATCTCGGGGGATTCAGGAGATCGCCTCCGGCACTGCCGGAGAGGGGATTCATCTCCTGGAGGACTCTTCATCGCCATGATCGCCTCCGGAGTGATGAGTGAGTAGTTCACCCCTGGACCATGGGTCCATAGCAGTAGCTAGATGGTCGTCTTCTCCTTGTTGTGCTTCATTGTTGGATCTTGTGAGCTGCCTAACATGATCAAGATCATCTATCTGTAATACTATATGTTGTGTTTGTCGGGATCCGATGGATAGAGAATACTATGTTATGGTGATTATCAATCTATTGTTTATGTGTTGTTTATGATCTTGCATGCTCTCCGTTATTAGTAGAGGCTCTGGCCAAGTTTTTGCTCTTAACTCCAAGAGGGAGTATTTATGCTCGATAGTGGGTTCATGCCTTCATTGACACTGGGACAGTGACAGAAAGTTCTAAGGTTGTGATGTCTGTTGCCACTAGGGATAAAACATTGATTCTATGTCTAAGGATGTAGTTGTCGATTACATTACGCACCATACTTAATGCAATTGTCTGTTGCTTAGCAACTTAATACCGAATGGGGTTCGGATGATAACCTGAAGGTGGACTTTTAGGCATAGATGCAGTTGGATGGCGGTCTATGTACTTTGTCGTAATGCCCGGATTAAATCTCACTATATTTATCATATCATGTATATGCATTGTTATGCCCTTCTCTATTTGTCAATTGCCCGACTGTAATTTGTTCACCCAACATGCTTTTATCTTATGGGAGAGACACCTCTAGTGAACTGTGGACCCCGGTCCTATTCTTTACATAGCATACAATCTACTGCAATTGTGTTTTACTATTTTCTTTGCAAACATCTTCCACTCGATACGTTTAATCCTTTGTTACAGCAAGCCGGTGAGATTGACAACCTCACTGTTTCGTTGGGGCAAAGTACTTTGGTTTTGTTGTGCAGATTCCACGTTGGCGCCGGAATCCCTGTTGTTGCGCCGCATCACATTTCGCCACCATCAACCTTCAACGTGCTTCTTGGCTCCTCCTGGTTCGATTCAACCTTGGTTTCTTTCTGAGGGAAAACTTGCCACTGTGCGCATTGATACGTCTCCAACATATCGATAATTTCTTATGTTCCATGCTACTTTATTGATGATACCTACATGTTTTATGCACACTTTACGTCATATTCGTGCATTTTCTGGAACTAACATATTAACAAGATGCCGAAGTGCCAGTTCCTGTTTTCTGCTGTTTTTGGTTTCAGAAATCCTAGTAACGAAATATTCTCGGAATTGGACGAAATCAACGCCCAGGTTCCTATTTTGCCCGGAAGCAGAACACCCGAGAGCCGCCAGAGGAGGGCCCTGTGGGCCCCAGATGATAGGGTGGCGCGGCCAGGGCTGGGCCCGCGCCACCCTATGGTGTGGTCGCCCCTTCGCCCCTCCGACGCTCCCCTTTCGCCTATTTAAAGGTCCTGACCTAAAAACCCTTACGGAAAAGCCACGGTACGCGAAACCTTCCGAGCCGCCGCCATCGCGAAGCCAAGATCCGGGGGACAGGAGTCTCTGTTCCGGCACCCTGCCGGACGGGGAAGTGCCCCGGAAGGCTTCTCCATCGATACCGCTGCCATCTCCACCGCCATCTTCATCACCGCTGCTGCTCCCATGAGGAGGGAGTAGTTCTCCATTGAGGCTCGGGGCTGTACCGGTAGCTATGTGGTTCATCTCTCTCCTATGTAATTCAATACAATGATCTCATGAGCTGCTTTACATGATTGAGATTCATATGAGTTTTGTATCACTATTCATCTATGTGCTACTCTAGTGATGTTATTAAAGTACTCTATTCCTCCTCCACGTGTGTAATGGTGACAGTGTGTGCACCGTGTGAGTACTTGGCGTAGGCTATGATTATGATCTCTTGTAGATTATGAAGTTAATTATTGCTATGATGGTATTGATGTGTATTATTCCTCCTACATAATCATGAAGGTGACAGTGTGCATGCTATGTTAGTACTTGGTTTAGTCGTATTGATCTTTCTTGCACTCTAAGGTTATTTAAATATGAACATCTAATTGTGGAGCTTGTTAACTTCGGCATTGAGGGTTCGTGTAATCCTACGCAATGTGTTCATCATCCAACAAGAGAGTGTAGAGTATGCATTTATCTATTCTGTTATGTGATCAATGTTGAGAGTGTCCACTAGTGAAAGTCTAATCCCTAGGCCTTGTTCCTAACTACTATCGCTGCTTGTTTACTGTTTACTGCGTTACTACTGCTGCTTTACTGCATGTTTACTTCCTATAATATTACTACCATCAACTGCACGCCAGCAAGCTATTTTCTGGCGCCGTACTACTGCTCATATTCATTCATACCACTTGTATTTCACTATCTCTTCGCCGAACTAGTGCACCTATTAGGTGTGTTGGGGACACAAGAGACTTCTTGCTTTGTGGTTGCAGGGTTGCATGAGAGGGATATCTTTGACCTCTTCCTCCCCGAGTTCGATAAACCTTGGGTAATCCACTTAAGGGAAACTTGCTGTTCTACAAACCTCTGCTCTTGGAGGCCCAACACTGTCTACAAGAATAGAAGCACCCGTAGACATCAAGCACTTTTCTGGCGCCGTTGCCGGGGAGGAAAGATAAAGGCACTAATACTTCGGTTCCAGGTAACAGTACTTTTCTGGCGCCATTGTGTGTGTGCTCGAAGCTATTTCCTTTAGACTCTGCAATTGCGACATTTGGTTTCTTGTTTACACTAGTTAGGCATAATGGACAACAATGACCTTTTTATTCTATTTCCTGATTTAAGACATGGATGGTTTGATGCGAAAATTAAAAAAACCATGGAACATATTAATATGAATGCTTTGAACACCATTGTTGTTAATGATATGGAAAATTCTAAGCTTGGGGAAGCTGGTTTTGATGAGCATGATATTTTTAGTCCCCCAAGCATTGAGGAGAAAATTTACTTTGATGATACTTTGCCTCCCATTTATGATGATTATAATGATAGTAGTCTTTTGTTACCACCTGTTATGGAGGATAAATTTGATTATGATTACAATATACCTCCTATATTTGATAGCTACTTTGTTGAATTTGCTCCCACTACAATTAATAAGAATGACTATGCTTATGTTGGGAGTAGTAATTATTTTATGCATGAGACTCATGATAAGAATGCTTTATGTGATAGTTATATTGTTGAGTTTGCTCATGATGCTACTGAAAGTTATTATGAGAGAGGAAAATATGGTTGTAAAAATTTTCATGTTACTAAAACACCTCTCTATGTGCTGAAATTTTTGAAGCTACACTTGTTTTATCTTCCTATGCTTGTTACTTTGCTCTTCATGAACTTGTTTATTTACAAGATTCCTATGCATAGGAAGCATGTTAGACTTAAATGTGTTTTGAATTTGCCTCTTGATGCTCTCTTTTGCTTCAACTTCTATTTCTTGCGAGTGCATCATTAAAACTGCTGAGCCCATCTTAATGGCTATAAAGAAAGAACTTCTTGGAGATAACCCATCGCCAATGCACAAGAACCAAGGTCACACAAGAGGCTGAAGCATATCAAGCTGCGTTATCATTCGATTCGCGAGTACATCGAAGATGGAGAAGTAAAGATTTGCAAAGTACACACTGATCTGAATGTAGCAGATCCGTTGACTAAAGCTCTCCCTAGGGCAAAGCATGACCAACACCAGAATGCCATGGGTGTTAGGTACCTTACAATGTAATCTAGATTATTGACTATAGTGCAAGTGGGAGACTGTTGGAGATATGCCCAAGAGGCAATAATAAAAGTGGTTATTATATATCTTTATGTTTATGATAAATGTTTATATACCATGCTATAATTGTATTAACCGAAACATTGATACATGTGTGATATGTAAACAACAAAGAGTCCCTAGTAAGCCTCTTAACTAGCTTGTTGATTAATAGATGATTAGTTTCATAATCATGAACATTGGATGTTATTAATAACAAGATTATATCATTATATGAATGATGTAATGGACACACCCAATTAAGCGTAGCATAAGATCACGTCATTAAGTTATTTGCTATAAGCTTTCGTTACATAGTTACCTAGTCCTTATGACCATGAGATCATGTAAATCACTTATACCGGAAAGGTACTTTGATTACATCAAACGCCACTGCGTAAATGGGTGGTTATAAAGGTGGGATTAAGTATCCGGAAAGTATGAGTTGAGGCATATGGATCAACAGTGGGATTTGTCCATCCCGATGACGGATAGATATACTCTGGGCCCTCTCGGTGGAATGTCGTCTAATGTCTTGCAAGCATATGAATAAGTTCATAAGAGACCACATACCACGGTACGAGTAAAGAGTACTTGTCAGGAGACGAGGTTGAACAAGGTATAGTGTGATACCGATGATCAAACCTCGGACAAGTAAAATATCGCGTGACAAAGGGAATTGGTATCGTATGTGAATGGTTCATTCGATCACTAAAGTCATCGTTGAATATGTGGGAGCCATTATGGATCTCCAGATCCCGCTATTGGTTATTGGTCGGAGTGAGTACTCAACCATGTCCGCATAGTTCGCGAACCGTAGGGTGACACACTTAAAGTTGGATGTTGAAATGGTAGAACTTGAATATGGAATGGAGTTCGAATATTTGTTCGGAGTCCCGGATGAGATCCCGGACATCACGAGGAGTTCCGGAATGGTCCGGATAATAAGATTCATATATAGGATGTCATTTTATGTGAATTAAAATGATTCGGAAGGTTCTATGGAAGGTTCTAGAAGGTTCTAGAAAAGTCCGGAAGAAACCACCAAGGAAGGTGGAGTCCACATGGGACTCCACCTCCATGGCCGGCCAACCCTAGTGGGGTGGAGTCCCAAGTGGACTCCCCCATAAGGGGCCGGCCACCCCCCCATATGGTAGGTGGAATTCCCACCTCTAGTGGGAATCCTAGCTTGGGAAGGTTTCCCACCATATGGAAGGTTTTGGGTTCGGGTCTTATTCGGAGACTTGTAGTCCAACACTTGGGGCTTCCACCTATATAATGAGGAGCCAAGGGGAGGGGGCCGGACACACCAAAGCCACCACCTTGGCCGCCCCCTATAGTGGCCGGCCACCCCCTCTCCCCAAACCCTAGCGCCCCGCTCCTCCACCATATCCCGCACGCTTAGCGAAGCTCCGCCGGATTTCTCCACCGCCACCGACACCACGCCGTCGTGCTGTCGGATTCAAGAGGAGCTACTACTTCCGCTGCCCGCTGGAACGGGGAGGTGGACGTCGTCTTCATCAACAACCGAACGTGTGACCGAGTACGGAGGTGCTGCCCGTTCGTGGCGCCGTGATCAAGATCTTCTACGCGCTTTTGCAAGCGGCAAGTGATCGTCTACCGCAGCAACAAGAGCCTCATCTTGTAGGCTTTGGAATCTCTTCAAGGGTGAGACTCGATAATCCCCTCGTTGCTACCGTCTTCTAGATTGCATCTTGGCTTGGATTGCGTGTTCGCCGTAGGAAAATTTTTGTTTTCTATGCTACGTTATCCTACAGTGGTATCAGAGCCGTGTCTATGCATAGATGGTTGCACGAGTAGAACACAATGGTTTTGTGGGCGTTGATGCTTATGTTATCTTTAGCTTGAGTACTTTGCATCTTTGTGGCATAGTGGGATGAAGCGGCTCGGGCTAACTTTACATGACCGCGTTCATGAGATTTGCTCCACGCTTGACATGCAACTTGTATTGCATAAGTGGCTTTGCGGGTGTCTGTCTCTCCTACTATAGTGAAGATTCAATTTACTCTTCTATTGACAACACTAGTATCACCGTTGTGGTTGATGTTCGTAGGTAGATTGGATCTTGCTCGAAAACCCTAAACCACGTAAAATATGCAAACCAAATTAGAGAACGTCTAACTTGTTTTTGCAGGGTTTGGTGATGTGATATGACCATAATGTGATGATGACTATGTATGAGATGATCATTATTGTATTGTGGCAACCGGCAGGAGCCTTATGGTTGTCTTTAAATTTCATGTTGAGTAGTATTTCAAAGTAGTTGTAATAGTTGCTACATGGAGGACGATCATGAAGACGGCGCCATTGACCTTGGTGCTTCGCCGACGATGATGGAGATCATGCCCGTTGATGATGGAGATCATGTCCGTGCTTTGAAGATGAAGATCAAAGGCGCAAAGACAAAAGGGCCATATCATATCACATATGAACTGCATGTGATGTTAATCCTTTTATGCATCTTATTTTGCTTAGATCGCGACGGTAGCATTATAAGATGACCCCTCTCACTAAAATTTCAAGATAATAAAGTGTTCATCCTTAGTAGCACCGTTGCCAAGACTTGTCGTTTCGAAGCATCTCGTGATGATCGGGTGTGATAGAATCAACAAGTGCATACAACGGGTGCAAGTCAGTTTTGCACATGCGGATACTAAGGTGGCCTTGACGAGCCTAGCATGTACAGACATGGTCTCGGAACACGTGATACCGAAAGGTAGAGCATGAATCATATGATTGATATGATGAACACTTTGAGTGTTCGCCATTGAAATTACATCTTGTCTCGTGATGATCGGGCATAGGTGTGATGGATTTGGTTCGTGTGATCACTAAAACAATGCGAGGGATATTGTTTTGAGTGGGAGTTCACCTAGTTTTTAATTTTGTTAAATTAAAATTTGAACTCAATTTGTCATAAACATTAGTCTAAACTATTGCAAATATGTTGTAGATATGGCGTCCCCAATCAATTTTAACCAGTTCCTAGAGAAAGAAAAGCTTAAGAGCAACGGTAGCAACTTCACCGACTGGTTCCGTCATGTGAGGATCTTCCTCAATGGCGGAAACCTGCAATATGTGCTTGATGCACCGCTAGGTGACCCTCCTGCAGAAACTGAAACCGATGAAGTAAAGAATGTTTACGCGACTCGGAAAACTCGGTACTCTCAAGTTCAGTGTGCCATCCTGTGCAGTCTGGAAGCCGATCTTCAAAAACGTTTTGAGCACCACGATCCACATGAGTTAATCAATGAGTTGAAAACTATCTTTGAGACTCATGCGGCCGTGGAATGCTATGAAGCATCGAAACACTTCTTCAGCTGCATGATGGAAGAAGGCAGCTCCGTTAGTGAGCACATGCTCGCCATGACCGGGCATGCGAAGAAACTCAGTGACTTGGGAATAGTGATTCCTAACAGACTGGGGATTAATCGTGTCCTTCAATCACTGCCACCTAGTTATAAGAACTTTGTGATTAATTACAATATGCAGAACATGAACAAAGAGTTACCTGAACTCTTCGCCATGCTAAAATCTGCTGAGATTGAAATTAAGAAAGAGCACCAAGTGTTGATGGTCAACAAGACCACCAGCTTCAAGAAACAGGGCAAGTCTAAAGGCAAGAACAAGAAGAGTGGCAAGAAAGCTGCCACGCCTCCTGTGAAACCTAAGACTGGCCCTAAGCCTGATGCTGAGTGCTATTACTGCAAGGAGAAGGGACACTGGAAGCGTAATTGCTCCAAGTATTTGGCGGATCTGAAGAGCGGCCTTGTCAAGAAGAAGAAAGAAGGTATATCTGATATACATGTTATAGATGTTTATCTTACTGGTTCTCGTACTAGTACCTGGGTATTTGATACTGGTTCGGTTGCTCATATTTGTAACTCGAAACAGGAACTAAAGAATAAACGAAGACTACTAAAGGATGAAGTGACCATGCGCGTTGGAAATGGATCCAAAGTCGATGTGATCGCTGTCGGCACACTTCCTCTACATCTACCTTCGGGATTAGTTTTAAGCCTAAATAATTGTTATTTTGTACCCGCGTTGAGCATGAACATTATATCAGGATCTTGTTTAATGCAAGACGGTTATTCATTCAAGTCTGAGAATAATGGTTGTTCTATTTTTATGAATAATATCTTTTATGGTCGAGCACCTGAAAAGAATGGCTTATTTCTGTTAGATCTCGATAGTAGTGATACACATATACATAACATTGATGCTAAGCGAATTAAATTGAATGATAATTCTACTTATATGTGGCACTGTCGTCTTGGTCATATTGGAGTGAAACGCATGAAGAAACTCCATACCGATGGATTACTTGAATCACTTGACTTTGAGTCACTTGATAGATGCGAAGCATGTCTGATGGGAAAAATGACTAAGACTCCATTCTCGGGTATGATGGAGCGAGCTACTGACTTATTGGAAATCATACATACAGATGTGTGTGGACCAATGAGTGTAGCATCGCGCGGTGGTTATCGTTATGTTCTAATCTTCACAGATGATTTGAGTAGATATGGGTATATCTATTTAATGAAACATAAATCCGAAACTTTCAAGAAGTTTAAGGAATTCCAAAGTGAAGTAGAAAATCAACGTAACAAGAAGATTAAATTTCTACGATCTGATCGTGGAGGTGAATATCTGAGTTATGAGTTTGGCATGCATTTAAAGAAATGCGGAATACTTTCACAATTGACACCGCCGGGAACACCACAACGAAACGGTGTGTCCGAACGTCGTAATCGAACTCTCTTAGATATGGTTCGATCTATGATGTCTCTTACTGATTTGCCGTTATCATTTTGGAGTTATGCATTAGAGACAGCCGCATTCACTTTAAATAGAGCACCATCAAAATCCGTTGAAACGACACCGTATGAATTATGGTTTAATAAGAAACCTAAGCTGTTGATACGTCCAATTTGCATCACTATTTTGTATCATAATTTGCTGTTATTCATTGATATATTTCATATTGGGACACAATACTTATGTTATTTCATCTATTTTGCATGTTTCATCATCATTGGAGGATCAAGCACCGGAGCCAGGATTCTGCTGGAAAAAGCACCGTCAGAACGCAATATTTCGGAAGATCAATTGTGGAAGGGAATTTCACGTAAATTCCTATTTTTCCAGATGACGGAGGGAGCCAAAAGGGGGAGCAGAGAGGAGCCACTGTGGGCCCAGACCACAGGGCGGCGCGGCCCAAGGCCTGGCCGCGCCACCCTGTGCTCTGGGGGCCCCACAGCCCCTTTCGCCTCCTTTTCTTCGCGTACTCCTTCGTCCCGAAAACCTAAGCCACAGAGAGGACCTCACGAAGGGTTACAGCCGCCTCTGCGGGGCGGAGAGCACCGAGAGAAAAGAGCTCTCCGGCGGGCAGGAATCCGCCGGGGAAATTCCCTCCCGGAGGGGGAAATCGACGCCATCGCCATCGTCATCGAGCGGGACATCATCTCCATCATCATCATCATCATCTCCACCATCTACACCGCCATCACCACCGCTGCACCTCGTCATCGCTGTAGCAATTCGGGTTAAATCTTGATTGTTTGATAGGGGAAACTCTCCCGGTGTTATTCTATACTTGTTGTAGATGCTATTGAGTGAAACCATTGAACCAAGGTTTATGTTCAGATTGTTATTCATCATCATATCACCTCTGATTGTATTCCATATGATGTCTCGTGAGTAGTTCGTTTAGTTCTTGAGGACATGGGTGAAGTCTAAATGCTAGTAGTGAATTATGGTTGAGTAATATTCAATGTTATGATATTTAAGTTGTGGTGACATTCTTCTAGTGGTGTCGTGTGAACGTCGACTACACGACACTTCACCATTTATGGGCCTAGGGGAGTGCATCTTGTATTCGGTTGCTAATTGCGGGGTTGCCGGAGTGACAGAAACCTGAGCCCCCGTTAGTATATCGATGCAGGAGGGATCGCAGGATCTCAGAGTTTAAGGCTGTGGTTAGATTTATCTTAATTACTTTCTTGTAGTTGCGGATGCTTGCAAGGGGTATAATCACAAGTATGTATTAGTCCTAGGAAGGGCGGTGCATTAGCATAGGTTCACCCACACAACACTTATCAAAACAATGAAGATTATTAAACCACATGAAGCGAAAGTACTAGACTAAAATCCCCGTGTGTCCTCAGGAACGTTTGGTCATTATAAGTAAACAAACCGGCTTGTCCTTTGTGCTAAAAAGGATTGGGCCACTCGCTGCAATTATTTCTCTCGCATTTTATTTACTTGTACTTTATTTATCTGCAATATCAAAACCCCTGAATACTTGTCTGTGAGCATTTACAGTGAATCCTTCATCGAAACTGCTGCCAACACCTTCTGCTCCTCGTTGGGATCGACATTCTTACTTATCGAAGATACTACGATACACCCCCTATACTTGTGGGTCATCAAGACTATTTTCTCGTTGCCGGGGAGTGAAGCGCTATTGGTAAGTGGAATTGGTAAGGAAATTTACTGTTTGTGCTGATTTTATTTCTGCCTGCTGCTATAAATCATTATGGAGAGATCTTCTCTTCAATTTCTATTTGGGAAATCTACTACTACTGCAACGGTAGTGGATGAAGCGCCAGGTGAGGAAGTAGTACCATATAAAATACCTATGAAAATTATTGAACGTGTTATGGATAACCGCTATGAAGGGGATGGAACTGTCCATCCTGGTGATCATTTACTGTTTTTGCATGAATTATGCGGGTTATTCAAATGTGCAGGTATTTCTATGAATGAAGTTAGGAAGAAACTATTCACTATATCGCTGTCTGGTAAAGCGGCGCATTGGTATAAATTGCTGAAGAATGGTGATTCTATTGATTGGGAGGACATTGTGCCTTTATTCTATTCCAAATTTTATCCTCCAAGTGAAATTCACAAAGATCGGAACCGCATATATAATTTCTGGCCTCATGATGGAGAGAGTATTGCCCAAGCTTGGGGGAGATTGAAGTCTTTAATGCTCAAATGCCCCATTCATGAGCTTCCTGGTAATGTTATTATTGATAATTTCTATGCAAGACTTTCTTTTCAAGACAAGACCTTGCTGGATACTTCTTGTTCTGGATCATTTACACGCAAGAATGAAGAGTTTAAAAGGGACCTTCTTGATCGGATCCAAGAAAATACTGAAGGATGGGAGAACGACAAAGATAGAGAATCAGGTATAATTTATGATTATAAATGCATTGAAGCTTTTATGGATACTGATAAATTTCGTAATATGAGTGCTACATATGGTCTTGATTCCCAAGTTGTTGCAAATCTTTATAAAGCTTTTGCCTCTCATTATGAACTGCCTAAGAAGAATTTTGATAAGTATCATGAACCGTATAAAGATAAAGTTGATTCATCTGTAAACAAATGTGTAGTGGTTGAAACTGCTGATAATGTTATTCCTGAAGCTTATATTGAAAAAACTCCTTTCCCTGCTAAAATGAAGGAGTACTCTGTCATATCTAGTGCGGTTAATAAAAGTGAAAAGAAACCTAAAGAACCTGAAGAACAAATTAAAATTGAACCTGCTGTTGCAATAGTTAAAGATCTTGTGACTGAAAATGTGGAGGATGGTCATATTATTTTCTGTGAAGATGCTTCTAATATTGTTTCACATCCTAATAAATCCAAACAAGTTAGTGTTCCTATGCTATCTGTTAGAATTGGTGATCATTGCTATTATGGTTTATGTGATATTGGTGCAAGTGTTAGTGCTATTCCTTATGAGCTTTACACGGAGATTATGCACGAAATTGGTTCTTGTGAACTTGAAGATATTGATGTGGTTATTCATTTGGCTAATAGAGAAACTATTTCTCCAATTGGTATTGTTCGAGATGTGGAAGTTCTATGTGGTAAGATTAAATATCCTGCTGACTTTTTGGTACTTGGTTCTGCTGCTAGTGATCATTGTCCTATTATTTTTGGTAGACCTTTTCTAAATACTTGTGGAGCTATTATAGATTGTAAGAAAGAGAAAATTTTGACTAGATTTGCTGGTGAACCTTATGAATTTAACTTTTCTAAATTTACCAAAACTCCTTATAAAGCTGACTTGCCTAGTAATGATTTTAAAATGGAGCAGTGTGCATCTATTGTTCTTGTTCCTAATAATCCTTTGCAGCAACATTTGGAGAATAGTGAAAGTGAAGCTTTTAGGAAAGAAAGAGATGAGCTTGAGGAAATTTTTCTTCGCCAACCTATTCTCAAGCATGATTTACCGGTGGAAGATTTGGGTACAACACCGCCACCAAAGGAAGATCCTGTTTTTGATTTAAAGCCTTTACCTGATAATCTTAAATATGCTCATATTGATGATAAGAAAATATATCCTGTTATTATTAGTTCTAAGCTTTCAGAGATTGAGGAAGAAAGGTTATTGGAAATATTGAAGAAACACCGAGGAGCTATTGGCTATACTCTTGATGATTTGAAAGGGATTTCTCCTTCTATTTGCCAACATGCTATTAATATGGAAGATGATGCAAAGCCTGTTGTTGAACATCAACGTCGTCTAATTCCGAAGATGAAGGAAGTGGTAAGGAACGAGGTATTAAAACTCCTTGAAGCTGGTATTATATATCCTATTGCTGATAGTAGATGGGTTAGTCCTGTGCATTGCGTTCCTAAGAAAGGAGGAATGACTGTTGTGCCTAATGATAATGATGAGCTTATTCCTCAAAGAATAGTTGTAGGTTATAGAATGTGCATTGATTTTCGAAAAGTTAATAAAGTTACTAAGAAAGATCATTACCCATTACCCTTTATTGATCAAATGCTAGAAAGGTTATCTAAAAATACTCATTTTTGCTTTCTTGATGGTTATTCTGGGTTTTCACAAATTGCTGTTAAAGCTAAAGATCAAGAGAAAACCACGTTTACTTGTCCTTATGGAACTTATGCTTATAGGCGTATGCCTTTTGGTTTATGTAATGCTCCTGCTACTTTTCAAAGATGCATGTCTGCTATTTTTCATGGTTTTTGCGAAAGTATTGTAGAGGTGTTCATGGATGATTTTTCTGTCTATGGGAATTCTTTTGATAATTGCTTGCGAAACCTCGATAAAGTTTTGCAGAGATGTGAAGAAACTAACCTTGTTCTTAATTGGGAGAAATGCCACTTTATGGTTAATGAAGGAATTGTATTGGGACATAAAATTTCCGAGAGAGGTATTGAAGTTGATAGAGCTAAAGTTGAAGCAATTGAGAAGATGCCCTATCCGAGGGATGTTAAAGGTATTCGTAGTGTTCTTGGTCATGCTGGGTTTTATAGGAGATTTATTAAAGATTTCTCTAAAATTTCAAAGCCTCTTACTAATCTTCTTCAAAAAGATGTACCTTTTGTTTTTGATGATGATTGTAAGGAAGCTTTTGAAACTCTAAAGAAAGCCTTAACAACTGCTCCTGTAGTTGAACCTCCTGATTGGAATTTGCCTTTTGAAATTATGTGTGATGCTAGTGATTTTGCTGTAGGCGCTGTTCTTGGACAGCGGGTAGATAAAAAATTAAATGTTATTCATTATGCTAGTAAGACTCTTGATGCTGCTCAAAGAAATTATGCTACAACTGAAAAGGAATTGTTAGCTGTAGTCTTTGCTTGTGATAAGTTTAGACCCTATATTGTTGATTCGAAAGTTACAATTCATACTGATCATGCTGCAATTAGATACCTTATGACAAAGAAAGATGCTAAGCCAAGGCTTATTAGATGGGTACTTCTGCAAGAATTTGATTTACATATTATAGATAGGAAAGGTGCTGATAATCCTGTTGCTGATAATTTGTCTAGATTGGAAAATATTGCTTATGATCCTGTTCCTGTTAATGATAGTTTTCCAAATGAACAATTGGCTGTAATAAAGGTGAGCTCGCGAGAGAGTCCTTGGTATGCAGATTATGCTAACTTTATTGTTTCGAAGTATTTGCCTCCAACCTTTTCAGCTCAGCAAAGGAGGAAATTCTTTTATGACTTGAGGCATTATTTTTGGGATGACCCACACTTATATAAAGAAGGAGTAGATGGTATTATGCGAAGATGTGTTCCTGAATATGAACAACAGGAGATATTGAATAAATGTCATGGAAGTGTTTATGGAGGACATCACGCTGGAGATAGAACCGCGCAAAAGGTTCTACAATCAGGTTTTTATTGGCCAACACTTTTCAAAGATGCAAGGAAATTTATTTTATCTTGTGATGAATGTCAAAGAGTTGGTAATATCTCTAGACGCAATGAAATGCCTATGAATTATACTCTTGTTATTGAACCATTCGATTGTTGGGGATTCGACTTCATGGGACCTTTCCCTTCTTCAGACGGTAACACTCATATACTTGTCGCTGTTGATTATGTTACTAAATGGGTAGAAGCTATACCTACAAAAAGTGCTGATGGTGAGACCTCTATAAAAATGCTTGTAGATATTATATTTCCTAGATTTGGAGTACCTAGATATATTATGACTGATGGAGGTTCTCATTTTATTCATGGAGGTTTTAGAAAAACTCTTGCTAAGTATGGTATTAATCATAGAATTGCTTCCGCTTATCATCCTCAAACTAGTGGTCAAGTAGAATTATCAAATAGAGAGATTAAAGCTATCTTGGGTAAGACTGTTAATAAATCTAGAAAGAATTGGGCTAGTAAATTGAAAGAAGCACTATGGGCTTATAGAACTGCTTATAAAAATCCTATGGGAATGTCACCTTATAAAATGGTTTATGGAAAAGCTTGTCATTTACCTCTAGAACTAGAGCACAAAGCTTATTGGGCTGTTAGAGAGCTAAATAAAGATCCTAAATTAGCCGGTAATAAAAGGTTGTTGCAATTAAGTTCTCTAGATGAATGGAGAAGTGAAGCTTATGAAAATGCTAAACTCTTTAAAGAAAAAGTTAAGAAGTGGCATGATAGAAGGATCATTAAAAGAGAATTTAATGTTGGAGATCAAGTTCTATTGTATCGGTCTCGTCTCAGATTCTTTGCAGGGAAATTACTCTCGAAGTGGGAAGGACCATATGTTGTTGAGGAGGTGTATCGTTCAGGAGCAATTAAAATTAGCTCTCTCCAAGGCAATGCCACACAAGTGGTGAATGGACAAAGACTCAAGCATTATATCTCGGGCGATTCTTATAATATTGATGTTGATATTATTCAAGTGGAAACACCGGAGGCCTTCATCAAAGGACAAATTGACAGTCCGCCAGAACTCGACTTTGAATAGGTAACAATACAGGTAATAAAAAGTCCGCGTTTACCTTTCCGAACATTATTTTTGCTGTTTTTGGAAAATATGAAAAATTACGAGTTCGAAACGGAGTGGAAAGGACGCACGAGGGCGTGCCACCATAGGCCGGCGCGGGCCCCCCCCTGGCCGCGCCGACCTATGGTCTGGCCGCCTCGGCGTCCCGTTTCCACTCGTTTTCGGCCTGGAACCTTCCTTTTGTCGTAAAAATATTTGCTATATAATCCCCCGGACCCCTGGAGGTCCGTAATATCGTTTTCTCGTCGTGTTTTGTTTCGAGCTGCTGCCAGATTTGTTTTGATCTAGAAGCACCATGGCCTCCAACAACAAGGACAAGGAACCTTTGAAGGAAAATATTCAAGACCCGGAGCTGAAGAAAGAAGACGCAAGAGAGGATGAGGAAGAAGTGGAGGAAGCTCCGCAGGAACACCAGCAAGCCACCGTTGCAAGTATTGGCGTGATATCAAATCCATCCAACATCAAGAGGAGTGCACGAATCGCTACCGGAGGAGCGGTTCCACGTCATTACTTGGCTCCAAGGACATCTTCTCCGAGCCATTACAACCCTTACCGCAATCTAATCTACGATCGTCAAACTGAAAGGACCCCCAAGGTAGTGTTGCCAAGTAATTGGGATATAAATCGTTCTGACAATGCAGGAGAGATGAAATCTGAAGCTGAAGGATGGGGAAACAATTCTAAGAGTTGGGATTCACCACCGGACATGATTATGAGCCGCGTTGAGCACAACTCGGAGATGATCCGCAACCTCACCTATGAGATTGAAGGTTTACAGGAGCTTGTCAGGAAGCTTGTCGAGAAGAATCCATCACCATCATCACCGAAGGAGTAATTCATCATCGGTATTGGCATCCCCTTGGTTTGTTCCAAGCTTGGGGGAGTGCCGCGGTATCACATCACCACCTTTATCTTTTACTATCAAGTAGTGTCATATCATGAATAGGGAAGTTATCATATGGAATAGTATGCAATGTGGAAGTATCTCTCTTAGTTAGTTATCTATGTATCCGTTGGTGTGAGTTATCGTTATGGAATATTAATGAGAAGTCTTATCATTTACTTTTTGCACACCTTATTTTAGTTCGCAATCTCCATTATATGATTACTCTTGATATGAGTATTGATATCACTTTGGGAGCATCAAGTAAATCTATTTGGTTTTGGCAAACTTAGCATTGGTCAATAGCAACAACATCTTGATGTTTAATAGAAGAGAGAAATACACTTAGATATATTACTCTATTATCTCTATGCTTAGTATTCTGAAGTTAAAATTGCTTGTGCTTATGAGAAAGATGCATGATTGTTTCTATCATATGTATATTTGTTTGTTTCCCTCAACCTTTATGCTTGCTATCAAACCTTGCTAGCCAAAGACCTGTATCGAGAGGGAATGCTTCTCATACATCCATAACCTTAGACCAAACCTATGCCATTTGTGTCCACCATACCTACCTACTACATGGTATTTTCTGCCATTCCAAGTAAATACTTCATGTGCTACCTTTAAATAATTCAAACTACTACTCCTTATTTGTGTCAATGTTTTATAGCTCATGAGGAAGTATGTGGTGTTTTATCTTTCAATCTTGTTGGGCGGACTTTCACCAATGGACTAGCGGCACATCCGCTTATCCAATAACTTTGCAATAAGAGCTGGCAACGGGGTTCCCAGCCTCAATTAATAACCTTCATTAATAATTCTCTTCACATGTTTTGCTCTGATTCATCATAAGCAACTTAATTTTGCAATAGACACTCCTCCATGGTATGTGAATGTTGGAAGGCACCCGAGGATTCGGTTAGCCATGGATTGAGAAAGCCAAGGTTGGGGGGAGTGTCATCCTTAATAAAACTAAAACACATGTGTAAACAAAAGAGAAGGGGGATGATCTACCTTGCTGGTAGAGATACCGTCCCTCATGGGAGCCGCTCTTTGAAGGTTCGTTTGGCAAGGGGGTTAGAGTACCCGCTACCATTCGTTGACAACAACAAACACCGCTCAAAATCTTACTTTTATGCTCTTTATATGATTTCAAAACTTGAAAAGCTCTAGCACATGATTTAATCCCTGCTTCCCTCTGCGAAGGGCCTATCTTTTACTTTTATGTTGAGTCAGTAAACCTATTTCTCTCTATCTCAAGCAAGCAATTGAGTTGTTGTGAACCAATCATTTATGCTATGATTCAGTTAATCATGTCTTTTATACTTTCTTGTTTAGTACCAATTTTATCTGAATGAATATGACTTTGAAGTTATCAATGATTATGAGGAGATTGTCATGCTTGAATATGAAAGCTCAGCTATAAAATCTAATATGAAAGCTTTGCTTAAAAGTACAATCCATTAGTAGTTCTCTGACCAAGAACAAAGTTTGCCATCACCAATTATGATTTCTTATGCACCTTTACTTGTGATTTCTCTTTACCTATTTCAAGATGAGTTATATGAGGAAGTTGTTTACTAGAATGTCTTGTGTGAATGAATATGATGCTTCTTGTCCGTATTTTATTTATCGACTCTTCACTCCATAAACATGTGGTCTTGTTTATCGAGCTCAGTTTCGCTTGGGGACAAGCGAGGTCTAAGCTTGGGGGAGTTGATACGTCCAATTTGCATCACTATTTTGTATCATAATTTGCTGTTATTCATTGATATATTTCATATTGGGACACAATACTTATGTTATTTCATCTATTTTGCATGTTTCATCATCATTGGAGGATCAAGCACCGGAGCCAGGATTCTGCTGGAAAAAGCACCGTCAAACGCAATATTTCGGAAGATCAATTGGAAGGGAATTTCACGTAAATTCCTATTTTTCCAGATGACGGAGGGAGCCAAAAGGGGGAGCAGAGAGGAGCCACTGTGGGCCCGACCACGGGCGGCGCGGCCCGCTGGCCGCGCCACCCTGTGCTTGGGGGCCCCACAGCCCCTTTCGCCTCCTTTTCTTCGCGTACTCCTTCGTCCCGAAAACCTAAGCACAGAGAGGACCTCACGAGGGTTACAGCCGCCTCTGCGGGGCGGAGAGCACCAGAGAGAAAAGAGCTCTCCGGCGGGCAGGAATCCGCCGGGGAAATTCCCTCCCGGAGGGGGAAATCGACGCCATCGCCATCGTCATCGAGCGGGACATCATCTCCATCATCATCATCATCATCATCTCCACCATCTACACCGCCATCACCACCGCTGCACCTCGTCATCGCTGTAGCAATTCGGGTTAAATCTTGATTGTTTGATAGGGGAAACTCTCCCGGTGTTATTCTATACTTGTTGTAGATGCTATTGAGTGAAACCATTGAACCAAGGTTTATGTTCAGATTTTTATTCATCATCATATCACCTCTGATTGTATTCCATATGATGTCTCGTGAGTAGTTCGTTTAGTTCTTGAGGACATGGGTGAAGTCTAAATGCTAGTAGTGAATTATGGTTGAGTAATATTCAATGTTATGATATTTAAGTTGTGGTGACATTCTTCTAGTGGTGTCGTGTGAACGTCGACTACACGACACTTCACCATTTATGGGCCTAGGGGAGTGCATCTTGTATTCGGTTGCTAATTGCGGGGTTGCCGGAGTGACAGAAACCTGAGCCCCCGTTAGTATATCGATGCAGGAGGGATCGCAGGATCTCAGAGTTTAAGGCTGTGGTTAGATTTATCTTAATTACTTTTTGTAGTTGCGGATGCTTGCAAGGGGTATAATCACAAGTATGTATTAGTCCTAGGAAGGGCGGTGCATTAGCATAGGTTCACCCACACAACACTTATCAAAACAATGAAGATTATTAAACCACATGAAGCGAAAGTACTAGACTAAAATCCCCGTGTGTCCTCAAGAACGTTTGGTCATTATAAGTAAACAAACCGGCTTGTCCTTTGTGCTAAAAAGGATTGGGCCACTTGCTGCAATTATTTCTCTCGCATTTTATTTACTTGTACTTTATTTATCTGCAATATCAAAACCCCCTGAATACTTGTCTGTGAGCATTTACAGTGAATCCTTCATCGAAACTGCTGCCAACACCTTCTGCTCCTCGTTGGGATCGACATTCTTACTTATCGAAGATACTACGATACACCCCCTATACTTGTGGGTCATCAGTCGTTCCTAAAAGTTTGGGGTTGCGAAGCCTATGTAAAAAGGTTACAACCGGACAAGCTAGAACCCAAAGCGGAGAAATGCGTCTTCATAGGATACCCTAAGGAAACTATAGGGTACACTTTCTATCACAGATCCGAAGGCAAGATCTTTGTTGCTAAGAACGGAACTTTTCTTGAGAAAGAATTTCTCACTAAAGAAGTGACTGGAAGAAAAGTAGAACTCGATGAGATTGAAGAATCTCTGCTTGTTGATCAGAGTAGCGCAGTACCGGAAGATGTTCCTGTGCCGCCTGCACCGGCAACAGAGGAAGCTAATGATAATGATCATGAAACTTCAAATGAGATAACTACTGAACCTCGCAGATCGACAAGGGAACGTGCCACTCCAGATTGGTATGATCCTTGTCTAAATGTCATGATTGTGGATAACAATGATGAAGACCCTGCGACGTATGAAGAAGCGATGATGAGCCCAGATTCCAACAAATGGCAAGAAGCCATGAAATCCGAAATGGGATCCATGTATGATAACAAAGTATGGACTTTGGTAGACTTACCTGATAGCCGAAAGGCTGTCGAGAATAAATGGATCTTCAAGAGAAAAATAGATGCTGATGGTAATATTACTGTCTATAAAGCTCGACTTGTCGCAAAGGGTTTCCGACAAATTCAAGGTGTTGACTACGATGAGACTTTCTCACCTGTAGCGAAGCTAAAATCTGTGAGGATTTTGTTAGCAATAGCTGCATTTTTCGATTATGAGATTTGGCAGATGGATGTCAAAACGGCGTTCCTTAATGGAGACATTGAGGAAGAGTTGTATATGGTACAACCCAAAGGTTTTGTTGATCCTAAAAATGCTGACAAAGTATGCAAACTTCAGCGTTCAATCTATGGACTGAAGCAAGCATCAAGAAGTTGGAACCGACGCTTTGATAAGGTGATCAAAGACTTCGGGTTTATACAGTGTCATGGAGAGGCCTGTATTTACAAGAAAGTGAGTGGGAGCTCTGTAGCGTTCCTGATATTATATGTAGATGACATATTATTGATTGGGAATGATATAGAACTATTAAGCAGTGTAAAAGGTTATTTGAATAATAGTTTTTCAATGAAAGACCTTGGTGAAGCATCATATATATTAGGCATCAAGATTTATAGAGATAGATCAAGACGTCTAATAGGGCTATCACAGAGTACATACCTGGACAAGATTCTAAAGAAGTTTAGAATGGACGAAAGTAAGAAAGGATTCTTACCTATGTTACCAGGCAAGGTCTTGAGTAAGACTCAAGGTCCGGCTACGGCAGAAGAAAGAGAAAGGATGAGTCAGATCCCCTATGCCTCGGCAGTAGGCTCTATCATGTATGCCATGCTATGTACAAGACCGGATATAGCACATGCTGTTAGTTTGACTAGCAGATATCAAAGTGATCCAGGAATGGAACACTGGACAGCGGTCAAGAATATCCTGAAGTACTTGAAAAGAACTAAGGATATGTTTCTTTGTTATGGAGGTGACCAAGAGCTCGTTGTAACAAGTTACACCGATGCAAGTTGGAACACTGATCCTGATGACTCTAAGTCACAATCTGGGTACGTGTTTATATTGAATGGTGCTGCAGTAAGCTGGGCAAGCTCGAAGCAGTGCACGGTGGCGAAATCCTCAACAGAATCGGAGTACATAGCGGCTTCAGAGGCTTCATCAGAAGCGGTATGGATGAAGAGGTTCATTGTAGAGCTCGGTGTGGTTCCTAGTGCATTGGACCCACTAGTCATCTACTGTGACAACATGGGTGCCATCGCCAATGCACAAGAACCAAGGTCACACAAGAGGCTGAAGCATATCAAGCTGCGTTATCATTCGATTCGCGAGTACATCGAAGATGGAGAAGTAAAGATTTGCAAAGTACACACTGATCTGAATGTAGCAGATCCGTTGACTAAAGCTCTCCCTAGGGCAAAGCATGACCAACACCAGAATGCCATGGGTGTTAGGTACCTTACAATGTAATCTAGATTATTGACTCTAGTGCAAGTGGGAGACTGTTGGAGATATGCCCAAGAGGCAATAATAAAAGTGGTTATTATATATCTTTATGTTTATGATAAATGTTTATATACCATGCTATAATTGTATTAACCGAAACATTGATACATGTGTGATATGTAAACAACAAAGAGTCCCTAGTAAGCCTCTTAACTAGCTTGTTGATTAATAGATGATTAGTTTCATAATCATGAACATTGGATGTTATTAATAACAAGATTATATCATTATATGAATGATGTAATGGACACACCCAATTAAGCGTAGCATAAGATCACGTCATTAAGTTATTTGCTATAAGCTTTCGTTACATAGTTACCTAGTCCTTATGACCATGAGATCATGTAAATCACTTATACCGGAAAGGTACTTTGATTACATCAAACGCCACTGCGTAAATGGGTGGTTATAAAGGTGGGATTAAGTATCCGGAAAGTATGAGTTGAGGCATATGGATCAACAGTGGGATTTGTCCATCCCGATGACGGATAGATATACTCTGGGCCCTCTCGGTGGAATGTCGTCTAATGTCTTGCAAGCATATGAATAAGTTCATAAGAGACCACATACCACGGTACGAGTAAAGAGTACTTGTCAGGAGACGAGGTTGAACAAGGTATAGTGTGATACCGATGATCAAACCTCGGACAAGTAAAATATCGCGTGACAAAGGGAATTGGTATCGTATGTGAATGGTTCATTCGATCACTAAAGTCATCGTTGAATATGTGGGAGCCATTATGGATCTCCAGATCCCGCTATTGGTTATTGGTCGGAGTGAGTACTCAACCATGTCCGCATAGTTCGCGAACCGTAGGGTGACACACTTAAAGTTGGATGTTGAAATGGTAGAACTTGAATATGGAATGGAGTTCGAATATTTGTTCGGAGTCCCGGATGAGATCCCGGACATCACGAGGAGTTCCGGAATGGTCCGGATAATAAGATTCATATATAGGATGTCATTTTATGTGAATTAAAATGATTCGGAAGGTTCTATGGAAGGTTCTAGAAGGTTCTAGAAAAGTCCGGAAGAAACCACCAAGGAAGGTGGAGTCCACATGGGACTCCACCTCCATGGCCGGCCAACCCTAGTGGGGTGGAGTCCCAAGTGGACTCCCCCATAAGGGGCCGGCCACCCCCCCATATGGTAGGTGGAATTCCCACCTCTAGTGGGAATCCTAGCTTGGGAAGGTTTCCCACCATATGGAAGGTTTTGGGTTCGGGTCTTATTCGGAGACTTGTAGTCCAACACTTGGGGCTTCCACCTATATAATGAGGAGCCAAGGGGAGGGGGCCGGCCACACCAAAGCCACCACCTTGGCCGCCCCCTATAGTGGCCGGCCACCCCCTCTCCCCAAACCCTAGCGCCCCGCTCCTCCACCATATCCCGCACGCTTAGCGAAGCTCCGCCGGATTTCTCCACCGCCACCGACACCACGCCGTCGTGCTGTCGGATTCAAGAGGAGCTACTACTTCCGCTGCCCGCTGGAACGGGGAGGTGGACGTCGTCTTCATCAACAACCGAACGTGTGACCGAGTACGGAGGTGCTGCCCGTTCGTGGCGCCGTGATCAAGATCTTCTACGCGCTTTTGCAAGCGGCAAGTGATCGTCTACCGCAGCAACAAGAGCCTCATCTTGTAGGCTTTGGAATCTCTTCAAGGGTGAGACTCGATAATCCCCTCGTTGCTACCGTCTTCTAGATTGCATCTTGGCTTGGATTGCGTGTTCGCCGTAGGAAAATTTTTGTTTTCTATGCTACGTTCTCCTACATTGTTGCTACATGCTTATGCATTTAAGAGGAGCCCATTATCTGTTGTCCATGTTGTCCCGGTATGGATGTCTAAGTTGAGAATAATCAAAAGCGAGAAATCCAAAATGCGAGCTTTCTCCTTAGACCTTTGTACAGGCGGCATGGAGGTACCCCTTTGTGACACTTGGTTGAAACATGGCATGCAAAGATCCGGTAGTCCAAGCTAAGTAGGACAAGGTGCGGGCACTATTAGTATACTATGCATGAGGCTTGCAACTTGTAAGATATAATTTACATAACTCATATGCTTTATTACTACCGTTGACAAAATTGTTTCATGTTTTCAAAATAAAAGCTCTAGCACAAATACAGCAATCGATGCTTTCCTCTTTGAAGGACCTTTCTTTTACTTTTATTGTTGAGTCAGTTTACCTATCTCCTTCCACCTTAAGAAGCAAACACTTGTGTGAACTATGCATTGATTCCTACATACTTGCATATTGCACTTGTTATATTACTTTATGTTGACAATATCCATGAGATATACATGTTATAAGTTGAAAGCAACCGCTGAAACTTAATCTTCCTTTGTGTTGCTGATGCGCGTAGATGTACACGTCCGTTGAGAACCCCAAGAGGAAGGTATGATGCGCACAGTGGCAAGTTTTCCCTCAGAAAGAAACCAAGGTTGATCGAACCAGGAGGAGCCATGAAGCACGTTGAAGGTTGATGGTCGCGAAATGTGATTCGGCGCAACACCAGGGATTCCGGCGCCAACGCGGAACCTGCACAACACAACCCAAGTACTTTGCCCCAACGAAAAAGTGAGGTTGTCAATCTCACCGGCTTGCTGTAACAAAGGATTAAGCGTATCGAGTGGAAGATGTTTGCAAAGAAAACAGTAAAACACAATTGCAGTAGATTGTATGCTATGTAAAGAATAGGACCGGGGTCCACAGTTCACTAGAGGTGTCTCTCCCATAAGATAAAAGCATGTTGGGTGAACAAATTACAGTCGGGCAATTGACAAATAGAGAAGGGCATAACAATGCATATACATGATATGATGAATATAGTGAGATTTAATTGGGCATTACGACAAAGTACATAGACCGCCATCCAACCGCATCTATGCCTAAAAAGTCCACCTTCAGGTTATCATCCGAACCCCATTCAGTATTAAGTTGCTAAGCAACATACAATTGCATTAAGTATGGTGCGTAATGTAATCGACAACTACATCCTTAGACATAGCATCAATGTTTTATCCCTAGTGGCAACAGCACATCACAACCTTAGAACCTACTGTCACGATCCCAGGTGTCAATGAAGGCATGAACCCACTATCGAGCATAAATACTCCCTCTTGGAGTTAAGAGCAAAAACTTGGCCAGAGCCTCTACTAATAACGGAGAGCATGCAAGATCATAAACAACACATAAACAATAGATTGATAATCACCATAACATAGTATTCTCTATTCATCGGATCCCGACAAACACAACATATAGTATTACAGATAGATGATCTTGATCATGTTAGGCAGCTCACAAGATCCAACAATGAAGCACAACAAGGAGAAGACGACCATCTAGCTACTGCTATGGACCCATGGTCCAGGGGTGAACTACTCACTCATCACTCCGGAGGCGATCATGGCGATGAAGAGTCCTCCGGGAGATGAATCCCCTCTCCGGCAGGGTGCCGGAGGCGATCTCCTGAATCCCCCGAGATGGGATTGGCGGCGGCGGCGTCTCTGGAAGGTTTTCCGTATCGTGGCTCTCGTAGGGGTTTCGCGACGGAGGCTTTAAGTAGGCGAAAGGGCAACGCGGGTGCCACACGAGGGGCCCGGGGGCAGGCCGGCGCGGCCAGGGCCAGCCGCGCCGCCTATCCCCCGGCTGCTCGTGGCCCCACTCGTTATCTCTTCGGTCTTCGGAAGCTTCGTGCAAAAATAGGACCCTGGGCGAAAGTTTCGTCCAATCCGAGAATATTTCCTTACTAGGATTTCTGAAACCAAAAACAGCAGAAAACAGCAACTGGCTCTTCGGCATCTTGTTAGTAGGTTAGTTCCAGAAAATGCATAAATATGACATATAATGTGCATAAAACATGTAGGTATCATCAATAAAGTAGCATGGAACATAAGAAATTATCGATACGTTGGAGACGTATCAGCATCCCCAAGTTCTGCTCGTCCCGAGCAGGTAAAACGATAACAAAGATAATTTCTGAAGTGACATGCCATCATAATCTTGATCATACTATTTGTAAACATATGTAATGAATGCAGCGATCAAAGCAAAGGTAATGACATGAGTAAACAACTGAATCATAAAGCAAAGACTTTTCATGAATAGTACTTCAAGACAAGCATCAATAAGTCTTGCATAAGAGTTAACTCATAAAGCAATAAATCAAAGTAAAGGTGTTGAAGCAACACAAAGGAAGATTAAGTTTCAGCGGTTGCTTTCAACTTATAACATGTATATCTCATGGATATTGTCAACATAAAGTAATATAACAAGTGCAATATGCAAATATGTAGGAATCAATGCACAGTTCACACAAGTGTTTGCTTCTTAAGGTGGAAGGAGATAGGTAAACTGACTCAACAATAAAAGTAAAAGAAAGGTCCTTCAAGAGGAAAGCATCGATTGCTGTATTTGTGCTAGAGCTTTTATTTTGAAAACATGAAACAATTTTGTCAACGGTAGTAATAAAGCATATGAGTTATGTAAATTATATCTTACAAGTTGCAAGCCTCATGCATAGTGTACTAATAGTGCCCGCACCTCGTCCTACTTAGCTTGGACTACCGGATCTTTGCATGCCATGTTTCAACCAAGTGTCACAAAGGGGTACCTCCATGCCGCCTGTACAAAGGTCTAAGGAGAATGCTCGCATTTTGGATTTCTCGCTTTTGATTATTCTCAACTTAGACATCCATACCGGGACAACATGGACAACAGATAATGGACTCCTCTTAAATGCATAAGCATGTAGCAATGATTATTATTCTCATATGAGATTGAGGATATATGTCCAAACTGAAACTTCCACCATGATTCATGGCTTTAGTTAGCGGCCCAATGTTCTTCTCTAACAATTTTGCATGCTCCAACCACTAAAATGATAGATCCTTCGGACAAGACGGACATGCATAGCAACTCACATGATATTCAACAATAGTTGATGGCGTTCCCCAGAAGCATGGTTATCGCACAACAAGCAACTTAATAAAATATAAAGTGCATAAGTACATATTCAATACTACGATAGTTTTTAAGGCTATTTTGTCCCATGAGCTATATATTGCAAAGGTGAATGATGGAATTTTAAAGGTAGCACTCAAGCAATTTACTTTGGAATGGCGGAGAAATACCATGTAGTAGGTAGGTATGGTGGACACAAATGGCATAGTAGTTGGCTCAAGGATTTTGGATGCATGAGAAGTATTCCCTCTCGATACAAGGTTTAGGCTAGCAAGGTTATTTGAAGCAAACTCAAGGATGAACCGGTGCAGCAAAACTCACATAAAAGACATATTGTAAACATTATAAGACTCTACACCGTCTTCCTTGTTGTTCAAAACTCAATACTAGATATTATCTAGACCTTAGAGAGACCAAATATGCAAATCAAATTTTAGCAAGCTCTATGTATTTCTTCATTAATGGGTGCAAAGCATATGATGCAAGAGCTTAAACATGAGCACAACAATTGCCAAGTATCACATTATCCAAGACATTTTAGAATTACTACATGTAGCATTTTCCAATTTCAACCATATAACAATTTAACGAAGAAGAAACTTCGCCTTGAACATTATGAGTAAAGCCTAAGGACATATGTGTCCATATGCAACAGCGGAGCGTGTCTCTCTCCCACAAAGTGAATGCTATGATCCATCTTATTCAAACAAAAACAAAAACAAAAACAAACCGACGCTCCAAGTAAAGAACACAAGATGTGACTGAATAAAAATATAGTTTCAGGGGAGGAACCTGATGATGTTGTCGATGAAGAAGGGGATGCCTTGGGCATCCCCAAGCTTAGACGCTTGAGTCTTCTTAGAATATGCAGGGGTGAACCACGGGGCATCCCCAAGCTTAGAGCTTTCACTCCTCTTGATCATAGTATATCATTCTCCTCTCTTGACCCTTGAAAACTTCCTTCACACCAAACTTCAAGCAAACTCATTAGAGGGTTAGTGCACAATTAATAATTCACATGTTCAGAGGTGAACAATCATTCTTTACACTTCTGGACATTGCATAAAGCTACTGGACATTAATGTATCAAAGAAATAAATCCAACATAGCAAAAGAGGCAATGCGAAATAAAAGGCAGAATCTGTCAAAAACAGAACAGTCCGTAAAGACGAATTTAAAGCTGGCACCAGACTTGCTCAAATGGAAAAACTCAAAACTAATGAAAGTTGCGTACATATCTGAGGATCACGCTCGTAAATTGGCAGATTTTTTCGAATTTTCTACAGAGAACTGTGCCCAGATTCGTGACAGACAGCAATGCTGTTTCTGCGCAGCGATCCCAAATATAACATCAACTTTAACATAGAAACTTTACTTGGCACAAAAACATGATAAGGAGAGGTTGCTACAGTAGTAAACAACTTCCAAGACTCAACAAAACAAAAATTGCTGTAATAAGCGCTTTTCTTTAACGCCTTTCAGCTAGGCGCAGAAAGTGCAAATCAAGTAACATCGAGAGTAGAAGCATCAACATCATAACTTGTTCTAATAATAGAATCAAAAGGCAACTTCATTCTCTTTCTAGGGAAGTGTTCCATACCTTTCTTGAGAGTAAATTGATATTTAATATTACCTTCCCTCATATCAATAACAACACCAATGGTTCGAAGAAAAGGTCTTCCCAACACAATAGGACAAGATGCATTGCATTCGATATCCAAAACAACAAAATCAACGGGGACAAGGTTATTGTTAACCGTAATATGCACATTATCAATCCTCCCCAAAGGCTTCTTTTTAACATTATCGGCAAGATTAACATCCAAATAACAATTCTTCAATGGTGGCAAGTCAAGCATATCATAAATCTTTTTAGGCATAACAGAAATACTTGCACCAAGATCACATAAAGCATTACATTCAAAGTCATTGAATTTCATTTTAATGATGGGCTCCCAACCATCTTCTAACTTTCTAGGAATAGAAGTTTCAAGTTTTAGTTTCTCTTCTCTAGCTTTTATGAGAGCATTTGTAATATGTTTTGTAAAGGCTAAATTTATAGCACTAGCATTAGGACTTTTGACAAGTTTTTGTAAGAACTTTATAACTTCAGAGATGTGGCAATCATCAAAATCTAAATCATTATGAGCTACAGCAATGGAATCATTGTTCCCAAGGTTGGAAAAAATTTCAGCAGTTTTATCACAAGCAGTTTCAGCAGTTTTAGCAATTTCAGGCAGTTTTGTTCGCTTTGCACTAGGAGTAGAAACATTGCCAACACCAATTATTTTACCATTGATAGTAGGAGGTGCAGCAACATGTGAAGAATTAGCATTACTAGTGGTGGTAATAGTCCAAACTTTAGCTACATTATTCTCTTTAGCTAGTTTTTCATTTTCTTCTCTATCCCACCTAGCACGCAGTTCAGCCATTAATCTTATATTCTCATTAATTCTAACTTGGATGGCATTTGCTGTAGTAGTAATCTTATTATCAATATCATTATTAGGCATAACTTTCAATTTTAAAAGATTAACATCAGAGGCAAGCCTATCAACTCTAGAAGCAATAGTATCAATTTTATCAAGCTTTTCCTCAACAGATTTGTTAAAAGCAGTTTGTGTACTAATAAATTCTTTAAGCATGGCTTCAAGACCAGAGGGTACACTCCTATTATTGTTGTAAGAATTCCCATAAGAATTACCATAACCATTACCATTAGCTGAAGGATATGGCCTATAGTTATTACCAGAGTTGTTCCTATAAGCATTGTTGTTGAAATTATTATTTTTAATGAAATTCACATCAACATTTTCTTCTTGAGCAACCAATGAAGCTAAAGGAACATTATTTGGATCAACATTAGATCTACCATTCACAAGCATAGACATAATCACATCAATCTTATCACTCAAGGAAGAGGTTTCTTCAACAGAATTTACCTTCTTACCTTGTGGAGCTCTTTCCGTGTGCCATTCAGAGTAATTTATCATCATATCATCAAGAAGTTTTGTAGCCGCCCCCAATGTGATGGACATAAAGGTACCTCCAGCAGCTGAATCCAATAAATTCCGCGAAGAAAAATTTAGTCCTGCATAGAAGGTTTGGATGATCATCCAAGTCAGTCCATGGGTTGGGCAATTCTTTACCAAAGTTTTCATTCTCTCCCATGCTTGAGCAACATGTTCAGTATCTAATTGCTTAAAATTCATTATGCTACTTCTCAAAGATATAATTTTAGCGGGAGGATAATATCTACCAATAAAAGCATCCTTACATTTAGTCCATGAATCAATACTATTCTTAGGCAAAGATAGCAACCAATCTTTAGCTCTTCCTCTTAATGAGAAAGGAAACACTTTCAATTTAATAATATCACCATCTACATCCTTATACTTTTGCATTTCACAAAGTTCAAAAAAATTATTGAGATGGGCAGCAGCATCATCAGAACTAACACCAGAAAATTGATCTCTCATGACAAGATTTAGTAAAGCAGGTTTAATTTCAAAGAATTCTGCTGTAGTAGCAGGTGGAGCAATAGGTGTGCATAGGAAATCATTATTATTTGCATTTGTGAAGTCACACAACTTAGTATTTTCAGGAGTATTCATTTTAGCAACAGTAAATAAAACAAACTAGATAAAGTAAATGCGAGTAACTAATTTTTGTGTGTTTTCGATATAGAGAGCAAGACAGTAAATAAAGTAAAACTAGCAACTATTTTTTTTGTGTTTTGTTTAGGTGCAGCAAACAAAGTAGTAAATAAAATAAAGCAAGACAAAAACAAAGTAAAGAGATTGAGAAGTGGAGACTCCCCTTGCAGCGTGTCTTGATCTCCCCGCAACGGCGCCAGAAAACAGGCTTGATGCGCGTAGATGTACACGTCCGTTGGGAACCCCAAGAGGAAGGTATGATGCGCACAGTGGCAAGTTTTCCCTCAGAAAGAAACCAAGGTTGATCGAACCAGGAGGAGCCAAGAAGCACGTTGAAGGTTGATGGTCGCGAAATGTGATGCGGCGCAACACCAGGGATTCCGGCGCCAACGCGGAACCTGCACAACACAACCCAAGTACTTTGCCCCAACGAAACAGTGAGGTTTTCAATCTCACCGGCTTGCTGTAACAAAGGATTAAGCGTATCGAGTGGAAGATGTTTGCAAAGAAAACAGTAAAACACAATTGCAGTAGATTGTATGCTATGTAAAGAATAGGACCGGGGTCCACAGTTCACTAGAGGTGTCTCTCCCATAAGATAAAAGCATGTTGGGTGAACAAATTACAGTCGGGCAATTGACAAATAGAGAAGGGCATAACAATGCATATACATGATATGATGAATATAGTGAGATTTAATTGGGCATTACGACAAAGTACATAGACCGCCATCCAACTGCATCTATGCCTAAAAAGTCCACCTTCAGGTTATCATCCGAACCCCATTCAGTATTAAGTTGCTAAGCAACAGACAATTGCATTAAGTATGGTGCGTAATGTAATCGACAACTACATCCTTAGACATAGAATCAATGTTTTATCCCTAGTGGCAACAGCACATCACAACCTTAGAACCTACTGTCACGATCCCAGGTGTCAATGAAGGCATGAACCCACTATCGAGCATAAATACTCCCTCTTGGAGTTAAGAGCAAAAACTTGGCCAGAGCCTCTACTAATAACGGAGAGCATGCAAGATCATAAACAACACATAAACAATAGATTGATAATCACCATAACATAGTATTCTCTATTCATCGGATCCCGACAAACACAACATATAGTATTACAGATAGATGATCTTGATCATGTTAGGCAGCTCACAAGATCCAACAATGAAGCACAACAAGGAGAAGACGACCATCTAGCTACTGCTATGGACCCATGGTCCAGGGGTGAACTACTCACTCATCACTCCGGAGGCGATCATGGCGATGAAGAGTCCTCCGGGAGATGAATCCCCTCTCCGGCAGGCGATCTCCTGAATCCCCCGAGATGGGATTCGCGGCGGCGGCGTCTCTGGAAGGTTTTCCGTATCGTGGCTCTCGGTACTGGGGGTTTCGCGACGGAGGCTTTAAGTAGGCGAAAGGGCAACGCGGGGGCCACACGAGGGGCCCAGGGGGCAGGCCGGCGCGGCCGGGGGCCAGCCGCGCCGCCTATCCCCTGGCTGCCTCGTGGCCCCACTTCGTTATCTCTTCGGTCTTCGGAAGCTTCGTGCAAAAATAGGACCCTGGGCGAAAGTTTCGTCGAGAATATTTCCTTACTAGGATTTCTGAAACCAAAAACAGCAGAAAACAACAACTGGCTCTTCGGCATCTTGTTAGTAGGTTAGTTCCAGAAAATGCATAAATATGACATATAATGTGCATAAAACATGTAGGTATCATCAATAAAGTAGCATGGAATATAAGAAATTATCGATATGTTGGAGACGTGTTGCTTCAACACCTTTACTTTGATTTATTGCTTTATGAGTTAACTCTTATGCAAGACTTATTGATGCTTGTCTTGAAGTACTATTCATGAAAAGTCTTTGCTATATGATTCACTTGTTTACTCATGTCATTACCTTTGTTTCGATTGCTGCATTCATTACATATGTTTACAAATAGTATGACCAAGATTATGATGGCATGTCACTTCAGAAATTATCTTTGTTATCGTTTTACCTGCTCGGGACGAGCAGAACTAAGCTTGGGGATGCTGATATGTCTCCAACGTATCGATAATTTCTTATGTTCCATGCTACTTTATTGATGATACCTACATGTTTTATGCACACTTTATGTCATATTCGTGCATTTTCTGGAACTAACATATTAACAAGATGCCGAAGTGCCGGTTCTGTTTTCTGCTGTTTTTGGTTTCAGAAATCCTAGTAACGAAATATTCCGGAATTGGACGAAATCAACGCCAGTTCCTATTTTGCCGGAAGCATCCGAACACCCAAGAGCCGAGGAGGGCCCTGGGGCCCCAGATAGGGCGGCGGCCAGGGCTTGGCCCGCGCCACCCTATGGTGTGGTCGCCCCTTCGCCCTCCGACGCTCCCCTTTCGCCTATTTAAAGGTCCTGACCTAAAAACCCTTACGGAAAAAGCCACGGTACGCGAAACCTTCCAGAGCCGCCGCCATCGCGAAGCCAAGATCTGGGGGACAGGAGTCTCTGTTCCGGCACGCCGGACGGGGAAGTGCCCCCGGAAGGCTTCTCCATCGACACCGCTGCCATCTCCACCGCCATCTTCATCACCGCTGCTGCTCCCATGAGGAGGGAGTAGTTCTCCATTGAGGCTCGGGGCTGTACCGGTAGCTATGTGGTTCATCTCTCTCCTATGTAATTCAATACAATGATCTCATGAGCTGCTTTACATGATTGAGATTCATATGAGTTTTGTATCACTATTCATCTATGTGCTACTCTAGTGATGTTATTAAAGTACTCTATTCCTCCTCCACGTGTGTAATGGTGACAGTGTGTGCACCGTGTGAGTACTTGGCGTAGGCTATGATTATGATCTCTTGTAGATTATGAAGTTAATTATTGCTATGATGGTATTGATGTGTATTATTCCTCCTACATAAGCATGAAGGTGACAGTGTGCATGCTATGTTAGTACTTGGTTTAGTCGTATTGATCTTTCTTGCACTCTAAGGTTATTTAAATATGAACATCTAATTGTGGAGCTTCTTAACTCCGGCATTGAGGGTTCGTGTAATCCTACGCAATGTGTTCATCATCCAACAAGAGAGTGTAGAGTATGCATTTATCTATTCTGTTATGTGATCAATGTTGAGAGTGTCCACTAGTGAAAGTCTAATCCCTAGGCCTTGTTCCTAAATACTGCTATCGCTGCTTGTTTACTGTTTTACTGCGTTACTACTGCTGCGTTACTACTGCATGTTTACTTCCTATAATATTACTATCATCAACTGCACGCCACAAGCTATTTTCTGCGCCGTACTACTGCTCATATTCATTCATACCACTTGTATTTCACTATCTCTTCGCCGAACTAGTGCACCTATTAGGTGTGTTGGGGACACAAGAGACTTCTTGCTTTGTGGTTGCAGGGTTGCATGAGAGGGATATCTTTGACCTCTTCCTCCTGAGTTCGATAAACCTTGGGTAATCCACTTAAGGGAAACTTGCTGCTGTTCTACAAACCTCTGCTCTTGGAGGCCCAACACTGTCTACAAGAATAGAAGCACCCGTAGACATCACACATCATACCTTCCTCTTGGGGTTCCCAACGGACGTGTACATCTACGCGCATCAAACAGCATAAGCAATCTCAGGGTGAGTGAGGGTGATGTACTGAAGAGCACTGTCGAGGCTGCAATAGTGAGAGGGATCAGAAACAGGCGGTCTGGCTGTTGTAGAAAGTTTGGGCTTGGTATCAATAGGTGTAGGAGCAGGATTGCAATTCCGCATGCCAACACGAGAAAGAACATCAAGAGTATGTTATCGCTGCGATAGGTGGAGAGAGGATTTTGTACATGTGACAGAGCTGCCGAGAAAGTTATGAAGAGGACCGAGGTCTTTCATTGAAAATTCAGAGCTGATTTTAGTTATGATGGTGTTGAGGAGAGAGGAGGAGGAAGCTGTTAGGATAATGTAATCAACATATAGGAGGAGGTAGTAAGCGCTTTGAGTGCCATGACGAAGGACAAAAAGAGAGGCCAGATTTAAATTCGAAGAAATTGATGGCCAGTTTCACAATGGGGCTAAAAGTTTCATCGAAGTCAACGACATGCTATATATTGTGTGAAACCACCGACAACCCGGCGTGCCTTGTGGTGAGAAAGAGACCCATCGGAGTGAAATTTGTGGCGGAAGATCCATTTGCCACCGAGGATGTAGACGTTGGGTGGTGGTGGAATAAGGGTCCAGGTGCCGTTGGCGAGCAACGCATCACATTCATACTGCATAACTTGGCGCCATGAGGGATCACGGAGAGCTATAAGACAGTTGTGAGGTATAGGAGAGGAGGTGGTGATACAGAGATTGAGGCGTTATCGTGGTCCAGGAAGATGGCCAGTAGTGCGACATGTGCTGTGTATAGGTGGGGTGACGGCAGTGTAGGAAGAGAGCTAGGAGAGGGTGGGTTTGGTGGAGGCGTGGGGGCGGCAGAGAAACACGCGGTGTCGGTTGCCGCGGTAGGATAAGTGGCTGGCGCGGCAGGGGGATTAGCTGGCGCGGCAGGCAAAGGTGGCAAAACGGCTGCCGCGGCAGGCAATAGTTGCTCGATCTAGACATGGTCAAAAATATGGTGGGCTGGTTGGCTGTGGTTGCTAGGAGAGGAGCTGTAAGGGAATGTGGACTCGTCGAAGGTATCATGGCGAGATATAATTATCCGACCAGTGGTGAGATCAAGGCAACGATATCCTCAATGTTTAGAAGGGTAACCGAGGAAGAGACAGCTAGAGGCGTGAGGCGATAGTTTATATGGAGAGGTGGAGGATGTGTTTGGGTAGCATAAGCATACGAACATGCGGAGATCAGCGTAGAAAGGATGGTGGCCATGGAGGAGAAAGTAGGGCGTGTTGATGTGATTAGTGGTGGTAGGACGGATGTTGATGAGATAGGTAGATGTATGTAAAGCTTTGGCCCAGAAGGAAGAGGGAAGAGAGGCTTGAAAGAGAAGAGTGCGGATGACGTCATTGATTGTGCGAATGGCATGTTCAGCCTTACCATTTTGTTGGGATGTATATGGGCAGGAAAAGTGAAAAAGGATACCGTGCGTGTTACAAAAGGTTTGAAGTTTGGTATTGTCGAATTCGCGGCCATTGTCACATTGAATTGTTTGAAGGGAGAGGTTAAATTGTGTGGCAATATAAGCATGGAAGACAAGGAATGTAGCATAGACATCAGATTTCTTGCGGAGAGGGAAGCTCCAAAAATAATGAGTGAAATCATCCACTATGATTAAATAATAGCGATAACCAGATGTGCTCAGTATAGGAGACGTCCAAAGATGACAATGAATTCTTTCAAACAGATGAACAGTATAAAGTTGTGAGGCAAAAAACGGAGACCTAACATGTTTTCCTAGTTGACAAGCATGACATAAATTGTGACTAGATTTATTAAATGGAATGTGGTGGAGTTGATGAACATGTGTCATGGTATGCGAGCCAGGATGACCGAGACGACGATGCCAGGTATCTGATGAAGACGACGAGGTGGTTGTATGGGCTTCATGGCGAGGTTGACAGATGGGGTAGATCGGGGTGGAGCTATTGCATCGAAGAATCACACCCGGTGAGAAGATCCTTCACAGAGAAACCATATGGGTCAAATTTGATAGAGCAAGAATTGTCAGTAGTGAATTGGCGAACATATATAAGATTTTTGATGATTTGTGGAATGATGAGAATGTTGCATCAGTATAAAGGGAGAGAGGTGTTGGTGAGAGAAAAAGAACCGATGTGGGTGATAGGAAAAGTTGCACCATTACCAACGGTGATAGATTGATGGGAAGAAGGAATCAGAGAATCGAAGTTACCATTATCAGATGCCATGTGCGAGGAGGCGCTGGAGTCCATGTACCACTCGTGGGTGTTGGGGAGCTGCATGTTGTTGAGTGCCGCTATGAGAGCCGGATCGAGCCTCGTCGTGGAAGCAGGGGATGGTGGCATGGTGGGAGCCTAGTTGATGGTGCGTAGGACGGGTACGCCTGGGGAAGTGCAGGCGGTCGAGGGCCAAACAAGTCTGCTGCAGATGCCGGCCACGGACGCGGTGACCAGAGATTCTGGGGCTGCTGCCAGGGAGCAGGTTGATGTTGATGATTGGTGCGGCTGGGAGCGCCAGTCCATGGATTGAACTGCCACGGGCTGTCACTGCGACCACCTCCACGTCCCCCGCGTCCGCCACCGCGTCCACGGCCACCGCCGCGGTTGTTGTAGGTGTTGAAGCCGTTATTCAGGGAAAGCTGACCGCGGCCGCTCCCGAAGCCAGAAGGGGGAGCGCAATCGCCAGACGCGCCCCCTTAGCCAGATGGAGGGGCACCACCCGCACTCAGGTGGACACTGTTGCCGCTTGCCGAGAGCGTCGTGGCGGTGGCATTCTTTGCATCAGTTTTCTTCTGGTTCTCTTCTAGGATCAGGGCCTAGCGGGACTGCAGGAACGACATGAAGGGCACCTAAAACGGAAGAAAGGAACGCAAGTTTGCACAGGAGTCATTGTGGCCGCGGAGAATGGTGAGGACGAGGGTTTCGTCGTTGATCCGCTGATCAACGTCCACCAGTGCATCGGCAAGGTCTTTCAACTTGGTGAAGTAGTTGGTGATTGACATGTCGCCTTGCGGAGTGTTCCCGAACTCCGCCTCCAGCTGGATTTCCTGGTGTTTCTTGTTGTTGCGGAAGAGATCCTCGATCGCATCCCAGATCATGCGTGCCGTAGACCCTCGACGCATGACGATGCCGAGAAGATCAGCAGAGATGGAGTCATAGATCCGAGAGAGGATGGTGTAGTCGTCGTGGCCCTAGTCGAGATGGGTGAGGTGTCGAATGGTCCCTCACCGTCATCGGCGACCACATGAGAGGTGAGGCCATAACTGCCAAGGGCAACGAGAAAAAGCTTGCGCTAGTTGGTGTAGTTGGAGGCATTGAGGTCTAGGTGATGGGTACATGGAGTTTGATGGAGGTGGTGTACATGGAGGGACTAGGGGTAGGGTTGGGAATCGGGGTGTCTTTACTTTTGTCATCAGCTTGGCGGGAGAGCTCAGCCTCGCGCTTGTCGAGAGCTTCAGCGCTGGCACAGAGTTCTTCTTCCTTCTGTTTGATATCGTTGGGAGTCATGGTGGAGATGGCGGCTAGGGTTTAGGAGGAGAGAACAGGAGGCTAAGGACCGGAGGTCAATCTGATACCATGTAATTGTGTATGATCGGGCTGCTATTGTGCACGCCTCAATGGTTTCCATTGATCAATATATATACACATCATTACAACTTGTGTTACAAAAAAGGATTAGGTCGGTTGTATCTCAACCGATGATCTAGATGGATCTTAAACCCTAGAGGTATCCAACAATGCATAAAGGGCGTTTCCACTATGTAAACATCTTATGGCATGGGGGGATATTATGTTGACGCAAAGTGCGCGAGAGATTTTGATCAAAGCAATAGCACACGCGATTCCTAAAGACTACTCGTGGGGGTTGAAAGAGGTAAATGTAAGGCACATTGGGTTAGTTGGAACAAGTTAAACCGAACTAAAATGCCGACCGGCACGGGATTACGTGACATGAGGCTATTCAACCAAGCACTGTTGGCTCCACGATCTTGGCGCCTTATCATGTTCCTAGAGAGTTTATGCTCATGTGTTCTGAAGGCTCGATACCACCCTAATGGGAATCTGATTGATACGGTTTTTCCTGGGAATCCTTCGCCCACATGGTCGGCAATTGTTATGATCTTGAGCTGCTGAAAATAGGCCTAATTTGGCGTGTTGGTAATGGAAGAATCATCTGAATATGGCGTGATAGTTGGATCCCAGGGAAGAGTTATCGCAAAACCCTCTGCTTGCAAGGTAAACTACGTCTTCGCTATGTTTATGATCTCCTTGATGAACATGGGAATTGGAAGGAACAAATTTTCCGTAGATGTGGAGGAAATTCTTAAAATAAAACCATCAAGGAGAGTGTCAGAACATGTCCTTGCTTGGCAGTTAGAAAAGTCTAGTATTGTTGCCGTTCGAATTGCATATAAGCTGCCTCTAAATGAACTACCGGAACTTTGGTGCTTTGGTGCTTCTAGTATTCGTCCATCTGGTGATGACACATGCTGGACAAAGATATGGCATGTTGATGTCCACCTAAAATAAAAATCTTTGCTTGGAAAGTTGCTATAAATGTTCCATAAACTGAAGGCATGTGGGCATTGGCAAAGAGAAACATGTGTGTGACTGGGATTTGTAACATCTGCGGCATGGAGAAGGAAGGTGTTTCCCATGCTCTATACGAATGCCCACATGCCTTCAGTTTATGGCGCACGATGAGGCAGGTTTGGAACTTACCTTCTGACAATGATCTACAATTCCAGTCCAGGTTATGGTTTAAATCACTATTGATCTCTGTACCTGATCAAATAATTGATGCCACTCTCCTGGTTGCCTGGCGGGCTTGGCATGATCGCAGCGAATCAACACATGACAAACCTCTGCCTTCTACCGAATCATCCAAGCGATTTGTCTGCAGCTACTGGAAGATTTTGAAAAACCGTCATGACCCAAGGGAGGTGATCCTTAAGGGCAAGCAACTTGCTGTTGACTCTGCGTCAGTACATGCTCCTGCTCGTAATCCTAAATCTCCAGGTAAAGTGTGGACGAAACCCCATGCAGGCTGGGTAAATTTGAGCGTAGATGGCTCATACAAATCGGAAAATGACATGGTTGGTTGTCGTATGATTCTGCGGGACGCCAAGGGATAAATTATTTTCTCGGCTTGTCGGTTTTTCCCAGTTGTATCGAAGCAGCTGAAGCTGAACTGTGTGCCTGCAGAGAGGGCCTGGAGTTAGCCCTGGTATGTAGTGATCTTCTGATCATTGTGGAGTCCGAATGTCCCCCAGGTGGTAGCAGCTGCACTGGAGAAACATGGAGATCATTCTCCTTATCTGAATATCATCTCGGATATTAAGCTATTAGCTTATCAAAGTAGAGTTTGTAATTTCATAAAAGTGGATCGTTCGGAAGTTCGGGCTAGTCACTGCTTCGCAAACTTTGCAAGAGCAAAACATAGAATTATCGAGTGCTCATCTCTTGGGAAGTTTGAAAGGAGTGCAACGCTAGAGTCTTCCGTCACCACCATATATTCCGCCACAAATGCTATCATCGCCAAGATCAAAGATAAGGCTCGGGCTTGGTGCTTGGCCGGTGCTAAGAAATTGTGCAATGTAATACTGGGAAAGTAGGTTTTTGATAAAGTTCTAGGGCATGTCCTAGGCATGTGTTATAAAACTGTAAACTTCTTCTCTATTAATGAAAATAGCAAATCTTTTGCCTCAATTTAAAAAAAAAAAATTATCGAGTGGCTTGGATAGGGAGGTACGTAGACCTGATTCAGTCACCAGTCCCAGGCGCCAAGTCCTCCTTCTCTCGGCCAAATGATGACAAGATTCCTCCCATGCTCCAACCGCCGACCAGTGTACTTGAGGCAAATCTTCAGTTTCTGTTAGACCTGGGGCCTCATGCAGACATGCACACAGTTCGTTCAGATATGAGTGATCCATGATTTTTCTTAGCGCTTCACAATACAAAAGGTGTAATTCCTATCATTTTTTACATGCAGCTGAGAACTTAGCCGGTAAGAGTTGATGACCCTCCTCTCATGTGAAATCACATGATGTTTGTCTTGACTCTTGAGCAATTTACAAGTTTGATTTGTACAATTCAAGACTCATACTCTTCACCAAAAGCATGGCTACACCATAAAGCGGCCGGCAGCGACGATTTGATGGCGACGGTCTTGGGATGCAATCACCTACAGTAGTCCATGCATCAGCTCCTGCTCTCTTCATCAAGCCTGTTCCGTTTTTTTTTTTTTTTTTTTTTTTGCTGTGAGATTGCAATAAAAAAAGTAATGAAATTTGCGCAGGCCATCAGCCTTCTACCGTCGTCATGTTCTATTGTTTTTTGCGTAGGCCGTACGTGGAACAGGGATACACCACCATTTGTTTATTGCAAAGAAAGTTTTGTGCCAATCAAAAGTAAGCAAACATGAGTTTCATATGTTACTATCTGGTATGTCCTTCCCTGCATGCACCAGCATTTTTTCCACTATTCTGACCATGATCGCAAAGAAAGTTTTGTGCCAATCAAAAGTAAGAAAACACGACAAACTCTTTGAAATAAAATGTTTGTTAAAATAATTTGATACCGAAAATCTCTTTTTGCGGTTTATATTTTTGTGCCAGATTGTCATTTCTTGAAACTAGCTAACTTGAGATTCGAAATTTTGTTTTCTACAATCCACTTTTTGTTACCATGCTGATCTAATGTGCTCAATAAGCTTTATAAATTAAATATTTATATGTAATTCTTGCCCATGTTCATAAAATGTAGTGCTATATCTTGCAAGAGATATATACAATGTGTATGATCAACTTATAAATCTCTGCTAAAAAACTACTTATATAAAGTGTGATCCTTATACTTTGTTATGATATTGACAAGTTTTCAGATATCAAAAAAATACTCCTTTTGTTTGTCCTCTCTTTATAATTTAATTAGATTTTTTTACTAATATATGTGTCTGACGCACATTTTTATTTGGCAGGTGCATTGTCATCATTCGTGATTTTTCGATAAAGGAAGCTTTATTACTCAAAAATTTAAGCATTACACCCATCCTCTGCATAACTAAGATCCACACAGCCGTTTAAGTAACAAGTCTGAAACAAAAATAACTTATAAAGAAAGACAAAAAGAGCCAACTAGACTAAGCTTCATTGGCTTCAATCCGCCTATTATGCAGCCACCTATGTTGGGAAATAAACTCTTTGACCGTATTCTCCAACCGTGTAGACACCTCCGTAAAGAGGTCTCGGTCTTCCAATCGTTGAAGTGGCGATCATGAACGGAGCAAAGCCGTCCATCGATAGATGACCTACACAAGAGAAGAATTCGTATCATTAAAATCCTTGTCATTTCTACATAGCCACAACGACCATACAACATCAATCACACCCACTCTGATTAGTGTTTTATACCTAGGATCCACCCCATTTATGCAATTACCAAAAATATTTGCAATGCTACGGGTGGGTATAAGGTAGAACCCATCTGAATGATTGACCATATAGATCTAGCAACTCGACAGTTGAAGAAAAAAGTGTTTTATTATCTCATCTTCATGATAGAAAGCACATTTCTTACAGCCGTGCCAGTTACGTTTAACAAGGTTGTCTTTGGTTAGAATCACACCCCGACAAAGATACCGCACAAAGACTTTTGTTTTCAGAGGTATCTTCATTTTCCACATGGATTTATTATTCACAATCGGTTGACTGGGAATGATAAGCGTCTTATACATGTAGTTGACCGAGAAAACAACATTCTTGGTAAAGCTCCATCGGAATTCATCAGCCCCCTGAACTAGTTGTATTGAAGCTAACCTCTGTAGTAATTCATTCCAACAAGTTAGACGGGGGCCAGTAAGATCAAGGCTGAACGTCATAGCGGGTGGATAAGTTTCCATAACCTTCTGCAAGGTATCTCCCTTATGACGAACAATATTGTATAAGGCTGGATATTGTTCTCGAAGAGTAGTTGTTCCCAACCATCTATCTTCCTAGAACTTAATATCCGTCCCATTCTTTATGGAGAACGAACCATATATGGAAAACAGTGCTTCTTAGTCGCCATAATCTCAGCCCAAAAGTCTGAATCCCCCGGTTTCCAATAGACCTGAGATATAGCTTTTGAACCCACATACTTTTTCCATAATAGTTGCTGCCATATACCATCCTCAGCTAACAACCTGGCCAACCATTTTCCTAGCAAGGCCTTAATTTTAACTTCAAGATCATGAACACCAAGTCTACCTTGATCTTTTGGACGGCAGACAACACTCCATTTTGTCAACCGGTATTTTTTTCTTCTCACTATCCCCTTGCCAAAATAATCTTGATCGGAGATACCTATGTTAATTCATATCATTCGTGATGGTGGAGATGTCATATCATTGGTGAATAATAGTTGCAGATATGAAACAATCGAGCATGTCAAAAAAATATAGAAGCATGCATAATGTGTAACACAATTAGAAAAGCATGTGATTAGTAGTGACTAACTCAAGCTACATGATAATATTCCAATCTACGTACATAAGAAAGACAAAAAAAAAGTTGTATGCTCTTGGTTCATATTCTAAAAAAATATTCAAGTGTATTTTCAATATTTTAATGGCTGGAGATATCCATGTATAACATATATACATTAATAAAAAATAAGTGTACTTTGTAAAAGTTACTTGTCCGTGTTGGTGCACGGATTAGTGACTAGTATATGTTAATTCTAATTTAAAAAATCTATTATTGTAGATGTTGATATTTTTTCGTAAAGTACATACATCTTTGCGGCGAGCACGTTGATAACCACTAACTCCTTGTCAGGCTGCTGTGTCACCAGAATTCTGCTCGGATTCCACCGCAAAAAGTATATTTAGTGGCTAACCTCTGTACTTGACCATTTAGTTAAGCGGCTGCGCGCTTGGGCTGACCAGCCGTAGCGGTTTGGAGAATGTTGGAGGCAGAAGAAGAGACGTGAAAGAATCGATCCATGGCAAACTCTCCGTCAACTTTGTTTTATCTAGTCTACATGGCGGCTGGAAATACGTCATACGTGCGGATAAAAAGTATAAAACAATGCTGCATTTTGTCTCCATTCTCACGAAAGCAAATCCTTCTCGTTCATTTCCGGCGTAGCAAGAGCTTTCCGTACGTGAATCTCCGTGCAGAAAACTATGCTCGGGTCAATTCGTTGCACGTATGTTCCACGACCCTGTACCGATACGCTGGGTTTCGACCAATGTAGCAGCAGCCGCCGTCGTCGGCTCACGTACGTACGAAAGCGTATCCGTCGTCGGACGAAAGCGGAAGGCAGCTGGCCGTTTGATGCTTAATCTATCAGATTTGCCCGTGTCTAAATTCATTTCATCAGATCTGGTTGTAGTTTGCTTCATAGTCTTTCTCTGCTAGTAATTGTGGCCCACTGATTTTGATTGCAATTCTGTCCGTGGTGTTGTTGCTATGCGCACTGATTCCTGGTTTATTTTATTCTCTATTTATTTAGTCCATCAGCTGTACTGTTCTCACGCGTTCAGATTTTGTAAAAACTCCAGAAACATACTCATTCTTTTTCGAGTGGAGAATGGTTCAGGGGCTTGAGGCAATCTAAACTGTTTATTTGCTTCCCTGATTTTGTTAGTATTGATCTGTTCTGAACGTTATGGGTGTCTGGGCACCATCCTAGTGTTATTTACAAGTTGCACCTTGAAAAACATGCTTACTCTAATGAACCCTTCAGAACACCAAATCCAACTAATGTAGTACCTACTTATGCTTAATTTCGGAACATAATTCCACCGACTGATGTGGTAATTCTTAATTTCCCAATATAGTTACATTGACTATGGAATGCGCTAATTAGGTGCAGAATGAGATTTAGTCGAACAACGGGCTATGTTCTGCAAAAACTGAAAGAGACAGATTAAAGTAGGGTGTTTTCCAGTACAATGTTCAGAAATAGTTGCACGAATCTTGAAGAAGGATTGGACTATCAAGATAAGTCATAGATGTCTAACTTTGCGTGGAGTTTGTTTTTTGCAAGTGGACATGCCCCAAACGACTAGCGATTGTGCATGCTCTAGCCAGTTTAACCGTAAGATCGATCTAATGAAAGAGAGACTAGGCAATTATATTCAACATCTTTAGATCTCGAATGGGCCTTAAACGTGTATCTTTGTTTTGTTTTTTTAGAGAGATTGCACATATTTATTTTATATACTGTGTTGGCTAGAATTTAAAGCCAAGATCTTATGGTCTGATACCATGTAAATTGTATGCTCTAGCCATATCAATCAAAAGACCGATCTGATGAAGTACTAGACAATTACATTCAGCAGGGACCTTTTATATACCGTGCAGGCAGGTTGAAGCGCGACTAGACAGAGTATTTCTTGTGCACATTCCGCTTGTGCTATAATCATGTTTGCTGCGGTCATCATCCAGTAAAAGAAATGGCGCACGGTGAGGCCGCCGGTCTGATTTGCCGTCTCTCTAAACCCTTCCTCTCCCTGGCCCGCGTATGTGCAGATCGACTGTCTCAAACTTTTGACCGCGCGCGCTTGGCTTCCGTTTCCCCGGATATACTCGATCAGGGCTGCGAACGTTCGTGGAATCCCGAGCCCATTCAGTTCAACCCCGCGCGCGGCAGGCAGTATATAATGGGCGCAGCGCATATGCCTTATAGCCACCCACACAACCCAACACATCGCAGAGCAACATAGCCACATAGGCACATAGCGACAGCCTTGAAATTAAGCAGCACAGCGACGAACAGAAACAGACAAGTCTTCTGCAGGTACGTAGGGAGCCATGTCGACGGTGCACGTCCCGGAGGTCAGCAGCGGCAGCGGGTCCCTGACCCTCGAGCCAGTGCAGCGGGCACTCAGCAGCCTCGCATCGACGTCGGCCACGACGCCCAGGTCCCCGCCGCCGTCCTTCGGGAGCATCGTTACCGTGCTCAGCATCGACGGCGGCGGCGTCCGCGGCATCATCCCCGGCACCATCCTCGCTTTCCTCGAAGAAAAGCTCCAGGAGCTCGATGGAGCCGACGTGAGGCTCGCGGACTACTTCGACGTGATCGCCGGGACGAGCACCGGGGGGCTTGTGACGGCCATGATCACCGCGCCCAACGCCCAGGGCCGCCCGCTCTTCGCCGCCAAGGACATCAACGACTTCTACCTCAAACACTGCCCCAAGATCTTCCCTGCCGTCAGCGGCGGTGCTCTCGGCCTGCTCAGGAGCATGAGGGGACCCAAGTACGACGGCCAGTACCTCCACTCCGTCGTGAGAGAGCTGCTGGGCGAAACGCGGGTGCACCAGGCACTGCAGAACATCGTCATCCCTACCTTCGACATCAAGCTGCTACAGCCCACCATCTTCTCCAGATACGACGTGCGTACTACATACATACACATGCGCTCGTCAATTACCTGATACTTTCATGTCGAGACGTGCTTACGTCGTGTGAGTATAAACAGGCCCTGAACGACGTCTCCAAGGACGCTCTCCTCTCCGACGTCTGCATCAGCACGTCCGCTGCGCCTACGTACCTCCCCGGCCACCAGTTCGAGACCAAGGACAAGGATGGCAACACCCGGGCCTTCAATCTCATGGACGGAGGCGTCGCCGCAAACAATCCAGTCAGTCTTTCTATCTCCATCCCATGAAGGAGACTATGACTCTCAAAAATATGAGATGACTATAGTACTCGGTTGACGGAGAACTAACTTAATTCTTGGTTAGATCACATCTCCTACTTTCATGCATAATTCATACATAAGTGACAAAGATATACAATTGCACACTCACACTATTTACGATACAAATCTAACAGTGTCGTGGAGTCAACCTACTAGCACTAGTGGAAAATGGTGCTTTTGCACCGGTTGGTAAGGCCCATATGCACCGGATGCTCAACCGGTGCAAAGCATCCGGTGCAAAAGGCCCCCTTTTGCACCGGTTCAGTTACGAACCGGTGATAAAGGGGGCACCACGTGGCGGCTGTCGGGCGCCCGAGCGAACCGGTGCTAAAGGGTCTGCAGAAAAATGTCCCAAATTCAAAAAAAAAATCGAATTATTTTTCACTCCCTCCTTTTTTTTTTCTTCAGAATCTCTAATATTTTAGTTATTTCACAAGTTTAGTCTCTAACTAAACTTATCTCTAGTCTAATTACTTACTCGTGCTTAGACTTCCCGCACCGTCACCCATCCTCCCACTACTCTAGCACTAGCACGCTTAACTTCCAAGTTCCTTTCCATCCCGCATCCAAGTGCTTCGCGCGCATGTATGTGATAGTTGTATGATATCAATCCTATTAACATATCGGTCGATGTCATATTTCTTTATTGTTCGAATTTCAAATAATTCTTTTAATAAACAAAAGTAATGATATAATAATAATCTTGAATAAATAAATAAACATTAGCTTTATAATTTATATTATTTTTAAATTATTTTCAATTTTTAATTTTTCTAATTTTTTTCCCAAACCTAAAACCTGAAAATTTGAACAACTTATAATTTGCTAAAATTAATAGTAATCTTTATGCAGGAGGCAATTATTAATTTTAATTTTGAAAAATAAAAAAATATATAAAATTCTAAATTTCTGGAAAAAAACTAAAATGATCCTGCTTTCATTTAGAACTTTTTCCCACGGTGATTTTGATATATTATACGTTTTTTTCCGACGTCCTATGCAAAAGTTAATGCGGTTTTACCATTTTTCAAACTTTTTTTGCAAAAAAAATTGAAATTGAAATTAGTTAATTTTTCCTAATAGTAGGTTGCGTAACATACAAGAATCTGAAAACATTTTTTTTTTGAATTTTCTATCATTTTCTTTTCTATTTTACAGCGTTAAAAAGGCGATCCAGGGGGGGGTGGAGGTGTGTGGGGAGCAGAAACTTTTTGCCCCGTGTTAGACCAGGGTAGACCTTTTGCACCGGTTCGTAACACGAACCGGTGCAAAAGGGTTCGTGGCTGACGCCAACTCTTTACCACCGGTCCGTGTTACAAACCGGTGCTATAGGTCCCGCACGAACCGGTGCTAATGCCGCGGGGACGTCCAGACCTCACGAACCGGTGCTAATGACCCCTTTAGCATCGGTTCGTGCCAAATCCGGTGCTAATGCTCCTTGCAGCTCTGGATAAAAGACCTGTTTTCTACTAGTGTAGGTTAGGATACTCTACGACTCTCAAAAATATGAGACTGGCAAGTTCTCGATCGATCTAGAACTAACTTAATTATTGGTTATATGACGACGGCTTATAATTTTATGTACTCCCTCCCATAAAAGATATTTTAGATAAAATGCAATTTTCCATGTGCACAATTTACGATACAAATCTAAGGTCCCAGAGTCAACCTATAACTAGCTTAATTCTAGATTGACCTACAACTAGCAAAAAGGTTTTAGTAATATCGTTGTATATATTGTCCTTTATTTGACACGTTGGCATGGATACTACTGCAGACTATGTTGGCGATGACACACGTAAGCAAGCAGATTCTATTGGGCAACAAGGACTTCTTCCCCATCAAGCCGGCGGACTACGGCAAATTCATGGTTCTATCGCTAGGCACCGGCTCGGCCAAGGTGGAGGAGAAGTACGATGCCGCCACATCCGGCAAGTGGGGCATCCTCAGCTGGCTCTACAACGATGGTGCCTCGCCGCTCATCGACAGCTTCAGCCAGGCCAGCGCTGACCTTGTCGACATCGAGGCGTCTGTGTTCTTTCAGGCGCTGCACTCCGAGAAGCAATACCTCCGCATACAGGACGATGAGCTCAAGGGAGAGACCTCCTCCGTTGACGTCTCCACCCCCGAGAACCTCAACAAGCTCGTCGACGTCGGTAAGGCGCTGCTCAAGAGGAGAGTGTGCATGGTGGACGTCGAGACCGGCAAGAGCGTGCCCGACAACAAAAGAGGCACCAATGAAAAGGAGCTGATCGAGTTCGCCTGCATGCTGTCAAAGGAGCGCAAGGCCAGGCTCCAGAACAAAGGCGTAACAGTTGCACAGTAAGCATTATCCATGGGATCTACTCGTCTGCATGTCAAACATTCAACTTCTATGTGTTGTATAGTAATTGCAAGCCCAGTACGTCAAGCTTGTACAATATAATTCATTCGTTAATCCATTTGTAATTTGTAATTTCAAGATTCATCTGTACAATATCGTCTCGCAATACTCCAAATCCAATACTATATGTAAATCGGTATGAATCTGAGGGGCTCCAGAATCGGTCGCCTCCTCTCTATCTTATTGCTTCATTATATAAACATATGTACAAAAGTATCAAAGTATGTTACAAGTTTGGATGTAAGCCGACCTTAGATGGAATTCTATTCAAATTATGGCAGATCCGAAGTTCGTGTAGTGTAGCGCCGACCTTGTCGACATCGAGGCATCGGTGCTCTTCCAGGCGCTGCGTTGCGAGAAGCGATACCTCCGCATCAAGGACGACTAGCTCAAGGGAAACACCTGGTTCGTCGACGACGTCTGCAGCGGCAAGACGCTGCTCAAGGGGAGCGTGTGCAGGGTGGATGCCGAGACCGGCAAAAGCGTGCCTGACAACAATAGAGGCACCAATGAGTAAGAGCTGATCGAATTCGCCCGCATGCTGTCAAAGGAGCGCAAGACTGGTTCTAGAAAAAAAAAAGTGTATCGCGAGGTGGGTCTCATTTCTAAGCAGTAGAGAGTACCACCATTCACGGTAGAATATCCAACCTGGTAGGTCCAAGGTAGCAAGTCGATAATGAAGACTAGGGTGGCCGAATCTAGTCCCCACCTTATTGGACATGCTCACAAACGCCTAGCACGATGAGAAGGCCCACACGGCCCGTTCAAGATCATCGTGGAGAACAAGAAAAGGGATCACCAATGATTAGTGAATTAGGATTTTATATGACTCATCCGTGTGAAACCCTAGATCAAGTAATATATAATAGGTTTTGCCGTGATAGAATAGAAGAGAACATTCGTCCTCATAGCCCGCCGTAGCCTCTATAGCTCTCATAGCCATCATCTACACATCCAACAAACACTTGTAAACATATAGATATTAATATAATCAAGCAAAGGTAAGTCTTTACATCCACCGCGAGGGGCCAAACATGGTACATCGTGTCGTGTACCAATCTCGTCCCGATCATCTAATGTCACCATCGTCAACTACCTCATCCAAGCTACCCATGTCTCAATAATACGTCGATAGTTGGCTCCCACCGTGTGGCGGAGGACATCCGGAGTCGTGTTCCTGGTGGATCTCTCCCACCAATCACCGATGGAAACTCGCTCATGATCGGAAACTATGGCGTAATCTCTTGTCATGGACTCTTGCCAGCACACAAGCATCACCCGTGGGCTCCATCACCACGGCCGCCAGGCCACTTGTCGCTTTTGTCGGCTTCACGGGATCCATCAAAAACTCGGTACCACATGGCATCACCCTCAACACCAACAATGGGAGAGCCGACACCGAGTCGATCCAATCAGCGTCCTATGACGAATCCAACAATTCTGACTCGATACAACTAACGTCGGACTATGGGTCAGAAGATGGCACGAAAGGATCTATGTCCGCAGAGGCCATATCGCCCGCAGCAGTCCTCATGACGGTACCCAGCAACGTTGAGAATCGCGTTGGACACTCTCAGCACGCCAATAATGCCGCAAAATGCAGAAACCATCCACGCGGCATTAGTTGTGGAAAAAAAGTGCAGCTTCGCCCTCGCTTGCTCCTTTAGATGGAAGCAACACTATAAACGGGCGACCCTAGCTGGCGATCGTTCGCTCAAAACCTGCTTAGCGATCACTTTCCGACAACTTTTTTGGTTTAATACGTGCGTGAGTTTGTTTCCTCTTTCTAGCAAAACAATAAATACTGGATGACCCGTACGTGACCAAACCTCTTTCTTCTCCTTTCTCTGACTCACGTCCACGTTAAAATTTTCCAAATTTGAAAATTTAAAAAGTTTTATCTCGCAAACGATAACTCCGATTTAAGATCTGTTTTCACCTATGAGTCGGTCTCGTCGAGATCTTCAAAACTAGCACCCATGTTAATAAGTTTCGAGAAACTTTTTTTCGGGCTAAAAGTTATCAACCCTCTCTATTTGAATAATCAACCCCTCCATACTTGAGTGATCAACGGCAAATGTATAAAATTATCAACCTGGTGCAGGCTATTGAGGGAAAGTTCTGCATGTAAGCACAAATAGACGAATCTGCTGATGTCAGCGGAATCTTTTCCAAATTTCAAAATTCAAAATGTTTTAACTTCCAAACTACAACTCCAAATTAAGATCCGCTTTCACCAATAAATCCGTCTCGACGTGATCTTCAAAACTAGCACCCATGTTGATATGTTTCGAGAAAAAAAAATTCTGGGTAAAAGTTATCAAGCCTCTCTATTTGAATAATCAACCCCTCCGTACTTGAGTGATCAACGGTAAATATATAAAATTATCAACCCCAGTTGAGAAAAGTTGCATGCATGCACAAATAGACGAATCTGCTGATGTCAGCGGAATCTTTTCCAAATTTGAAAATTCAAAACGTTTTAACTTCCAAACTACAACTCCAAATTAAGATCCGCTTTCACCAATAAATCCGTCTCGACGAGATCTTCAAAACTAGCACCCATGTTGATATGTTTCGAGAAACTTTTTTTCTGGGTAAAAGTTATCAAGCCTCTCTATTTGAATAATCAACCCTCCGTACTTGAGTGATTAACGGTAAATGTATAAAATTATCAACGTTATTTATTGAAAGTTTTATGCACAAATAGACGAATCTGCTGATGTCAGGAATCTTTTCCAAATTTGAAAATTCAAAATGTTTTAATTTTCAAACGACAACTTCAAATTAAGATTCGCTTTCACCAATAAATCCGTCTCGACGAGATCTTCAAAACTAGCACCCATGTTGATATGTTTCGAGCAACTTTTTTTCGGACTAAAAGTTATCAACCCTCTCTGTTTGAATAATCAACCCCTCCGTACTTGAGTGATCAACGGTAAATATATAAAATTATCAACCTGGTGCAAGGTATTGAGGGAAAATTCTGCATGCAAGCATAAATAGACGAATCTGCTGATGTCAGCGAAATCTCTTCCAAATTTGAAAATTCAAAACGTTTTAACTTTCAAATGACAACTCCAAATTAAGATTCGCTTTCACCAATTAATCCGTCTCGACGAGATCTTCAAAACTAGCACCCATGTTGATATGTTTCGAGAAACTTTTTTTCGGGCTAAAAGTTATCAAGCTTCTCTGTTTTGAATAATCAACCCCTCCGTACTTGAGTAATCAACGGTAAATGTATAAAATCATCAACCCCAAAGTTAATTTTATTTTAAACATTTTAGCGAATATTTTTTAGTTTAGAAGCTATCAACCCGATGTCCTGTTATTTATCAACAGTAAATATAATAACTACCAACCCTAAAAATCTAACTTCATTTCGAATATTTTGGCGACTCTTTTTAGTTTACAAGTTATCAACCCGGTGCTCCGTTATTTATCAATGGTAATTATAAAAAAACCTACCAAACCTAAAAAGTATTTCATTTACAATATTTTAGCAAACATTTTTTTATTTTACAAGCTATCAACCTGGTGCCTCGTTATTTATCAACTGTAAAAATAAATAAATAATAACCCTAAAAAATATTTCATTTAGAATATTTTAGCGACTCTTTTTTAGTTTACAAGCAATCAACCCGGTGACCCGCTATTTATCAATGGTAAATATAAATAAATATCAATCCTAAATTTTTTTATTTAATTTAAAATATGTAGCGACTCTTTTTTTGTTTACAAGTTATCAACCCGGTGCCCCGTTATTTATCAACGGTAAAAATAAATACCTAGCAACCCTAAAAAGTAAATTTCATTTAGAAATTTTAGCAACTTTTGTTAGCTTACAACTTAAAACAGTACTTAATTTGAGTAGCAAGTGGTAGTTCATTTGAGTTGCAAGTGGATCTTCCCACCCGTTATTTTCCCCCTTAAAAACCACTGGCCCGAAAAAGGAAATTAAAAAAATTAATCCAAAAAAACATGAATTACCGTACGAAATAACAACATAAAGGGAATTGCAAAAAAAAGAGAATTGTCAAAAGGGAATTGCAAATAAAGAGAATTGAAAGTATGCGTCGTGCTGAAAAAAAGAGCGAGATGCTCTGTGCATGCATGCAGCAACTTGTGAGAGCTAGCCTCGTGGTGAAAAGTTGGCTCATTAAATGCAAACCTATGAGATACTTTATGCATGCATGCATGCATGTAGTGTGAACTCTCTTGGTTGTATGCAACTTGCAAGTGAGAACGTGAGCTGTTAGTGTGAACACAAAGCTACATGTGAACGTAATTAAACACTACAAGACAAAAAGGGAATTGATTTCGCGCATGGCGCGAGCGCTGCCGCGCCAAGGAAAGTGATCGCTCCAGCGATCGATTGCCAGGAAGGAGATTTGACTATAAACGGCCCTAGCCGATTATCATTCCTGGCGCATTTTTGTCCACATCACCCAAAATTGTGTTCCTTGGTTGCACATTGAAGAGGCCTCCGACGCAAGACTGCCACTATATGTCATTCCATTCGAGAACCTCATTGCAACAGCAACCATTTTCGAGGGAATCGAGATATCACGGAATTTTGCCTCCATTTGAACTACGGGGTCGCCCTTGTCTGCAAAGCTCTCGAACTGTAGACCATCATAAGGACCACTCGATGGTGACCATACACGCTGGAGACTCCACTCCGGGAACCTCCACCGGGTCCGAGCACCAAGCTAGCTTGGCTCGTGGAGGATCTCGGAGTAGAGTCGCCAGTGTGTATGGTCGACCACGTGATTCTAGCCCTCCGTTTTCCAAAAAAAAAATCCACCAGGTGAGGTCCAAGTGCTCTAGCCTCTCGTTTTTCATAAATACTTCCACAGGAAAAATCCTAGGTTCTTTTGAATTCGCGAAGATTCGTGAAAGTAAAAAAAAAATATGAAATCGGAATTTTCCTACACTACAGGGTTGTAATCTAAATAAAATGTATTCATAGGAAAATCTCTAAAATCATTCTAATTATGATTATAACACCTTATACGAATGAATAATGATGGAATATAGCATAACAAACTACAAAGAACATAGATGCATTAGCATCCCGGAGCTTAACCTATGTTCATCCTCGAGTATAAAGATGATAGCTAAATGAGCTTTCTAGTTTGTTGTCAATAGATACACAATATAGAACTCATAATATTGTTACTCAAAGTATAATGGTTCATTGATAAGTATATAACGTCAGTAGATCATCTATATTTATGCTAATATAAAACACCTAGATGGGGCGGATCCATAAAATCACAGCCATGAGCCATCCAACAATCATCAAAGGCTTCGAACATGGTCTCATTTGCGCTAAAATAGGACGGAATGGACAACACGGCTCGCTAATGAAGCATCCCATCTTAAACAAGCACTAACGTTTTTTTCACAACCAGCTTGCAAGAGGATAGGACCTGCATAAGCACCGCCGCCCATCCTTAGCGTTGTGCCGCCCTGCTTCCACGCCCCCGAGTGTCCCAAACAATGTAACCATTCCTCCACATCGCCACCTGTTCCCAACGCCGCCAACCATCCCTAACATCGCCGCCATGCCTCGCCTCCTTGCCTCCACACTACTAGGAAAGCAGCTACCCGTGGCACACTTGTTTTGGCCACCAGTGGTGTCCCACTACTAGGGTGCCACTGGTAGCAATTACCAGTAGCACATTACCTAGTGTGACACTAACAAGACGACATACCAGTGGCACACTAGACGGTGCGCCACTGGTATTTGATATCAGTGGCGCACCACGTAGCGCGCCACTGGTAAGTGCAACAAGCCTACCAGTGTGCCACTAGTATATTCCTTACCCATTGTGCATTGTTTGAATGGTGCGCCACTACTATTAATTTGGTAAAACAAAAAAAATTTACGTCTGCTGCCCGCTCCTATTATGTTACAAAAGCAATGTTTACAATATATTACAGTGTTTACAAAAAACAATAGTTCACGGATGTTGCTTGCTACTACTCCCTCCGTTCCTATATATAAGACATATAGTTTTTTAAGAAAAAACACAGAATATAATATTTATTGCGTTGCCCTACTTGTATGGACAATATTTTTAGAGATTTGATTAGGTGTACTTATCTTATGCAAATTCCTCGATTAGCTCACGGTAATTACTTAGAGTTAATTCTAGCCAAAACATGGTGTATTTTTTCCTAAATATGTGATCCTTAATTTCCGTGCCAAAAACTATATGGTTTATATTTAGGACTGGAGGGAGTATTATATTACAAAGAAATGTTCACGACTGTTGCATGAGCTTATCGCCAGAGATCATGCGCCCTGCACAAGCTTCTTGTCAGAGATCCAACGATCTAGCTACGTGTAACATCCCAGGTTTAGAGGCTACAAAAAGAGAGAATATAGATATGTGTATTGCAGTCATGATAAAAAAAATTGGGGAATTTTCACGCTTTCAAATAAAACTTGTCACAGTGAAGTTTTACTTGACTTGATGGAATTAAAGTAGCTCGTCAAGTCAAGCGCTATAAACCTCAATGTGACCTTTGCGAAAACCTTGTTTTGGATAGACATAATTTGATCCATAGGTTGGGTCAAATGGAACTAGAACTATTACACACCACTTTAAGTGAAGATCAAATATCAAATCCTATAAAGGATCATAACATGGTATTCCTTACAACAACATATTCTTTAAGAATCAAACTCTAACTTATTAACACTTAAAATTTAACAACTACCTTTGTGTATAATTCAATTCACTGTTTAACTTATTACAAAATATGGTAAACCCCAAGGTCTAAAGTGCATAAAAGCCACATATTCTTATTTAAATATAACTTATTAAATATATGGATATCATAAAACTAAATTTGTTTACATTACGAATTAAAGTTCAAACTATTTGAATAAAACTAACTATGAGTATTTTGAAACTCATATGATCATGCCTAGGTGAAATTAAACAGAACCATCCAAAATTTATGAATAACCTTGAATTTGACATTTTGACCACCGGTGTAATTTAAAGCCAATAATATATGATATGGTGTATTATCCACAAGACATTTAGTAACAAATGCCACTTGGCTATCCAAAAAACAAATCATATGAGAGGATAATGTTCATGCCACATAGGATGAAAATATCTACATGGCTTGCATCCTAAGCTATGCCACCTCATGCTTAAGGGATTACTATGGATGAGAGCATGACAACCAAGCACCTTACTCATTAAAACAAGAGCATGACAACCAACCACCTCATCCATTTAAGCATCTAGTACCATGAGACAAGGAAGTCAACACATTTAGCCACTCCATTCCATAGTTAGGACTAAGATGAATCAGCTAGGATGTGGATGCATGCCACAAGATGCAGGTTTATCAGATTTGCTGAAGAACAAGCTACAGAAGATTGCAAAGTAGAATTCCGAGGAAGACCATATATTTGGAGGATTATATCATAATCTCTTGAGTAGAGCTCTAGGATATTCCAAGACATTCATAAGTAAGAAAGGATATAGATACTAACCATATCCATGTCTATCTAAGAGAGTACAAGAGAAGTGTTATACTATAGTTGTTTGAGCAAACACTTGATCTTGGAGGTGTGACCCAAATCCTTTTAGTGATACTCTAGGAAACCAATACCATGATCATCACAATTTGGTAAGGATCATAAACATCTAAGAACTAGAAGTAAGAAGTTGGTGAGAATAACTTGATCATGTCTAATGCATGATCAATATAAGAAGATAAGTTAAACCTTATGTGATAAGCAAATACCATCCATCACATAAAATGATAGGGAGACTACTAGTAAATAATCTTAGACCATATTCAACATCTTTAGTAGCAAGAGCTAAATGAATGACAATAGAACCCTGCCTAGCCAATCACTTATGTCCACCCTAGAATTATCTTGAAGCTATCATTCTATCCATAGTGAGGAAGAGAAAACCCTAGGATATCTTCAACTTCTCTAATTAGTCTTTGTCCTTTAATACTTGGAAACCCTATAATACATTCCTATTTACATATTTCTTCAATTAATAAGTATAAAGAAACCCTAGATCATACCCACATAGAACCTATGCCCATATTTTAAATTTAAATTGTGTATCACATGGTGATCACAAGTAAACCATAAGACCCTACCCTAAAACTCAAGTACAAGTGGGACGATTAGTTGATCAACCCTAGTGCTAAACCTACATATAAGTCCATATAGCATTATCAACCACTAATATTTAGAATTAAGACAAGCCCATGAGCCAAGTGTCCAACCCAATCCTACTTCCTAAACCCATAAGATTTAACCAAACAATCCTTGTTAGAATTTAACTCAAGTTTGTGAGACAAGTAAACCTAAATCTTAAAGTGCACCCAACTATTGTTTCCAAACAAATAAAAGTCTCATGAGAGGACCTTAATAATTTCAAACCAAGGTTTTAGAAAATAATAACAATAGCTTTAGAATAAACTTAATCTAATTTCCATGTCCTTAGAAATAATAAGACACATGAAAATCATGCATGTCCATAAGAACATCTTTTGAGGTTAAAAAAACTAAGTAGTAAAACTTTCCTCTGTAAATTATTTCTTGCATAGTAACACAAAATAAAAACCACTTTCACTAGGTACTTTTACAAGTATAGGAAAATAATTTAATCCTAAAAAGAATAAACATTGAGAAAATTACTACTAACAGACTTATTTGAAATTGTGAATAAAGCTCACGGCAATATTTCAAATATACCCAAATCTAGGACATTTCAAGATAGGGAAAATCTTTAAGGATCATCTCTACTTAGTTTGATAAACAATTACAGAGTCAAAATAATTCAGAATAGAATTGAATTCAAATGAAATAGAAAACATGAAATGAAAATAGAAACAAAGAAAGGGAGAGGGACTTACCAGAGAAGGCCACCGCAGCCCAGGAGTAGCCCAACAGCAGCCCAGTACCTCAGCCCACGCGCCGGTCCAGCCCATCGTACCTCTTCGCATCGTCAACATGCACAGGAGGGGTCATCCCCTTCCTCCGTTCGCTGCAAGCAGCTCGGTGGCAGCCTCCCAGCCACCGGCCGTGCCAAGATCCTCGTCGCTGCCCCCGGACGTCTATAAAGACCCTCGCGCTACCGCAGAACCCTAGCACGTCTCATTTCCCTTTTATCTTCGTCCTTTTCTAAAATTAGAAACCCTAGTACCTCCGGCATCTCCTGCCGTCGTCGATTGGAAAACCCCGGAGCTCCGGTGAGTGGCCCAGGAGCTTCGTCTTGTCGCTCTGACCCTCCTCGTATAAGGAATCGACGCCGCGCTTCCGAAATTGACACCATCGACCTCATCTTCTCCGCAGACGGCTAAGCTGCAATGACCGCCGCATCACCATCCGACCACCTCTGACCTATCTGTTGATTCCAACATGATCTAGGGGAGCTACCGCATCTTCTGAGCTACCTATCGCATCCTATTGCAGTCTGTAGCTTGGTAGCACCATAAGCCACCGTCCGACGCCACAGTCGCTCGTTGCTGAACCCACTTTGGCGACTATATGGTCGCGGCGCCGCCACCAGTAGGTCCCCTTAGTCGCCCTGGTTCCCACGCCACCCTTCATGCATCTACGGCAGCCCGAAATCGCCGACGGCGTCTACAACTGCCACCGGCAGTGAGCTCCGTAGCCACGTCCTCGATTTTGACTTGGTCTTCTCTCACGTGGCAGCCAACGTGGCCCTCGCCTACCAGTCAGTGACCACATGTAGAGTTTGTCTGTGTACATTTAGTATTTAGGTTTACTCCAGAAAATTGCTGAAACATTACAAATTCATATAAAATTCATTTCAAATCAGAAAAATACAAATGAGATATCAAAATAATCATCAAAATAATATCTATCCATTAAAAATATAATCTCAAATTTTTAACAAAAATAAAATTTAGTTATTTAGTAATTATTATTTAAAGTATTTCTTTTACCTTAAATTCCAAGAAAATTCAATAATTATAAAGTTTTCTAAAATAAGTAATAATTATTTAGAAAATAAATAAAACAAAAAATTAATTTTCTTTTATTAACATTAACATTATTACTATTAGTATTTAAACCTCTAAATTTTATTTACCTTATTTATCATTTTTTAAATGATAAAGATAAGAAAAAAGTTAGACCAATTATTCACCTGCATTTAAAAGTTGTTCATTAGATTCAACATTGCTCAACAAGTTATTAATTTAAATTTAATAACAAATATGAAACCCTAATTCCACCATGCATTAAACCCTAACTTCGATATTTCATGTGAAACTCTAAAACCCTAAGAGCCTATAAAACATGATCATATGGACTTCATTCTTACTCATAGATCCATACTAAGAAAAAGAATGTATGCTCATGTTCTAGTAAGATAATAGCAGTTCAAATACAAACAGAGTTATCATTTTATGTCTTTATTTTGAATAGACCTTATATGACCAACTAGTACGGAAATTCAATTCGGAACATGGGAGCATATGCTCCTGCCACCGGAAAAATATTTTGAAATGTTCAAAAAATTCGAACAAAAAATTTCTTGCTTACGTATCAACATTTTACTTGTGCAGACCAAGTCTTGCGAAAAACCGACATTTTTTGTGACTTGTGCGAAAAAGATAAACAAAACGTCTCATACACAACCATTTTTTACAGAAAAATTTGTCTTTTTTACATATGACACTCAAAATGTCGGTTTTCTGTGGAACCACTTTGTGAACGTGTAGAATTTCGAGATGTATCTACTAAATTTTGTGTTCAAATTTTTCAACATTTTAAAAGTGCATTTAAAATGAAGTTTAAAAACCGGGAGCATATGCTCCCGGGTGCCAAAACGCCACTCCCCAACTAGTACCACCTCATGGTGAACCCTAACTTAATACTTTACCACTAATCATCACTCATCTATTATATACTAAAAGCAAAATAAGGGTGTTTTTCGAGGCATCAGGTTAATCCACATATGCTTTAAAAATATAAGCCGGTGATTTTAATCTTAACGTCTGAGATTAAAAGATAACAAGTGTTACGTACAACAATATTTGTGTACAAAAGTAGACTTATATGACACGTTTGGACTCACCCGTTCTCTTAAAAAGGAAACATAACTCAAACGAAAAAATAATAATAGGCAATCTCATGAAAAAAAATCGTACCATAACCAGAAGCAAGTCCTAGCACGTTTGGATACACCCGTTATCTTAAAAAGGAAACATATCTCAAAGGAAAAAAAAGGAATAATAGGCAATCTAATGAAAAGAAAATTTCGTACTATAACCGGAAGCAAGTCCTAGACTTTATGTGCCCCACGAAGCTTATTCCCACATCCTCAATTCCGTATGTTAGGGGTCATCTCGCGAAACAACTCTTTCCTAGCCGAGGTTAATTCTGTGTTCTTTGTTTTCTCGTGATGTGCGGTTCAACCTTCTATAAATATTTTCTAACTGCCGCTGCCGACGGCCGGGATAGGGGCAGCCTCTTCCACGTCGCAGAGTGCTGCGCCCCGACGGCCAGGATAGGGGCAGCCTCTCCACGCCGGCACGCTGCAGAGTGCTGCGCCACTCCAGGAGGCGTCATCGATGTATCCCGCCGTTGTGGGCTTCCGCTGGCCGGGTGTTGGAGGACGCCGACAAGCAATGGTTAGTGATGCCGCCGATGCATCGGAGGGATACAACTTGATTGAGGGTAACCGCGCCATGGATGGTGATGTCGCGCTTGCAGCGATGTCTCCGATAAGAACGACGCCCGTGATGGGAGAATTCACTCAAAGCGAAGGTCATGGCTACCTAGGATGCAGGTTGGGAGATTTCACCACCGGAGTAGGAGGAAATCTCTTGCTGCTGATGGACTTCAAGAGTTCGAGTACCCAACGAATCTTCACTTCCCGGCACTGAACAAGCTCCCCCGACGCGGCCGTTCCTCCAACTTTCGAAGGCAGGGTTCAGGTACGCGTACTTCCTGGACGTGGATGTCTACATGGGAACCAGAGCCACCATTGTCAGGCCCATCAAGGCAGGCATGTCCACCCTACTCAATGCAAGATGAGGACGGACCACAAGCTGCAGTGGTTCATGGACACCCTGAAACTACACCAGACCGCAGTGCAGCTCCTTCTTGAGGTGCACCCGGACCTAGACGGCGATGATACGGAGGCCGGCGCCGCGCTGGCTGAGTTCGGGATGCCGGGCGAGAGCCATCTGACGCCGCTATCCGGCAAACAGAATGGTGCTGGCCTCGATGGCGCTGGAGGAGCCGCACGATGCTGCTACTGGACGAGCCCACAAACCGCCTGGACATGCAGACCGCGACACGCTGTCCGAGTTTGTGGGAAGGGTCGTGCTGGTGATCCACGACGGAAGGCTCATCTCCCGGGTGTGCAAGGACGAGGAGAGCAGCGAGCTCTGGCATGTGGCTGGTGGAGGACGGCACTATCACAACATACATAAACGTTGGGTTCTTAATAGGGAACAAACAGTTAATCGATTTCCTTTTTGTCAGCATGTCCTCATTCTTGCACACAGATTCTTCTCCGAGCCAACCCTCTGCAAAGGTTCTCTGCCACAACTGATGGTGGTTTCTTCGTTCATAAAAAAATTGAGGTAGGAAAAGGCTGGCCAGAAAAGTCCAAATTGTGTGGCTGACCAATTGCTCCGTATGAGATGACATCAATGCATAAATTCTTTGAAACATCAAAGAGAATTATATAGAGTATCCCTAAAGTCAACTTTTAGCGATTGTTAAAATTATTACAAATTTTCAAGCTGTTAAGAAATTTGCTTTCTTAATAAGAATATTTTCAAATGTTACGGGCAACATACACTCCTTCCGTTCTTTAAAACAGCTTCCAAACTTTGTCTAGACGGGGGGTATATAGACATGTTTTAGCTATAGATTTATCCATATACATAAAAAGTTCCTAATATTTTTTAGGAAGGGGGGAATTAGCGTATATTGAACACATGTAACCATAAATTATTTTTTCTAATGAATAAATCGGATCTTAATATTTTGGTGCACGGGTTATTTTTTCCTGTTTCATGAATTCATTGCTGAGACTTCTCGACATACTAAAGACGATGCCCTCGCATTTGCGAGGGCCGTGTTGCTAGTTAGTATAACACCACTATGATCAACTAAAAACAACAACCATGTGTAATACTTCATCTTATGTGCTAATATTTAACCAAATCATACAATCCTTAATGCTTATGAACTCAACTATGTAAGATTCCTCTAATACCTACTTGGAAGATTCAATTGAACATAATGTCAAACCCTAGTTTGTTAATTGCATGCCCTCAACCTTAACCATCATTACTTAGTAGAGCGATGGTGATCAACCATAATACCAGCCTTGTGTAGTAATTCACCTCATATGCCCTACTCAACTAAACCCTACTAGAGGATAATGAACCACCTAATTTAGGAACCAATTATTGATTACTTAGTGAAGAAAATGAGAAGGCATAGTAAACCCTAATGGTTAACTCATGGCACCACCTTGATAACCATCCTTTGATATGATACCCTATGGTCAACCTTATTAGTAACCATGCATAATAATTTAATTTGGTGTCCATGTTTAGCTAAACATGCCAATACTTGCTGATTATGAACCCATCCTACTTAGGAACCAACTAGCCCATAATTAGTGAATTAAATGAACCCAATAGTAAATCCTAAAAGGACATAGCTCCTATTTGTAGTATTTCTTGTTCATTAAGAAATATGTTCTTCAAAGGTTAGTGTTAAGTAAGTAAAAAAGTAAACCATATAAGTAAATACTTGAAATACTTATTATTTCTTAAGTAACATGTTCTTCAAAAGTTATTCTTTTGAAGTAGATAACAAGTTATCATCAACCACGCCTTATAGGACTTAAAATTGAAAACTGATCCATACATATTATGCAACTACTACTCCATTGTGTGTATAATTGTTGTGATGCATTATATCACTTGCATATTATACCAAGTTAACCAAACCTAATAAGAACCTTGTTTGTGGAACCATTATAAATGTGCAACACACTCTAAAGAAATCATTACAACTCACAAATTCTAAATCATCGGGGTTAGGTTAGGATTAGAGCGATCGCATCTCATAATATGCATTATAGCATCTTTGCCGGTTCTTTAAACATTGTCCTTACCAGACAATGATGGTATTTCAGAATTTGGAGTTATATCATTTCGAAGCTCTTGTCTGCATAATCTTGCAGTCAAGAAAAGCAAGTTCATCGCTTGCTCATGTCATTTGATTATTTTTATCAAATTATGTGCAAAGTACTATACTTATCACTCTTGCATTGAAAAGAAAAATATTACTTTTACAATTATGAATATGACTATGTGGTGGGCAATGGAACCATGATTTGAGATGATGGTGGAGGTTCCATTTCAACTGGGAATGTATTTACGTAGGATTAACAACAAATGTTGTCTAGTGATTCTAGCGCCGTATATTGCATGTTAAGCATAAAATCTCTAATGGCTCTAGGGAAATCAGTTGTATCTTCTTCCTTTCACATATCAACGGACTGGATAGAGCCTGGATGTGTGTTGGTGAACACTCGGTAGTTTGGGATGGACTTAATCTCCCCAGCCATGTGGATGAAGGGCGCTCTACCGTCTATGATGGATTATCCATAGCATATCGTGGGTAAAGCCGTATGAACGGAAGATTTCTACTGGGGATATGTATATGGATAAAAGGGTGGGTATGCGAGGTCACGGAGAAGGCAGTGATTGGCTTGGATCTTATACTGGGCCCAACACCAAGAATTGTGGACGGGAATACCGGACCCGGTTGACAACAAGGATAGGTTCTCTTATGTGTAAAGTAACACACATCTGCAGAGTGTATTGAATGGTGACTTTTCACTCCTTGTTTCGGAAAGGAACTGCGAACGCGGTAGGAAAGGAACTCCATGAAGTTCTGGTCAACCTGTGAAGACTGACGGACATAGTTCTTCAGAATAAAAGCAACATTTTGAAGAAATGTTTACAAAAACATGCATTACCTATGACTTTCTGGTCCATAGCTGTAGCTAGTGCATGATACACCTATTTCTATTAATGAACTTGCTGAGTACGCTCATACTCATTTGTTCCCTCTTGAACCTCTTCTTAGATTTAAAGTCACCGAAGAAGAAACTACCGCGGAACTTGAAGATAAAGGAATCAACTACAACAAGATGGAGAACCCAATCAATGAAGTCAATGGAGTCAACTTCTGCATCAGCTAGAGTGGAAACTTAGACTTGTAATAGAAGGGAATCATTTTCCTAATCCTAGCACCTAAGTAGTTAGAGTTCTATCAGATTTCTTTAGCAAGCCTAGTACCTCTGTCGTGGGTACTCCTCGGCAATGCCCTCCGTATGGGGCTAGGGTTGATGGAATCTTGTAGGCTGACACGAGACATCGGTTATCAAACAAGCGAAGAAGGCGATTTACCCAGGTTCGGGGCCCTCAATGAGGTAAAACCCTTACGTCCTGCTTGTCTGATCTTGATTATGAAAATATCGAGTTACAATGGGGTGCCGAAGGTTTCGGCTATGATCTCGTCGAGAGGCTAAGTTCTGCTGGGACCTAGCTCTAGACTTATGGTGGCTATGGTTGCTTAGATTGCGCGTGTCCTCGGCAGCCCCTCTCCTGGCCCTTATATTGGGAGCCAGGTCTCGAGAGATCTGTCCAAGTACGACTAGGTTACAAAGAGTCCTAGTTCTGAACTTTCCTTTTATTTTTCATCTTCTTGTCTTGCTCATCAAGAACCCACTTTGCGAACCAACGTTATGGCCCACCTGGCATTCGGGTGTCTTCATGGGCCTCCAATTGGGTCGCAAGGGGTAACACGATAGCAGTTACCCGAAGGGTAATGCCCACGTCAACCTCTAAAGCTAGAGTTAGCGATAAGTTAGTCTACGAGCTGTTTTTTTGGAGATTTACTTGCAGTTTTACCTCATTGTAAAGTAGAAGATTGTGTTGATCTTCTGTAAACAGTTCGTGTGTACTTCTATAGACATACCTTGGACTCACGTATGTTTCTGTTGTACCACTATGAGGTGTGTAATACTAGTGAAACAGTGTTTTATTGGTGTTATGTCAATGACTTGCATACTACACCATGCAGTGGTATGCTGGGTCACTGCACTACTCCTGGCAGGAGATTAGGAGATTTGGCCAGCTAGCTGATCCGCTCTTGCGGGCGTCACGACACTATATTAGGATGGCTATGTTGAAACAAAGTTTGAAGCATACTCTTCCTACTTGAGGTTTACATTATTTATTTCATGTTATAGATGCATTTATCCCATAAATTTTATGACTAGTCGAGGGAGATAAAACCATAATAACTATCTTGGTCAAGTGTCTAGATCAATTTTTAAAGATGTGAACAATGCAAAGGGAATTAAAACTCTTAGCATCTGCTGGTATTTCTTTACTTAAAATGTTTTTTGTCCAGGAAAATAGATGGCTTCATAATCAATGCATAACATGCTAATGTCAAGTATCTAGCGATTGCATCCAAAAGGTCTAACTTGCATAGGTAATTGATAAACCAACACATGAGCTGCAATGATGGAACTAAAAGAAGAAGAAAGCTAAGGGTTAAACTAAAAAATGCAGGTTCTTGAAGAATAGCTCTAGCCTCCAGCTAGGTAAAAAAAAAAGGATGATGTCAAAAACAGGACCGTCTCTTTCTTTTCCCCAATCCATGCTTATCTCACGAGTTAATACATATCATCTATTTTACTCAACTAATGGCATCTATCTATAGAGCAGAAACATATTGGATGGTACATACAGATGGTGTTTGGACTAAGGCAGTAATGCAGCATGAGTGTGCTTCCACTTCGGCAATTAGGAGAAACGGCATCTTCAGTTTTCTTACGAATTTAGCAAGTGTTAGTGTATTATGTTGTACAATTTTCAACTGAAGATATAAGGCCAGGTGATCTCTGAAATGTGCCAACCATCTAAAGAATGAACAGATTTTAGAAGGTAATGATTTGTACCTTTTAAGCTTAATTAATTAATATATTTTAGCTGGATGTTGCTTCATTTAAAATATCGTTGTTGTTCTTTAGATGGTTCATAGTGGCAATTTGATGTGTTTAATAGGCTCAATATGTTTATGTTGAGTACATTATTAGCAGATTATAAATAAAGTTGAGCGGAAGGACCAGCTAAAGCAGAAGCATGTAACGCATGTTGGTATGTTCATCATCCTTCATATAAGCCAAGGCGTTTCCCTTCTATATAGGATACTGCCATGCCTTTTTTTTTCCTTGAAGCATGATACTGTTAGGCATTTTCAGAGCATCTTCAGCCGCGTCCCCTAAATCGTTCCTCGAACAGCGTCGGATCGAGCGTTTAGGGAACGCGTTTTTTTCGTGCCGCGTTTGAGGATGTCGCTCCAGCCGTGTCTCCTAAACGGACCCCAAAATAAATAAAAGTGCACAAAAATATATTTTTTCATTCAAATTTGATTATATTTTACAAGTTTGAATGAAAACGGCTAGATTATCTAACCCTAGCCTATTGGCCGCCCGGCGGTGCGTTCGACGCCCCCGCCCCGTCGTCGCCTCCTCTCCGCCGCAGCTCCTACGCCGCGCGCCGCCTCTTCCTACGGAGCGTGATGATAGACGTCGGTGCTCGTTCATCAGCGCGTCGTCGTCTGCCCTCCCCTCCTGCGCCGCCTGGAGGGAGAGTTCGACGGCACAGCGAATCTGCTCGTCTTCGCGGGCGCGGGCGTCGTCCTGCAGCTTCTTCTATGACTCGAACGACTCGACAAGCGCTCGTTGCTGCGCTGCCGCCTCCTCCGGGCCCGGCCCATCGTTGTCGGACCAGTCGAAGTCGTCGCCGTTCTCCTCCTCCTCCATTTGCGCCGCCACAGCCGCCGCCAACGCATCCGCCTCCGAACCCAACGCATCCGCCTCCGCTGCCTCCGCCTCCGCTGTCGCCGCCTCCTCCTGCAGATGCTGCTCCAGTGATATGTCTCCGACGTATCGATAATTTCTTATGTTCCATGCTACTTTATTGATGATACCTACATGTTTTATGCACATTATATGTCGTATTTACGCATTTTCTGGAACTAACCTATTAACAAGATGCCGAAGTGCCAGTTCCTGTTTTCTGCTGTTTTTGGTTTCAGAAATCCTAGTAACGAAATATTCTCGGAATTGGACGAAATCAACGCCCAGGTTCCTATTTTGCCCGGAAGCATCCAGAACACCCGAGAGCCGCCAGAGGGGGGGCCCTGTGGGCCCCAGATGATAGGGTGGCGTGGCCAGGGCCTGGGCCGCGCCCCCCTATGGTGTCACTGCCTCGTCGACCTTCTGACGCTGCCCTTTCGCCTATATAAAGCCCCTGCATCGAAAACCCTTACAGAGGAAGCCACAGTACGAGAAAAGTTCCAGAGCCGCCGCCATCGCGAAGCCAAGATCCGGGGACAGAGTCTCTGCTCCGCACTGCCCGGGGAAGTGCCCCCGGAAGGCTTCTCCATCGACACGCCTGCCATCTCCACCGCCATCTTCATCACCGCTGCTCCCATGAGGAGGGAGTAGTTCTCCATCGAGGCTCGGGGCTGTACCGGTAGCTATGTGGTTAATCTCTCTCCTATGTACTTCAATACAATGATCTCATGAGCTGCTTTACATGATTGAGATCCATATGATGAGCTTTGTATCGCTACTAGTTATGTGCTACTCATGTGATGTTATTAAAGTAGTCTATTCCTCCTGCATGGTGTAAAGGTGACTAGTGTGTGCACCGTGTGGTTCTTGTCGTAGGCTATGATCATGATCTCTTGTAGATTGTGGAGTTAATTATCATTATGATAGTATTGATGTGATCTATTCCTCCTTCATAGTGTAATGTGGACAGTGTGTGCGCTATGTTAGTTCTTGGTTTATTTTGCAATGATCTATTATGCTCTAAGGTTACTTAAACATGAATATCGAATGTTGTGGAGCTTGTTAACTCCGGCATTGAGGGTTCGTGTAATCCTACGCAACGAATGATGTTCATTATCAAACAAGAGTGTATGTAGCACATATGAGAAGAAGTATTTATTATGCGATCAATGTTGAGAGTGTCCACTAGTGAAAGTCTAATCCCTAGGCCTTGTTCCTAAATATTGCTATCGCTGCTTGTTACTGTTTTACTGCATTACTGCTGCGTTACTACTGCTTGTTTACTTCCTACAATATTACTACCATCAACTGCACGCCAGCAAGATATTTTCTGGCGCCGTACTACTGCTCATATTCATTCATACCACTTGTATTTCACTATCTCTTCGCCGAACTAGTGCACCTATTAGGTGTGTTGGGGACACAAGAGACTTCTTGCTTTGTGGTTGCAGGGTTGCATGAGAGGGATATCTTTGACCTCTTCCTCCCCGAGTTCGATAAACCTTGGGTAATCCACTTAAGGGAAACTTGCTGCTGTTCTACAAACCTCTGCTCTTGGAGGCCCAACACTGTCTACAAGAATAGAAGCACCCGTAGACATCAAGCACTTTTCTGGCGCCGTTGCCGGGGAGGGAAGGTAAACGGCACTCACACATTGGCAAGCCCGGCAACTAAGCACTTTTCCTCCCTCGTCAACTACGCGCCAAGCACTTTTCTGGCGCCGTTGCCGGGGAGGAAAGGTAAAAGGCACTCATACTTCGGTTCCAGTAACAGTACTTTTCTGGCGCCATTGTGTGTGTACTCGAAGCTATTTCCTTTAGACTCTGCAATTGCGACATTTGGTTTCTTTTTACACTAGTTAGGCATAATGGACAACAATGACCTTTTTATTCTATTTCCTGATTTAAGACATGGATGGTTTGATGCGAAAATTAAAAAACCCATGGAACATATTAATATGAATGCTTTGAACACTATTGTTGCTAATGCTATGGAAAATTCTAAGCTTGGGGAAGCTGGCTTTGATGAGCATGATATTTTTAGTCCCCAAGCATTGAGGAGAAAATTTACTTTGATGATACTTTGCCTCCCATTTATGATGATTATAATGATAGTAGTCTTTTGTTACCACCTGTTATGGAGGATAAATTTGATTATGATTACAATATACCTCCTATATTTGATAGCTACTTTGTTGAATTTGCTCCCACTACAATTAATAAGAATGACTATGCTTATGTTGGGAGTAGTAATTATTTTATGCATGAGACTCATGATAAGAATGCTTTATGTGATAGTTATATTGTTGAGTTTGCTCATGTTGCTACTGAAAGTTATTATGAGAGAGGAAAATATGGTTGTAAAAATTTTCATGTTACTAAAATGCCTCTCTATGTGCTGAAATTTTTGAAGCTACACTTGTTTTATCTTCCTATGCTTGTTACTTTGCTCTTCATGAACTTGTTTATTTACAAGATTCCTATGCATAGGAAGCATGTTAGACTTAAATGTGTTTTGAATTTGCCTTTTGATGCTCTCTTTTGCTTCAACTTCTATTTCTTGCGAGTGCATCATTAAAACTGCTGAGTCCATCTTAATGGCTATAAAGAAAGAACTTCTTGGGAGATAACCCATGTGTTTTTTTACTACAGTACTTTGTTTTATATTTGAGTCTTGGAAGTTGTTTACTACTGTAGCAACCTCTCCTTATCATGTTTTTGTGCCAAGTAAAGTTTCTATGTCAAAGTTGATGTTATATTTGGGATCGCGCAGAAACAGCATTGCTGTCTGTCACGAATCTGGGCACAGTTCTCTGTAGAAAATTGAAAAAATCTGCCAATTTACGAGCGTGATCCTCGATATGTACGCAACTTTCATTAGTTTTGAGTTTTTCCATTTGAGCAAGTCTGGTGCCAGCTTTAAATTCGTCTTTACGGACTGTTCTATTTTTGACAGATTCTGCCTTTTATTTCGCATTGCCTCTTTTGCTATGTTGGATTCATTTCTTTGATCCATTAATGTCCAGTAGCTTTATGCAATGTCCAGAAGTGTTAAGAATGATTGTGTCACCTCTGAACATGTGAATTTTTAATTGTGCACTAACCCTCTAATGAGTTTGCTTGAAGTTTGGTGTGAAGGAAGTTTTCAAGGGTCAAGAGAGGAGTATGATATACTATGATCAAGAGGAGTGAAAGCTCTAAGCTTGGGGATGCCCCCGTGGTTCACCCCTGCATATTTTAAGAAGACTCAGCGTCTAAGCTTGGGGATGCCCAAGGCATCCCCTTCTTCATCGACAACATCATCAGGTTTCTCCCCGAAACTATATTTTTATTCAATCACATCTTATGTACTTTACTTGGAGCGTCTGTGTGTGCTTTTATTTTTGTTTTGTTATCTTAGTTCTCTGAATAAGTTCATCCTTGTGTGGGAGAGAGACACGCTCCGCTGGTTCTTATGAACACATGTGTTCTTAGCTTATAATATTCATGGCGAAGTTTCCTCTTCGTTAATTGTTATATGGTTGGAATTGGAAAATGCTACATGTAGTAATTCTAAAATGTCTTGGATAATGTGATACTTGGCAATTGTTGTGCTCATGTTTAAGCTCTTGCATCATATACTTTGCACCCATTAATGAAGAAATACATAGAGCTTGCTAAAATTTGATTTGCATATTTGGTCTCTCTAAAGTCTAGATAATTTCTAGTATTGAGTTTTGAACAACAAGGAAGACGGTGTAGAGTCTTATAATGTTTACAATATGTCTTTTATGTGAGTTTTGCTGCACCGGTTCATCCTTGAGTTTGCTTCAAATAACCTTGCTAGCCTAAACCTTGTATCGAGAGGGAATACTTCTCATGCATCCAAATACTTGAGCCAATATTCATGCCATTTGTGTCCACCATACCTACCTACTACATGGTATTTCTCCGCCATTCCAAAGTAAATTGCTTGAGTGCTACCTTTAAAATTCCATCATTCACCTTTGCAATATATAGCTCATGGGACAAAATAGCCTTAAAAACTATCGTAGTATTGAATATGTACTTATGCACTTTATCTCTTATTAAGTTGCTTGTTGTGCGATAACCATGCTTCTGGGGAACGCCATCAACTATTGTTGAATATCATGTGAGTTGCTATGCATGTCCGTCTTGTCTGAAGGATCTATCACTTTAATGATTGGAGCATGCAAAATTGTTAGAGAAGAACATTGGGCCGCTAACTAAAGCCATGAATCATGGTTGAAGTTTCAGTTTTGGACATATATCCTCAATCTCATATGAGAATAATAATTGTTGCTACATGCTTATGCATTTAAGAGGAGTCCATTATCTGTTGTCCATGTTGTCCCGGTATGGATGTCTAAGTTGAGAATAATCAAAAGCGAGAAATCCAAAATGCGAGCTTTCTCCTTAGACCTTTGTACAGGCGGCATGGAGGTACCCCTTTGTGACACTTGGTTGAAACATGGCATGCAAAGATCCGGTAGTCCAAGCTAAGTAGGACAAGGTGCGGGCACTATTAGTATACTATGCATGAGGCTTGCAACTTGTAAGATATAATTTACATAACTCATATGCTTTATTACTACCGTTGACAAAATTGTTTCATGTTTTCAAAATAAAAGCTCTAGCACAAATACAGCAATCGATGTTTTCCTCTTTGAAGGACCATTCTTTTACTTTTATTGTTGAGTCAGTTTACCTATCTCCTTCCACCTTAAGAAGCAAACACTTGTGTGAACTGTGCATTGATTCCTACATACTTGCATATTGCACTTATTATATTACTTTGCATTGACAACTATCCATGAGATATACATGTTACAAGTTGAAAGCAACCGCTGAAACTTAATCTTCCTTTGTGTTGCTTCAACACCTTTACTTTGATTTATTGCTTTATGAGTTAACTCTTATGCAAGACTTATTGATGCTTGTCTTGAAGTACTATTCATGAAAAGTCTTTGCTTTATGATTCACTTGTTTACTCATGTCATTACCATTGTTTTGATCGCTGCATTCATTACATATGTTTACAAATAGTATGATCAAGGTTATGATGGCATGTCACTTAAGAAATTATCTTTGTTATCGTTTTACCTGCTCGGGACGAGCAGAACTAAGCTTGGCGATGCTGATACGTCTCCAACGTATCGATAATTTCTTATGTTCCATGCTACTTTATTGATGATACCTACATGTTTTATGCACATTATATGTCGTATTTACGCATTTTCTGGAACTAACCTATTAACAAGATGCCGAAGTGCCAGCTCCTGTTTTCTGCTGTTTTTGGTTTCAGAAATCCTAGTAACGAAATATTCTCGGAATTGGACGAAATCAACGCCCAGGTTCCTATTTTGCCGGAAGCATCCAGAACACCCGAGAGCCGCCAGAGGGGGCCCTGTGGGCCCCAGATGATAGGGTGGCGCGGCCAGGGCCTGGGCCGCGCCCCCTATGGTGTCACCGCCTCGTCGACCTTCTGACGCTGCCCTTTCGCCTATATAAAGCCCCTGCATCGAAAACCCTTACAAAGGAAGCCACGGTACGAGAAAAGTTCCAGAGCCGCCGCCATCGCGAAGCCAAGATCTGGGGGACAGGAGTCTCTGTTCCGGCACCCTGCCGGAGCGGGGAAGTGCCCCGGAAGGCTTCTCCATCGACACTGCCATCTCCACCGCCATCTTCATCACCGCTGCTGCTCCCATGAGGAGGGAGTAGTTCTCCATCGAGGCTCGGGGCTGTACCGGTAGCTATGTGGTTAATCTCTCTCCTATGTACTTCAATACAATGATCTCATGAGCTGCTTTACATGATTGAGATCCATATGATGAGCTTTGTATCGCTACTAGTTATGTGCTACTCATGTGATGTTATTAAAGTAGTCTATTCCTCCTGCATGGTGTAAAGGTGACTAGTGTGTGCACCGTGTGGTTCTTGTCGTAGGCTATGATCATGATCTCTTGTAGATTGTGGAGTTAATTATCATTATGATAGTATTGATGTGATCTATTCCTCCTTCATAGTGTAATGTGGACAGTGTGTGCGCTATGTTAGTTCTTGGTTTATTTTGCAATGATCTATTATGCTCTAAGGTTACTTAAACATGAATATCGAATGTTGTGGAGCTTGTTAACTCCGGCATTGAGGGTTCGTGTAATCCTACGCAACGAATGATGTTCATTATCAAACAAGAGTGTATGTAGCACATATGAGAAGAAGTATTTATTATGCGATCAATGTTGAGAGTGTCCACTAGTGAAAGTCTAATCCCTAGGCCTTGTTCCTAAATACTGCTATCGCTGCTTGTTACTGTTTTACTGCGTTACTACTGCTGCGTTACCACTGCTTGTTTACTTCCTACAATATTACTACCATCAACTGCACGCCAGCAAGATATTTTCTGGCGCCGTACTACTGCTCATATTCATTCATACCACTTGTATTTCACTATCTCTTCGCCGAACTAGTGCACCTATTAGGTGTGTTGGGGACACAAGAGACTTCTTGCTTTGTGGTTGCAAGGTTGCATGAGAGGGATATCTTTGACCTCTTCCTCCCTGAGTTCAATAAACCTTGGGTAATCCACTTAAGGGAAACTTGCTGCTGTTCTACAAACCTCTGCTCTTGGAGGCCCAACACTGTCTACAAGAATAGAAGCACCCGTAGACATCATCCAGCGCCTCCTGCCGCTCACGGTGATGGAGCTCCCGCTCCATGCGCAGGCACTCCCGCTCTGCATGCCACCACTCTCACATCTCCTCCGCCCGGCACCGCCGCGGCGGCGTTGAACACCGCTGTGGTGTCCGCTAGCGCTGCCTCTTCCCACGCTTCATTCTCCACAACTTACGGGTCGAGGTCGAACTCCTACGGTGGTGGAGGTGGTGGTAGAGACGGTGGTGGAGGGAACTGTTCGGCACCGACGCGGTTCATCATTTCTTAGGTGGTGTGTATGCGACGAGGGGTGTGCTTGCGGCGGAGAAAGGGGTGTCGGCAGCTGTGGTGGCTACCATTGAGCGGGGGAGGCCTTTTATAGACACCGGCGTCGCGAGAAGAGGCGGAAAGAGGCCAGAAGCAGCGGGAAGAAAGAGCGGGCACGCGCGGTGGCGTGCGAACGCCGACGACGCGTGGAGGTTGCGCAGCGCTGACGAGACATCTCGTATGCCCCTCCGTCGCCTTTAAGGCAAAGCTGCGACGCTTCGTTCGCGTGTCGCTGATGCGTCGGACTAGCAACTCCTCGCCTCGCTTCTCGCTGTGCCCGGCGCCCGGAGCATCCTCTGTGTACTGAGGTGAGACGCCAGGCACCGTATTAGACCGTGCCAGATGGAAAGGGCCTTTGGAGCGCGCGGCTGGGAACGAAAAAAAGTCTGGCGCGTCTAAAAACCTTTCGGGGACACTTTGGGGACGTTTTGGAGGACGCGGTCGGAAACGCTCTCATGTTTGTGTATGTCCATGTAGAACCTCCATTGTGTGACAGGACTTTGTATTCTAGATCCTTCCTTATTTTGTTAGTTTGTAAGCAATAATGTGTGCATTCCTCTTCTACTGATCGCTAGATACTCCAGTTTAGGATAGCAAGATTAAACTGTATTGTCGTTTATTTAAGTGCAATTTTTTTCAGAATCGGGGAGGATTGGTTTGGGGGCTGGGGTGGCGCACTGCACATACCTGCATCGCCACCTACTCCCTCCGTCCTCAAATAAGTGAACATCTAGCCCTAAACTTTGTCCATAAAAGAGAGTACTCATATCTTTCTAATGCATTTTAATTGCTTCTCTCTCATCGCACGGAAATCAAATCCAATAATACTTAGTATATATTTTTCTTGTTTTCTAAGGAGGAGAGATGCATGTTCCCAATGTATTTTTTACTCCACTTCATAATTTATCTTGGAAACCCGCATGTACACTTATTTATGGACGGAGGGAGTACGGTGGTCGATGTCCTAACGCTTGTGAAGCCTCTGCAGAGCTCCACCCGCATGGCCACGGTCTGTGGACGAAGCAACGAGGCGAGTACGGGGTGGGGAAGACCAGGAGGAGAAATGCCACGTGTGGCCTGGTCCGCGTCGTCCTCGTGCTACCAATGCACCCGCGGACGGCGGCGACTAAGAGCAGCTCTAGCAGCTACCGTAACAGGGGTAAATCTTAATAATAACCGTCATTTTTCTGTCTCCCATAGAGAAACGCACAATGCAGCACCTGTACTTCGACCTGAAACCTAAAAAAAATTAGAGGCAACATCAAATTCTGCCCGCCGAACGGTACTTCTTCAGGCTTCGAGAGGGAACCGAACGCGACCCGCACTCCCTTCTGTTTTTGGCGGGCCGGAACTTTCACCCCCATCCCTTCCCCTCCCACGACGCTGCCGTCATCGATCAACTGGCCCAGCGCTCCTCCGAGGCCGCCGCCACCGCGAATCGGCGCCATGGAGTCCTCCGACCTCCCGACTTCCGCTGCTCAACTCCCCCGTCCAATAGCGGTAGCTCCCCTTGCTCCGCCGGTGCACGGGTGCTCTCCGGCCGCCACCCATGCCACCATCAAGAAGAGGAAGCGCGTCGCCGCCTCTTCCCCTGCTTTCCCCGCCGCTGCTTCCCCGACCGTTACTTCCCCAGCCGCTGGTATGGTTGTCATCGCCCCAACAGTCGCAAGGCGGAAGAAGGCCGCTGGAAGCGGGCCGAAGAAGGCGACGCAAGGCGGATGCAAGAAGCAGGTCGTGAAGCCCCGCGCCTCCGTTCCTCAAACTTCCCCGTCGGTCGCCGGATTCACGGCTCCGCGGCATTCGAATGTTGGCGCAGGCAATGTGTTCGACGAAATGTCTTCTAGGTATCACGAAGCCCCCCAACTCATTCGTTCAGCTCCTCAACGAGAAGGAAGTGTGCATCATGCAGCCACCGCTCCTTGCGTATGATTTGGGTGGTGACGAGGTGGAGGACGAGGTCGATGATGAGGACGGTGAGGAGGACGACGAGGGGTTGGAGGAGGTCAATCCTGGAGCGTATGATGAGGCCAAGGGAAAGAAGTGGAGGGTCATCAACTACAACGTGCTCGAAGACATGGTCTTGTGCAAGGCGTGGTCACAAGTGTCACTCGATGCGATCAACGGCACGGATCAAACTAGGAAGCGCCATTGGATTATAATTGAGGACATGTTTTTCAAGCTTTTGCCTCCCGTGGAGAATCCGGTGGAGCGCACCTATCGATCACTACAAGGACGGTGGGATGTGATAAAGTCTTCTTGTAGCCGTTGGAGTGGAGCATTGGAGCAAGTCCAAGCTCTACCTTTACCAAGTGATAGAGCCATAGATGAAATTGAATCCATTGCAATGGAAAGGTACAAGGAAATTGCTGGCTCCAAAGGGAAAGCATTCAATCTTCAATATTGTTGGAACTTGCTTAAGCATATGGAGAAGTGGAAGTTGAGGGAGGAAGAAGCAAAACCACAAAAGGGATCTTTGCTTAAGTTGGATGATAGTGATGAGGAAGGAGGAAGGAACAAGGGGGGACCGGATGGAAACAAGAAGGAAACAAGAGTGGATCAAAATTGAGAAAGAAAATGCCAACTTGGCATCCAAAATTGAAGAGATGACGAAGTCAAAGGAATCAACCGCACTGAAAATCTTGGAGGCAAAAATGCTCATGAAGGATAAGAAGAATGAGATGAAGCAAGAAAGGTGAAAGGGGATCCGTGACTTGGAGGAGAGGAAGATTGGTCTAGAGGATAAGAAAGCAAGTGTCGAGCTTCTTGCCGAGGAGAATCGAACAATGACGATGGATACAAGCTTGTTGATGGATGCATTCACTAGAGTGTGGTGGGACTTGAGGAGGATGAAGATCATCGCAAGGCGGAGGCAAGCCATGGCTCAAACTACATTCAGTGAAGGTGCTACAGCGAGTAGTGGTGCCACATTAGGTGGAGGCGCTTCGAAGGAAGGCGGTGCGGCTTGATCATGCCTTGCATTGATGTGTTGATATTTTTTGGGTGTGATTTGATGCGAACATGTTTGCAAACATTGTCTTAAAATTGTCGCATATGCTTTCATAAACAATCAAAATTCATTTATGCTATATGGTTTCATTTTACAGTCCACATATGTTGTTTTCCGGTTTGCGTTTACGGTAGCTGCATTGCACCGGCTCTCGCAGCCACCGAACTCACATTTTCCGTGAAATGAACTTGTCTGTTTACAGTTCGGGTTTGACGGTAGCTGCTAGAGCTGCTCTAACAGCAGCAAATCCCACCCTTTTTTCCTACGGCTACCAACAAAAGAAGGGGCATTCAGATTGGGGAGAGCAGGATTGGGCATTGCGGGTTGATGAGCAATTCATACCTCTAGCAACACCGAACTGTGGTCGACATCACAGCGCCATCAACGCTGCTACCGAGCTCCACCAACCCGGCCAGGGCCTCCGGCACGAGGTACGGGTTGTGATGAGGGCGCACGGTGACGGAGCGGTGATACCAGGTGATGACGTTGGGACTTCAAGTGCAGAGTGTGTTGTGTCAGCAGAGTATTTTTTCCACAAGGGTGACTCGAGGTTTATATCGAACTCTCGGGGACCTGGACAAAGAGTAGTCTCTTCCCCTTCTTCTAGCAATCCTGCAAGTAAAATAAATGCCTTGTGTCCCCAACTCCACCATGTGGTTGTCAAGCACGAGGTTTTGTGTACGTAAATAAACACAAGTAAAAATAAAGCAAATAAAACTAGACAAGATAAAATAACAAAGTAAAAACTGTAAAGGGGTTGATTTTTTGTGTGTTTTGGATGAAAATAAGAAAAGTAACTTTTTTTGTATTTTCGGATTAAAATAGTTCAGCAAATAGAAAACAATATAAAAGCAATATAAAGGTGTTTCTTCTGATAAAAAGTAGACCGAGGTTCATGGGTTCACTTGAATATTCTCTCTTTAAGTTGTAGTAGACAAATAGTAATTCATCAATGAGATATGAATGTGCAAATAATAGTATGCGTAAGATCAGAATTAATATGGACATCACGTTCTAACATAGAGATGATGCAACACATTTCTCTTATATTCCACGAGAAAGGGAAAACTCCATGCAATCTTGTATCAAGAATTAACAGAGCATAGTGATACGCGTAGATGTACACGTCCGTTGGGAACCCCAAGAGGAAGGTATGATGCGCACAGCGGCAAGTTTTCCCTCAGTAAAAAACCAAGGTTATCGAACCAGTAGGAGCCAAGAAGCACGTGAAGGTTGTTGGTGGAGGAATGTAGTGCGGCGCAACACCAGTGAAACCGGCGCCAACGTGGAACCTGCACAACACAATCAAAGTACTTTGCCCCAACGTAACAGTGAGGTTGTCAATCTCACCGGCTTGCTGAAAACAAAGGATTAAGCGTATCGAGTGGAAGATGGTGTTTGTTTGCAAAGAACAGTAAAAACAGTAGAATGTATTCAGATGTAAAAGAATGGACCAGGGTCCACAGTTCACTAGTGGTGTCTCTCCAATAAGATAACTAACATGCTGGGTGAACAAATTACAGGCGAGCAATTGACAAATAAAGATTCAATACATATCAACGATGATTACTATGTGATTTAATCAGGGCATTACGACAAAGTACATAGACCGCTATCCAGCATGCATCTATGCCTATATAATCCACCTTCAGGTTATCATCCGAACCCCTTCCAGTATTAAGTTGCGAACAACAGATAATTGCATTAAGTATGGTGCGTAATGTAATCAACACAAATATCCTTAGACAAAGCATCAATGTTTTATCCCTAGTAGCAACAGCACATCCACAACCTTAGAACTTTCTGTCACTGTCCCAGATTTAATGGAGGCATGAACCCACTATCGAGCATAATTACTCCCTCTTGGAGTTACAAGTATCAACTTGGCCAGAGCCTCTACTAGCAACGGAGAGCATGCAAGAACATAAACAACACATATATGATAGATTGATAATCAACTTAACATAATATTCTCTATTCATCGGATCTCACCAAACACAACATGTAGCATTACAAATAGATGATCTTGATTATGTTAGGCTGCTCACAAGATCTAATACAATGAAAGCACAAGCGGAGAAGACAACCATCTAGCTACTGCTATGGACCCATAGTCCAAGGATGAACTACTCACGCATCAATCCGGAGGCGGGCATGATGATGTAGAGCCCCTCCGGTGATGATTCCCCTCTCCGGCGGTGCCGGAGGCGATCTCCTGAATCCCCGAGATGGGATTGGCGGCGGCGGCCTCTCAATGTTTTCCGTATCGTGGCTCTCGGTGGGGGTTTCGCGACGGAGGCTTTAAGTAGGCGGAAGGTCAGGGGGCGACACGAGGGCCACACCAGGCCGGCGCGGCCAGGGCTTGGGCCGCGCCGCCTTAGTGTGCCCCACCTCGTGGCCCCACTTCGTCTCCTCTTCGGTCTTCTGGAAGCTTCGTGCAAAAATAGGCCCCTGGGCGTTGATTTCGTCCAATTCCGAGAATATTTCCTTACTAGGATTTCTGAAACCAAAAACAGCAGAAAAAACAGCAACTGGCACTTGGCATCTTGTTAATAGGTTAGTGCCGGAAAATGTAAAATAATGATGTAAAGTGTGTGTAAAACACTCAAGTATTGTAATAAAAGTAGCATGGAACATAAGAAATTATAGATACGTTTGCGACGTATCAAGCATCCCCAAGCTTAGTTCCTACTCGTCCTCGAGTAGGTAAACGATAACACAAATAATTTCTGAAGTGACATGCTACCAACATAGTCTTGATCAACATTATTGTAAAGCATATGAGATGAATGGAGTGATCTGAACAAAAGATTGCTAACAAAGATAATGACTAAGCAAATGAATCATATAGCAAAACTTTTCATGAATAATACTTTCAAGACAAGTATCAATAAGAGTTGCATAAGAGCTAACTCATAAGCAATAAATTCAAAGTAGAATGCATTGAAGCAACACAAAGGATGATTAAGTTTCAGCAATTTCTTTCAACTTGTAACATGTATATCTCATGGATATTTGTCAACATAGAGTAATATAACAAGTGCAATAAGTAAACATGTAAGAATCAATGCACACAGTTAACACAAGTGTTTGCTTCTAAGATAGAAGGGAATGGGTAAACTGACTCAACAATAAAGTAAAAGATTGGCCCTTCGCAGAGGGAAGCATTGATTACTATTTTTGTGCTAGAGCTTTTGTTTTGAAAACATAGAAACAATTTTGTCAACGGTAGTAATAATTCATATGTGCTATGCATAATACTTCCTACAAGTTGCATGTCTCATGCATAGAGTACTAATAGTGCTCGCACCTTGTCCTACTATCTCGGAAAACACGGATTCTCATCGCATAACATATGCTTCAACCAAGTGTCACAAAGGGGTACCTCTATGCCGCATGTACAAGTGTCTAAGGAGAAAGCACGCATTGAATTTCTCACTTTTGATTATTCTCAACTTAGACATCCATACCGGGACAACATAGACAATAGATAATGGACTCCTCTTTTAATGCTTAAGCATTCAACAATAGTTAATATTCTCATAAGAGATTGAGGTTGTATGTCCAAACTGAAACTTCCACCATGATACATGGCTTTAGTTAGCGGCCCAATGTTCTTCTCTAACATATGCATACTCAAACCATTTGATCATGAAATCCACTACTTCAGACAAGACGAACATGCATAGCATCTCACATGATATCCAACAAAGGTAAAGTTGATGGCGTCCCCAGAAAACATGGTTACCGCTCAACAAGCAACTTATAAGAATTAAGACACATAACTACATATTCATCACCACAATAGTTTTTAAGCTATTTGTCCCATGAGCTATATATTGTAAAGGTAGAGGAATGAAATTTAAAGGTAGCACTCAAGTAATTTACTTTGGAATGGCAGGAAATACCACATAGTAGGTAGATATGGTGGACACAAATGGCATGGTTTTTGGCTCAAGGTGTTTGGATGCACGAGAAGCATTTCCTCTCAGTACAAGGTTTGGGCTAGCAAGGTTGTTTGAAGCAAACACAAGTATGAACAGGTACAACAAAACTCACACAAGAACATATTGCAAGTATTATAAGGCTCTACACTGTCTTCCTTGTTGTTCAAACACTTTACCCGAAAATATCTAGACTTAGAGAGATCAATCATGCAAACCAAATTAAACAAGCTCTACAGTAGTTCTTCATTAATAGATTAAACTACATGATGCAAGAGCTTAAACATGATCTATGAGAGCTCAAACAATTGCCAAATTGCCAAACCATATGCAGCATTTTCCAATTCCAACCAAATAGCAATTTAACGAAGCAATAAGCTTTCGCCATGAACATTAAAGCACAATTAAGAACACAAGTGTTTCATATGAAAAAGCGGAGCGTAATATCTCCAATATAAGAATGGCGAGATCCAACTTTATTCAAAACAAAACAAAAATAAAAACAAACCGACGCTCCAAGTAAAGAACATAAGAATGTGACGGAATAAAAATATAGTTTCACTAGAAGTGACCTGATAATGTTGTCGATGAAGAAGGGGATGCCTTGGGCATCCCCAAGCTTAGATGCTTGAGTCTTCTTAAAATATGCAGGGATGAACCACCGGGTCATCCCCAAGCTTAGACCTTTCACTCTTCTTGATCATAGTATATCATCCTCTTCTCTTGACCCTTGAAAACTTCCTTCACACAAACTTCAAGCAAACTCATGAGAGGGTTAGTGCATAACCACAAATTCACATATTCAGAGGTGACACAATCATTCTTAACACTTCTGGACATTGCACATAGCTTCTGAAAGTTAATGGAACAAAGAAACTCATTCAACATAGCAAAAGCGGCAATGCGAAATAAAAGACAGAATCTGTCAAAAACAGAACAGTCCGTAAAAATGCATCTGGACTGGGCACTTAAATTTCTCAAATGGAAAAACTCAAAACTAATGAAAGTTTCGTACATATCTGAGGATCACGCTCGTAATTTTGCAGATTTTTTAGAATTTTTTACAGGGACTTACGCCAGAATTCGTGACAGACAGCAATGCTGTTTCTGCGCAGCGATCCCAAATATAACATCAACTTTAGCATAGAAACTTTACTTGGCACAAAAACATGATAAGGAGAGGTTGCTACAATAGTAAACAACTTCCAAGACTCAACAAAACAAAAATTGCTGTAGTAAAATAAACACATGGGTTATCTCCCAAGAAGTGTTTTTCTTTAACGCCTTTCAGCTAGGCGCAGAAAGTGCAAATCAAGTAACATCAAGAGAAGAAGCATCAACATCATAGCTTGTTCTAATAATAGAATCAAAATGCAACTTCATTCTCTTTCTAGGGAAGTGTTCCATACCTTTCTTGAGAGGAAATTGATATCTAATATTACCTTCCTTCATATCAATAACAGCACCAACGGTTCGAAGAAAAGGTCTTCCCAACACAATAGGACAAGATGCATTGCATTCGATATCCAAGACAACAAAATCAACGGGGACAAGGTTATTGTTAACCGTAATGCGCACATTATCAATCCTCCCCAAAGGTTTCTTTTTAACATTATCGGCAAGATTAACATCCAAATAACAATTCTTCAATGGTGGCAAGTCAAGCATATCATAAATCTTTTTAGGCATAACAGAAATACTTGCACCAAGATCACATAAAGCATTACATTCAAAGTCATTGAATTTCATTTTAATGATGGGCTCCCAACCATCTTCTAACTTCCTAGGAATAGAAGCTTCAAGTTTTAATTTCTCTTCCCTAGCTTTAATGAGAGCATTTGTAATGTGTTTTGTAAAGGCTAAATTTATAGCACTAGCATTGGGACTTCTAGCAAGTTTTTGTAAGAACTTTATAACTTCAGTAATATGACAATCATCAAAATCTAAACCATTATGTTCTACAGCAATGGAATCATTGTCACCAATATTTTGAAAAATTTCAGCAGTTTTATCACAAACAGCAGTTTCAGGCAGTTTTGTACGCTTTGCACTAGGAGTAGAAACATTGCCAACACCAATTATTTTACTATTAATAGTAGGAGGTGCAGCAACATGTGAAGAATCAACATTACTAGTAGTGGTAATAGTCCATACTTTAGCTACATTATTTTCTTTAGCAAGTTTTTCTTTTTCTTCTCTATCCCACCTAGCATGCAATTCAGCCAACAATCTAATATTATCATTAATTCGAACTTGGATGGCATTTGTTTTAGCAAACCTAGCATCTTCAACTTTCTCAGGCATAACTTTCAATTTTAAAAGATCAACATCAAGAGCAAGACTATCAACCTTAGAAGCAAGAATATCAATTTTACTAAGCTTTTCTTCAACAGTTTTATTGAAAGCAGTTTGTGTATTAATAAATTCTTTAAGCATGGCTTCAAGACCAGAGGGTACACTCTTATTATTGTTGTAAGAATTACCATAAGAATTACCATAACCATTACCATTATTAGAAGGATATGGCCTAAAGTTGTTGTTACCATAATTATTCCTATAAGCATTGTTGTTGAAATTATTACTTTTAATGAAATTCACATCAACATTTTCTTCTTGAGCAACCAATGAAGCTAAAGGAACATTATTAGGATCAATATGAGATCTACCATTTGCAAGCATAGACATAATAGCATCAATCTTATCACCCAAAGAAGAGGTTTCTTCAACATAATTTACCTTCTTACCTTGAGGAGTTCTTTCAGTGTGCCATTCAGAGTAATTGATCATCATATCATCAAGTAATTTAGTCGCGGCGCCCAGGGTGATGGACATAAAAGTACCTCCAGCAGCTGAATCCAATAGGTTCCTCGAGGAAAAATTCAATCCTGCATAAAAGGTTTGGATGATCATCCAAGTAGTCAGTCCATGGGTTGGGCAATTCTTTACCAAAGATTTCATTCTCTCCCATGCTTGAGCAACATGTTCATTATCAAATTGTTTAAAATTCATTATGCTACTTCTCAAAGATATAATCTTAGCAGGAGGATAATATTTACTAATAAAAACATCTTTACATTTAGTCCATGAATCAATACTATTCTTAGGCAAAGATAGCAACCAATCTTTAGCTCTTCCTCTTAATGAGAAAGGAAACAATTTCAGTTTTATAATATCACCATGTATATCCTTATACTTTTGCATTTCACAAAGTTCAACAAAATTATTAAGATGGGCAGCAGCATCATCAGTACTAACACCAGAAAATTGCTCTCTCATAACAAGATTCAGTAAAGCAGGTTTAATTTCATAGAATTCTGCTGTAGTAGCAGGTGGAGCAATAGGAGTACATATAAAATCATTATTATTTGTGCTAGTGAAGTCACACAACTTAGTATTTTCAGGAGTACCCATTATAACAGCAATAAAGTAAACTAGGCAAATAAAGTAAAGACAAGTAACTAATTTTTTGTGTTTTTGATATAGAGAACAAGACAGTAAATAAAGTAAAGCTAGCAACTAATTTTTTGTGTTTTGTTTAAGTGCAGCAAACAAAGCAGTAAATAAAATAAAGCAAGACAAAAACAAAGTAAAGAGATTGGAAGTGGAGACTCCCCTTGCAGCGTGTCTTGATCTCCCCGGCAACGGCGCCAGAAAAAGTGCTTGATGCGCGTAGATGTACACGTCCGTTGGGAACCCCAAGAGGAAGGTATGATGCGCACAGCGGCAAGTTTTCCCTCAGTAAGAAACCAAGGTTATCGAACCAGTAGGAGCCAAGAAGCACGTGAAGGTTGTTGGTGGAGGAATGTAGTGCGGCGCAACACCAGTGAAACCGGCGCCAACGTGGAACCTGCACAACACAATCAAAGTACTTTGCCCCAACGTAACAGTGAGGTTGTCAATCTCACCGGCTTGCTGAAAACAAAGGATTAAGCGTATCGAGTGGAAGATGGTGTTTGTTTGCAAAGAACAGTAAAAGCAGTAGAATGTATTCAGATGTAAAAGAATGGGCCGGGGTCCACAGTTCACTAGTGGTGTCTCTCCAATAAGATAACTAACATGCTGGGTGAACAAATTACAGGCGAGCAATTGACAAATAAAGATTCAATATATATCAACGATGATTACTATGTGATTTAATCAGGGCATTACGACAAAGTACATAGACCGCTATCCAGCATGCATCTATGCCTAAATAATCCACCTTCAGGTTATCATCCGAACCCCTTCCAGTATTAAGTTGCGAACAACAGATAATTGCATTAAGTATGGGGCGTAATGTAATCAACACAAATATCCTTCGACAAAGCATCAATGTTTTATCCCTAGTAGCAACAGCACATCCACAACCTTAGAACTTTCTGTCACTGTCCCTCTTGGAGTTACAAGTATCAACTTGGCCAGAGCCTCTACTAGCAACGGAGAGCATGCAAGAACATAAACAACACATATATGATAGATTGATAATCAACTTAACATAATATTCTCTATTCATCGGATCTCACCAAACACAACATGTAGCATTACAAATAGATGATCTTGATCATGTTAGGCAGCTCACAAGATCTAATACAATGAAAGCACAAGCGGAGAAGACAACCATCTAGCTACTGCTATGGACCCATAGTCCAAGGATGAACTACTCACGCATCAATCCGGAGGCGGGCATGATGATGTGAGATGATTCCCCTCTCCGGCAGGGTGCCGGAGGCGATCTCCTGAATCCCCCGAGATGGGATTGGCGGCGGCCTCTCAGTAATGTTTTCCGTATCGTGGCTCTCGGTACAGGGGGTTTCGCGACGGAGGCTTTAAGTAGGCGGAAGGGTAGGTCAAAGGGCGACACGAGGGGGCCACACACCAGGCCGGCGCGGCCAGGGCTTGGGCCGCGCCGCCTTGGTGTGTCCCCACCTCGTGGCCCCACTTCGTCTCCTCTTCGGTCTTCTGGAAGCTTCGTGCAAAAATAGGCCCCTGGGCGTTGATTTCGTCCAATTCCGAGAATATTTCCTTACTAGGATTTCTGAAACCAAAAACAGCAGAAAACAGCAACTGGCACTTCGGCATCTTGTTAATAGGTTAGTGTCGGAAAATGTAAAATAATGTTGTAAAGTATGTGTAAAACACTCAAGTATTGTAATAAAAGTAGCATGGAACATAAGAAATTATAGATACGTTTGCGACGTATCACATAGCCATAAGTACTTTGACATGAAGTTTGAATATCAAATATGCTATCTTGAACAAACAAGATCATGAATACTGTCACGTGACGAACATAGCACAAGTATTCACTTTACACTACAAGAAAAGTTGCCATGGCCGACGAAGTTGAAGTCGCGCCGTGGTTGCTGGTGTACCATGGCCGACGATTTTGGTCCCTCCGTGGTGCATGTCAAAACTTTTTTTTCTCGTTTTTGAGGCCACCTAGCCCGACGAAAGCGGCCAAAACGTGGCGTATGGTGGCCCGGGACGTGGTGCATCTCGAAATCTCGGGTTCGCCGGCCGAGTCAACGCAAATCCGCACCGCCGAGGGATGTAGGGCCCAGATGGCAGCCTCTCTGGCATTGTTTTTTTCTAGATCGCGCCATCTCGTTCAACGTTCTCCGATCGAGCCGTTTACGATGCAGGATCATGGGTCCCGCATGTCATCCTCTATGAACCAAAATTCTTTCTATTCTTGGATTTTTTTGACCCCCTGATTTCTGGCTACTTCCTTTTTCTTTTGATCCCTTGCCGCCTTGGAAACGTTGAGACCGCTGCTGCTAAATGGGACCCGCATGTCATCCTCTATGTGCAATCAACTTTCTTTTCTTGGAGTTTTTTTGGCACCTCAAATTTGGTCACTTGCCTTTTTCTTTCGATCCCCTGCCGCCTCTCAAACGGTGATACCGCTGCTGCTAAATGGGACCCGCATGTCATCCTCTATGTACTATAAAACTTTCTTTTCTTGAATTATTTTTGGCACCTCATATTTGGTCACTTACCTTTTTCTTTCGATCCCCCCTCTCAAACGGTGATACCGCTGCTGCTAAATGGGACCCGCATGTCATCCTCTATGTACTATAAAACTTTCTTTTCTTGGATTTTTTTGGCACCTCATATTTGGTCACTTGACTTTTTCTTTCGATCTGCCGCCTCTCAAACGGTGATACCGCTGCTGCTAAATGGGACCCGCATGTCATCCTCTATGTACTATAAAACTTTCTTTTCTTGGATTTTTTTGGCACCTCATATTTGGTCACTTGACTTTTTCTTTCGATCACTTGCCTCTCAAACGGTGATACCGCTGCTGCTAAATGGGACCCGCATGTCATCCTCTATGTACTATAAAACTTTCTTTTCTTGGATTTTTTTGGCACCTCATATTTGGTCACTTGACTTTTTCTTTCGATCCCCTGCTGCCTCTTGATACCGCTGCTGCTAAATGGGACCCGCATGTCATCCTCTATGTACTATAAAACTTTCTTTTCTTGGATTTTTTTGGCACCTCATATTTGGTCACTTGACTTTTTCTTTCGATCCCCTGCTGCCTCTCAAACAGTGATACCGCTGCTGCTAAATGGGACCCGCATGTCATCCTCTATGTACTATAAAACTTTCTTTTCTTGAATTATTTTTGGCTCCTCATATTTTTTCACTTGCCTTTTTCTTTCGATCTCATGCCACGTTTGAAACGTTGAGGAACCTGCAGGCTCATGGGACCCGCATGTCATCCTCTATGTACTATAAAAGTTCATTTTCTTGGTTTTTTTTCACCCTCTGATTTTTGGCAATTTCTTTTTTCTTTTGATCCCCTGCCGCCTCTCAAACGGTGATACCGCTGCTGCTAAATGGGACCCGCATGTCATCTTCTATGTACTATAAAACTTTCTTTTCTTGAATTATTTTTGGCTCCTCATATTTGGTCACTTGCCTTTTTCTTTCGATCTCATGCCACGTTTGAAACGTTGAGGAACCTGCTGGCTCATGGGACCCGCATGTCATCCTCTATGTACTATAAAAGTTCATTTTCTTGGTTTTTTTTCACCCTCTGATTTTTGGCAATTTATTTTTTCTTTTGATCCCCTCCGCCTCTCAAACGGTGATACCGCTGCTGCTAAATGGGACCCGCATGTCATCCTCTATGTACTATAAAACTTTCTTTTCTTGAATTATTTTTGGCTCCTCATATTTGGTCACTTGCCTTTTTCTTTCGATCTCATGCCACGTTTGAAACGTTGAGGAACCTGCTGGCTCATGGGACCCGCATGTCATCCTCTATGAGCAATCAACTTTCTTTTCTTGGAGTTTTTTTGGCACCTCATATTTGGGCACTTGCCTTTTTCTTTCGATCTCATGCCACGTTTGAAACATTGAGGAACCTGCTGGCTCGTGGGACCCGCATGTCATCCTCTATGTGCTATAAAAGTTTCCTTTGTTGGATTTTTTTCACCCTCTGATTTTTGGCTTGCCTTTTTCTTTTGATCCCCTGCCCCCTTTGAAACGTTGAGTAAGCTGTTGGCTCAAGGGACCCGCATGTCATCCTCTATGTCCATCAACTTTCTTTTCTTGGATTTTTTTTCACCCCCTAATTACTAGCTACTTTCTTTTTCTTTTGATCTCAAGCCGCATTACAAACATTGAGACCGCTGCTGCAAAATGGGACCCACATGTCATCCTCTATGTACAATAAAGTTTCTTTTCTTGGATTATCTTTTGCTCCTGATATTTTGTCACTTGCCTTTTTCTTTCGATCTCATGCCGCCTTTGAAACGTTGAGTAAGCTGCTGGCTCATGGGTCCCGCATGTCATCCTCTACGAACAATAAAAGTTTCCTTTCTTGGAGTTATTTTTGACCCCTAATTTCTGGCTATTTGCCTTTTTCTTTGGATCTCCTACCCCTTTGAAACGATGAGGACGCTGTTGGCAGGTCGGTCCCACAAGTCATCCTCTATGAACAATAAAAGTTTCCTTTGATGGATTTTTTTGAACCCCTAATTAATTTCTGGATATTTCCTTTTTTTCTTTGATCCCCTGCCGCCTTGGAATCGTTGAGGATGCTGCTGCCTCATGGGTCCCGCATGTCATCCTCTCAGAACGGTAAATGTTTCTTTTCTTGGATATTGTTTACCAAATGATTTTTGGCTTATTTTTTCTTTCGATATCCTGCCGCCTTTAAAACGTTGAGGACGCTGCTGGCTCACGGGTCCCACATGTCAGCCTCTATGAACAATAAACGCTGAGGACGCTGCTGCCTCATGGGTCCCGCATGTCATCCTCTCAGAACGAAAATGTTTCTTTTCTTGGATTTTTTACCAACAGATTTTTGGTTTATTTTTTCTTTCCATCCCCTGCCGCCTTTAAAACGACGCTGCTGGCTCATGGGTCCCCGATGTCAGCCTCCCCGTACAAGAAACATGTGATATCTTGATTATTTTGCAGACAATAAACAGTGTATTGCGCTCTGAGCTATTTCAACGGATAAATTAAATCTTTATTTTTACATAAACAAATTTATATGCTGAATCTCCTTGTTTTTTGTTTTTGCGAAGCATAGGACTTTCCTGTTTTTTTTAGAAAAATCCGAACTATCCTGCTTTGGAGTGGGCTGAAATTGTACGAGTCAAAAGGCCCAGCAGGATAGTTCGAATGCCCAGATGTCCACATGCAGCCCAATTGAAATCGTTCTTTTTTGGGATTTTTTTCACCCCCTGATTTCTGGCTACTTCATTTTTCTTTTGGTCCTGTGCCGCCTTGGAAACGTTGAGACCGCTGCTGCAAAATGGGACCCGCATGTCATCCTCTATGTACAGTAAAATTTCTTTTCTTAGATTATTTTTGGCTCCTGATATTTGGTCACTTGCCTTTTTCTTTCGATCCCGTGCAGCCTCTCAAACGGTGATACCGCTGCTGCTAAATGGGACCCGCATGCCATCCTCTATGTACAATCAAGTTTCTTTTCTTGAATTATTTTTGGCTCCTGATATTTGGTCACTTGCCTTTTTCTTTCGATCTCATGCCACGTTTGAAACGTTGAAAAACCTGCTTGCTCATGGGACCCGCATGTCATCCTCTATGTACTATAAAATTTCATTTTCTTGGTTTTTTTTCACCCTCTGATTTTCGGCTATTTCCTTTTTCTTTTGATCCCCTGCCGCCTTTGAAACGTTGAGGACTCTGCTGGCTCATCGATAAAACTTTCCTTTATTGGAGTTTTTTTACCCCCTGATTTCTGGCTACTTTCTTTTTCTTTTGATCTCAAGCCGCATTTGAAACGTTGAGACCGCTGCTGCTAATTGGGACCCGCATGTCATCCTCTATGTACAATAAAGTTTTCTTTTCTTGGATTATCTTTGTCTCCTGATATTTTGTCACTTGCCTTTTTCTTTCGATCTCATGCCGCCTTTGAAACGTTGAGTAAGCTGCTGGCTCATGGGTCCCGCATGTCATCCTCTACGAACAATAAAAGTTTCCTTTCTTGGAGTTATTTTTGAACCCTAATTTCTGGCTACTTCCTTTTTCTTTTGATCCCGTGCCGCCTTGGAAACTTGAGACCGCTGCTGCTAAATGGGTCCCGCATGTCATCCTCTATGTACAATAAAATTTCTTTCTTCGATTATTTTCGGGTCCTGATATTTGGTCACTTGCCTTTTTCTTTCGATCTCATGCCGCCTTTGAAACGTTGAGGAAGCTGCTGGAGCATGGGTCCCGCATGTCATCCTCTATGAACAATAAAAGTTTCCTTTCTTGGAGTTATTTTTTACCCCTAATTTCTGGCTACTTCCTTTTTCTTTTGATCCCCTGCCGCCTTTGAAACGTTGAAGACTTTGCTGGCTCATGGGTCCCACATGTCAGCCTCTATGAACAATAAACACTTCCTTTCTTGGAGTTATTTTGTACCCCTAATTTCTGGCTATTTGCCTTTTTTCTTTCGATCCCCAGTCGCCTTCTAAACGTAGAGGACGCTGCTGGCTCGTGGGTCCCAGATGTCAGCCTCCATGGACAATAAACCTCTCCTTTGTTGGATTTATTCTTCACCCTCTGATTTTGGCTATTTCCTTTTTCTTTTGATCCACTGCCGCCTTGGAAACATTGAGTAAGCTGCTGACACATGGGGCCCGCATGTCATCCTCTATGTACAATCAACTTGCAAGATCTTCGAGCGAAAGAGCTTGTATTAGTGGGACCCATATGTCAACCTCTATGTACAATAAAAGTTTCCTTTCTTGGATTATTTTTAGCTCCTGATATTCGGTCACTTTCCTTTTTCTTTCGATCTCAAGCCGCCTCTGAAACGTTGAGTAAGGTGCTGGCTCATGGGACCCACATGTCATCCTCTATGTACAATAAAGTTTCTTTTCTTGGATTTTTTTTACCCCTGATTTTTGGTCACTTGCCTTGACGCTGCTGGCTCATGGGTCCCACATGTCAGCATCTATGAACAATAAACCTTTCCTTTGTTGTTTACCCCTAATTTCTGGCTATTTGCCTTTTTCTTTTGATCCCCACCGGCCTTTGAAAACGTTGAGGAACCTGCTGGCTCATGGGACCCGCATGTCTATGTACTATAAAATTTCTTTTCTTGGTTTTTTTTTCACCTCTGATTTTTGGCTATTTCCTTTTTCTTTTGATCCCCTGCCGCCTTGGAAACGTTGAGTAAGCTGCTGACTCATGGGACCCGCATGTCATCCTCTATGTACAATCAACTTTCTTTTTTTGGAGTTTTTTTACCCCCTAATTTCTGGCTACTTTCTTTTTCTTTTGATCTCAAACCGCATTTGAAACGCTGAAACCGCTGCTGCAAAATGGGACCCGCATGTCATCCTCTATGTACAATAAGTTTCATTTCTTGGATTATTTTTGGCACCTGATATTTGGTCACTTGCCTTTTTCTTCCGATCTCATGCCGCCTTTGAAACGTTGAGTAAGCTGCTGGCTCATGGGTCCCGCATGTCATCCTCTACGAACAATAAAAGTTTCATTTCTTGGAGTTATTTTTGACCCCTAATTTCTGGCTACTTCCTTTTTTCTTTTGATCCACTGCCGCCTTTGAAACGGTGCGGATTCTGCAGACTAATACAAGCTTTTTCTCTCCAAGATCTTGCAAGTTGATAGATTAAATCATGGAATTATTAGGATATGTTTTAAATTTCAAATCCACTTTATGAATTTTTAAAAATACCGTTATCCATGTGGGTATGGAGCGATCAAGGATTTTCATATTGGGCATGAGCAGTTTCAAAAATTGGAACCCTATAATTCAAAATAAATAAAAACAACTTTTATGTAGAATCTCCGTGTATTTTTTTTTTGCCAATCATAGGATCTGTGTTTCATTAGAAAAGGGCCGAAATTGCATGAGCAGAAAGGCCCATTTGAAGTTATTGGGCTTCGACGGCCGGAGCAAGTAGACCGATAACAATTACCATGTAGATGTTCCTTGGCAACCCAAAAGTGAAATATTGGGCCCAACAGGGGAAGGTTGAACAGTACTTTTTCTATTGGGAAGGTGGTACATGGGGTTATCCTGACAAAAAAAATGGAACATGGGTTACTGAAGGTTGCCCATTTGTGCCTAATATGTTTGTCAGCAGGAGCTTTACCTTCCGCCGCCGCCGCTCCGCTTCCGCCGCCGCCGCCATGCCTCGTCGCGGGTCGAGCTACCGGTACGGCGGCGTCTCGAGCTCGGGGTACAGCAGCGTCCGCGCGCGCCCCAAATTAAGGTACTTCCTCCTCGGGACGGCACCTACGATAGGCTCGGCTGGCCTTGGGGCATTTACCCCTAGCCTCTTCCATGCTCAAGTTTTTGAAATGTTTCTGGCTCTGTTCAACACTGGATCAAATTTGTCAACATGACCATTCTTATGGAGTAGCAACGAGTTGAATCTCTCAAAACTCTTTAAGTTCTGCAATATAACGACTAATTGGTACTACCTTATACAAAATGATTACATATCCTTATTTTGGAAGCAAGCAATCACACACTTATAGTTTGCTAGTCAGCTGCACGTAACGTTAAAAATCGGCAATTATAATGAATAAACCTGTAATTTTCACTTAAAACGCATTAAGGAGCATCAAATTTGACAAATCAAACCATGTCGTACTGAAAATTGACATGTCTTTCTCATGCAGAAATGTAAAATTATCCATGCATGTGCGTTTATACAGGTTAAGTTTTGCACGTATTATTTTTTGTAACTTTTCTGACTACCTTCAAAGCTCCAATCCTTCTTCATCATCTTTGTTGTACCGCACTGATGCAAGTGAATGCGAGCTGCTCGCCAGACGCGACTTCGTGTCCGATATGTGTACTATGCCTTCTCCATCTAGTGCTAGTTACGCCTCTGTGCTAATTAATTCAGCACAAACCTCTGTCATTGCAGCTGTGACTCACCTCGACCATTGGAGCCCAATCACAAGAGCGAGCTCAGTCTCAACCAGAGAGGCATGTGTCTCATGGTTAGCTATCTACAACTTGCTGTCTTACTAAAACCGTGCCTATCATATAGAGATCACCTCGCTGGTGTAGCAATGGCTGCAAGTAGCTGCTAGCATGAGCGAAGGGGATAAGGAAGAAAAGATTAAAAAAATGGGGTGGGGCCAACAAGCAGGAAAGCTATCTACTAGCTTTATGGATGTTTCTGGAATTGGGTAGAAAATAGTACTCGATGACACTGTAGCAGCGAATCCCAGAGACCAAAGGCCGTTGGATGATGTCTAATGAACGGCAGAACAAAATCGGCGAAATTAGCTTGAATTTTGATAATAAATCTTGGGCATTTTCCCTCGAACATGATTTATCAACTTTGGGTAGTCTCTGGACTAGTCTCCCTCGTCCACCAATTATTATCATAAACTACTGCGGAAAGTTGAGGGCAGTCCCTAGTCCCGAGCACTTCGCCCACTTCCCCTGGCCTCATCCCAGAGATCTCACACCAACCACCTCACCGTCGACTAGCCGCCAGTCTACAGCCCTCCGAAGAATCCCCAATGGCGGCGACGCCCCTACTAGAGCGCTCCTCACGCGAGCGCATCATCGAGTCTGGCCCACATGTCTTCCGTGCCTGCCGTGTGTCGGCAAGCACGACCGACTTCTCCGTCGGCGAGCCGCCGGCCGTGGGCGAGGGCGAGGCGTCCCCGTACACTATGACAGTGCACATCTTCTTCTCGAGGACGTACGAGCTCAGGAGGATGGCCGGCCCCCTCCCTGCCCCACTGGATGAGGACGATATCACCACTACACCCTGCGAAGAGGTGGTGCTGGATCTTGGCTTGCCTCCGAGGAAGCTGCGTAGTGGGGGCAATGTCGTGCGAACTATGCGCGAGATTCTTGCCCGTGTATGGCTGCTCAAGAACCTGAACCTCACGGAGGAGGAGTGGGACATCATCATGCCTTACGATGTTATGCACCTGATGTGGCAGCAGGCGTGTCGTCGGCTCGGTGGCCTCCACTTCGACCTCACCCTTAGGGTGGACCACCGGCTCATCGTCAACTTGCCGGCGCTGCAGGACAGTTGGGTCCTAGTTGCGCCGGAGGACGGCCACTGCAGCATATGCATGCTGGGGCTGTCGCAGCGCACAACGGTGCGTCTCCGGGGATGCAAACACCCGTTCCATAGGAAGTGCATCTTCTCCTGGTTTGTAACGAACGCCAGCTGCCCTATCTGCCGCGATAAAGTGCTGACCCATCTTATTTTCGATTTGTAGCATAGTATGAATAAAACCCCTGTATGATAGGGATGCCATGCCAACTTGAATCCTATGTCAAGAGAAATTCTATTTGATTGTGGTTATAAGATATTCTGCATTAGTTTGATCTATTATCATTCTATTTTCCTATGGGATATGACCCTATGAATCAAACAGCATGGGATTACTTCCACACAATTAAGTTTGACCAACTTTTAGTAGGACAACAAACATAAATAATTAGTCATCATGGGATTACAATCCAACAGATAATTGTCTTCAGGACTCATACATTTTCCAAATAGAAAAATCAAAACAAATCATGGTTCTTCATCTCACAGCATGATACAGAGACAAGAGTCTAATCATCATCATCATCATCATCATCATCATCATCATCACCTCCGTCTTCATTCTGATATTCGTGCATGGTCTCATCCTGCTCGTCCTGTCCATTCTCCTCCTGAGATTCACCAGGTAGCTTCAGTTTATCCATCTCTTTGTCGACTATGCTAACCTCAACAGTGAAATCTACTTCTCCATCATGTGCAGGGATACCTGTATCCAACGAGGTTTCATCAATGTCAGCAACTTTAGTTTGCATACAACCAGCGAAATCATCTTGCTGGGCACCAATTATTGGATCCGCATTCTCATCCAAATCATATATGTTCCTTGCCACAAACTTTTGCACATACTGCCATCCTTTTCTAGATCTGTCTTCCAAGAAAAGTACCTTGGCCGCTTGAGGTACCAAAATATAAGGATCATCCTTGTACCACTGAGCAGTAGTATTGACTGATATGAAATACCCATCATTTCTGGCACCTTTGCCCTTGTTTGGATCTTGGTTGTACCAATAACACTTAAATAGAACCACAGATCGGACAGTAACCTTATCACTATAGAACAACTGAATAACCTCTTCTATGTGACCATAATGGTCAAATGACTCTGATCTCTTTTTTCTGGTTGTCAAGTGATCTCCACTGGTTGTGATGCCACTATTTCGTGTCTTCAAATGTTGTTCACGCTCATAGGAGCTGTAATGGACACCATTGGCATTGCAAGCTGCAGCTACCAACACCCTCTTATCTGGACCACGTGATAGGACAAGGAGATCAGCACTAACAGCGCCTGGATTCTCCGCATGGAGTTTCGAGATCTACGATTACAAAATAGACAAGAGGTCATCTCATGTGAAAACACATAGACAAGTCAGAGTGCAATTGAACATCTTACATATTTCTCAAACCAGTCCTGAAACCCACTCCCACGTGCCGATAGCTTTCCATTCGTTTCCATGTACAACCTGCAAAACATAGCCAAGTCAGCTGAATATATTTCATTTTGATACAAGTTCATAGTATATGCGAGGAACTGAGTAGTTCGTGTGCATAGTACTCACTTAACATATTCATCAGCCTCTGTAGCATTATTCAGCACATACCAAGACAGCTGTTCAAATTCAGACTGCTCTAATGTTTTTTCGGTCCTCTTTCCTATTAGCTCAACACCATGATTAAAAACAGATCCTCCAACTTCCAAAATTCTGCGACCCCGATTGAATCTGGTCTCAATATCAGGAATATATCTTGAGGCAAATGTATATGCTTCAGCAGCAATATACGCCACTGCAATGCAAGCCTCCGGTCTAGCTTTGTTCCTAACTGTATTCTTGAAAGTGCACAGTCGACGTTCTATAGGGTACATCCATCCATACTGTACCGGACCTCTTAAAAGTGCCTCATCAGGTAGATGAACAGCCAAATGCACCATCACATCAAAGAAGGCTGGAGGATATATCAGCTCCAGCTTGCACAGGATTACTGCTATGTCCACCTTAAGACGTTCTACAACAGCTCTGCTTAGAGTTTTACTACATATTTCCCTAAAGAACCTTCCCAACTCTGCAATCACGTTGTACATATTTGGCTTCACTAAATCTTTAATGCCAATAGCTAAAAGCCTTTGCAGCAGGATGTGACAATCGTGAGTTTTCAACCCTTGGAGCTTGTTTCCTTCAGCATTGAGACAATTTGCAATGTTGGAAGCAAATCCGAACGGGAACATCACACCTCGGAGGTACTCACAAAATAATCTCCTTTTAGGCATCGGCAATGTGAATTCCGCGCCTCGAAATTTATAATGTTTTTCCTTGCCTTTGTTCACTTTGTCATTACGATCCAGTTGCAAGTGCCTGTTAACATTCAATGTTGCACAATCAATCCTAGCATTTGAGCTATCTTTTGTCTTGGATGGAATGTTGAGTAATGTGCCGACAATGCTGTCACATATATTCTTCTCCATGTGCATGATATCAATATTATGCCGAAGCTTCTTACCAGCCCAATACGGCAAGTCCCAAAGAGTGGTCCTGCGCTTATAAAATATTCTCGGTCTATCATTTTCCATTTCCTTCCTCTTGGTACGTGCTGCTATTTCACCTCCCATCTTCCTTTTGGTAGCTGCTAGACTCAGTTCATCTCCTCTCTTCTTCCTTTTTCTATCTGCTACTACTGCTGCTGCATCTTCTGTATTCTTCTCTGCTGTACCTGCTGTGGCGGCTGGTGGTTTTCCTGGTTTAACATTTCTGACCGCTTCTAGGTGCGCCTCCAACTCGTGACTCTTAAAGTGCTGCGGTTTAGTCTTTTTACAGGCCTGATCACCAATAAATTGCAATTTTTTTCTATTTTTTCGGAAACTGTGATCTAATGGAAGGAAACGGCGATGGCCCATATAGCATATCTTGTTTATTATCCTCACTGCCAGCTGATCAGTATCACAGTGAACACATGCATTATAACCTGATGTTACTCTGCCTGACATAGTGCCCAAAGCTGGATAATCATGGGTGCAATACAGTACAGCAGCACGTAATAGAAAATTTTGTTCTTTAGGTTGACACACATCCCGTGTAGGGACACCCTCCCATAATGTTTGCAAGTCTCTAATAAGAGGCTGCATGAACACATCAAAATCCTTCCCAGGAGATTTGGGACCTGGGATGAGTAAGGCCATCATACAGTTCGACTGATCGGTGCATGTCCAGGGAGCCTGGTTGTAAGGTGTAACTAGTACTGGCCACATGCTATACGAGTTGCTCATGTTGCCAAATGGGTTGAATCCATCTGTAGCAAGGCCAAGTCTCAGGTTCCTTGGATCTGCAGCAAAATCTGGATGATCCAGGTCGAATTGCTTCCATTCATCGCCATCAGCAGGATGCCTCAGTAAATCAGGGTCGGGCGTGAGAATCTCTTTGTGCCATCTTGTTTCCCGAGATGTTTGTTCTGAAGCAAACAACCTCTGCAATCTTTGTACAAGTGGAAAGTATCTCAGAACCTTCCAAGGAATCTTTTTCTTACCACCAGCTCCATCATGTTTCCATCTTGATTCCTTACATACTGGACATTCATCGAGGTCATTATACTCCATCCAAAACAGTGCACAGTTATTTTTGCAAAAATCAATCTTCTCATATCCAAGTCCCAGTACCTTGATGTACTGCTTCACCTCATAAAAGGATTTTGGCAGTCCAGCCCCAGGGAGTGCATCGCTGTATGTCTTCGCAACTGCATTGAACGCTTTATTGGTAATCCCCTGGTATGACTTGTCATGAAGTAATTTCACAATTAATTCGAATCTTGACACAACAGAACCAGGGGCCACTAAGCGCTTAGCATCTTCTATCAGGTCATGGAAAAGAGGCTTTTTGTGATAACCATGGGGCTGTTGGCTTGCATATGGATACAGATCCCGTAACAAATTAGCAGTAGCCTCATCCTGGACGAGATCTTCAGGCTGATAACCATCAGAATAAAGAGGATCAATAATGTCAGGCTGATCATAGTGTTCACCATGGTTAATCCACCTGATATATGTCTGGTCCATCCCATAAACGAATAAATGATCTGAGACTACATGTTGAGGCTTGGACCCAATATTCAAACATACACGGCATGGACAAATCACTTCCTTTGTCTTGTCGCCGTCAGTAAAATCACTAACGTGCTTCATGAAGTCTTCAATACCACTCAAATATGTTGGTGTGGTTAATGAGTGAAATAATATCCAAGTTCTGTCCATCTGTTGAGGAGATAGATGGTCAGAGAAGCGATAAGCTATTTCAACAAACAGGTCACCTACGAATGTAAGCAAGCATACCTGAGCAAACAGGTCGAATATAAAACTATAAATGCTACATTATTTGAGCCGATTTCAGCAAACAAACTGAGTGCAAAACTACGGCTACCTAGCGAACAGATTTTTTTAGGCTGACCACTGGGTTTCCCCACTTTGTATTTTTTTATTAATAAAAAGAGGGAAATATGTACAAAAGTTGCTGGAGAGCAGCAACTAAAAGGATCATAGATCCCAAGCAGCAAAATATATATAAAATGTTCTACCCATGATATGATTTCCTCTTTGCCTTATGAACAAGGAGAGCAATTTCATCCTTGAATCTCTTGTGCCATCTATAAATGCTTGGGGGGAGGGGCGAACAGATCTATCGAAAGCAATACAATACCAACACATTCTTTCTTCTTTTTTGCCGTAATTCCGCCGATCTATTAGCAGTGCAAAGAAGCCAAAAGTAATAAGATTACATACAGGTTCATAGACCACCAGGGCCGTACCTGAGAATACGGAGGGCCTGAGCAAAACAAGAAATAGAGGCCCTCAACATGATCATTGGCAACTAAAATGATTTATATATACTACTCACTCCATTTCAATAAACAATGCACCCTTGTTTTTCGTATTTTATCTTCGAAAAAATATTAATCTATATCTCTCTATTTAAAAATGATGTTTCAATTTTATGTAGATATACATGTATTTAGATGAGTTTAGTTTGCAGATACATGCAAGTTTTGATGAAGTTGAAACATATTTTTCAGGATGAAGTATATAAAAAAATTGATATAAAACTGGTATCATTAGAAAGTATTTTCCAACACGATTCTAACAATGCTGCTTATGTATTATATGATCGTGATATTGTTGTCCTATTTATTTGGTCAAGGTTCACATTGAAATGTGGTAAAATAAATTAAAAGAAGTGCATCGTGTGAAAAAGCAATCTAAGAATTCAAAGTGCTAATTGTTAGTCGAAACATGACATCATTGAGACAAAATATTAATATTCATTGGAAGACTAACTGAATTAGCTGCACTCGCGATGAAAGAGAAAGAGAAGATACGGGTAAGAGCAAGTACAATAAGGTACAGTCTTTTTTTTGTTTGTTTGGGTTGCTCATCAAGCTTATCGCTCGATACAATAAGGTACAGTCAGCGGGAGTGGTGTTTGGAACATGGGTGCATAGTGGGTGGTATCATAGAGTACTATCATAGATATGCTATATTTATTATAGTGGAGTATTGAGGGAAAATCGGCTAAATCAATTTGAAGAAAATCGACAAAGTCAAATTAGAGGAAATTCTTCATCGATGATCAGATTTCTTACATAGAAGAGCTGATTGCCCTCAAAAGGAAGAATCTATCCATCTTCATTGATTTAAAAGGGGATTTCTTACAAGGAGAAGCTGATTGCTCAACAAAAGGGGAACAGATTGCTACGGCTAGTCTTATGCTAGTAAATCCCTACTCTAAGGGCTGTTGCCGTCTTCGTCGTCGCTGGGGTAGCTGCCGTCATTGCTACTGTCGACGAATTCCTCGTCGCTGCTACTGTGACCTTCAGCGGAGGCCTCTTCCTCTTCATCATCATCCTCCTCATCGGACCAGGCCCAGCCACGGATGCGCTTTGGTGGCGGTTCATCGGAGGAGGTGTCGTCCTCTGATTCCTTCTTCGTGTCGGAGGAGATGTCTTCGTCTTCGTCGTCCTCTTCTTCTTCTTCTTCTTCTTTGGTGGAGGAAGTGAATTTACCCCGGAAGAGAGGGTCGTCGTCGTCGCTCTCCGCCTCCAGTTCTCCGTCAATCAGGAATCGGAGGTCATCTTCCCCGTCAGTCAGGGGCATGTCGCCATCCGACCAGACGAGGTCCTCGGGTCGACCCTCTGGTACGAAGTCGAAGTCGAACTCTTGCTCGTCCCAATGCTTGGGAGCGCGCCTATTGTACGCTTCCATCTGGCTGACCTCTGGCTCCAGCTCACTCGAGGAAAAGGATTGGGAGGAGGAAGAGGAAGACATGGTTACAGAGGAGGAGGGTTTTTGGGCCGATGGCTGGTTTGAAGCAGGAGGATGAAGAAGTGAACTGTTCGATGCGGTTAAATAAAAAGAGAAAAGTGTGGCAAATCATAAAATATTCAAAACTGTCAAATCGTGCAGAGAAGTTGAGAAGGCAAGGCGTCATGATGAAGAATACTGCGACGGTTCTGCTCTGCCACGACATGACCCCTCGAAGGAAAAACAGATGGTTTTGATATTATCATTACCAAAACCAGGGGGGCATGTGTTATCACCGGATTTTGGCCAAATCAATCGGATGTCTAATCAATCGGTTACATGCACTAGCTCAGTGTTCGCATGGCTGCACGCCACATGTATTAGCACCGCATGTATACATATACATCACTCATCTTGATTAATTGCTCAGCTCATTAAACTATCAAAGATCTTGCACGGCTTGGACGCAGGGTATGCCGTGGCATATACGGCATACCCTGTAGATCCGCCACCGCAAACAAGGAGAGCCATTTCATCCTTGAATCTCTTGCGGCTTCTGTAAAAGCTTGGGGGCGAACAGATCAATCGAAAGCAATATAATACCAACAAATTCTTTCTTCTTTTTGGCCGTAAATCCACCGATGTATTAGCAGTGCAAAGAACCCAGAAGTAATAAGATTACAAACAGGTCCATAGAGGACTGGCACCAAGCGACGACTACAGACATTGGGCAATGGTGAGCAGTACAGTGTACAGTACGAACGAATTCGAGCAAATAGGTAAAGCGGAAAACAATGTCAAACAAACACATCGAGAGGAAAACAATATCAACCGATCGATTCGAACGAACTAACGAACTTATAAGGGCTGGGCGACGGCGACTGACTTCGATTGAGCTATAATGAATCGTACTTGCCCAGGCCTGAAGATAGCATGCATACCGTGAGGATCTACCAGCTGACCGCGCCTGCCGGTGCGGCTGGAGAAGAACGGCGCCACCAGCAGTCGCCGGCTGACGCGGCTGATAGACAGCGTGGGGAAGTTTTGGTGCGCGGCCTGGTTCACCGAGGGTGTGTCTAGAGAAGAACAGGGCGCCGAAGGAGGTGTCTAGAGAAGAACAAGGTGGGCTGGGTGCTGAGTTAAAGGCGAGCGTTCGAAATATTGGGCGCGCGTTCGAAAGTTTAGGAGCGCGAGGGAGGTGTCTGCTGTGCTGAGTTAAAGGCGAGCGTTCGAAATTTCCCCGTCCTCTTCTTTTTTGGGCTAATCTATCTATACCTCTATTCTATCTACATGTTTTTTTTTCTATTCTATACATGAGTTTTTGAAATTGAATTTTTTCACTCTGTCAGCCTTCCGGCCAATGCTCATTTGAAGTAATTGAAGCTGTTGATTTGCAGCTTAGAGGTGCTATCTACCGCTCATCATACAAGGACTCTTCAGATCTAAACGGCTGTGAATGCACGGATTCGTCACCCATCCTTCCCTTGGACTGGCGATGCTGAAAGCCTGAAACACTGGAACCCTCTAGATACTTCGGGATACCTCACTGCCCCACATTATTAGACAGGCCTTTTCCGACACGGGAAGTCAAAAGTTGGGGGCTCCATGCAGTACATATGAATACTCGCTAGCTGCATGGTCTAGAAGCAGACTAGAGTAAATCATCAATTCGTCAAATCAATTGGTGTATAATTTTTTTTAGGAGCTAAGACGCCGGCATGAACCATTTTATCAACTTGAATGCTTACTACATGACATAAGAAGACTATGTACTTTGGTTTTTCATTTTTCTGATTTTTTAAATTTTGTGCCCATTTGAATCTTGGTCAAATCCTAGGTTTGACCAAGATTAAACAAGTTTAAAACATGAAAATGAAAAGGTAATCATGGATCCTTCTTAGTCACTCTAAAATGAAGCTTTTGGGATGTTCTTGAAATTTCCATGTTTGAAACCCAAAACGACTTCTCTTCATGCTTGACTTCATAAGACAGAGTTTAGGGTTAGGGGGTAGATACATGATTTGTCTAGTTTGCATATGTCTAGACCTTTTTTGTCAACTTTAATGCTTACTATATGACATAAGAAGATTATGTGCTTTGGTTTTTCATTTTTCTATTTTTTTTGAATTTTATGCCCATATATTTGAATCTTTGTCAAATCCTAGGTTTGACCAGGATTTAAACAAGTTTAAAACATGAAAATGAAAAGGTAAGCCTGGATCCTTCTTAGTCACTCTAAAATGAAGCTTTTGGGAGGTTCTTGAAATTTCCATGTTTGAAACCCAAAACTCAAGCTAGTTGATAAACAAAGTCTAGACATATTTGATGTCTACGTTCCCCCTCCTTTCCTGTAGACAGTGTTGGGCCTCCAAGTGCAGAGGTTTGTAGAACAGCAGCAAGTTTTCCCTTAAGTGGATCACCCAAGGTTTATCGAACTCAGGGAGGAAGAGGTCAAAGATATCCCTCTCATGCAACCCTGCAACCACAAAGCAAGAAGTCTCTTGTGTCCCCAACACACCAAATAGGTGCACTAGTTCGGCGAAGAGATAGTGAAATACAGGTGGTATGAATATGTATGAGCAGTAGCAACGGTGCCAGAAAATAGCTTGCTGGCGTGTAGTTGATGGTGGTAGTATTGCAGCAGTAGTAACACAGTAAAACAGTAAACAAGCAGTAGTAACTCAGCAGTATTTGGGAACAAGGCCTAGGGATTACACTTTCACTAGTGGACACTCTCAACATTGATCACATAACAGAATAGATAAATGCATACTCTACACTCTTGTTGGATGATGAACACATTGCGTAGGATTACACGAACCCTCAATGCCGGAGTTAACAAGCTCCACAATAATGCTCATGTTTAAGTAACCTTAAGTGTAAGATAGATCAAAACGACTAAACCAAGTACTAGCATAGCATGCACACTGTCACCTTCATGCATATGTAGGAGGAATAGATCACATCAATATTATCATAGCAATAGTTAACTTTGCAATCTACAAGAGATCATGATCATAGCATAAACCAAGTACTAACACGGTGCACACACTGTCACCTTTGCACACATGCAGGAGGAATAAAACTACTTTAATAACTTTGCTAGAGTAGCACATAGATAAATTGTGATACGATGCACATTGCAATCATAAAGAGATATAAATAAGCACTTCACTACGCTCTTCAACAGTGAATAAGTACTTCGTGAAATATAGCCTAAGAGACCCACACGGTGCACACACTGTCACCTTTACACACGTGGGACAAGGAGTCTCCGGAGATCACATAAGTAAAACTCACTTGACTAGCATAATGACATCTAGATTACAAGCATCATCATATGAATCTCAATCATGTAAGGCAGCTCATGAGATTATTGTATTGAACTACATAGGAGAGAGATGAACCACATAGCTACCGGTACAGCCCCGAGCCTCGATGGAGAACTACTCCCTCCTCATGGGAGCAGCAGCGGTGATGAAGATGGCGGTGGAGATGGCAGCGGTGTCGATGGAGAAGCCTTCCGGGGCACTTCCCCGCTCCGGCAGGGTGCCGGAACAGAGACTCCTGTCCCCAGATCTTGGCTTCGCGATGACGGCGGCTCTGGAAGGTTTCTATGGGTTTCGTCGTATGCCATAGGGTTTTCGACGGAGGCTTTATATAGGCGAAGAGGCGGCAGAGGGCTGAGGGGGCCACATCATAGGGCGGCGCGGCCCCCCCTCCGGCCGCGCCAAGGTATCATCCGGGGCCCTGTGGCCCTCTCTCTGGCGTTCTCGTGTTCTGGATGGTTCCGGGAAAAATAGGAATCTGGGTCTTGATTTCGTCCGATTCCGAGAATATTTCGTTACTAGGATTTCTGAAACCAAAACAGCAGAAAACAGGAACTAGCACTTCGGCATCTTGTTAATAGGTTAGTTCCAGAAAATGCATAAATATGACATATAATGTGTACAAAACATGTAGGTATCATCAATAAAGTGGCATGGAACATAAGAAATTATCGATACGTTGGAGACGTATCAGCATCCCCAAGCTTAGTTGCTCGTCCCGAGCAGGTAAAACGATAACAAAGATAATTTCTTAAGTGACATGCCATCATAACCTTGATCATACTATTGTAAGCATATGTAATGAATGCAGCGATCAAAACAAAGGTAATGACATGAGTAAACAACTGAATCATAAAGCAAAGACTTTTCATGAATAGTACTTCAAGACAAGCATCAATAAGTCTTGCATAAGAGTTAACTCATAAAGCAATAAATCAAAGTAAAGGTATTGAAACAACACAAAGGAAGATTAAGTTTCAGCGGTTGCTTTCAACTTATAACATGTATATCTCATGGATAGTTGTCAATGCAAAGTAATATAATAAGTGCAATATGCAAGTATGTAGGAATCAATGCACAGTTCACACAAGTGTTTGCTTCTTAAGGTGGAGAGAGATAGGTGAACTGACTCAACATAAAAGTAAAAGAAAGGTCCTTCAAAGAGGAAAGCATCGATTGCTATATTTGTGCTAGAGCTTTTATTTTGAAAACATAAAGAGAGCATAAAAATAAAGTTTTGAGAGGTGTTTGTTGTTGTCAACGAATGGTAGCGGGTACTCTAACCCCCTTGCCAGACAAACCTTCAAAGAGCGGCTCCCATTTTATTTTATTTTTGGGTGGCACTCCTTCCAACCTTTCTTTCACAAACCATGGCTAACCGAATCCTCGGGTGCCTGCCAACAATCTCATACCATGAAGGAGTGCCTTTTTATTTTAGTTTTATTATGATGACACTCCTCCCCACCTTTGCTTTCTCAAGCCATGGCTAACCGAATCCTTCGGGTGCCGTCCAACAATCACATACCATGGAGGAGTGTCTATTTTTGTTAATTAATTTGGGACTGGGAATCCCATTGCCAGCTCTTTTTGCAAAATTATTGGATAAGCGGATGAAGCCACTAGTCCATTGGTGAAAGTTGCCCAACAAGATTGAAAGATAAACACCACATACTTCCTCATGAGCTATAAAACATTGACACAAATAAGAGGTAATAACTTTTGAATTGTTTAAAGGTAGCACTCAAGCAATTTACTTTGGAATGGCGGAGAAATACCATGTAGTAGGTAGGTATGGTGGACACAAATGGCATGAATATTGGCTCAAGTATTTGGATGCATGAGAAGTATTCCCTCTCGATACAAGGTTTAGGCTAGCAAGGTTATTTGAAACAAACACAAGGATGAACCGGTGCAGCAAAACTCACATAAAAGACATATTGTAAACATTATAAGACTCTACACCGTCTTCCTTGTTGTTCAAACTCAATACTAGAAATTATCTAGACCTTAGAGAGACCAATTATGCAAACCAAATTTTAGCATGCTCTATGTATTTCTTCACTAATAGGTGCAAAGTATATGATGCAAGAGCTTAAACATGAGCACAACAATTGCCAAGTATCACATTGTCCAAGACATTTTACCAATTACTACATGTAGCATTTTTCCAATTCCAACCATATAACAATTTAACGAAGAGGAAACTTCGCCATGAATATTATGAGCTAAGAACACATGTGTTCATACGAACCAGCGGAGCGTGTCTCTCTCCCACACAAGGATGAACTTATTCAGAGAACTAAGATAACAAAACAAAAACAAAAATAAAAGCACACAGACGCTCCAAGTAAAGAACATAAGATGTGACTGAATAAAAATATAGTTTCAGGGGAGGAACCTGATGATGTTGTCGATGAAGAAGGGGATGCCTTGGGCATCCCCAAGCTTAGACGCTTGAGTCTTCTTAAAATATGCAGGGGTGAACCACGGGGGCATCCCCAAGCTTAGAGCTTTCACTCCTCTTGATCATAGTATATCATTCTCCTCTCTTGACCCTTGAAAACTTCCTTCACACCAAACTTCAAGCAAACTCATTAGAGGGTTAGTGCATCATTAATAATTCACTCATTCAGAGGTGACACAATCATTATTTTCACTTCTGGACATTGCATAATGCTACTGGACATTAATGGATCAAAGAAATAAATCCAACATAGCAAAAGAGGCAATGCGAAATAAAAGACAGAATCTGTCAAAACAGAACAGTCCGTAAAGACGAATTTTAAGATGGCACCAGACTTGCTCAAATGGAAAAACTCAAAACTAATGAAAGTTGCGTACATATCTGAGGATCACGCTCGTAAATTGGAAGATTTTTTCGAATTTTCTACAGAGAACTGTGCCCAGATTCGTGACAGACAGCAATGCTGTTTCTGCGCAGCGATCCCAAATATAACATCAACTTTGACATAGAAACTTTACTTGGCACAAAAACATGATAAGAAGAGGTTGCTACAGTAGTAAACAACTTCCAAGACACAAATATAAAACAAAGTACTGTAGCAAAATAACACATGGGTTATCTCCCAAGAAGTTCTTTTCTTTATAGCCATTAAGATGGGCTCAGCAGTTTTAATGATGCACTCGCAAGAAATAAGAGTTGAAGCAAAAGAGAGCATCAAGAGGCAAATTCAAAACACATTTAAGTCTAACATGCTTCCTATGCATAGGAATCTTGTAAATAAACAAGTTCATGAAGAGCAAAGTAACAAGCATAGGAAGATAAAACAAGTGTAGCTTCAAAAATTTCAGCACATAGAGAGGTGTTTTAGTAACATGAAAATTTTTACAACCATATTTTCCTCTCTCATAATAACTTTCAGTAGCAACATGAGCAAACTCAACAATATAACTATCACATAAAGCATTCTTATCATGAGTCTCATGCATAAAATAATTACTACTCCCAACATAAGCATAGTCATTCTTATTAATTGTAGTGGGAGCAAATTCAACAAAGTAGCTATCAAATATAGGAGGTATATTGTAATCATAATCAAATTTATCCTCCATAACAGGTGGTAACAAAAGACTACTATCATTATAATCATCATAAATGGGAGGCAAAGTATCATCAAAGTAAATTTTCTCCTCAATGCTTGGGGGACTAAAAATATCATGCTCATCAAAGCCAGCTTCCCCAAGCTTAGAATCTTCCATAGCATTAGCAACAATAGTGTTCAAAGCATTCATATTAATATGTTCCATGGGTTTTTTAATTTTCGCATCAAACCATCCATGTCTTAAATCAGGAAATAGAATAAGAAGCTCATTGTTGTCCATTATGCCTAACTAGTGTAAACAAGAAACCAAATGTCGCAATTGCAGAGTCTAAAGGAAATAGCTTCGAGCACAAACACAATGGCGCCAGAAAAGTACTGTTACCTGGAATCGGAGTATGAGTGCCTTTTACCTTTCCTCCCCGGCAACGGCGCCAGAAAAGTGCTTGATGTCTACGTTCCCCCTCCTTTCCTGTAGACAGTGTTGGGCCTCCAAGTGCAGAGGTTTGTAGAACAGCAGCAAGTTTTCCCTTAAGTGGATCACCCAAGGTTTATCGAACTCAGGGAGGAAGAGGTCAAAGATATCCCTCTCATGCAACCCTGCAACCACAAAGCAAGAAGTCTCTTGTGTCCCCAACACACCAAATAGGTGCACTAGTTCGGCGAAGAGATAGTGAAATACAGGTGGTATGAATATGTATGAGCAGTAGCAACGGTGCCAGAAAATAGCTTGCTGGCGTGTAGTTGATGGTGGTAGTATTGCAGCAGTAGTAACACAGTAAAAAAAACAAGCAGTAGTAACTCAGCAGTATTTGGGAACAAGGCCTAGGGATTACACTTTCACTAGTGGACACTCTCAACATTGATCACATAACAGAATAGATAAATGCATACTCTACACTCTTGTTGGATGATGAACACATTGCGTAGGATTACACGAACCCTCAATGCCGGAGTTAACAAGCTCCACAATAATGCTCATGTTTAAGTAACCTTAAGTGTAAGATAGATCAAAACGACTAAACCAAGTACTAGCATAGCATGCACACTGTCACCTTCATGCATATGTAGGAGGAATAGATCACATCAATATTATCATAGCAATAGTTAACTTTGCAATCTACAAGAGATCATGATCATAGCATAAACCAAGTACTAACACGGTGCACACACTGTCACCTTTGCACACATGCAGGAGGAATAAAACTACTTTAATAACTTTGCTAGAGTAGCACATAGATAAATTGTGATACGATGCACATTGCAATCATAAAGAGATATAAATAAGCACTTCACTACGCTCTTCAACAGTGAATAAGTACTTCGTGAAATATAGCCTAAGAGACCCACACGGTGCACACACTGTCACCTTTACACACGTGGGACAAGGAGTCTCCGGAGATCACATAAGTAAAACTCACTTGACTAGCATAATGACATCTAGATTACAAGCATCATCATATGAATCTCAATCATGTAAGGCAGCTCATGAGATTATTGTATTGAACTACATAGGAGAGAGATGAACCACATAGCTACCGGTACAGCCCCGAGCCTCGATGGAGAACTACTCCTCCTCATGGGAGCAGCAGCGGTGATGAAGATGGCGGTGGAGATGGCAGCGGTGTCGATGGAGAAGCCTTCCGGGGGCACTTCCCCGCTCCGGCAGGGTGCCGGAACAGAGACTCCTGTCCCCAGATCTTGGCTTCGCGATGACGGCGGCTCTGGAAGGTTTCTGTGGGTTTCGTCGTATGCCATAGGGTTTTCGCGACGGAGGCTTTATATAGGCGAAGAGGCGGCGCAGAGGGCGACAGTGGGGACCACACCAGGCGGCGCGGCCCCTCTGGCCGCGCCAAGGTATCATCCGGGGCCCTGTGGCCCCTCTCTCGGCGCTCTCGTGTGTTCGGATGGTTCCGGGAAAAATAGGAATCTGGGTCTTGATTTCGTCCGATTCCGAGAATATTTCGTTACTAGGATTTCTGAAACCAAAACAGCAGAAAACAGAACTGGCACTTCGCATCTTGTTAATAGGTTAGTTCCAGAAAATGCATAAATATGACATATAATGTGTACAAAACATGTAGGTATCGTCAATAAAGTGGCATGGAACATAAGAAATTATCGATACGTTGGAGACGTATCAATATTCAAACCAGAAAAATCATGTATCTACCCCTAACCCTAAACTTTGTCTTAATTATGAAGTCAAGCACGAAGAGAAGTCGTTTTGGGTTTCAAACATGGACATTTCAAAAACCCTCCCAAAAGCATTGTGGTGTGACGTACTAAGAAGGATACATGCTTACATTTTCAACAACCCCCCTAAAAGCTTCATTATAGAGTGACTAAGAAGGATCCAGTCTGGCGGGCTTACCTTTTATTTTCTTGTTTTAAACTTGTTCAAATCTCGGTCAAACCTAGGATTTGACCAAGATTCAAAATGTGCATCAAAATTAAAAAAAATAAAAACCAAATTAAAGCACATAGTGTTCTTATGTCATATAGTAAGCATTAAAGTTGATAAACAAGGTCTAGACACATATTCAAACAAGACAAATCATGTATCTATACCCCTAACCCCTAAACTCTATCTTATGAAGTCAACAACATGAAGAGAAGTTGTTTTGGGTTTCAAACATGGAAATTTCAAAACCTCCCAAAAGCTTCATTTTAGAGTGACTAATATATATAAGAAGGATCCATGCCTGCTTACCACCTTTTCATTTTCATATTTTAAACTTGTTTAAATCCGTGTCAAATTAAACCAAGGATTTGACCAAAAGATTCAAATGGGCATAAAATTTTAAAAAAAATCAGAAAAATGAAAAACAAAAGCATATAGTCTTCTTATGTCATATAGTAAGCATTCAAGTTGATAAACAAGCAGGTTTGGACATGCATATTCAAACCTAGGAAAATCATGTATCTATCCCCTAGCCCCTAAACTCTATCTTATGAAGTCAAGCATGAAGAGAAGTGGTTTTGGGTTTCAAACATGAAAATTTCAAGAACATCCCAAAAACTTCATTTTAGAGTGACTAAGAAAGGATACAGGCTTCCCTTTTCATTTTCATGTTTTATACTTGTTTAAATCTTGGTCAAACCTAGGATTTGACAAAGATTCAAATGTGCATCAAAATAAAAAAATCAGAAAAATTAAAAACCAAAGCACATAGTTTTCTTATGTCATATAGTTAGCATTAAAGTTGATATAAACAAGGTCTAGATATATTCAAACAAGAAAAATCATGTATCTACCCCTAACCCTAAACTCTGTCTTATGTAGTCAAGCATGAAGAGAAGTGGTTTTGGGTTTCAAACTTGGAAATTTCAAGAACCCCCCAAAAGCTTCATGTTAGAGTGACTAAAGGATCCAGGTTGGGCTTACCTTTTATTTTCATGTTTTAAAATTGTTCAAATCTTGGTCAAACCGTACCTAGGATTTGATCAAGATTCAAATGGGCATAAAATTTCAAAAAAAATGAAAAACCAAAGCATATAGCCTTCTTATGTCATATAGTAAGCACTCAAGTTGGTAAACAAGGTCTAGACATATTCAAACCAGAAAAATCATGTTTCTACCCCTAGCCCTAAACTTTGTCTTATGAAGTCAAGCACGAAGAGAAGTCGTTTTGGATTTCAAACATGGAAATTTCAAAAACCTTCCCAAAAGCTTCATTTTGGAGTGACTAAGAAGGATACAGGCTTACCTTTTCATTTTCATGTTTTAAACTTGTTTAAATATTGGTTAAGCCTAGGATTTGACCAAGATCAAATGGGCATAAAAATTCAGAAAAAATCAAAAAAATGAAAACCAAAGCACATAGTATTATTATGTCATATAGTAAGCATTCAAGTTGATAAACAAGGTCTAAACAACAAACTAGACAAATCATGTATCTACCCCCTAACCCTAAACTCTGTCTTATGAAGTCAAGCATGAAGAGAAGTGGTTTTGGGTTTGAAACATGGAAATTTCAAAAAACTCCCAAAAGCTTCTCATTTTTGAGTGACTAAGAAGGATTCAGGCTTACCTTTTCATTTTCATGTTTTAAACTTGTTCAAATCTTGGTCAAACTTAGGATTTGACCAAGATTCAAATGGGCATAAAAATTGGGAGGAAGGGTATGAATTACAATTCAAAAAAACAAGGTAACTTAAATACTTGGATGCCCCAAAGATGTGTGGAAGCCCAGAACAATGGCAAAACATGTGCGCACGCTGCATCCAATTCAAGTAGAACACATAGTAGGCATCGATAGTTTGACCTAAATTTGAAATCAAAGAGAAGGTGGTTAGAAAAAATCGAAATTGGCAAAGCAAAGCATGAAATCATAAATTTGTGATGCACTATAGCTATGAAAAGTATCAAACAATGCATACCAAAATGATTTTTTAGAGGAATACTAGTTCAACTTATTTTAATTTTATATTAGTAGCCCAAAATCGAACTAGTAGTTGGATATTTTTGAACTTGATCTGTAGTAGTGGGCAAAACCCTAGTTTAACCTATTTAATCATAGATTCGTAGGTCGATTTTTCTACTTTTTTATTATTACTATGCAGCACATGTGTGTTTGCCCGTCGAGTGAAACTCGGAGGAAGAGGGATCACTCGGAAGGAGAGAAGAAGGGAGAGAATTATGGTGTCTCCCCTTTTTCGGGTGATGATGTTGACTTTTGTGCAGGGTTTGTCAGTGAGCAGGAGGTGCGAGCGAGCGAGCGAGTCGAGCGAGGCCGAGAATGAGAGAGATTTGTTTTTTTTTGTGAGAGGGACGACCGAAGGAACCAGAAGGACCCACAGACTTCCAATACGCATCCTGATGCGTCTTCTCTTGACAAAGAAAATGGCTGGGAGTTTGCGTACCTATTGCACGTGACTTGTGCTCACTGAAGTGTGGGACCTCACGCATGGGCACCACACGTAAGTGACAGACCTGTTGATGTAAAAACTCGGTTGATTATTATACTACTACATTTATACAAAGTTTCCTATGGATTCAAGGGTACGAAAGCCAAGTTAAATCATTTACATGACATTATTTTTTCCATGAAGCCAAGTTAACTCATTTATCAATTGGTACATTTTGGAGTGACTAAGAAGGATCCAGGCTTACCTTTTCATTTTCATGTTTTAAACATGTTTAAATCTTGGTCAAACCTATGACTTGACCAAGATTCAAATGGGCATAAAAATTCAAAAAAAAGAAAAACAAAAGCACACCGTCTTCCTATGTCATATATCAAGGTGATAAACAAGGTCTGACATATTCAAACCACAAAAATCATGTATCTACCCCCTAACCCTAAACAAGGATCCAGGCTTACCCTTTTCATTTTCATGTTTTTAAACTTGTTCAAATCTTGGTCAAACTTAGGATTTGACGAAGATTCAAATGGGCGTAAAAATACTTAGAAAAATCATGTACGTATCTACCCCAAACCCTAAACTCTATCTTACGAAGCCAAGCATGAAGAGAAGTGGTTTTGGGTTTCAAACATGGAAATTTCAAAAACCTCCCAAAAGCTTCATTTTAGAGTGACTAAGAAGGATCCATGCTTACCTTTTATTGTCATGTTTTAAACATGTTCAAATCTTGGTCAAACCGTACGTACCTAGGATTTGACCAAGATTCAAATTAATGGGCATAAAAATTCAAAAAAAATGAAAAACCAAAGCACATAGCCTAGCTTATTATATATGCCATATAGTAAGCACTCAAGCTAGTTGATAAACAAAGTCTAGACATATTCAAACCAGAAAAATCATGTATCTACCCCTAACCCTAAACTTTGTCTTAATTATGAAGTCAAGCACGAAGAGAAGTCGTTTTGGGTTTCAAACATGGACATTTCAAAAACCCTCCCAAAAGCATTGTGGTGTGACGTACTAAGAAGGATACATGCTTACATTTTCAACAACCCCCCTAAAAGCTTCATTATAGAGTGACTAAGAAGGATCCAGTCTGGCGGGCTTACCTTTTATTTTCTTGTTTTAAACTTGTTCAAATCTCGGTCAAACCTAGGATTTGACCAAGATTCAAAATGTGCATCAAAATTTAAAAAAAATAAAAACCAAATTAAAGCACATAGTGTTCTTATGTCATATAGTAAGCATTAAAGTTGATAAACAAGGTCTAGACACATATTCAAACAAGACAAATCATGTATCTATACCCCTAACCCCTAAACTCTATCTTATGAAGTCAACAACATGAAGAGAAGTGGTTTTGGGTTTCAAACATGGAAATTTCAAAAACCTCCCAAAAGCTTCATTTTAGAGTGACTAATATATATAAGAAGGATCCATGCCTGCTTACCACCTTTTCATTTTCATATTTTAAACTTGTTTAAATCCGTGTCAAATTAAACCAAGGATTTGACCAAAAGATTCAAATGGGCATAAAATTTTAAAAAAAATCAGAAAAATGAAAAACAAAAGCATATAGTCTTCTTATGTCATATAGTAAGCATTCAAGTTGATAAACAAGGTTTGGACATGCATATTCAAACCTAGGCAAATCATGTATCTATCCCCTAGCCCCTAATTAAACTCTATCTTATGAAGTCAAGCATGAAGAGAAGTGGTTTTGGGTTTCAAACATGAAAATTTCAAGAACATCCCAAAAACTTCATTTTAGAGTGACTAAGAAAGGATACAGGCTTCCCATTTTCATTTTCATGTTTTATACTTGTTTAAATCTTGGTCAAACCTAGGATTTGACAAAGATTCAAATGTGCATCAAAATAAAAAAATCAGAAAAATTAAAAACCAAAGCACATAGTTTTCTTATGTCATATAGTTAGCATTAAAGTTGATATAAACAAGGTCTAGATATATTCAAACAAGAAAAATCATGTATCTACCCCTAACCCTAAACTCTGTCTTATGTAGTCAAGCATGAAGAGAAGTGGTTTTGGGTTTCAAACTTGGAAATTTCAAGAACCCCCCAAAAGCTTCATGTTAGAGTGACTAAAGGATCCAGGTTGGGCTTACCTTTTATTTTCATGTTTTAAAATTGTTCAAATCTTGGTCAAACCGTACCTAGGATTTGATCAAGATTCAAATGGGCATAAAATTTCAAAAAAAATGAAAAACCAAAGCATATAGCCTTCTTATGTCATATAGTAAGCACTCAAGTTGGTAAACAAGGTCTAGACATATTCAAACCAGAAAAATCATGTTTCTACCCCTAGCCCTAAACTTTGTCTTATGAAGTCAAGCACGAAGAGAAGTTTTGGATTTCAAACATGGAAATTTCAAAAACCTTCCCAAAAGCTTCATTTTGGAGTGACTAAGAAGGATACAGGCTTACCTTTTCATTTTCATGTTTTAAACTTGTTTAAATATTGGTTAAGCCTAGGATTTGACCAAGATCAAATGGGCATAAAAATTCAGAAAAAATCAAAAAAAATGAAAACCAAAGCACATAGTATTATTATGTCATATAGTAAGCATTCAAGTTGATAAACAAGGTCTAAACAACAAACTAGACAAATCATGTATCTACCCCCTAACCCTAAACTCTGTCTTATGAAGTCAAGCATGAAGAGAAGTGGTTTTGGGTTTGAAACATGGAAATTTCAAAAAACTCCCAAAAGCTTCTCATTTTTGAGTGACTAAGAAGGATTCAGGCTTACCTTTTCATTTTCATGTTTTAAACTTGTTCAAATCTTGGTCAAACTTAGGATTTGACCAAGATTCAAATGGGCATAAAAATTGGGAGGAAGGGTATGAATTACAATTCAAAAAAACAAGGTAACTTAAATACTTGGATGCCCCAAAGATGTGTGGAAGCCCAGAACAATGGCAAAACATGTGCGCACGCTGCATCCAATTCAAGTAGAACACATAGTAGGCATCGATAGTTTGACCTAAATTTGAAATCAAAGAGAAGGTGGTTAGAAAAAATCGAAATTGGCAAAGCAAAGCATGAAATCATAAATTTGTGATGCACTATAGCTATGAAAAGTATCAAACAATGCATACCAAAATGATTTTTTAGAGGAATACTAGTTCAACTTATTTTAATTTTATATTAGTAGCCCAAAATCGAACTAGTAGTTGGATATTTTTGAACTTGATCTGTAGTAGTGGGCAAAACCCTAGTTTAACCTATTTAATCATAGATTCGTAGGTCGATTTTTCTACTTTTTTATTATTACTATGCAGCACATGTGTGTTTGCCCGTCGAGTGAAACTCGGAGGAAGAGGGATCACTCGGAAGGAGAGAAGAAGGGAGAGAATTATGGTGTCTCCCCTTTTTCGGGTGATGATGTTGACTTTTGTGCAGGGTTTGTCAGTGAGCAGGAGGTGCGAGCGAGCGAGCGAGTCGAGCGAGGCCGAGAATGAGAGAGATTTGTTTTTTGTGAGAGGGACGACCGAAGGAACCAGAAGGACCCACAGACTTCCAATACGCATCCTGATGCGTCTTCTCTTGACAAAGAAAATGGCTGGGAGTTTGCGTACCTATTGCACGTGACTTGTGCTCACTGAAGTGTGGGACCTCACGCATGGGCACCACACGTAAGTGACAGACCTGTTGATGTAAAAACTCGGTTGATTATTATACTACTACATTTATACAAAGTTTCCTATGGATTCAAGGGTACGAAAGCCAAGTTAAATCATTTACATGACATTATTTTTTCCATGAAGCCAAGTTAACTCATTTATCAATTGGTACATTTTGGAGTGACTAAGAAGGATCCAGGCTTACCTTTTCATTTTCATGTTTTAAACATGTTTAAATCTTGGTCAAACCTATGACTTGACCAAGATTCAAATGGGCATAAAAATTCAAAAAAAAGAAAAACAAAAGCACACCGTCTTCCTATGTCATATATCAAGGTGATAAACAAGGTCTGACATATTCAAACCACAAAAATCATGTATCTACCCCCTAACCCTAAACAAGGATCCAGGCTTACCCTTTTCATTTTCATGTTTTTAAACTTGTTCAAATCTTGGTCAAACTTAGGATTTGACGAAGATTCAAATGGGCGTAAAAATACTTAGAAAAATCATGTACGTATCTACCCCAAACCCTAAACTCTATCTTACGAAGCCAAGCATGAAGAGAAGTGGTTTTGGGTTTCAAACATGGAAATTTCAAAAACCTCCCAAAAGCTTCATTTTAGAGTGACTAAGAAGGATCCATGCTTACCTTTTATTGTCATGTTTTAAACATGTTCAAATCTTGGTCAAACCGTACGTACCTAGGATTTGACCAAGATTCAAATTAATGGGCATAAAAATTCAAAAAAAAATGAAAAACCAAAGCACATAGCCTAGCTTATTATATATGCCATATAGTAAGCACTCAAGCTAGTTGATAAACAAAGTCTAGACATATTCAAACCAGAAAAATCATGTATCTACCCCTAACCCTAAACTTTGTCTTAATTATGAAGTCAAGCACGAAGAGAAGTCGTTTTGGGTTTCAAACATGGACATTTCAAAAACCCTCCCAAAAGCATTGTGGTGTGACGTACTAAGAAGGATACATGCTTACATTTTCAACAACCCCCCTAAAAGCTTCATTATAGAGTGACTAAGAAGGATCCAGTCTGGCGGGCTTACCTTTTATTTTCTTGTTTTAAACTTGTTCAAATCTCGGTCAAACCTAGGATTTGACCAAGATTCAAAATGTGCATCAAAATTTAAAAAAATAAAAACCAAATTAAAGCACATAGTGTTCTTATGTCATATAGTAAGCATTAAAGTTGATAAACAAGGTCTAGACACATATTCAAACAAGACAAATCATGTATCTATACCCCTAACCCCTAAACTCTATCTTATGAAGTCAACAACATGAAGAGAAGTGGTTTTGGGTTTCAAACATGGAAATTTCAAAAACCTCCCAAAAGCTTCATTTTAGAGTGACTAATATATATAAGAAGGATCCATGCTGCTTACCACCTTTTCATTTTCATATTTTAAACTTGTTTAAATCCGTGTCAAATTAAACCAAGGATTTGACCAAAAGATTCAAATGGGCATAAAATTTTAAAAAAAAATCAGAAAAATGAAAAACAAAAGCATATAGTCTTCTTATGTCATATACTACCTCCGTTTCAAGGAATAAGGCGTCCTCGTTTTACGTGCTTTTTGTTTGACCTAGAATTACTTCAAATAGATAAACATTGTTTAAATGAAATTAATATTATTAAAAAGTTCTTTTCAATACGAATCCAACAATACTAATTACATACAATATAATCAAGATTTTGTTGCTTAATTTTTATGGTCAAAGTTCGTCTTGGAAAACGCGTGCGCCTTATTCCTTGAAACGGAGGTAGTAGTAAGCATTCAAGTTGATAAACAAGGTTTGGACATGCATATTCAAACCTAGGCAAATCATGTATCTATCCCCTAGCCCCTAATTAAACTCTATCTTATGAAGTCAAGCATGAAGAGAAGTGGTTTTGGGTTTCAAACATGAAAATTTCAAGAACATCCCAAAAACTTCATTTTAGAGTGACTAAGAAAGGATACAGGCTTCCCTTTTCATTTTCATGTTTTATACTTGTTTAAATCTTGGTCAAACCTAGGATTTGACAAAGATTCAAATGTGCATCAAAATAAAAAAATCAGAAAAATTAAAAACCAAAGCACATAGTTTTCTTATGTCATATAGTTAGCATTAAAGTTGATATAAACAAGGTCTAGATATATTCAAACAAGAAAAATCATGTATCTACCCCTAACCCTAAACTCTGTCTTATGTAGTCAAGCATGAAGAGAAGTGGTTTTGGGTTTCAAACTTGGAAATTTCAAGAACCCCCAAAAGCTTCATTTTAGAGTGACTAAAGGATCCAGGTTGGGCTTACCTTTTATTTTCATGTTTTAAAATTGTTCAAATCTTGGTCAAACCGTACCTAGGATTTGATCAAGATTCAAATGGGCATAAAATTTCAAAAAAAATGAAAAACCAAAGCATATAGCCTTCTTATGTCATATAGTAAGCACTCAAGTTGGTAAACAAGGTCTAGACATATTCAAACCAGAAAAATCATGTTTCTACCCCTAGCCCTAAACTTTGTCTTATGAAGTCAAGCACGAAGAGAAGTCGTTTTGGATTTCAAACATGGAAATTTCAAAAACCTTCCCAAAAGCTTCATTTTGGAGTGACTAAGAAGGATACAGGCTTACCTTTTCATTTTCATGTTTTAAACTTGTTTAAATATTGGTTAAGCCTAGGATTTGACCAAGATCAAATGGGCATAAAAATTCAGAAAAAATCAAAAAAATGAAAACCAAAGCACATAGTATTATTATGTCATATAGTAAGCATTCAAGTTGATAAACAAGGTCTAAACAACAAACTAGACAAATCATGTATCTACCCCTAACCCTAAACTCTGTCTTATGAAGTCAAGCATGAAGAGAAGTGGTTTTGGGTTTGAAACATGGAAATTTCAAAAACTCCCAAAAGCTTCTCATTTTTGAGTGACTAAGAAGGATTCAGGCTTACCTTTTCATTTTCATGTTTTAAACTTGTTCAAATCTTGGTCAAACTTAGGATTTGACCAAGATTCAAATGGGCATAAAAATTGGGAGGAAGGGTATGAATTACAATTCAAAAAAACAAGGTAACTTAAATACTTGGATGCCCCAAAGATGTGTGGAAGCCCAGAACAATGGCAAAACATGTGCGCAACTTTTGCAACCTTGTTTAATTGTCCAAAGTGCAAAAATCAGGGGGAACAAAAACTTTTTAAGTTTTGCTTGTGCTTTCATGTGTTTGGTTGAAATGTGTCCGACTTTATTTGATGGGTGATGTTTGTTGAATAATGTTAAGTGAAGTGCCTCAACCCACATCTTCTTATCTCGAGAAAACACTCATGCTATGGCCACTCTTGTATCACCTTAATCTCCTCTTTTCCAAAAATATTTGAACCTTATGTCAAATAACAAAACCTCTTTTCTTTTGACTTAAAACTCAAATTTTTAATTCAAAAGTTCTTGCCAAAAACCTTTTATTTTAAAGTGGCTATGGTCACCTTAGATCATAGTATCACAAAAAGGGTTTCCAAAGTTATTTTTCTCTGACATAAAGTATTTACCAAATGTCTTGCCCTTACTTTGTGTAACTTCAAAATTTTATAAAAGCTTTTATATGCAGTTTGGTTGCCTAAAATAAAATGGAATGATCCATTTTTTTTTTCAACTATGGATCTTTCGACTCTTCTAAACCCTCTCTCAATTTTCAAATACTTCAAATAAAAGCCTTTGACACCAAAGCTAAATCTTATGACTCTTTGATCACACAGATGTCCATGGCATTGCTATTGCCATTAATACCTCTCTCTGATCAATCCTGGTAAGATCACTATCTTAACCCAATCATGATCTTGGTAGATGGTCATTTGTGTAACAAATAATTAATCTCTATTTTCACCTCTTATTCTTAGCATCACCCATATCTTTCCTAAGCATGTATACTACGTTGATCAACACCTCACTTTTGATTTTCTTAGAGGGATCTGATCACCTAGTTTATCTTGTTAACCCCTCTATTTTGTGGCTACATAGGTAGTGGATGTGTGTCCTGAACCTTTCTATTTATTTCTTTGACCCACCATCTTGCTGATATCAATCTTGTATCTACAAATCACTCCTTCATCCGAGGCTTGTATATCAACCTTGAGTTTGGCATTGCTTGATTATTACTGGAGTGCATTTTAGTGGTTGTGTGTGTGACTGGGTGGTTGGTGTATTACACTCTCATGCCTCTATTTCTAAAATCACAATCTTCTCTTGGTTGAAAATGATGTTTGTTGAACTTTGCAAATTCGGCATGTGTGTACTAAATTGACTTAAGTCAATTCTAGTCAAAGACAACAAACACAAGAAAATAATTGGTCAACCACGATATTATGATCATGGCATATTGACACTTACACATGCATGGCCTCAATCCCTAAACCCCAGCCCTCTCTACCTTAGTTCTGAAATTTTTGTGAAGTTTGACATCTATTGCGGAACAAGTGTCGAAATTCAGTGAAGACATTCGAAATCTGTTTTCAGCCCCACTTTCAACCTCCATCAATTCCTTATACCTTCTGCTAAAAATAATTTGTGAAATTATCTGCCAAGTTGGTAGTACCATCTTTAACTATGAAAAAGAATCATCCCATTTACAGTCCCCTATCGACCTATCTAAATTGTTGAAATCCCCTGATCTCTAAAAACTACCGGTAGCGCAGTCAAAGGATCTCTGCAGATTATTTTGGACATCACTTTGCACCTCTCCCATTTTCCCTGCTGTTCCGTAAAAATCGATGTATAAAATTTCCTACAATCTTGGTACTATTCTCATCATCCTGGGAAAAGACTAACCCCTTTTAGAGCTTCACATCACTCTGGGAAAAATGAGGAAATCTTCAAAACTTGCTACTGTCAAAACACTAGATTTTAGTGTTCTTCTGAAAGTGTATTTGGTCTGACTTTCCACTCCTCCCAAATCCTCATATCTCCACCAAATAAGGTTATCTAAAATTCCTAGTATTCCCTGATGTTTGCTTATCAAACTAGATCAATAATCTACCAAATAAGTGCATTCGTTTGCTCCTGATAAAAAGGTGAAAACGACTAATCACTGTAATCTGAAACTGTCGAAAACATAACTCAGCGACTATTCTGCGTTTCCGTTTAAACGCCTAATTTTGAGCCTTCACCCTGATCTCGATCCTTTGCCTTTCTATACGGTGAAAAATTATTTGGGAAGCTGGTAGTAGCCTCTCTAGTCTGAAGGAGGAAGCAAGCCAATTCGAGCCCCAGTCAGTCTAAGAGAAAAATGTGAAATTGTGTCGATTTCATCTTGGAACAAAGACGTCCAGGACTATCCTCTCGTTCTGCCCTCGTTTCTACTCTAAACGTCTTGCCTCTGGCCCCCCCTATCTGCTCCTGATCGAACCCTATGCCGTGCCATCCCTCTCTCTGTCCGCCCTGACCGTTCTCCACCTCGCTCTCGACGCCGACGCTGCGTCGAACAACTGGCGTGCGGCCACTGGAATGTCCTTCCCCGAGCCAGCCTTAGGCAGGACGTGCCTCCCATGCCTTCTCCTGCACGCCTCCGAGTTTTGGCCCCTTCCTGCTGTCTCGTGCACCGCCCAGCTCACCCAATCGCTGCAGCCGTTCCACTCTGCGGACTCCATGGACGTCGTCCACGATGCACCCCGATGGCAGCCGTATATGAGTTCACCCTGGTATCATCTTGTGTGTTTTTCGGACACCACTCCGTCCCAGAACAACCCCAGACTAAGCCTCCTCCCCTCAGACTCCCTCCTCCGTGCTCATCTTCAACCGGAGCGCCGCCGTGGACGCGAACTCCTGCATGTCGCGCTCAGCACAGGCCGCTCCCTTGACCTCTCTCTTGTTCTGGAATCCACCTGCTATTTCCTTGTCTCCCTGCTCAACCTAACCCCTCCCTCTATCCTGTCCAGGGAACGTCGCCGATGTCTGGTCGCTGTGCACCGAGGCGGAGCTCGCCGCCATCAACGCCCTCGTCCTTGTCGACGTGCGGTAGCTGTCGAGCACGTCCGTGTCGGCCGAGCCGAGCCACTCAACGCGGCTCCGTCTCCTGCGTCTCCCTCCATCTTCCCGAGCCGAGCCCCTGCGAGCAGTACCCTCCGTCAACGTCGACTTCTTCGGCAGCATCGTCAACCTTGCAGCCGTCTGAGTCATCGTCTGCGCGCTCGTCTGCACGTCTGCGTCGTCCCGGAGTCATGAAGCGCGCGTCTCCGAGCTACCGCGTCGCGTCGCTCCATCCTCCGCCACCACCGCGTCTCCTCTGTCGCCTCCAAGGCTCGCGGTGAGCTTTCCGACCATCTCCATCTTCTCTCTGTCCGCCTCCATCGCTAGGTCGCGGCCTTGCGGTCGTTTGGTCGTGGTGAGCGACGGGAATCATCTCGGCCCGATAGATCTTCATCCAAGCGATGCATGACTATTTGTTTTGCTGTTAGTTGCTAGCGTGCAAGGCCCATGGTCAGGATATTTGCCTATTTTCCCTCCCGCATCGTGGGTAACGCATTGGGCTGGTCCGCTCTGGATTTTCCCTGATCTCCTCAAATCGACCCATTCTTGATTTTTTTTTAGGAATTCCATAGAAGCCAGATCTGAATGCTTAGAAATAAATTCTCCATACATTCAGTGTTGCTCTATATCCGTAGATCTAAAATTCCTAGTGTAGCCCAGTAAGTTATCTATCTTCTGAAACTATTTTGAAACCAAGATCTTCTACCAGTCACTCTCAGTAATTCGTATTGCAAATTCATGCAGTAGCAATTTAAATTCAATATAAAAAGTTTTAAAGAACTTTCGTGAGTAAACCAAATTTGGTGGCGTCTTGTATGGAAATACCAACATTTTGGCATTGGTGGTATTGCACGCCCCTGCATAAAATTCAAACTAACCAGAAAACTAAATCTGCTCAATTATGGATTTGGAAAATTATTTGGAGAGTTCAAAAGTAAATTTTTTGATTGAAACCAATATTACCAGAACCAATGCACCTTGCTGTTCAACATATACGGAGCCCAAACCTTCATCAGCAACATAGAATATCTGTGCCTTTTAACTCTGAAATGTTCCCTTTCTACAGTAAAACGTTTATTAAAAATAATTAACAAGTCTAAAATTATGGAATCCAATTTTTTTTATGTTCTCTGTTTGAATAACTATCCACTGGTATAGGGTTTGTTGGCTGGAGTTGTATTGAGTTATTTGAGCAAAATAAACTAGTTATATGTTTTGCGACCTTGCAAAAATGTTAAAAAATAATGTATAGATGTTTTTGAAGCCAAACCAAGTTGGTTGAACTCTCTCAGATCATACGTACCTGTAGGTATAAACTTACCCACTGTTTTGGTACTAAGAGTTTTGGCTAGTTATTTAGGGTTCTAGGCATATTTGCTACTAGGAAATTGAGTTGCTTTTGTTTAGAAGTGAGAAATAAATTACCTAGTATTATGTGAGCTTATCATTACTTTGTAGTGTTTCTCTAGTTATATTTTACTTGTATGTAAAATTGCTTGTGTGTTGTTTGGCTTGTATGTTGATTATGTGCCTTTTATTTTGCGACGTTAGAATGCGAACACTATCGGAGAAGGAGAGGATATTGGTGATGATTTCGAAGAGGAAGGAAGAGCAGAGTTTCGTGAAGAAGAAGTCCAGGGACAAATAGCCAACCAAGGCAAGCCACCTCTTGATGCATATCTTGACCTAATTATCTTACTCTTGCATTATTACCAGTTTTATAAATTGCATGGTTTATTTATTTATGTGAGTGGTTATGCCACTCGGAGTTTTAATATCCCACCCTTACGGGTGCTGCCCTCGTTGATACCTACTGATCAACCACTTGTTAGTGATATGGTGCTTACCACCTTATCATCCTTGTCGCCGCTTTTCAAGAAAGGTTGGACTATAGGTAGGGAGCCCTCTGGAAAAAAAGGGGGTTTGATAAAATGCTTTCAAGGAAAGAAATTGTTCAAAAACCTTGGAATGGGGTAGCCCTGCCCAAGTGGGAGTTTATGAAAAGGAAAATGTTTTTGGGAAGAAAATTGTTGGAGGCAAGTGGAGATAAAAATGTTTTTGAAAACCTTTGGTGACTGAGTACCTGAACCGGACCTAGCCAGTACAACCACATTACCCTTTAGTGGGACGGGGCGTAGCGTAGTAGTTTGTCTCGCCTTAGTTTGAGTCCTGCAAGTGTAGTGGCAGTCCGACCATGGACGCTTCGACCGGGGTTCTTCCCAGGAGAAGGGACGCAACCCATTTGCCTTTTTAGGTACGCGGGGTACAACTTATGAGCTCCCATTGAAAGATGCCTAAGAGGTTGGATGGCATTCCGGAGGGTCGGGTGTCGGGGACTTTGCAACTCCTGGGTAAACGGCATCCCGGACTCTGGTGTTGGGAGGTACAACTCATTCGGCATGTCTTAGGCTAAGGCGAGCAAGCGAAAAACTGCGATCGGTTATCCGAACCTCGCGTTTTGACGCTTGGTGAACCAGGGATGATCCCGGCGGATTTATCGGATCTTGTGGGGAAAGTGTACAACCTCTGCAGAGTGTAAATCTATTCGAATAGCCGTGTCCGCGGTTATGGACGTGGGAATGGAAGCTGCTTGGCATTAAAGAGAGTTTTGGTTTATAAAAATGTTTTCCAAAAGTGTTTGGAAAAGGATACCAGTGGGACTGGTGGAAATGTACCTGGGAGGTACGGTGGAAAGTTGGAAAAGTTGTTTTGGTCATACTGAGATGGCCGGAAAGGAAAATGGGTCACCCTTACCTATTAGTCTTCAAAAGAAACTTGTTTTCGAAAATGATTTTTCAACAAAGATAAAGAGATGTCATACTCTCGAGAGAAACTATCTCTCACTCCTTGTAACCCTAGAATAGTGCCTGTTCCTTGCTACTGCCAAATTGCATATCCTTTACTTCTCTCTAAGGTGGTTTGCGAGTACAATTCACAATGTACTCATGGCTTTGTCCCTGGCTATTTACTTGGCCAGACTTGGTGGAGTTCGACAGATGAAGAAGGAGTTGACGACGTCTATGCGAGCTAGGAACGTCTTCCCAGTCAGTTGCCTGTAGGGTTATGGCATGACTTGGGCCATGCGAACACTTTCGTCCGAAGTATTTCCGTTGTGTGAATGTTGATCTTCTGCCATTGCGGCTCTTATGTAAGTTTTGGTCATGAGACCTGTTGTAATCTTTTTATTCGATACTGTAATGGATGATGTATTTGATACCAGTTCGGTTATGCTTTCACGACACACTGATCATGGGATCGTGAATGAGTATGCATAACGGGTGTTTCGGACAGCTAGTCCGGGGCCCCACAGAGCTGGTATCAGAGCCATCCTGACTGTAGGAGACCCTAGTTAGCATGGACGTTAGTCAGGAAACCAATACTTTGGGAAAAAATATATACAAAAGAAATTATTTCTTTAGTAAAGGGAAGAATAGCTTCTGATTTCTTATCCCTTCAAAACTTCAAGTTCTTACCTCGCTCTCTGATTTCCAAAGACTTTGCAAGATTTTTAATTCTACTATGTCACCCTCTTCCAAACCAACATATTGGACGATGTCCCCAACTCAGACTCGGAGACTCGAAGTCGAAGATGGATCAACCCTTTAGGAAGTCTCAAGTATCTTCGACTGCAGCTATTGAAGATTGGATGCCGACTTAGCGTGCGCGAATAGGAATAATAAGATCATGTCTTTGGTTGTCACCAAAGTCTGTCAAGGAGTTGACCTTGTTCCTCTTTGGACTTGCACTTTTGCAGTCGCCAAGGATCAAGTCCTCAATTTCTTGACTAGTAATTTTAAGTTCATCACGAGAAGTCGCCGTCTATGGAGCTCTTCACAATTAATCTGAAGACCTCACGTCCTCGGGATGTGTAGACCAGAAGTTCTACGCAGCTTTCGTCTCCGCCTCAACATCGACGACTCAACACCAGGCCTGCTTCACTACAAACTGCTCCAAAAAAATCCATGTTGAAGTCAAAATCAGCAAAATGAAGACGTCTGCATCTTTGACCAACACAAGCCCATATGATGGATAGGACAGACTCAATTGTTTTTGATTGAGCTACCCCCGCGTATTAGGCATCCCTGGGTAATTGAAATACCTAGTGTGGTGTTCATGATAGCTTGTGGTGTTCTGAATTTGCTGCTTGAGTGCTTGTGATTGTTTGATGTGTGTGAGTTTGTTTTAGCTATTCGGCCTGAAAAACACTTTTTGTGTGACAACCCCATTTAGGAAACCCACTAAGATGTTTTTCCCTCGCATCTGCTCAAACTTATGGTAGGAGCTCTAAAAACTTAGTTTGCAAAGTTATCAGGAGACCCTAACTCTAACTTGAGTGACAACTAGATGCAACCCTGTTTTTCCTAAACATACCCAACTTCAAGTACGGAATCCAACTCAAGACACCCTGTGATGCCAACAAAGCAGAAGCCAGTGCCTTCAAGATTGACGGCAACCCTGCAAGAAGATGAAGCCTACTAACAGGGTCTAACCGTAGGATAGAATGTCGCTAGCCATAACGGAACCTTCTTAGCACCGAACCATAGGGTACCATCTGCCCAGCAGAGCAGACAAGCGAGAAGTCGTACCGAAGCCAAGTTACTCTGCAAAGTCCGTCTGGTCCTCATCAAGTGAAGCCTTTGAAGACAATTCAAGACTCAAGATTTGGTGTACTTTAATAAGCACCACCCTTAAAGCTGAAGACTGTTTTCGACGACTGCTGCTGCTTTATGTGAAGACCCACCAGGAGTTCCGCTGACTTACTAACTTAACGAGCGCCTTACGGAATAGTAAACGCCGTGTGTGCCTCTTGAAGCTGAGAACTGCAATTCACCCCTGAAGATTCTTCAACTCAAGACGGGAGATCGATGACTTCCTCAAAAGCGCCTGAAAGGACCCCATGGCTGAAGCTCGGAATTTTCTGAACACCGATGAACAATCTTAAGGGTGGAAGACTTCGTCTTCCACTAAAAATTTGCAGCTAACCCTAAAACTTCCGACCCTTCGAAAACACCGTTAGGATGCTCTAACTGTGCAAGAATCGAGGACCCCTCTAGCATTGTTGGGAAGCTACAAAACTAACATCTGCATGGAGAAGTCAACCCCTTCGCGAAGCTTCTCCTCGACGGAAATCTACCGTGTCTCTCAGAAGTTGAAGTTGTGATATTCCGACAACGGCACGTCTACCGGAAGACGGAATCTAACTTAAGTTAACCTATAAAACCTCTCTAGTCCTACGCTTAGTAATCTCGGGACGAGATTATTTTAAGGGTGGAAGGTCTGTAACATCCCAACTTTTGCAACCTTGTTTAATTGTCCAAAGTGCAAAAATCAGGGGGAACAAAAACTTTTTAAGTTTTGCTTGTGCTTTCATGTGTTTGGTTGAAATGTGTCCGACTTTATTTGATGGGTGATGTTTGTTGAATAATGTTAAGTGAAGTGCCTCAACCCACATCTTCTTATCTCGAGAAAACACTCATGCTATGGCCACTCTTGTATCACCTTAATCTCCTCTTTTCCAAAAATATTTGAACCTTATGTCAAATAACAAAACCTCTTTTCTTTTGACTTAAAACTCAAATTTTTAATTCAAAAGTTCTTGCCAAAAACCTTTTATTTTAAAGTGGCTATGGTCACCTTAGATCATAGTATCACAAAAAGGGTTTCCAAAGTTATTTTTCTCTGACATAAAGTATTTACCAAATGTCTTGCCCTTACTTTGTGTAACTTCAAAATTTTATAAAAGCTTTTATATGCAGTTTGGTTGCCTAAAATAAAATGGAATGATCCATATTTTTTTTTTCAACTATGGATCTTTCGACTCTTCTAAACCCTCTCTCAATTTTCAAATACTTCAAATAAAAGCCTTTGACACCAAAGCTAAATCTTATGACTCTTTGATCACACAGATGTCCATGGCATTGCTATTGCCATTAATACCTCTCTCTGATCAATCCTGGTAAGATCACTATCTTAACCCAATCATGATCTTGGTAGATGGTCATTTGTGTAACAAATAATTAATCTCTATTTTCACCTCTTATTCTTAGCATCACCCATATCTTTCCTAAGCATGTATACTACGTTGATCAACACCTCACTTTTGATTTTCTTAGAGGGATCTGATCACCTAGTTTATCTTGTTAACCCCTCTATTTTGTGGCTACATAGGTAGTGGATGTGTGTCCTGAACCTTTCTATTTATTTCTTTGACCCACCATCTTGCTGATATCAATCTTGTATCTACAAATCACTCCTTCATCCGAGGCTTGTATATCAACCTTGAGTTTGGCATTGCTTGATTATTACTGGAGTGCATTTTAGTGGTTGTGTGTGTGACTGGGTGGTTGGTGTATTACACTCTCATGCCTCTATTTCTAAAATCACAATCTTCTCTTGGTTGAAAATGATGTTTGTTGAACTTTGCAAATTCGGCATGTGTGTACTAAATTGACTTAAGTCAATTCTAGTCAAAGACAACAAACACAAGAAAATAATTGGTCAACCACGATATTATGATCATGGCATATTGACACTTACACATGCATGGCCTCAATCCCTAAACCCCAGCCCTCTCTACCTTAGTTCTGAAATTTTTGTGAAGTTTGACATCTATTGCGGAACAAGTGTCGAAATTCAGTGAAGACATTCGAAATCTGTTTTCAGCCCCACTTTCAACCTCCATCAATTCCTTATACCTTCTGCTAAAAATAATTTGTGAAATTATCTGCCAAGTTGGTAGTACCATCTTTAACTATGAAAAAGAATCATCCCATTTACAGTCCCCTATCGACCTATCTAAATTGTTGAAATCCCCTGATCTCTAAAAACTACCGGTAGCGCAGTCAAAGGATCTCTGCAGATTATTTTGGACATCACTTTGCACCTCTCCCATTTTCCCTGCTGTTCCGTAAAAATCGATGTATAAAATTTCCTACAATCTTGGTACTATTCTCATCATCCTGGGAAAAGACTAACCCCTTTTAGAGCTTCACATCACTCTGGGAAAAATGAGGAAATCTTCAAAACTTGCTACTGTCAAAACACTAGATTTTAGTGTTCTTCTGAAAGTGTATTTGGTCTGACTTTCCACTCCTCCCAAATCCTCATATCTCCACCAAATAAGGTTATCTAAAATTCCTAGTATTCCCTGATGTTTGCTTATCAAACTAGATCAATAATCTACCAAATAAGTGCATTCGTTTGCTCCTGATAAAAAGGTGAAAACGACTAATCACTGTAATCTGAAACTGTCGAAAACATAACTCAGCGACTATTCTGCGTTTCCGTTTAAACGCCTAATTTTGAGCCTTCACCCTGATCTCGATCCTTTGCCTTTCTATACGGTGAAAAATTATTTGGGAAGCTGGTAGTAGCCTCTCTAGTCTGAAGGAGGAAGCAAGCCAATTCGAGCCCCAGTCAGTCTAAGAGAAAAATGTGAAATTGTGTCGATTTCATCTTGGAACAAAGACGTCCAGGACTATCCTCTCGTTCTGCCCTCGTTTCTACTCTAAACGTCTTGCCTCTGGCCCCCCCTATCTGCTCCTGATCGAACCCTATGCCGTGCCATCCCTCTCTCTGTCCGCCCTGACCGTTCTCCACCTCGCTCTCGACGCCGACGCTGCGTCGAACAACTGGCGTGCGGCCACTGGAATGTCCTTCCCCGAGCCAGCCTTAGGCAGGACGTGCCTCCCATGCCTTCTCCTGCACGCCTCCGAGTTTTGGCCCCTTCCTGCTGTCTCGTGCACCGCCCAGCTCACCCAATCGCTGCAGCCGTTCCACTCTGCGGACTCCATGGACGTCGTCCACGATGCACCCCGATGGCAGCCGTATATGAGTTCACCCTGGTATCATCTTGTGTGTTTTTCGGACACCACTCCGTCCCAGAACAACCCCAGACTAAGCCTCCTCCCCTCAGACTCCCTCCTCCGTGCTCATCTTCAACCGGAGCGCCGCCGTGGACGCGAACTCCTGCATGTCGCGCTCAGCACAGGCCGCTCCCTTGACCTCTCTCTTGTTCTGGAATCCACCTGCTATTTCCTTGTCTCCCTGCTCAACCTAACCCCTCCCTCTATCCTGTCCAGGGAACGTCGCCGATGTCTGGTCGCTGTGCACCGAGGCGGAGCTCGCCGCCATCAACGCCCTCGTCCTTGTCGACGTGCGGTAGCTGTCGAGCACGTCCGTGTCGGCCGAGCCGAGCCACTCAACGCGGCTCCGTCTCCTGCGTCTCCCTCCATCTTCCCGAGCCGAGCCCCTGCGAGCAGTACCCTCCGTCAACGTCGACTTCTTCGGCAGCATCGTCAACCTTGCAGCCGTCTGAGTCATCGTCTGCGCGCTCGTCTGCACGTCTGCGTCGTCCCGGAGTCATGAAGCGCGCGTCTCCGAGCTACCGCGTCGCGTCGCTCCATCCTCCGCCACCACCGCGTCTCCTCTGTCGCCTCCAAGGCTCGCGGTGAGCTTTCCGACCATCTCCATCTTCTCTCTGTCCGCCTCCATCGCTAGGTCGCGGCCTTGCGGTCGTTTGGTCGTGGTGAGCGACGGGAATCATCTCGGCCCGATAGATCTTCATCCAAGCGATGCATGACTATTTGTTTTGCTGTTAGTTGCTAGCGTGCAAGGCCCATGGTCAGGATATTTGCCTATTTTCCCTCCCGCATCGTGGGTAACGCATTGGGCTGGTCCGCTCTGGATTTTCCCTGATCTCCTCAAATCGACCCATTCTTGATTTTTTTTTAGGAATTCCATAGAAGCCAGATCTGAATGCTTAGAAATAAATTCTCCATACATTCAGTGTTGCTCTATATCCGTAGATCTAAAATTCCTAGTGTAGCCCAGTAAGTTATCTATCTTCTGAAACTATTTTGAAACCAAGATCTTCTACCAGTCACTCTCAGTAATTCGTATTGCAAATTCATGCAGTAGCAATTTAAATTCAATATAAAAAGTTTTAAAGAACTTTCGTGAGTAAACCAAATTTGGTGGCGTCTTGTATGGAAATACCAACATTTTGGCATTGGTGGTATTGCACGCCCCTGCATAAAATTCAAACTAACCAGAAAACTAAATCTGCTCAATTATGGATTTGGAAAATTATTTGGAGAGTTCAAAAGTAAATTTTTTGATTGAAACCAATATTACCAGAACCAATGCACCTTGCTGTTCAACATATACGGAGCCCAAACCTTCATCAGCAACATAGAATATCTGTGCCTTTTAACTCTGAAATGTTCCCTTTCTACAGTAAAACGTTTATTAAAAATAATTAACAAGTCTAAAATTATGGAATCCAATTTTTTTTATGTTCTCTGTTTGAATAACTATCCACTGGTATAGGGTTTGTTGGCTGGAGTTGTATTGAGTTATTTGAGCAAAATAAACTAGTTATATGTTTTGCGACCTTGCAAAAATGTTAAAAAATAATGTATAGATGTTTTTGAAGCCAAACCAAGTTGGTTGAACTCTCTCAGATCATACGTACCTGTAGGTATAAACTTACCCACTGTTTTGGTACTAAGAGTTTTGGCTAGTTATTTAGGGTTCTAGGCATATTTGCTACTAGGAAATTGAGTTGCTTTTGTTTAGAAGTGAGAAATAAATTACCTAGTATTATGTGAGCTTATCATTACTTTGTAGTGTTTCTCTAGTTATATTTTACTTGTATGTAAAATTGCTTGTGTGTTGTTTGGCTTGTATGTTGATTATGTGCCTTTTATTTTGCGACGTTAGAATGCGAACACTATCGGAGAAGGAGAGGATATTGGTGATGATTTCGAAGAGGAAGGAAGAGCAGAGTTTCGTGAAGAAGAAGTCCAGGGACAAATAGCCAACCAAGGCAAGCCACCTCTTGATGCATATCTTGACCTAATTATCTTACTCTTGCATTATTACCAGTTTTATAAATTGCATGGTTTATTTATTTATGTGAGTGGTTATGCCACTCGGAGTTTTAATATCCCACCCTTACGGGTGCTGCCCTCGTTGATACCTACTGATCAACCACTTGTTAGTGATATGGTGCTTACCACCTTATCATCCTTGTCGCCGCTTTTCAAGAAAGGTTGGACTATAGGTAGGGAGCCCTCTGGAAAAAAAGGGGGTTTGATAAAATGCTTTCAAGGAAAGAAATTGTTCAAAAACCTTGGAATGGGGTAGCCCTGCCCAAGTGGGAGTTTATGAAAAGGAAAATGTTTTTGGGAAGAAAATTGTTGGAGGCAAGTGGAGATAAAAATGTTTTCGAAAACCTTTGGTGACTGAGTACCTGAACCGGACCTAGCCAGTACAACCACATTACCCTTTAGTGGGACGGGGCGTAGCGTAGTAGTTTGTCTCGCCTTAGTTTGAGTCCTGCAAGTGTAGTGGCAGTCCGACCATGGACGCTTCGACCGGGGTTCTTCCCATGAGAAGGGACGCAACCCATTTGCCTTTTTAGGTACGCGGGGTACAACTTATGAGCTCCCATTGAAAGATGCCTAAGAGGTTGGATGGCATTCCGGAGGGTCGGGTGTCGGGGACTTTGCAACTCCTGGGTAAACGGCATCCCGGACTCTGGTGTTGGGAGGTACAACTCATTCGGCATGTCTTAGGCTAAGGCGAGCAAGCGAAAAACTGCGATCGGTTATCCGAACCTCGCGTTTTGACGCTTGGTGAACCAGGGATGATCCCGGCGGATTTATCGGATCTTGTGGGGAAAGTGTACAACCTCTGCAGAGTGTAAATCTATTCGAATAGCCGTGTCCGCGGTTATGGACGTGGGAATGGAAGCTGCTTGGCATTAAAGAGAGTTTTGGTTTATAAAAATGTTTTCCAAAAGTGTTTGGAAAAGGATACCAGTGGGACTGGTGGAAATGTACCTGGGAGGTACGGTGGAAAGTTGGAAAAGTTGTTTTGGTCATATGAGATGGCCGGAAAGGAAAATGGGTCACCCTTACCTATTAGTCTTCAAAAGAAACTTGTTTTCAAAATGATTTTTCAACAAAGATAGAGATGTCATACTCTCGAGAGAAACTATCTCTCACTCCTTGTAACCCTAGAATAGTGCCTGTTCCTTGCTACTGCCAAATTGCATATCCTTTACTTCTCTCTAAGGTGGTTTGCGAGTACAATTCATAATGTACTCATGGCTTTGTCCCTGGCTATTTACTTGGCCAGACTTGGTGGAGTTCGACAGATGAAGAAGGAGTTGACGACGTCTATGCGAGCTAGGAACGTCTTCCCAGTCAGTTGCCTGTAGGGTTATGGCATGACTTGGGCCATGCGAACGCTTTCGTCTGAAGTATTTCCGCTGTGTGATTGTTGATCTCCTGCCATTGCGGCTCTTATGTAAGTATTGGTCATGTGACCTGTTGTAATCTTTTTATTCGGTACTGTAATGGATGATGTATTTGATACCAGTTCGGTTATGCTTTCACGACACACTGATCATGGGATCGTGAATGTGTATGCATAACGGGTGTTTCGAACAATGGCAAAACATGTGCGCACGCTGCATCCAATTCAAGTAGAACACATAGTAGGCATCGATAGTTTGACCTAAATTTGAAATCAAAGAGAAGGTGGTTAGAAAAAATCAAAATTGGCAAAGCAAAGCATGAAATCATAAATTTGTGATGCACTATAGCTATGAAAAGTATCAAACAATGCATACCAAAATGATTTTTTAGAGGAATACTAGTTCAACTTATTTTAATTTTATATTAGTAGCCCAAAATCGAACTAGTAGTTGGATATTTTTGAACTTGATCTGTAGTAGTGGGCAAAACCCTAGTTTAACCTATTTAATCATAGATTCGTAGGTCGATTTTTCTACTTTTTTATTATTACTATGCAGCACATGTGTGTTTGCCCGTCGAGTGAAACTCGGAGGAAGAGGGATCACTCGGAAGGAGAGAAGAAGGGAGAGAATTATGGTGTCTCCCCTTTTTCGGGTGATGATGTTGACTTTTGTGCAGGGTTTGTCAGTGAGCAGGAGGTGCGAGCGAGCGAGCGAGTCGAGCGAGGCCGAGAATGAGAGAGATTTGTTTTTGTGAGAGGGACGACCGAAGGAACCAGAAGGACCCACAGACTTCCAATACGCATCCTGATGCGTCTTCTCTTGACAAAGAAAATGGCTGGGAGTTTGCGTACCTATTGCACGCGACTTGTGCTCACTGAAGTGTGGGACCTCACGCATGGGCACCACACGTAAGTGACAGACCTGTTGATGTAAAAACTCGGTTGATTATTATACTACTACATTTATACAAAGTTTCCTATGGATTCAAGGGTACGAAAGCCAAGTTAAATCATTTACATGACATTATTTTTTCCATGAAGCCAAGTTAACTCATTTATCAATTGGTACATTTTGGAGTGACTAAGAAGGATCCAGGCTTACCTTTTCATTTTCATGTTTTAAACATGTTTAAATCTTGGTCAAACCTATGACTTGACCAAGATTCAAATGGGCATAAAAATTCAAAAAAAGAAAAACAAAAGCACACCGTCTTCCTATGTCATATATCAAGGTGATAAACAAGGTCTGACATATTCAAACCACAAAAATCATGTATCTACCCCCTAACCCTAAACAAGGATCCAGGCTTACCCTTTTCATTTTCATGTTTTTAAACTTGTTCAAATCTTGGTCAAACTTAGGATTTGACGAAGATTCAAATGGGCGTAAAAATACTTAGAAAAATCATGTACGTATCTACCCCAAACCCTAAACTCTATCTTACGAAGCCAAGCATGAAGAGAAGTGGTTTTGGGTTTCAAACATGGAAATTTCAAAAACCTCCCAAAAGCTTCATTTTAGAGTGACTAAGAAGGATCCATGCTTACCTTTTATTGTCATGTTTTAAACATGTTCAAATCTTGGTCAAACCGTACGTACCTAGGATTTGACCAAGATTCAAATTAATGGGCATAAAAATTCAAAAAAAAATGAAAAACCAAAGCACATAGCCTAGCTTATTATATATGCCATATAGTAAGCACTCAAGCTAGTTGATAAACAAAGTCTAGACATATTCAAACCAGAAAAATCATGTATCTACCCCTAACCCTAAACTTTGTCTTAATTATGAAGTCAAGCACGAAGAGAAGTCGTTTTGGGTTTCAAACATGGACATTTCAAAAACCCTCCCAAAAGCATTGTGGTGTGACGTACTAAGAAGGATACATGCTTACATTTTCAACAACCCCCCTAAAAGCTTCATTATAGAGTGACTAAGAAGGATCCAGTCTGGCGGGCTTACCTTTTATTTTCTTGTTTTAAACTTGTTCAAATCTCGGTCAAACCTACGATTTGACCAAGATTCAAAATGTGCATCAAAATTTTAAAAAAATAAAAACCAAATTAAAGCACATAGTGTTCTTATGTCATATAGTAAGCATTAAAGTTGATAAACAAGGTCTAGACACATATTCAAACAAGACAAATCATGTATCTATACCCATAACCCCTAAACTCTATCTTATGAAGTCAACAACATGAAGAGAAGTGGTTTTGGGTTTCAAACATGGAAATTTCAAAAACCTCCCAAAAGCTTCATTTTAGAGTGACTAATATATATAAGAAGGATCCATGCCTGCTTACCACCTTTTCATTTTCATATTTTAAACTTGTTTAAATCCGTGTCAAATTAAACCAAGGATTTGACCAAAAGATTCAAATGGGCATAAAATTTTAAAAAAAATCAGAAAAATGAAAAACAAAAGCATATAGTCTTCTTATGTCATATAGTAAGCATTCAAGTTGATAAACAAGGTTTGGACATGCATATTCAAACCTAGGCAAATCATGTATCTATCCCCTAGCCCCTAATTAAACTCTATCTTATGAAGTCAAGCATGAAGAGAAGTGGTTTTGGGTTTCAAACATGAAAATTTCAAGAACATCCCAAAAACTTCATTTTAGAGTGACTAAGAAAGGATACAGGCTTCCCTTTTCATTTTCATGTTTTATACTTGTTTAAATCTTGGTCAAACCTAGGATTTGACAAAGATTCAAATGTGCATCAAAATAAAAAAATCAGAAAAATTAAAAACCAAAGCACATAGTTTTCTTATGTCATATATATAGTTAGCATTAAAGTTGATATAAACAAGGTCTAGATATATTCAAACAAGAAAAATCATGTATCTACCCCTAACCCTAAACTCTGTCTTATGTAGTCAAGCATGAAGAGAAGTGGTTTTGGGTTTCAAACTTGGAAATTTCAAGAACCCCCCAAAAGCTTCATTTTAGAGTGACTAAAGGATCCAGGTTGGGCTTACCTTTTATTTTGATGTTTTAAAATTGTTCAAATCTTGGTCAAACCGTACCTAGGATTTGATCAAGATTCAAATGGGCATAAAATTTCAAAAAAATGAAAAACCAAAGCATATAGCCTTCTTAGGTCATATAGTAAGCACTCAAGTTGGTAAACAAGGTTTTTGAAATTTCCATGTTTGAAACCCAAAACCACTTATCTTCATGCTTGACTTCGTCATAAGACAGAGTTTAGGGGTTAGGGGTAGATACATGATTTGTCTAGCTAGTTTGAATATGTCCAGACCTTGTTTATCAACTTTAATGCTTACTATATGACATATAAGAAGACTATGTGCGCTTTGGTTTTTCATTTTTCTGTTTTTTTATTTTATGCCCATTTGAATCTTGGTCAAATCCTAGAGATTGACTTCACAAGACAGAGTTTAGGGTTAGGGGTAGATATACACATGATTTTTCTGGTTTGAATATATGTCTAGACCTTGTTTATCAACTTGAGTGTTTACTATATGACATAATTAAGAAGGCTATGTGCTTTGGTTTTTCATTCTTTAGATTTTTTGTCTGAATTTTTATGCCCATTTGAATCTTGGTCAAATCCTAGCTAGGTTTGACCAAGATTTAAATAAGTTTAAAACATGGAAATGAAAAGGTAAGCATCGATCCTTCTTAGTCGCTCTAAAATGAAGCTGAATTTTGGGAGGTTTTTGAAATTTCCATGTTTGAAACCCAAAACCACTTCTCTTCATGCTTGACTTCATAAGACGAAGTTTAGGGTCGATAGGGGGTAGATACATGATTTGTCTTGTTTGAATATGTCTAGACCTTGTTTATCAACTTGAATGCTTACTTTATGACTTAAGAGGACTATGTGCATTGGTATTTCATTTTTTGATTTTTATGCCCATTTGAGAATCTTGGTAAAATCCTAGGTTTGTTGAGCAAGATTTAAACAAGTTTAACATGTGAAAATGATAAGGTAATTAAGTCTGGATCTTTCTCTTAGTAACTCTAAAATGAAGCTTTTGGGAGGTTCTTGAATTTACCATGTTTGAAACCCAAAACCACCGTACTTCTGTTCATGCTTGACTTCATAAGACAGAGTTTAGGGTTAGGGGTAGATACATGATTTTTCTAGTTTGAATATGTCTAGACCATGTTTATCAATTTGAATGCTTACTATATGACATAAGAAGGCTATGTGCTTTGGTTTTTCATTCTTTCGATTTTTTTCTGAATTGTTATGCCCATTTGAATCTTGGTCAAATCCTAGGTTCGACCAAGATTTAAACAAGTTTAAAACATGACAATGAAAAGGTAATTAATCATGGATCCTTCTTAATTAACCAGCCGGTCTAATTAAAATGAAGCTTTTTGGGAGGTTTTTGAAATTTCCATGTTTGAAACCCAAAACCACACTTCTCTGCTTCATGCTTGACTTCATATATAATTAAGACAAAGTTTAGGGTTAGGGGGTACATGATTTGTCTGGTTTGAATATGTCTAGACCTTGTTTATGAACTTTTGAATGCTTACTATATGACATAAGAAGAATATGTGCTTTGGTTTTTTATTTTATCTATTTTTTTTTTTATGCCCATTTGAATATTGGTCAAATCCTAGGTTTGACCAAGATTTAAACAAGTTTAAAACATGAAAATGAAAAGGTAAGCCTGGATCCTTCTTAACTAGTCACTCTAAAACGAAGCTTTAATTTTGGGAGGTGTTTGAAATTTCCATGTTTGAAACCAAAAACCACTTCTCTTCATGCTTGACTTCATAAGACAGAGTTATTTATGGTTTTAGAGGGGTAGATACATGATTTTCTTATTTGAATATGTCTAGCTAGACCTTGTTTATCAACTTTTGAATGCTTACTATATATATGTATGTGACATAAGAAAACTATGTGCTTTGGTTTTTCATTTTTCTGATTTTTTTGGAATTTTGATGCACATTTGAATCTTGGTCAAATCCTAGGTTTGACCAAGATTTAAACAAGTATAGATCATGAAAATGAATATGGAAGCATGTATCCTTCTTAGTCACCCTAAAATGAAGTTTTTGGGAGGTTTTTGAAATTTCCATGTTTGAAACCCAAAACCACTTATCTTCATGCTTGACTTCGTCATAAGACAGAGTTTAGGGGTTAGGGGTAGATACATGATTTGTCTAGCTAGTTTGAATATGTCCAGACCTTGTTTATCAACTTTAATGCTTACTATATGACATATAAGAAGACTATGTGCGCTTTGGTTTTTCATTTTTCTTTTTTTTATTTTATGCCCATTTGAATCTTGGTCAAATCCTAGAGATTGACTTCACAAGACAGAGTTTAGGGTTAGGGGTAGATATACACATGATTTTTCTGGTTTGAATATGTCTAGACCTTGTTTATCAACTTGAGTGTTTACTATATGACATAATTAAGAAGGCTATGTGCTTTGGTTTTTCATTCTTTAGATTTTTTGTCTGAATTTTTATGCCCATTTGAATCTTGGTCAAATCCTAGCTAGGTTTGACCAAGATTTAAATAAGTTTAAAACATGGAAATGAAAAGGTAAGCATCGATCCTTCTTAGTCGCTCTAAAATGAAGCTGAATTTTGGGAGGTTTTTGAAATTTCCATGTTTGAAACCCAAAACCACTTCTCTTCATGCTTGACTTCATAAGACGAAGTTTAGGGTCGATAGGGGGTAGATACATGATTTGTCTGGTTAATTTGGATATATCTAGACCTTGTTTATCAACTTGAATGCTTACGATATGACATAAGAACACTATGTGCTTTTTTTATTTTTTGTGCCCATTTGAATCTTGGTCAAATCATAGGTTTGACCAAGATTTAAACAAGTATAGAACATGAAAATGAAAAGGGAAGCCTGTATCCTTCTTAGTCACCCTAAAATGAAGTTTTGGGAGGTTTTTGAAATTTCCATGTTTGAAACCCAAAACCACTTCTCTTCATTCTTGACTTCTTAAGACATAGTTTAGGGGTTAGCGGGTAGATACATGATTTGTATGGTTTGAATATGTCTAGACCTTGTTTATCAACTTTAATGCTTACTACATGACATAAGAAGACTATGTGCTTTGGTTTTTCAATTTTTCTTTTTTTTTTTTGAATTTTCTGCCAATTTTGTTTGACCAAGATTTAGACAAGTTGTACACGTGAAAACGAATAAGTAAGCCTGGATCCTTCTTAGTCACTCCAAAATGTACCAATTGATAGGTGCGTTAACTTTGCTTCATGGAAAAAATAATGTCATGTAAATGAGTTAACTTGGATTTCCTACCCTTGAATCCATAGGAAACTTTGTTCTAATGCACTATAATAATCAACCGAGTTTTTACACCAACAGGTCTGTCACTTACGTGTGGTGCCCATGCGTGAGGTCCCACACTTCAGTGAGCACAAGTCACGTGCAATAGGTACGCAAACTCCCAGCCATTTTCTTTGTCAAGAGAAGACGCATCAGGATGCGTATTGGAAGTCCGTGGGTCCTTCTGGATCCTTCGGTGTCCCTCTCACAAAAAAAACAAATCTCTCTCATTCTCGGCCTCGCTCGACTCGCTCGCTCGCTCGCTCGCACCTCCTGCTCACTGACAAACCCTGCACAAAAGTCAACATCATCACCCGAAAAAGGGGAGACACCATAATTCTCTCCCTTCTTCTCTCCTTCCGAGTGATCCCTCTTCCTCCGAGTTTCACTCGACGGGCAAACACACATGTGCTGCATAGTAATAATAAAAAGGTAGAAAAATCGACCTACGAATCTATAATTAAATAGGTTAAACTAGGGTTTTGCCCAGTACTACAGATCAAGGTTCAAAAAATCCAACTACGGGGTTCGAACAACCCCATTTCTAATCCAAGATTTTTTTCGACCTCATCCAATGGCCTCAAACTATAGGCCGGGTTAGCATCTAGTGCAGTATGTGTGAGAATGTATGCACTATGTGTGCTATAACTTGTGTGTCTTTCAAATTTGAACCAAATTTGAATAAGTTTGAAATATTTGAAATGGGGCTTTTGGCTTAAACGTTTGAAACCCAAAACGACTTCTCCTCATGCTAGACTTCATAAGACCGAGTTTAGGGTTAGGGGGTAGATACATGATTTGTCTGGTTTGAATATGTCTAAACCTTGTTTATCAACTTGAATGCTTACTATATGACATAAGAAGACCATGTGCTTTTGTTTTTCATTTTTCTATTTTTTTAAGAATTTTATGCACATTTGATTCTGGTCAAATCCTAGGTTCAACCAAGATTTAAACAAGTTTCAAGCATGAAAATGAAAACGTAAGCCAAGATCCTTCTTAATTAGTCACTCTAAAATATATGAAGCTTTTGGGACGTACTTGAAATTTCCATGTTTGAAACCCAAAACCAATTCTCTTCATGATTGACTTCATAAGACAGAGTTTAGGGTTAGGGGTAGATATACACATGATTTTTCTGGTTTGAATATGTCTAGACCTAGCTTGTTTATCAACTTGAGTGTTTACTATATGACATAATTAAGAAGGCTATGTGCTTTGGTTTTTCATTCTTTAGATTTTTTGTCTGAATTTTTATGCCCATTTGAATCTTGGTCAAATCCTAGCTAGGTTTGACCAAGATTTAAATAAGTTTAAAACATGGAAATGAAAAGGTAAGCATCGATCCTTCTTAGTCGCTCTAAAATGAAGCTGAATTTTGGGAGGTTTTTGAAATTTCCATGTTTGAAACCCAAAACCACTTCTCTTCATGCTTGACTTCATAAGACGAAGTTTAGGGTCGATAGGGGGTAGATACATGATTTGTCTTGTTTGAATATGTCTAGACCTTGTTTATCAACTTGAATGCTTACTTTATGACTTAAGAGGACTATGTGCATTGGTATTTCATTTTTTGATTTTTATGCCCATTTGAGAATCTTGGTAAAATCCTAGGTTTGTTGAGCAAGATTTAAACAAGTTTAACATGTGAAAATGATAAGGTAATTAAGTCTGGATCTTTCTCTTAGTAACTCTAAAATGAAGCTTTTGGGAGGTTCTTGAATTTACCATGTTTGAAACCCAAAACCACCGTACTTCTGTTCATGCTTGACTTCATAAGACAGAGTTTAGGGTTAGGGGTAGATACATGATTTTTCTAGTTTGAATATGTCTAGACCATGTTTATCAATTTGAATGCTTACTATATGACATAAGAAGGCTATGTGCTTTTGTTTTTCATTCTTTCGATTTTTTTCTGAATTGTTATGCCCATTTGAATCTTGGTCAAATCCTAGGTTCGACCAAGATTTAAACAAGTTTAAAACATGACAATGAAAAGGTAATTAATCATGGATCCTTCTTAATTAACCAGCCGGTCTAATTAAAATGAAGCTTTTTGGGAGGTTTTTGAAATTTCCATGTTTGAAACCCAAAACCACACTTCTCTGCTTCATGCTTGACTTCATATATAATTAAGACAAAGTTTAGGGTTAGGGGGTACATGATTTGTCTGGTTTGAATATGTCTAGACCTTGTTTATGAACTTTTGAATGCTTACTATATGACATAAGAAGAATATGTGCTTTGGTTTTTTATTTTATCTATTTTTTTTATTTTATGCCCATTTGAATATTGGTCAAATCCTAGGTTTGACCAAGATTTAAACAAGTTTAAAACATGAAAATGAAAAGGTAAGCCTGGATCCTTCTTAACTAGTCACTCTAAAACGAAGCTTTAATTTTGGGAGGTTTTTGAAATTTCCATGTTTGAAACCAAAAACCACTTCTCTTCATGCTTGACTTCATAAGACAGAGTTATTTATGGTTTTAGAGGGGTAGATACATGATTTGTCTTATTTGAATATGTCTAGCTAGACCTTGTTTATCAACTTTTGAATGCTTACTATATATATGTATGTGACATAAGAAAACTATGTGCTTTGGTTTTTCATTTTTCTGATTTTTTTGGAATTTTGATGCACATTTGAATCTTGGTCAAATCCTAGGTTTGACCAAGATTTAAACAAGTATAGATCATGAAAATGAATATGGAAGCCTGTATCCTTCTTAGTCACCCTAAAATGAAGTTTTTGGGAGGTTTTTGAAATTTCCATGTTTGAAACCCAAAACCACTTATCTTCATGCTTGACTTCGTCATAAGACAGAGTTTAGGGGTTAGGGGGTAGATACATGATTTGTCTAGCTAGTTTGAATATGTCCAGACCTTGTTTATCAACTTTAATGCTTACTATATGACATATAAGAAGACTATGTGCGCTTTGGTTTTTCATTTTTCTTTTTTTTATTTTATGCCCATTTGAATCTTGGTCAAATCCTAGAGATTGACTTCACAAGACAGAGTTTAGGGTTAGGGGTAGATATACACATGATTTTTCTGGTTTGAATATGTCTAGCTAGACCTTGTTTATCAACTTGAGTGTTTACTATATGACATAATTAAGAAGGCTATGTGCTTTGGTTTTTCATTCTTTAGATTTTTTGTCTGAATTTTTATGCCCATTTGAATCTTGGTCAAATCCTAGCTAGGTTTGACCAAGATTTAAATAAGTTTAAAACATGGAAATGAAAAGGTAAGCATCGATCCTTCTTAGTCGCTCTAAAATGAAGCTGAATTTTGGGAGGTTTTTAAAATTTCCATGTTTGAAACCCAAAACCACTTCTCTTCATGCTTGACTTCATAAGACGAAGTTTAGGGTCGATAGGGGGTAGATACATGATTTGTCTGGTTAATTTGGATATATCTAGACCTTGTTTATCAACTTGAATGCTTACGATATGACATAAGAACACTATGTGCTTTATTTATTTTTTTGTGCCCATTTGAATCTTGGTCAAATCATAGGTTTGACCAAGATTTAAACAAGTGAACATGAAAATGAAAAGGGAAGCCTGTATCCTTCTTAGTCACCCTAAAATGAAGTTTTGGGAGGTTTTTGAAATTTCCATGTTTGAAACCCAAAACCACTTCTCTTCATTCTTGACTTCTTAAGACATAGTTTAGGGGTTAGCGGGTAGATACATGATTTGTATGGTTTGAATATGTCTAGACCTTGTTTATCAACTTTAATGCTTACTACATGACATAAGAAGACTATGTGCTTTGGTTTTTCAATTTTCTTTTTTTTTGAATTTTCTGCCAATTTTGTTTGACCAAGATTTAGACAAGTTTTACACGTGAAAACGAATAAGTAAGCCTGGATCCTTCTTAGTCACTCCAAAATGTACCAATTGATAGGTGCGTTAACTTTGCTTCATGGAAAAAATAATGTCATGTAAATGAGTTAACTTGGATTTCCTACCCTTGAATCCATAGGAAACTTTGTTCTAATGCACTATAATAATCAACCGAGTTTTTACACCAACAGGTCTGTCACTTACGTGTGGTGCCCATGCGTGAGGTCCCACACTTCAGTGAGCACAAGTCACGTGCAATAGGTACGCAAACTCCCAGCCATTTTCTTTGTCAAGAGAAGACGCATCAGGATGCGTATTGGAAGTCTGTGGGTCCTTCTGGATCCTTCGGTCGTCCCTCTCACAAAAAAAAACAAATCTCTCTCATTCTCGGCCTCCCCGCTCGCTCGCTCGCTCGCTCGCTCGCACCTCCTGCTCACTGACAAACCCTGCACAAAAGTCAACATCATCACCCGAAAAAGGGGAGACACCATAATGCTCTCCCTCCTTCTTCTCTCCTTCCGAGTGATCCCTCTTCCTCCGAGTTTCACTCGACGGGCAAACACATATGTGCTGCATAGTAATAATAAAAAGGTACTACAGAAAATTCGACCTACGAATCTATAATTAAATATACTAGGTTAAACTAGGGTTTTGCCCAGTACTACAGATCAAGGTTCAAAAAATCCAACTACGGGGTTCGAACAACCCCATTTCTAATCCAAGATTTTTTTCGACCTCATCCAATGGCCTCAAACTATAGGCCGGGTTAGCATCTAGTGCAGTATGTGTGAGAATGTATGCACTATGTGTGCTATAACTTGTGTGTCTTTCAAATTTGAACCAAATTTGAATAAGTTTGAAATATTTGAAATGGGGCTTTTGGCTTAAACGTTTGAAACCCAAAACGACTTCTCCTCATGCTAGACTTCATAAGACCGAGTTTAGGGTTAGGGGGTAGATACATGATTTGTCTGGTTTGAATATGTCTAAACCTTGTTTATCAACTTGAATGCTTACTATATGACATAAGAAGACCATGTGCTTTTGTTTTTCATTTTTCTATTTTTTTTAAGAATTTTATGCACATTTGATTCTGGTCAAATCCTAGGTTCAACCAAGATTTAAACAAGTTTCAAGCATGAAAATGAAAACGTAAGCCAAGATCCTTCTTAATTAGTCACTCTAAAATATATGAAGCTTTTGGGACGTACTTGAAATTTCCATGTTTGAAACCCAAAACCAATTCTCTTCATGATTGACTTCATAAGACAGAGTTTAGGGTTAGGGGTAGATATACACATGATTTTTCTGGTTTGAATATGTCTAGACATAGCTTGTTTATCAACTTGAGTGTTTACTATATGACATAATTAAGAAGGCTATGTGCTTTGGTTTTTCATTCTTTAGATTTTTTGTCTGAATTTTTATGCCCATTTGAATCTTGGTCAAATCCTAGCTAGGTTTGACCAAGATTTAAATAAGTTTAAAACATGGAAATGAAAAGGTAAGCATCGATCCTTCTTAGTCGCTCTAAAATGAAGCTGAATTTTGGGAGGTTTTTGAAATTTCCATGTTTGAAACCCAAAACCACTTCTCTTCATGCTTGACTTCATAAGACGAAGTTTAGGGTCGATAGGGGGTAGATACATGATTTGTCTTGTTTGAATATGTCTAGACCTTGTTTATCAACTTGAATGCTTACTTTATGACTTAAGAGGACTATGTGCATTGGTATTTCATTTTTTGATTTTTATGCCCATTTGAGAATCTTGGTAAAATCCTAGGTTTGTTGAGCAAGATTTAAACAAGTTTAACATGTGAAAATGATAAGGTAATTAAGTCTGGATCTTTCTCTTAGTAACTCTAAAATGAAGCTTTTGGGAGGTTCTTGAATTTACCATGTTTGAAACCCAAAACCACCGTACTTCTGTTCATGCTTGACTTCATAAGACAGAGTTTAGGGTTAGGGGTAGATACATGATTTTTCTAGTTTGAATATGTCTAGACCATGTTTATCAATTTGAATGCTTACTATATGACATAAGAAGGCTATGTGCTTTTGTTTTTCATTCTTTCGATTTTTTTCTGAATTGTTATGCCCATTTGAATCTTGGTCAAATCCTAGGTTCGACCAAGATTTAAACAAGTTTAAAACATGACAATGAAAAGGTAATTAATCATGGATCCTTCTTAATTAACCAGCCGGTCTAATTAAAATGAAGCTTTTTGGGAGGTTTTTGAAATTTCCATGTTTGAAACCCAAAACCACACTTCTCTGCTTCATGCTTGACTTCATATATAATTAAGACAAAGTTTAGGGTTAGGGGGTACATGATTTGTCTGGTTTGAATATGTCTAGACCTTGTTTATGAACTTTTGAATGCTTACTATATGACATAAGAAGAATATGTGCTTTGGTTTTTTATTTTATCTATTTTTTTATTTTATGCCCATTTGAATATTGGTCAAATCCTAGGTTTGACCAAGATTTAAACAAGTTTAAAACATGAAAATGAAAAGGTAAGCCTGGATCCTTCTTAACTAGTCACTCTAAAACGAAGCTTTAATTTTGGGAGGTTTTTGAAATTTCCATGTTTGAAACCAAAAACCACTTCTCTTCATGCTTGACTTCATAAGACAGAGTTATTTATGGTTTTAGAGGGGTAGATACATGATTTGTCTTATTTGAATATGTCTAGCTAGACCTTGTTTATCAACTTTTGAATGCTTACTATATATATGTATGTGACATAAGAAAACTATGTGCTTTGGTTTTTCATTTTTCTGATTTTTTTGGAATTTTGATGCACATTTGAATCTTGGTCAAATCCTAGGTTTGACCAAGATTTAAACAAGTATAGATCATGAAAATGAATATGGAAGCCTGTATCCTTCTTAGTCACCCTAAAATGAAGTTTTTGGGAGGTTTTTGAAATTTCCATGTTTGAAACCCAAAACCACTTATCTTCATGCTTGACTTCGTCATAAGACAGAGTTTAGGGGTTAGGGGGTAGATACATGATTTGTCTAGCTAGTTTGAATATGTCCAGACCTTGTTTATCAACTTTAATGCTTACTATATGACATATAAGAAGACTATGTGCGCTTTGGTTTTTCATTTTTCTGTTTTTTTATTTTATGCCCATTTGAATCTTGGTCAAATCCTAGAGATTGACTTCACAAGACAGAGTTTAGGGTTAGGGGTAGATATACACATGATTTTTCTGGTTTGAATATGTCTAGCTAGACCTTGTTTATCAACTTGAGTGTTTACTATATGACATAATTAAGAAGGCTATGTGCTTTGGTTTTTCATTCTTTAGATTTTTTGTCTGAATTTTTATGCCCATTTGAATCTTGGTCAAATCCTAGCTAGGTTTGACCAAGATTTAAATAAGTTTAAAACATGGAAATGAAAAGGTAAGCATCGATCCTTCTTAGTCGCTCTAAAATGAAGCTGAATTTTGGGAGGTTTTTGAAATTTCCATGTTTGAAACCCAAAACCACTTCTCTTCATGCTTGACTTCATAAGACGAAGTTTAGGGTCGATAGGGGGTAGATACATGATTTGTCTGGTTAATTTGGATATATCTAGACCTTGTTTATCAACTTGAATGCTTACGATATGACATAAGAACACTATGTGCTTTTTTTATTTTTTTGTGCCCATTTGAATCTTGGTCAAATCATAGGTTTGACCAAGATTTAAACAAGTATAGAACATGAAAATGAAAAGGGAAGCCTGTATCCTTCTTAGTCACCCTAAAATGAAGTTTTGGGAGGTTTTTGAAATTTCCATGTTTGAAACCCAAAACCACTTCTCTTCATTCTTGACTTCTTAAGACATAGTTTAGGGGTTAGCGGGTAGATACATGATTTGTATGGTTTGAATATGTCTAGACCTTGTTTATCAACTTTAATGCTTACTACATGACATAAGAAGACTATGTGCTTTGGTTTTTCAATTTTCTGTTTTTTTTTGAATTTTCTGCCAATTTTGTTTGACCAAGATTTAGACAAGTTGTACACGTGAAAACGAATAAGTAAGCCTGGATCCTTCTTAGTCACTCCAAAATGTACCAATTGATAGGTGCGTTAACTTTGCTTCATGGAAAAAATAATGTCATGTAAATGAGTTAACTTGGATTTCCTACCCTTGAATCCATAGGAAACTTTGTTCTAATGCACTATAATAATCAACCGAGTTTTTACACCAACAGGTCTGTCACTTACGTGTGGTGCCCATGCGTGAGGTCCCACACTTCAGTGAGCACAAGTCACGTGCAATAGGTACGCAAACTCCCAGCCATTTTCTTTGTCAAGAGAAGACGCATCAGGATGCGTATTGGAAGTTGATGACCCACAAGTATAGGGGGTGTATCGTAGTATCTTCGATAAGTAAGAATGTCGATCCCAACGAGGAGCAGAAGGTGTTGGCAGCAGTTTCGATGGAGGATTCACTGTAAATGCTCACAGACAAGTATTCAGGGGGTTTTGATATTGCAGATAAATAAAGTACAAGTAAATAAAATGCGAGAGAAATAATTGCAGCGAGTGGCCCAATCCTTTTTAGCACAAAGGACAAGCCGGTTTGTTTACTTATAATGACCAAACGTTCCTGAGGACACACGGGGATTTTAGTCTAGTACTTTCGCTTCATGTGGTTTAATAATCTTCATTGTTTTGATAAGTGTTGTGTGGGTGAACCTATGCTAATGCACCGCCCTTCCTAGGACTAATACATACTTGTGATTATACCCCTTGCAAGCATCCGCAACTACAAGAAAGTAATTAAGATAAATCTAACCACAGCCTTAAACTCTGAGATCCTGCGATCCCTCCTGCATCGATATACTAACGGGGGCTCAGGTTTCTGTCACTCCGGCAACCCCGCAATTAGCAACCGAATACAAGATGCACTCCCCTAGGCCCATAAATGGTGAAGTGTCGTGTAGTCGACGTTCACACGACACCACTAGAAGAATGACACCACAACTTAAATATCATAACATTGAATATTACTCAACCATAATTCACTACTAGCATTTAGACTTCACCCATGTCCTCAAGAACTAAACGAACTACTCACGAGACATCATATGGAATACAATCAGAGGTGATATGATGATGAATAACAATCTGAACATAAACCTTGGTTCAATGGTTTCACTCAATAGCATCTACAACAAGTATAGAATAACACCGGGAGAGTTTCCCCTATCAAACAATCAAGATTTAACCCGAATTGCTACAGCGATGACGAGGTGCAGCGGTGGTGATGGCGGTGTAGATGGTGGAGATGATGATGATGATGATGGAGATGATGTCCCGCTCGATGACGATGGCGATGGCGTCGATTTCCCCCTCCGGGAGGGAATTTCCCCGGCGGATTCCTGCCCGCCGGAGAGCTCTTTTCTCTCTGGTGTTCTCCGCCCCGCAGAGGCGGCTGTAACCCTTCGTGAGGTCCTCTCTGTGGCTTAGGTTTTCGGGACGAAGGAGTACGCGAAGAAAAGGAGGCGAAAGGGGCTGTGGGGCCCCCAGAGCACAGGGTGGCGCGGCCAGGCCTTGGGCCGCGCCGCCCTGTGGTCTGGGCCCACAGTGGCTCCTCTCTGCTCCCCCTTTTGGCTCCCTCCGTCATCTGGAAAAATAGGAATTTACGTGAAATTCCCTTCCACAGTTGATCTTCCGAAATATTGCGTTCTGACGGTGCTTTTTCCAGCAGAATCCTGGCTCCGGTGCTTGATCCTCCAATGATGATGAAACATGCAAAATAGATGAAATAACATAAGTATTGTGTCCCAATATGAAATATATCAATGAATAACAGCAAATTATGATACAAAATAGTGATGCAAATTGGACGTATCAACTCCCCCCAAGCTTAGACCTCGCTTGTCCCCAAGCGAAACTGAGCTCGATAAACAAGACCACATGTTTATGGAGTGAAGAGTCGATAAATAAAATACGGACAAGAAGCATCATATTCATTCACACAAGACATTCTAGTAAACAACTTCCTCATATAACTCATCTCGAAATAAGTAAAGAGAAATCACAAGTAAAGGTGCATAAGAAATCATAATTGGTGATGGCAAACTTTGTTCTTGGTCAGAGAACTACTAACGGATTGTACTTCTAAGCAAAGCTTTCATATTAGATTTTATAGCTGAGCCTTCATATTCAAGCATAACAATCTCCTCATAATCATTGATAACTTCAAAGTCATATTCATTCAGATAAAATTGGTACTAAACAAGAAAGTATAAAAGACATGATTAACTGAATCATAGCATAAATGATTGGTTCACAACAACTCAATTGCTTGCTTGAGATAGAGAGAAATAGGTTTACTGACTCAACATAAAAGTAAAAGATAGGCCCTTCGCAGAGGGAAGCAGGGATTAAATCATGTGCTAGAGCTTTTCAAGTTTTGAAATCATATAAAGAGAATAAAAGTAAGATTTTGAGCGGTGTTTGTTGTTGTCAACGAATGGTAGCGGGCACTCTAACCCCCTTGCCAAACGAACCTTCAAAGAGCGGCTCCCATGAGGGACGGTATCTCTACCAGCAAGGTAGATCATCCCCCTTCTCTTTTGTTTACACATGTATTTTAGTTTTATTATGGGTGACACTCCCCCCAACCTTGGCTTTCTCAATCCATGGCTAACCGAATCCTCGGGTGCCTTCCAACATTCACATACCATGGAGGAGTGTCTATTGCAAAATTAAGTTGCTTACTGATGAATCAGAGCAAAACATGTGAAGAGAATTATTAATGAAAGTTATTAATTGGGGCTGGGAACCCCGTTGGATACATAGATAACTAACTAAGAGAGATACTTCCACATTGCATACTATTCCATATGATAACTTCCCTACTCATGATATGACACTACTTGATAGTAAAAGATAAAGGTGGTGATGATGTGATACCGCGGCACTCCCCCAAGCTTGGAACAAACCAAGGGGATGCCAATACCGATGATGAATTACTCCTTCGGCGATGGTGGTGATGAATTCCTGACAAGCTTCTCAATAAGCTCCTGGAGCTCGTCAATCCTGTATATGAGATTGCGAATCATCTCTGAATTGTGCTCGACGCGGTTAAGGAGTCTGTCCGACGGTGAGTCCCAACTCTTGGAGTTATTTCCCCACTCTTCAGCCTCAGGCTCCTTCTCTCCTGCAGTGTTAGAGCGATCTATATCCCACTGGCTAGGCAATGCTGCCTTGGGAGTCCCTTCAATTTGATTATTGAAAATTAGATTGTGGAAGGGGTGATGAGTGCCTGATAAAGATGACTTTGGAGCTAGGTAATGACGTGGAACCGCTCCTCCAGTGCGAATTCTTGCGCTCTTGTTTGCGCTAAAAGGGTTGTCCACCACCTTGATGCTTGCGATAGTAGCACGCGGGTGTGTGCGCGAATCTTCATCCACCTCTTCTTCATCCTCTTCCTTGACGTCCTTGTCTTCCTCTTTCCGCCCAAGATCTCGATCATCTTCTTCCGGAAACTCCTTGCCCTTGTTCTTGGAGACCATGGCGCTTCTAAACTGAAAACAGATCTGGCAGAAAACAGCTCGAAACAAAACACGACGAGAAAACGATATTACGGACCTCCAGGGGTCCGGGGGATTATATAGCAAATATTTTTACGATAAAAGGAAGGTTCCAGGCCGAAAACGAGTGGAAACGGGACGCCGAGGCGGCCAGACCATAGGTCGGCGCGGCCAGGGTGGGGCCCGCGCCGGCCTATGGTGGCACGCCCTCGTGCGTCCTTTCCACTCCGTTTCGAACTCGTAATTTTTCATATTTTCTAAAAACAGCAGAAATAATGTTCGGAAAGGTAAACGCGGACTTTTTATTACCTGTACTGTTACCTATTCAAAGTCGAGTTCTGGCGGACTGTCAATTTGTCCTTTGATGAAGGCCTCCGGTGTTTCCACTTGAATAATATCAACATCAACATTATAAGAATCACCCGAGATATAATGCTTGAGTCTTTGTCCATTCACCACTTGTGTGGCATTGCCTTGGAGAGAACTAATTTTAATTGCTCCTGAACGATACACCTCCTCAACAACATATGGTCCTTCCCACTTCGAGAGTAATTTCCCTGCAAAGAATCTGAGACGAGACCGATACAATAGAACTTGATCTCCAACATTAAATTCTCTTTTGATGATCCTTCTATCATGCCATTTCTTAACTTTTTCTTTAAAGAGTTTAGCATTTTCATAAGCTTCACTTCTCCATTCATCTAGAGAACTTAATTGCAACAACCTCTTATTACCGGCTAATTTAGGATCTTTATTTAATTCTCTAACAGCCCAATAAGCTTTGTGCTCTAGTTCTAGAGGTAAATGACAAGCTTTTCCATAAACCATTTTATAAGGTGACATTCCCATAGGATTTTTATAAGCAGTTCTATAAGCCCATAGTGCTTCTTTCAATTTACTAGCCCAATTCTTTCTAGATTTATTAACAGTCTTTCCTAAAATAGCTTTAATCTCTCTATTTGATAATTCTACTTGACCACTAGTTTGAGGGTGATAAGCAGAAGCAATTCTATGATTAATACCATACTTAGCAAGAGTTTTTCTAAAACCTCCATGAATGAAATGAGAACCTCCATCAGTCATAATATATCTAGGTACTCCAAATCTAGGAAATATAATATCTACAAGCATTTTTATAGAGGTCTCACCATCAGCACTTTTTGTAGGTATAGCTTCTACCCATTTAGTAACATAATCAACAGCAACAAGTATATGAGTGTTACCGTCTGAAGAAGGGAAAGGTCCCATGAAGTCGAATCCCCAACAATCGAATGGTTCAATAACAAGAGTATAATTCATAGGCATTTCATTGCGTCTAGAGATATTACCAACTCTTTGACATTCATCACAAGATAAAATAAATTTCCTTGCATCTTTGAAGAGTGTTGGCCAATAAAAACCTGATTGTAGAACCTTTTGCGCGGTTCTATCTCCAGCGTGATGTCCTCCATAAACACTTCCATGACATTTATTCAATATCTCCTGTTGTTCATATTCAGGAACACATCTTCGCATAATACCATCCACTCCTTCTTTATACAAGTGTGGGTCATCCCAAAAATAATGCCTCAAGTCATAAAAGAATTTCCTCCGTTGCTGAGCTGAAAAGGTTGGAGGCAAATACTTCGAAACAATAAAGTTAGCATAATCTGCATACCAAGGGCTCTCTCGCGAGCTCACCTTTATTACAGCCAATTGTTCATTTGGAAAACTATCATTAACAGGAACAGGATCATAAGCAATATTTTCCAATCTAGACAAATTATCAGCAACAGGATTATCAGCACCTTTCCTATCTATAATATGTAAATCAAATTCTTGCAACAGAAGTACCCATCTAATAAGCCTTGGCTTAGCATCTTTCTTTGTCATAAGGTATCTAATTGCAGCATGATCAGTATGAATTGTAACTTTCGAATCAACAATATAGGGTCTAAACTTATCACAAGCAAAGACTACAGCTAACAATTCCTTTTCAGTTGTAGCATAATTTCTTTGAGCAGCATCAAGAGTCTTACTAGCATAATGAATAACATTTAATTTTTTATCTACCCGCTGTCCAAGAACAGCGCCTACAGCAAAATCACTAGCATCACACATAATTTCAAAAGGCAAATTCCAATCAGGAGGTTCAACTACAGGAGCAGTTGTTAAGGCTTTCTTTAAAGTTTCAAAAGCTTCCTTACAATCATCATCAAAAACAAAAGGTACATCTTTTTGAAGAAGATTAGTAAGAGGCTTTGAAATTTTAGAGAAATCTTTAATAAATCTCCTATAAAACCCAGCATGACCAAGAACACTACGAATACCTTTAACATCCCTCGGATAGGGCATCTTCTCAATTGCTTCAACTTTAGCTCTATCAACTTCAATACCTCTCTCAGAAATTTTATGTCCCAATACAATTCCTTCATTAACCATAAAGTGGCATTTCTCCCAATTAAGAACAAGGTTAGTTTCTTCACATCTCTGCAAAACTTTATCAAGGTTTCGCAGCAATTATCAAAAGAATTCCCATAGACAGAAAAATCATCCATGAACACCTCTACAATACTTTCACAAAAACCATGAAAAATAGCAGACATGCATCTTTGAAAAGTAGCAGGAGCATTACATAAACCAAAAGGCATACGCCTATAAGCATAAGTTCCATAAGGACAAGTAAACGTGGTTTTCTCTTGATCTTTAGCTTTAACAGCAATTTGTGAAAACCCAGAATAACCATCAAGAAAGCAAAAATGAGTATTTTTAGATAACCTCTCTAGCATTTGATCAATAAAGGGTAAAGGGTAATGATCTTTCTTAGTAACTTTATTAACTTTTCGAAAATCAATGCACATTCTATAACCTACAACTATTCTTTGAGGAATAAGCTCATCATTATCATTAGGCACAACAGTCATTCCTCCTTTCTTAGGAACACAATGAACAGGACTAACCCATCTACTATCAGCAATAGGATATATAATACCAGCTTCAAGGAGTTTTAATACCTCGTTCCTTACCACTTCCTTCATCTTCGGAATTAGACGACGTTGATGTTCAACAACAGGCTTTGCATCATCTTCCATATTAATAGCATGTTGGCAAATAGAAGGAGAAATCCCTTTCAAATCATCAAGAGTATAGCCAATAGCTCCTCGGTGTTTCTTCAATATTTCCAATAACCTTTCTTCCTCAATCTCTGAAAGCTTAGAACTAATAATAACAGGATATATTTTCTTATCATCAATATGAGCATATTTAAGATTATCAGGTAAAGGCTTTAAATCAAAAACAGGATCTTCCTTTGGTGGCGGTGTTGTACCCAAATCTTCCACCGGTAAATCATGCTTGAGAATAGGTTGGCGAAGAAAAATTTCCTCAAGCTCATCTCTTTCTTTCCTAAAAGCTTCACTTTCACTATTCTCCAAATGTTGCTGCAAAGGATTATTAGGAACAAGAACAATAGATGCACACTGCTCCATTTTAAAATCATTACTAGGCAAGTCAGCTTTATAAGGAGTTTTGGTAAATTTAGAAAAGTTAAATTCATAAGGTTCACCAGCAAATCTAGTCAAAATTTTCTCTTTCTTACAATCTATAATAGCTCCACAAGTATTTAGAAAAGGTCTACCAAAAATGATAGGACAATGATCACTAGCAGCAGAACCAAGTACCAAAAAGTCAGCAGGATATTTAATCTTACCACATAGAACTTCCACATCTCGAACAATACCAATTGGAGAAATAGTTTCTCTATTAGCCAGATGAATAACCACATCAATATCTTCAAGTTCACAAGAACCAATTTCGTGCATAATCTCCGTGTAAAGCTCATAAGGAATAGCACTAACACTTGCACCAATATCACATAAACCATAATAGCAATGATCACCAATTCTAACAGATAGCATAGGAACACTAACTTGTTTGGATTTATTAGGATGTGAAACAATATTAGAAGCATCTTCACAGAAAATAATATGACCATCCTCCACATTTTCAGTCACAAGATCTTTAACTATTGCAACAGCAGGTTCAATTTTAATTTGTTCTTCAGGTTCTTTAGGTTTCTTTTCACTTTTATTAACCGCACTAGATATGACAGAGTACTCCTTCATTTTAGCAGGGAAAGGAGTTTTTTCAATATAAGCTTCAGGAATAACATTATCAACAGTTTCAACCACTACACATTTGTTTACAGATGAATCAACTTTATCTTTATACGGTTCATGATACTTATCAAAATTCTTCTTAGGCAATTCATAATGAGAGGCAAAAGCTTTATAAAGATTTGCAACAACTTGGGAATCAAGACCATATGTAGCACTCATATTACGAAATTTATCAGTATCCATAAAAGCTTCAATGCATTTATAATCATAAATTATACCTGATTCTCTATCTTTGTCGTTCTCCCATCCTTCAGTATTTTCTTGGATCCGATCAAGAAGGTCCCTTTTAAACTCTTCATTCTTGCGTGTAAATGATCCAGAACAAGAAGTATCCAGCAAGGTCTTGTCTTGAAAAGAAAGTCTTGCATAGAAATTATCAATAATAACATTACCAGGAAGCTCATGAATGGGGCATTTGAGCATTAAAGACTTCAATCTCCCCCAAGCTTGGGCAATACTCTCTCCATCATGAGGCCAAAAATTATATATGCGGTTCCGATCTTTGTGAATTTCACTTGGAGGATAAAATTTGGAATAGAATAAAGGCACAATGTCCTCCCAATCAATAGAATCACCATTCTTCAGCAATTTATACCAGTGCGCCGCTTTACCAGACAGCGATATAGTGAATAGTTTCTTCCTAACTTCATTCATAGAAATACCTGCACATTTGAATAACCCGCATAATTCATGCAAAAACAATAAATGATCACCAGGATGAACAGTTCCATCCCCTTCATAGCGGTTATCCATAACACGTTCAATAATTTTCATAGGTATTTTATATGGTACTACTTCCTCACCTGGCGCTTCATCCACTACCGTTGCAGTAGTAGTAGATTTCCCAAATAGAAATTGAAGAGAGGATCTCTCCATAATGATTTATAGCAGCAGGCAGAAATAAAATCAGCACAAACAGTAAATTTCCTTACCAATTCCACTTACCAATAGCGCTTCACTCCCCGGCAACGGCGCCAGAAAATAGTCTTGATGACCCACAAGTATAGGGGGTGTATCGTAGTATCTTCGATAAGTAAGAATGTCGATCCCAACGAGGAGCAGAAGGTGTTGGCAGCAGTTTCGATGGAGGATTCACTGTAAATGCTCACAGACAAGTATTCAGGGGGTTTTGATATTGCAGATAAATAAAGTACAAGTAAATAAAATGCGAGAGAAATAATTGCAGCGAGTGGCCCAATCCTTTTTAGCACAAAGGACAAGCCGGTTTGTTTACTTATAATGACCAAACGTTCCTGAGGACACACGGGGATTTTAGTCTAGTACTTTCGCTTCATGTGGTTTAATAATCTTCATTGTTTTGATAAGTGTTGTGTGGGTGAACCTATGCTAATGCACCGCCCTTCCTAGGACTAATACATACTTGTGATTATACCCCTTGCAAGCATCCGCAACTACAAGAAAGTAATTAAGATAAATCTAACCACAGCCTTAAACTCTGAGATCCTGCGATCCCTCCTGCATCGATATACTAACGGGGGCTCAGGTTTCTGTCACTCCGGCAACCCCGCAATTAGCAACCGAATACAAGATGCACTCCCCTAGGCCCATAAATGGTGAAGTGTCGTGTAGTCGACGTTCACACGACACCACTAGAAGAATGACACCACAACTTAAATATCATAACATTGAATATTACTCAACCATAATTCACTACTAGCATTTAGACTTCACCCATGTCCTCAAGAACTAAACGAACTACTCACGAGACATCATATGGAATACAATCAGAGGTGATATGATGATGAATAACAATCTGAACATAAACCTTGGTTCAATGGTTTCACTCAATAGCATCTACAACAAGTATAGAATAACACCGGGAGAGTTTCCCCTATCAAACAATCAAGATTTAACCCGAATTGCTACAGCGATGACGAGGTGCAGCGGTGGTGATGGCGGTGTAGATGGTGGAGATGATGATGATGATGATGGAGATGATGTCCCGCTCGATGACGATGGCGATGGCGTCGATTTCCCCCTCCGGGAGGGAATTTCCCCGGCGGATTCCTGCCCGCCGGAGAGCTCTTTTCTCTCTGGTGTTCTCCGCCCCGCAGAGGCGGCTGTAACCCTTCGTGAGGTCCTCTCTGTGGCTTAGGTTTTCGGGACGAAGGAGTACGCGAAGAAAAGGAGGCGAAAGGGGCTGTGGGGCCCCCAGAGCACAGGGTGGCGCGGCCAGGCCTTGGGCCGCGCCGCCCTGTGGTCTGGGCCCACAGTGGCTCCTCTCTGCTCCCCCTTTTGGCTCCCTCCGTCATCTGGAAAAATAGGAATTTACGTGAAATTCCCTTCCACAGTTGATCTTCCGAAATATTGCGTTCTGACGGTGCTTTTTCCAGCAGAATCCTGGCTCCGGTGCTTGATCCTCCAATGATGATGAAACATGCAAAATAGATGAAATAACATAAGTATTGTGTCCCAATATGAAATATATCAATGAATAACAGCAAATTATGATACAAAATAGTGATGCAAATTGGACGTATCAACTCCCCCCAAGCTTGGATCCTTCGGTTGTCCCTCTCACAAAAAAAACAAATCTCTCTCATTCTCGGCCTCGCTCGACTCGCTCGCTCGCTCGCACCTCCTGCTCACTGACAAACCCTGCACAAAAGTCAACATCATCACCCGAAAAAGGGGAGACACCATAATGCTCTCCCTCCTTCTTCTCTCCTTCCGAGTGATCCCTCTTCCTCCGAGTTTCACTCGACGGGCAAACACATATGTGCTGCATAGTAATAATAAAAAGGTACTACAGAAAATTCGACCTACGAATCTATAATTAAATATACTAGGTTAAACTAGGGTTTTGCCCAGTACTACAGATCAAGGTTCAAAAAATCCAACTACGGGGTTCGAACAACCCCATTTCTAATCCAAGATTTTTTCGACCTCATCCAATGGCCTCAAACTATAGGCCGGGTTAGCATCTAGTGCAGTATGTGTGAGAATGTATGCACTATGTGTGCTATAACTTGTGTGTCTTTCAAATTTGAACCAAATTTGAATAAGTTTGAAATATTTGAAATGGGGCTTTTGGCTTAAACGTTTGAAACCCAAAACGACTTCTCCTCATGCTAGACTTCATAAGACCGAGTTTAGGGTTAGGGGGTAGATACATGATTTGTCTGGTTTGAATATGTCTAAACCTTGTTTATCAACTTGAATGCTTACTATATGACATAAGAAGACCATGTGCTTTTGTTTTTCATTTTTCTATTTTTTTAAGAATTTTATGCACATTTGATTCTGGTCAAATCCTAGGTTCAACCAAGATTTAAACAAGTTTCAAGCATGAAAATGAAAACGTAAGCCAAGATCCTTCTTAATTAGTCACTCTAAAATATATGAAGCTTTTGGGACGTACTTGAAATTTCCATGTTTGAAACCCAAAACCAATTCTCTTCATGATTGACTTCATAAGACAGAGTTTAGGGTTAGGGGTAGATATACACATGATTTTTCTGGTTTGAATATGTCTAGACATAGCTTGTTTATCAACTTGAGTGTTTACTATATGACATAATTAAGAAGGCTATGTGCTTTGGTTTTTCATTCTTTAGATTTTTTGTCTGAATTTTTATGCCCATTTGAATCTTGGTCAAATCCTAGCTAGGTTTGACCAAGATTTAAATAAGTTTAAAACATGGAAATGAAAAGGTAAGCATCGATCCTTCTTAGTCGCTCTAAAATGAAGCTGAATTTTGGGAGGTTTTTGAAATTTCCATGTTTGAAACCCAAAACCACTTCTCTTCATGCTTGACTTCATAAGACGAAGTTTAGGGTCGATAGGGGGTAGATACATGATTTGTCTTGTTTGAATATGTCTAGACCTTGTTTATCAACTTGAATGCTTACTTTATGACTTAAGAGGACTATGTGCATTGGTATTTCATTTTTTGATTTTTATGCCCATTTGAGAATCTTGGTAAAATCCTAGGTTTGTTGAGCAAGATTTAAACAAGTTTAACATGTGAAAATGATAAGGTAATTAAGTCTGGATCTTTCTCTTAGTAACTCTAAAATGAAGCTTTTGGGAGGTTCTTGAATTTACCATGTTTGAAACCCAAAACCACCGTACTTCTGTTCATGCTTGACTTCATAAGACAGAGTTTAGGGTTAGGGGTAGATACATGATTTTTCTAGTTTGAATATGTCTAGACCATGTTTATCAATTTGAATGCTTACTATATGACATAAGAAGGCTATGTGCTTTGGTTTTTCATTCTTTCGATTTTTTTCTGAATTGTTATGCCCATTTGAATCTTGGTCAAATCCTAGGTTCGACCAAGATTTAAACAAGTTTAAAACATGACAATGAAAAGGTAATTAATCATGGATCCTTCTTAATTAACCAGCCGGTCTAATTAAAATGAAGCTTTTTGGGAGGTTTTTGAAATTTCCATGTTTGAAACCCAAAACCACACTTCTCTGCTTCATGCTTGACTTCATATATAATTAAGACAAAGTTTAGGGTTAGGGGGTACATGATTTGTCTGGTTTGAATATGTCTAGACCTTGTTTATGAACTTTTGAATGCTTACTATATGACATAAGAAGAATATGTGCTTTGGTTTTTTATTTTATCTATTTTTTTATTTTATGCCCATTTGAATATTGGTCAAATCCTAGGTTTGACCAAGATTTAAACAAGTTTAAAACATGAAAATGAAAAGGTAAGCCTGGATCCTTCTTAACTAGTCACTCTAAAACGAAGCTTTAATTTTGGGAGGTTTTTGAAATTTCCATGTTTGAAACCAAAAACCACTTCTCTTCATGCTTGACTTCATAAGACAGTTATTTATGGTTTTAGAGGGGTAGATACATGATTTGTCTTATTTGAATATGTCTAGCTAGACCTTGTTTATCAACTTTTGAATGCTTACTATATATATGTATGTGACATAAGAAAACTATGTGCTTTGGTTTTTCATTTTTCTGATTTTTTTGGAATTTTGATGCACATTTGAATCTTGGTCAAATCCTAGGTTTGACCAAGATTTAAACAAGTATAGATCATGAAAATGAATATGGAAGCCTGTATCCTTCTTAGTCACCCTAAAATGAAGTTTTTGGGAGGTTTTTGAAATTTCCATGTTTGAAACCCAAAACCACTTATCTTCATGCTTGACTTCGTCATAAGACAGAGTTTAGGGGTTAGGGGGTAGATACATGATTTGTCTAGCTAGTTTGAATATGTCCAGACCTTGTTTATCAACTTTAATGCTTACTATATGACATATAAGAAGACTATGTGCGCTTTGGTTTTTCATTTTTCTGTTTTTTTATTTTATGCCCATTTGAATCTTGGTCAAATCCTAGAGATTGACTTCACAAGACAGAGTTTAGGGTTAGGGGTAGATATACACATGATTTTTCTGGTTTGAATATGTCTAGACCTTGTTTATCAACTTGAGTGTTTACTATATGACATAATTAAGAAGGCTATGTGCTTTGGTTTTTCATTCTTTAGATTTTTTGTCTGAATTTTTATGCCCATTTGAATCTTGGTCAAATCCTAGCTAGGTTTGACCAAGATTTAAATAAGTTTAAAACATGGAAATGAAAAGGTAAGCATCGATCCTTCTTAGTCGCTCTAAAATGAAGCTGAATTTTGGGAGGTTTTTGAAATTTCCATGTTTGAAACCCAAAACCACTTCTCTTCATGCTTGACTTCATAAGACGAAGTTTAGGGTCGATAGGGGGTAGATACATGATTTGTCTGGTTAATTTGGATATATCTAGACCTTGTTTATCAACTTGAATGCTTACGATATGACATAAGAACACTATGTGCTTTTTTTATTTTTTTGTGCCCATTTGAATCTTGGTCAAATCATAGGTTTGACCAAGATTTAAACAAGTATAGAACATGAAAATGAAAAGGGAAGCCTGTATCCTTCTTAGTCACCCTAAAATGAAGTTTTGGGAGGTTTTTGAAATTTCCATGTTTGAAACCCAAAACCACTTCTCTTCATTCTTGACTTCTTAAGACATAGTTTAGGGGTTAGCGGGTAGATACATGATTTGTATGGTTTGAATATGTCTAGACCTTGTTTATCAACTTTAATGCTTACTACATGACATAAGAAGACTATGTGCTTTGGTTTTTCAATTTTCTGTTTTTTTTTTTGAATTTTCTGCCAATTTTGTTTGACCAAGATTTAGACAAGTTGTACACGTGAAAACGAATAAGTAAGCCTGGATCCTTCTTAGTCACTCCAAAATGTACCAATTGATAGGTGCGTTAACTTTGCTTCATGGAAAAAATAATGTCATGTAAATGAGTTAACTTGGATTTCCTACCCTTGAATCCATAGGAAACTTTGTTCTAATGCACTATAATAATCAACCGAGTTTTTACACCAACAGGTCTGTCACTTACGTGTGGTGCCCATGCGTGAGGTCCCACACTTCAGTGAGCACAAGTCACGTGCAATAGGTACGCAAACTCCCAGCCATTTTCTTTGTCAAGAGAAGACGCATCAGGATGCGTATTGGAAGTCTGTGGGTCCTTCTGGATCCTTCGGTTGTCCCTCTCACACAAAAAAACAAATCTCTCTCATTCTCGGCCTCGCTCGACTCGCTCGCTCGCTCGCTCGCTCGCTCGCACCTCCTGCTCACTGACAAACCCTGCACAAAATTCAACATCATCACCCGAAAAAGGGGAGACACCATAATTCTCTCCCTTCTTCTCTCCTTCCGAGTGATCCCTCTTCCTCCGAGTTTCACTCGACGGGCAAACACACATGTGCTGCATAGTAATAATAAAAAGGTAGAAAAATCGACCTACGAATCTATAATTAAATAGGTTAAACTAGGGTTTTGCCCAGTACTACAGATCAAGGTTCAAAAAATCCAACTACGGGGTTCGAACAACCCCATTTCTAATCCAAGATTTTTTTCGACCTCATCCAATGGCCTCAAACTATAGGCCGGGTTAGCATCTAGTGCAGTATGTGTGAGAATGTATGCACTATGTGTGCTATAACTTGTGTGTCTTTCAAATTTGAACCAAATTTGAATAAGTTTGAAATATTTGAAATGGGGCTTTTGGCTTAAACGTTTGAAACCCAAAACGACTTCTCCTCATGCTAGACTTCATAAGACCGAGTTTAGGGTTAGGGGGTAGATACATGATTTGTCTGGTTTGAATATGTCTAAACCTTGTTTATCAACTTGAATGCTTACTATATGACATAAGAAGACCATGTGCTTTTGTTTTTCATTTTTCTATTTTTTTAAGAATTTTATGCACATTTGATTCTGGTCAAATCCTAGGTTCAACCAAGATTTAAACAAGTTTCAAGCATGAAAATGAAAACGTAAGCCAAGATCCTTCTTAATTAGTCACTCTAAAATATATGAAGCTTTTGGGACGTACTTGAAATTTCCATGTTTGAAACCCAAAACCAATTCTCTTCATGATTGACTTCATAAGACAGAGTTTAGGGTTAGGGGTAGATATACACATGATTTTTCTGGTTTGAATATGTCTAGACCTAGCTTGTTTATCAACTTGAGTGTTTACTATATGACATAATTAAGAAGGCTATGTGCTTTGGTTTTTCATTCTTTAGATTTTTTGTCTGAATTTTTATGCCCATTTGAATCTTGGTCAAATCCTAGCTAGGTTTGACCAAGATTTAAATAAGTTTAAAACATGGAAATGAAAAGGTAAGCATCGATCCTTCTTAGTCGCTCTAAAATGAAGCTGAATTTTGGGAGGTTTTTGAAATTTCCATGTTTGAAACCCAAAACCACTTCTCTTCATGCTTGACTTCATAAGACGAAGTTTAGGGTCGATAGGGGGTAGATACATGATTTGTCTTGTTTGAATATGTCTAGACCTTGTTTATCAACTTGAATGCTTACTTTATGACTTAAGAGGACTATGTGCATTGGTATTTCATTTTTTGATTTTTATGCCCATTTGAGAATCTTGGTAAAATCCTAGGTTTGTTGAGCAAGATTTAAACAAGTTTAACATGTGAAAATGATAAGGTAATTAAGTCTGGATCTTTCTCTTAGTAACTCTAAAATGAAGCTTTTGGGAGGTTCTTGAATTTACCATGTTTGAAACCCAAAACCACCGTACTTCTGTTCATGCTTGACTTCATAAGACAGAGTTTAGGGTTAGGGGTAGATACATGATTTTTCTGGTTTGAATATGTCTAGACCATGTTTATCAATTTGAATGCTTACTATATGACATAAGAAGGCTATGTGCTTTGGTTTTTCATTCTTTCGATTTTTTTCTGAATTGTTATGCCCATTTGAATCTTGGTCAAATCCTAGGTTCGACCAAGATTTAAACAAGTTTAAAACATGACAATGAAAAGGTAATTAATCATGGATGTACACGTCCGTTGGGAACCCCAAGAGGAAGGTATGATGCGCACAGGCAAGTTTTCCCTCAGAAAGAAACCAAGGTTGATCGAACCAGGAGGAGCCAAGAAGCATGTTGAAGGTTGATGGTCGCGAAATGTGATGCGGCGCAACAACAGGGATTCCTGCGCCAACGTGGAATCTGCACAACAAAACAAAGTACTTTGCCCCAACGAAATAGTGAGGTTGTCAATCTCACCGGCTTGCTGTAACAAAGGATTAAACGTATCGAGTGGAAGATGTTTGCAAAGAAAACAGTAAACACAATTGCAGTAGATTGTATGCTATGTAAAGAATAGGACCGGGGTCCACAGTTCACTAGAGGTGTCTCTCCCATAAGATAAAAGCATGTTGGGTGAACAAATTACAGTCGGGCAATTGACAAATAGAGAAAGGCATAACAATGCATATACATGATATGATAAATATAGTGAGATTTAATTGGGCATTACGACAAAGTACATAGACCGCCATCCAACTGCATCTATGCCTAAAAAGTCCACCTTCAGGTTATCATCCGAACCCCCTCCAGTATTAAGTTGCAAAGCAACAGACAATTGCATTAAGTATGGTGCGTAATGTAATCGACAACTACATCCTTAGACATAGAATCAATGTTTTATCCCTAGTGGCAACAGCACATCCACAACCTTAGAACTTTCTGTCACTGTCCCAGATTCAATGGAGGCATGAACCCACTATCGAGCATAAATACTCCCTCTTGGAGTTAAGAGTAAAAACTTGGCCAGAGCCTCTACTAGTAACGGAGAGCATGCAAGATCATAAACAACACATAAACAATAGATTGATAATCACCATAATCATAGTACTCTCTATCCATCGGATCCCGACAAACACAACATATAGAATTACAGATAGATGATCTTGATCATGTTAGGCAGCTCACAAGATCCAACAATGAAGCACAACAAGGAGAAGACGACCATCTAGCTACTGCTATGGACCCATGGTCCAGGGGTGAACTACTCACTCATCACTCCGGAGGCGACCATGGCGGTGTAGAGTCCTCCGGGAGATGAATCCCCTCTCCGGCAGGGTGCCGGAGGCGATCTCCTGAATCCCCCGAGATGGGATTCGCGGCGGCGGCGTCTCTGGAAGGTTTTCCGTATCGTGGCTCTCGGTCTGGGGGTTTCGCGACGGAGGCTTTAAGTAGGCGGAAGGTCAACGCGGGGGCCACACGAGGGGCCCGGGGGTAGGTCGGCGCGGCCGGGCTTGGGCCGCGCCGCCCTAGCCCTGGCTGCCTCGTGGCCCCACTTCGTTATCTCTTCGGTCTTCGGAAGCTTCGTGCAAAAATAGGACCCTGGGCGAAAGTTTCGTCCAATTCCGAGAATATTTCCTTACTAGGATTTCTGAAACCAAAAACAGCAGAAAACAACAACTGGCTCTTCGGCATCTTGTTAATAGGTTAGTTCCAGAAAATGCATAAATATGACATATAATGTGCATAAAACATGTAGGTATCATCAATAAAGTAGCATGGAACATAAGAAATTATCGATACGTTGGAGACGTATCAGCATCCCCAAGCTTAGTTGCTCGTCCCGAGCAGGTAAAACGATAACAAAGATAATTTCTGAAGTGACATGCCATCATAATCTTGATCATACTATTTGTAAACATATGTAATGAATGCAGCGATCAAAACAAAGGTAATGACATGAGTAAACAACTGAATCATAAAGCAAAGACTTTTCATGAATAGTACTTCAAGACAAGCATCAATAAGTCTTGCATAAGAGTTAACTCATAAAGCAATAAATCAAAGTAAAGGTGTTGAAGCAACACAAAGGAAGATTAAGTTTCAGCGGTTGCTTTCAACTTATAACATGTATATCTCATGGATATTGTCAACATAAAGTAATATAACAAGTGCAATATGCAAGTATGTAGGAATCAATGCACAGTTCACACAAGTGTTTGCTTCTTAGGTGGAAGGAGATAGGTAAACTGACTCAACAATAAAAGTAAAAGAATGGTCCTTCAAAAGGAAAGCATCGATTGCTGTATTTGTGCTAGAGCTTTTATTTTGAAAACATGAAACAATTTTGTCAACGGTAGTAATAAAGCATATGAGTTATGTAAATTATATCTTATAAGTTGCAAGCCTCATGCATAGTATACTAATAGTGTCCGCACCTCGTCCTACTTAGCTTGGACTACCGGATCTTTGCATGCCATGTTTCAACCAAGTGTCACAAAGGGGTACCTCCATGCCGCATGTACAAAGGTCTAAGGAGAATGCTCGCATTTTGGATTTCTCGCTTTTGATTATTCTCAACTTAGACATCCATACCGGGACAACATGGACAACAGATAATGGACTCCTCTTAAATGCATAAGCATGTAGCAATGATTATTATTCTCATATGAGATTGAGGATATATGTCCAAAACTGAAACTTCCACCATGGTTCATGGCTTTAGTTAGCGGCCCAATGTTCTTCTCTAACAATTTTGCATGCTCCAACCACTAAAATGATAGATCCTTCAGACAAGACGGACATGCATAGCAACTCACATGATATTCAACAATAGTTGATGGCGTTCCCCAGAAGCATGGTTATCGCACAACAAGCAACTTAATAAAAGATAAAGTGCATAAGTACATATTCAATACTACGATAGTTTTTAAGGATATTTTGTCCCATGAGCTATATATTGCAAAGGTGAATGATGGAATTTTAAAGGTAGCACTCAAGCAATTTACTTTGGAATGGCGGAGAAATACCATGTAGTAGGTAGGTATGGTGGACACAAATGGCATAGTAGTTGGCTCAAGGATTTTGGATGCATGAGAAGTATTCCCTCTCGATACAAGGTTTAGGCTAGCAAGGTTATTTGAAGCAAACTCAAGGATGAACAAGTGCAGCAAAACTCACATAAAAGACATATTGTAAACATTATAAGACTCTACACCGTCTTCCTTGTTGTTCAAAACTCAATACTAGATATTATCTAGACCTTAGAGAGACCAAATATGCAAATCAAATTTTAGCAAGCTCTATGTATTTCTTCATTAATGGGTGCAAAGCATATGATGCAAGAGCTTAAACATGAGCACAACAATTTCCAAGTATCACATTATCCAAGACATTTTAGAATTACTACATGTAGCATTTTCCAATTCCAACCATATAACAATTTAACGAAGAAGAAACTTCGCCTTGAACATTATGAGTAAAGCCTAAGGACACATGTGTCCATATGCAACAGCGGAGCGTGTCTCTCTCCCACAAAGTGAATGCTAGGATCCATTTTATTCAAACAAAAACAAAAACGAAAACAAACCGACGCTCCAAGTAAAGAACACAAGATGTGATTGAATAAAAATATAGTTTCAGGGGAGGAACCTGATGATGTTGTCGATGAAGAAGGGGATGCCTTGGGCATCCCCAAGCTTAGACGCTTGAGTCTTCTTAAAATATGCAGGGGTGAACCACGGGGGCATCCCCAAGCTTAGAGCTTTCACTCCTCTTGATCATAGTATATCATTCTCCTCTCTTGACCCTTGAAAACTTCCTTCACACCAAACTTCAAGCAAACTCATTAGAGGGTTAGTGCACAATTAATAATTCACTCATTCAGAGGTGACACAATCATTATTTTCACTTCTGGACATTGCATAATGCTACTGGACATTAATGGATCAAAGAAATAAATCCAAAATAGCAAAAGAGGCAATGCGAAATAAAAGGCAGAATCTGTCAAAAACAGAACAGTCCGTAAAGACGAATTTAAAGATGGCACCAGACTTGCTCAAATGGAAAAACTCAAAACTAATGAAAGTTGCGTACATATCTGAGGATCACGCTTGTAAATTGGCAGATTTTTTCGAATTTTCTACAGAGAACTGTGCCCAGATTCGTGACAGACAGCAATGCTGTTTCTGCGCAGCGATCCCAAATATAACATCAACTTTGACATAGAAACTTTACTTGGCACAAAAACATGATAAGGAGAGGTTGCTACAGTAGTAAACAACTTCCAAGACTCAACAAAACAAAAAATTGCTGTAGGTAAAAACATGGGTTGTCTCCCATAAGCGCTTTTCTTTAACGCCTTTCAGCTAGGCGCAGAAAGTGCAAATCAAGTAACATCGAGAGTAGAAGCATCAACATCATAACTTGTTCTAATAATAGAATCAAAAGGCAACTTCATTCTCTTTCTAGGGAAGTGTTCCATACCTTTCTTGAGAGGAAATTGATATTTAATATTACCTTCCCTCATATCAATAACAGCACCAACGGTTCGAAGAAAAGGTCTTCCCAACACAATTGGACAAGATGCATTGCATTCGATATCCAAGACAACAAAATCAACGGGGACAAGGTTATTGTTAACCGTAATATGCACATTATCAATCCTCCCCAAAGGTTTCTTTTTAACATTATCGGCAAGATTAACATCCAAATAACAATTCTTCAATGGTGGCAAGTCAAGCATATCATAAATCTTTTTAGGCATAACAGAAATACTTGCACCAAGATCACATAAGGCATTACATTCAAAGTCATTGAATTTCATTTTAATGATGGGCTCCCAACCATCTTCTAACTTTCTAGGAATAGAAGTTTCAAGTTTTAGTTTCTCTTCTCTAGCTTTTATGAGAGCATTTGTAATATGTTTTGTAAAGGCTAAATTTATAGCACTAGCATTAGGACTTTTAGCAAGTTTTTGTAAGAACTTTATAACTTCAGAGATGTGGCAATCATCAAAATATAAATCATTATGAGCTACAGCAATGGGATCATTGTTCCCAAGGTTGGAAAAAATTTCAGCAGTTTTATCACAAGCAGTTTCAGCAGTTTTAGCAATTTCAGGCAGTTTTGTTCGCTTTGCACTAGGAGTAGAAACATTGCCAACACCAATTATTTTACCATTGATAGTAGGAGGTGCAGCAACATGTGGAGAATTAGCATTACTAGTGGTGGTGATAGTCCAAACTTTAGCTACATTATTCTCTTTAGCTAGTTTTTCATTTTCTTCTCTATCCCACCTAGCACGCAGTTCAGCCATTAATCTTATATTCTCATTAATTCTAACTTGGATGGCATTTGCTGTAGTAGTAATCTTATTATCAATATCATTATTAGGCATAACTTTCAATTTTAAAAGATTAACATCAGAGGCAAGCCTATCAACTCTAGAAGCAATAGTATCAATTTTATCAAGCTTTTCCTCAACAGATTTGTTAAAAGCAGTTTGTGTACTAATAAATTCTTTAAGCATGGCTTCAAGACCAGGGGGTACATTCCTATTATTGTTGTAAGAATTCCCATAAGAATTACCATAACCATTACCATTAGCAGAAGGATATGGCCTATAGTTATTACCAGAGTTGTTCCTATAAGCATTGTTGTTGAAATTATTATTTTTAATGAAATTCACATCAACATTTTCTTCTTGAGCAACCAATGAGGCTAAAGGAACATTATTTGGATCAACATTAGATCTACCATTCACAAGCATAGACATAATCACATCAATCTTATCACTCAAGGAAGAGGTTTCTTCAACAGAATTTACCTTCTTACCTTGTGGAGCTCTTTCCGTGTGCCATTCAGAGTAATTTATCATCATATCATCAAGAAGTTTTGTAGCCGCCCCCAATGTGATGGACATAAAGGTACCTCCAGCAGCTGAATCCAATAAATTCCGCGAAGAAAAATTTAGTCCTGCATAGAAGGTTTGGATGATCATCCAAGTAGTCAGTCCATGGGTTGGGCAATTCTTTACCAAAGTTTTCATTCTCTCCCATGCTTGAGCAACATGTTCAGTATCTAATTGTTTAAAATTCATTATGCTACTTCTCAAAGATATAATTTTAGCGGGAGGATAATATCTACCAATAAAAGCATCCTTACATTTAGTCCATGAATCAATACTATTCTTAGGCAAAGATAGCAACCAATCTTTAGCTCTTCCTCTTAATGAGAAAGGAAACACTTTCAATTTAATAATATCACCATCTACATCTTTATACTTTTGCATTTCACAAAGTTCAACAAAATTATTGAGATGGGCAGCAGCATCATCAGAACTAATACCAGAAAATTGATCTCTCATGACAAGATTTAGTAAAGCAGGTTTAATTTCAAAGAATTCTGCTGTAGTAGCAGGTGGAGCAATAGGTGTGCATAGGAAATCATTATTATTTGCATTTGTGAAGTCACACAACTTAGTATTTTCAGGAGTATTCATTTTAGCAACGGTAAATAAAACAAACTAGATAAAGTAAATGCAAGTAACTAATTTTTTTGTGTTTTTGATATGGAGAGCAAGACAGTAAATAAAGTAAAACTAGCAACTAATTTTTTGTATTTTGATTTAGTGCAGCAAACAAAGTAGTAAATAAAATAAAGCAAGACAAAAACAAAGTAAAGAGATTGAGAAGTGGAGACTCCCCTTGCAGCGTGTCTTGATCTCCCCGGCAACGGCGCTTGATGCGCGTAAATGTACACGTCCGTTGGGAACCCCAAGAGGAAGGTATGATGCGCACAGTGGCAAGTTTTCCCTCAGAAAGAAACCAAGGTTGATCGAACCAGGAGGAGCCAAGAAGCACGTTGAAGGTTGATGGTCGCGAAATGTGATGCGGCGCAACAGGGATTCCTGCGCCAACGTGGAATCTGCACAACAAAACCAAAGTACTTTGCCCCAACGAAACAGTGAGGTTGTCAATCTCACCGGCTTGCTGTAACAAAGGATTAAACGTATCGAGTGGAAGATGTTTGCAAAGAAAACAGTAAACACAATTGCAGAGATTGTATGCTATGTAAAGAATAGGACCGGGGTCCACAGTTCACTAGAGGTGTCTCTCCCATAAGATAAAAGCATGTTGGGTGAACAAATTACAGTCGGGCAATTGACAAATAGAGAAAGGCATAACAATGCATATACATGATATGATAAATATAGTGAGATTTAATTGGGCATTACGACAAAGTACATAGACCGCCATCCAACTGCATCTATGCCTAAAAAGTCCACCTTCAGGTTATCATCCGAACCCCCTCCAGTATTAAGTTGCAAAGCAACAGACAATTGCATTAAGTATGGTGCGTAATGTAATCGACAACTACATCCTTAGACATAGAATCAATGTTTTATCCCTAGTGGCAACAGCACATCCACAACCTTAGAACTTTCTGTCACTGTCCCAGATTCAATGGAGGCATGAACCCACTATCGAGCATAAATACTCCCTCTTGGAGTTAAGAGTAAAAACTTGGCCAGAGCCTCTACTAGTAACGGAGAGCATGCAAGATCATAAACAACACATAAACAATAGATTGATAATCACCATAATCATAGTACTCTCTATCCATCGGATCCCGACAAACACAACATATAGAATTACAGATAGATGATCTTGATCATGTTAGGCAGCTCACAAGATCCAACAATGAAGCACAACAAGGAGAAGACGACCATCTAGCTACTGCTATGGACCCATGGTCCAGGGGTGAACTACTCACTCATCACTCCGGAGGCGACCATGGCGGTGTAGAGTCCTCCGGGAGATGAATCCCCTCTCCCGGTGCCGGAGGCGATCTCCTGAATCCCCCGAGATGGGATTCGCGGCGGCGCGTCTCTGGAAGGTTTTCCGTATCGTGGCTCTCGATCTGGGGGTTTCGCGACGGAGGCTTTAAGTAGGCGGAAGGTCAGCGGGGCCACACGAGGGGCCCAGGGGGTAGGTCGGTGCGGCGGGGCTTGGGCCGCGCCGCCCTAGCCCCTGGCTGCCTCGTGGCCCCACTTCGTTATCTCTTCGGTCTTCGGAAGCTTCGTGCAAAAATAGGACCCTGGGCGAAAGTTTCGTCCAATTCCGAGAATATTTCCTTACTAGGATTTCTGAAACCAAAAACAGCATCTTGTTAATAGGTTAGTTCCAGAAAATGCATAAATATGACATATAATGTGCATAAAACATGTAGGTATCATCAATAAAGTAGCATGGAACATAAGAAATTATCGATACGTTGGAGACGTATCGGTAATTAATCATGGATCCTTCTTAATTAACCAGCCGGTCTAATTAAAATGAAGCTTTTGGGAGGTTTTTGAAATTTCCATGTTTGAAACCCAAAACCACACTTCTCTGCTTCATGCTTGACTTCATATATAATTAAGACAAAGTTTAGGGTTAGGGGGTACATGATTTGTCTGGTTTGAATATGTCTAGACCTTGTTTATGAACTTGAATGCTTACTATATGACATAAGAAGACTATGTGCTTTGGTTTTTTATTTTATTTATTTTTTATTTTATGCCCATTTGAATATTGGTCAAATCCTAGGTTTGACCAAGATTTAAACAAGTTTAAAACATGAAAATGAAAAGGTAAGCCTGGATCCTTCTTAATTAGTCACTCTAAAATGAAGCTTTAATTTTGGGAGGTTTTTGAAATTTCCATGTTTGAAACCCAAAACCACTTCTCTTCATGCTTGACTTCATAAGACGAAGTTTAGGGTCGATAGGGGGTAGATACATGATTTGTCTGGTTTGAATATGTCTAGACCATGTTTATCAAATCCTAGGTTTGACCAAGATTTAAACAAGTTTAAAACATGAAAATGAAAAGGGAAGCATGTATCCTTCTTAGTCACTCTAAAATGAAGTTTTTGGGCGGTTTTTGAAATTTCCATGTTTGAAACCCAAAACCACTTCTCTTCATGCTTGACTTCATAAGACATAGTTTAGGGGTTAGGGGTAGATACATGATTTGTATGGTTTGAATATGTCTAGACCATGTTTATCAACTTTAATGCTTACTATATGACATAAGAAGACTATGTGCTTTGGTTTTTCATTTTTCTGATTTTTTTAGAATTTTGATGCACATTTGAATCTTGGTCAAATCCTAGGTTTGACCAAGATTTAAACAAGTATATATAGAACATGAAAATGAAAAGGGAAGCCTGTATCCTTCTTAGTCACCCTAAAATGAAGTTTTTGGGAGGTTTATTTGAAATTTCCATGTTTGAAACCCAAAACCACTTATCTTCATGCTTGAGCAAGATTTGACCAAGATTTAAACAAGTTTAAATCATGAAAATGGAAAGGTAAGCCTGGATCCTTCTTAGTCGCTCTAAAATGAAGCTTTTGGGATGTTCTTGAAATTTCCATGTTTGAAACCCGGCCAAAACGACTTTTCTTCATGCTAGACTTCATAAGATCGACACGGGGTACATACATGATTTGTCTGGTTTGGATATATCTAGACCTTGTTTATCAACTTCAATGCTTACGATATGACATAAGAACACTATGTGCTTTTTGTTTTTCATTTTTTTGTGCCCATTTGTATCTTGGTCAAATCCAAGGTTTGACCAAGATTTAAACAAGTTTAAAACATGAAAATGAAAAGGGAAACATGTATCCTTCTTAGTCACTCTAAAATGAAGTTTTTGGGAGGTTTTTGAAATTTCCATGTTTGAAACCTAAAACCACTTCTCTTCATGCTTGACTTCATAAGACAGAGTTTAGGGTTAGAGGGGTAGATACATGATTTGTCTTATTTGAATATGTCTAGCAAGACCTTGTTTATCAACTTTTGAATGCTTACTATATATATATGTGACATAAGAAGACTATGTGCTTTTGTTTTTCATTTTTCCGATTTTTTTAATTTTATGCCCATTTAAATCTTGGTCAAATCCTAGGTTTGACAATGATTTAAACAAGTTTCAAATATGAAAATGAAAAGGTAAGCATGGATCCTTCTTAGTCACTCTAAAATGAAGCTTTTGATAGGTTTTTGAAATTTCCATATTTGAAACCCAAAACCACTTCTCTTCATGCTTGACTACATAAGACAAAGTTTAGGGTTAGGGGGTAGATACATGATTTTTCTTGTTTGAATATGTCTAGACCCTTGTTTATCAACTTTAATGCTTACTATATGACATAAGAAAACTATGTGCTTTGGTTTTTCATTTTTCTGATTTTTGGAATTTTGATGCACATTTGAATCTTGGTCAAATCCTAGGTTTGACCAAGATTTAAACAAGTATAGAACATGAAAATGAAAAGGGAAGCCTGTATCCTTCTTAGTCACCCTAAAATGAAGTTTTTGGGAGGTTTTTGAAATTTCCATGTTTGAAACCCAAAACCACTTAATCTTCATGCTTGACTTCGTCATAAGACAGAGTTTAGGGGTTAGGGGGTAGATACATGATTTGTCTAGTTTGAATATGTCTAGACCTTGTTTACCAACTTTAATGCTTACTATATGACATATAAGAAGACTATGTGCGCTTTGGTTTTTCATTTTTTCATTTTTTTATTTTATGCCCATTTGAATCTTGGTCAAATCCTAGATTTGACCAAGATTTAAACAAGTTTAAAACATGAAAATGGAAAGGTAAGCCTGGATCCTTCTTAGTCGCTCTAAAATGAAGCTTTTGGGATGATTTTGAAATTTCCATGTTTGAAACCCAAAACCAATTCTCTTCATGCATGCTTGACTTCATAAGACAGAGTTTAGGGTTAGGGGGTTAGATACATTATTTGTCTAGTTTGAATATGTCTAGACTTTGTATATCAACTTGAATATATTATTGTACCATGTCTCCACACAGCCCAAAATGCACATATTTTCAAAAGTTTTCATGCATTTTTTCTTGTAACTAGTAAAAATAGAAAGTAAAAATAGGAACCCCATGTATGAAGGATACTAAAAAGAACTCTTTCACATTTTTTTGGTATAGATTATGAGTTTGCTTGGCTTCATACACAAGTGAGTACATGTCATGCAAAAATTAACACGAAATTTAGTTATCATGACCCATTTTTGGCAGGCATTGTGCATATCGCCTTGAGAAACATCTTTGCGAGCTAGTGTATTAAACGTTTATTCACATATAATGGATTTTTTTACTTTATTAGTGCACACAATGACAGAATCGGCCAAATGTGTATGATTTTTGTGAAGGTGCTAGAAAAACAAGATGCACTACGATGAAGCATGAAAGGAGGCAAGGGGAGGGATAGTGAAGAGGTGGGAGAGACCGAGAGATGAACCGCAAGGTAATTAAAAAATTGGGGCCAAAACGATTCCAACTTCCTAGGCATTGACCAACTTTGCCCCTCTTAACCCAACGTGGCAGTGAACCCGTATAAGCAACAACTTCCTCTTACTCCGCTTCTCCGAAATGGTAAGAGAACCTCTCCAGCTTAAGTGACCAATCGACATATCTATGGCCTTCCGACTTGGCTCTGGTCGCCGCGCGCGTAGTCCTACCACCGACGAGGAAGCGGAGCATCAGCGCCGCCTTCGCTTCGTCCATCGCGCACCAAGGCATAACCCGCCCGCTCTGCACTGGCCGGTTGTTCAGCCCGCGGCGGCGGCGCTGGCCGTGGAGCCCCTCGCCAGCCGCTTCCCGTGCGGGCCGATGGATGCAGAGGCAGGGATCTCCCACGCAACCCCGCATGCGACGCCCGCTCGGCCCTGGCCGGCTTTTCCGCCCGCGCATGCCGCATGGTTTTCTTTGCCAGCAGGTGAGATCCCCTTCCCGGCCGGCGCGAACGATGCGGAGGCAGGGAGCTCCCGTGGCCAGCCGCCTAATCCGACCGCACTTCAGGCGGTGCCGGCCGTGGAGCCAGGCCGTTCTTTCGAAGCGCATCACGGCGACGCCCTTTGCAGGAGCAACACCGCCAAGGAGCTCGTATATAACGTGATGTTCCCGGCACTCTATAGATGCCGGGATGCTCTGCAAGCTTTCGTGCAGGCTAAGAATGCGGCGGCTGCAAATCCCAGGGACGCAGCATTGCAGCGGCGCGCCGATGAGGCTAAGGTGGCGCACGCTTTCCACCAGGCGTGCCTCGACAGGCTTAACATCCAGCACGGCTTCGTGCAACCGCCAAACGCCGCTCCAGCTAAGATCCAAAAATACTCCGGTGAGCATATCACTCCGGAGTAGAACAATCCAATTTCTAGTACTGTAGGAGTACTTTATTAGTGCACAAACCTGGCGAAATTAAAGGTGTGTTCTTTGTGTGTGATGTAAATCTAAAAATTTGAAGGTTCTAGCAAAAACATTTCTTCACAAATATTCGATGTGTTTGCTTGGCCTTATCTATATATCCGGTGAGCATATATGGATGCCAAATCCTTTACAAACTTTATATTTTTTAAGTGATCGATGTGCATGCATCTATCTCGCCATGGTAAATTAATGAAACAAGTTGCATATTTGCCAGAATTCCAAACTTCGTGAGCAGTATAGAGATCGAGACCTTAATTAATTATTATGAGTAGGATGCATGCATGCATGGCCATTTTCTAGGGTTTTAAAGGATACTAGAGCTTTTCTAGGTTAATTTGCAACTATATGTATATTTGTTTTCTAGTTCTGGGCTGATCATTAAACTCAACATTGAGTTGTAGATTATGTGAAATTAGTACATGCCATAAAATATAGTAATTTTTTATGTACCCTACGAGGCAGTACGTGTGGTGTACCCTTAATTATTAATTGGTAGACATGTACCGTTGGCATGTTTGAAGAAAATTTGAATTTGGAAGAAGTTTTTAAAGTAAAATTAACGCAAGCACAAAATCATGTGTGATGGTGAAATTTCTAGAACACATTAATACAAACCTAGTAATATGAGTTTGTTTGGCTTTCTGCCCACAAGTGAGTATTGTGCGCATGTACTTTGATGCAAAATCCCGCCATACAAAACTTTTTAGTTATCATATGACCTCAAGTTTGGAAGAGATCGTATTTTAAGCAACTTCACAAACAAGAGATTCTAACAATTATATGCATGCATGAAAGAATGATTTCCCTTTTTTATTACTGTACAAAAATGGCTAGATGTGTGTTAATTGTGAAGGAGGGCTACCAAATTTTAACAGTTGCACATTATTGTCATAATTCCACCATTTGGAAGCAGTAGGGTAGACATGCTTTCCGCTTGGTAGGATGTGTTAGTGCCATCAATTTTGTAGATATAGGTTCAAGGATTTGTTCATCTTAATCTGCAACTATATATGGATTTTTAAGCTTTTGCCTAGTAATTAAACTCATAATTAAAATAATGTAGGTTATTTAACTACATACATGCCATAAATTCTGACAGGAAATACTTGGACGTGCCTTGCGAGGGTGGTAACAAACAAGAACACAATGACCAAACTTCAAATGCCAATCCACCCACCAAGCTATACGATTGGCATGTACAATCGATCGACTCCTTCTAATCAAATTTGAATACAATAGAAGAAGTTTAAAAAAAATTCAAAATGAGATCAACTTGTGCATTGAGTCATCCTTTGTTATTTATTTGCTTGTAAAAATAGAAACATAGGCATATGAATGTATTCGAAACACTTCACTTTTCAACGGGGAAGGGACCCGAAGGTCCCAGAAAAACAAAAAAAGATTACAATAGTAGTACTCCTTTGAGAAGGCAGTAGAAGAAGGATCCTCGAAGAGCCAAATGCTTTTATTATCCACAGCTGTTCGGCTCTTTTCCTTCTCGTGTAAGCTATCGCGCAATGATTATACTAGGCTGCTCGATTATACTAATGGTCGGATGGTAGTACAACCATTTTCGCAAACTTCTGCGCCCTTCGTCATGTCAGCATCGTATCCCAGTGTGCAAGCAGTCTGCTCGAATGAAATACTCCTAAGTACGTACGGTATTCCCTCCAAAGACACACCACACGGTATTCCCTCCAAAGACGCACCGTCGCCCCGATCTGCTCGAATGAAATACTCCAAAATACTTCTGCGCCCTTCGTCATGTCAGCATCGTATCCCAGTGTGCAAGCAGTCTCCTATGAAATGGAGACGACATTTTGTTGAAAAGTGTCGGTGCATGCTATATACCACACTAGTATGAGAGTTTTTACAGCATTATTCCGATTTCCACAGAATGCATTAAATTTGGACGCGATGCCACACTGACAAGAGTGGTTTAAACAAGGCCATTATTTTTATTATGTTATATTACTACAATACTCCAAGGTAGCACTAGTAGCCTTCGGTTGTACTCTGCCGGTCGCGCTGCCTCATTCGACCAGACTTTATTCTTCTTCTCATATATATATACAAAATACTGTCTGCCGAGGTTCGATGACCGCACCGTCGCCCCTCTCCGCGCCGCCGTCTTGGGCCGCGCCACCATTCTCCCCGCCGAGTTCTCCCCCGTCCCCGACGCACCACCGTCAAGCACCACCGGACCGATCTTCGCAGGTATGTACATCTCCAACCTCCGGCGAGTACAGAGGTTCATCGGTCATTGTGTTCGATATAACCTTAATTTGGGGATTGCAATGTGAGTAACTTACTGGGTTTTCTAGGAAATGAAAACGGCGTCGCTCGATGCCTACACTGCGTCGGCGGATACATGGAAAGCGGAGACGGATGCTCTGCATGCATCGGCGGAGACATGTAAAGCGGATGCGGAGGCAAAGGCGAAGGCGGTGGCTAGGACGGGCCCGGGCGCTGTGGCGCTGGCAAATGCTCGTATCGAAGCTGCATTTTGTTGGAAAGTCTTGGCGCGTGCTTCGAGAGTTTTGGCGGCGCAGCCGGGAGAACCGTCGGAGGCTTCGAAGCTGGCTGCTTTGAACGCGTCGAGAGCTTGGATGGTGACTTCATCTAAGGCGGCGCTTGTTGCATTTGATCGTGACTCGTCAACCCCTTTGTAAGTTCTACCTTCCCCAACTGCAATGAGGTTAGATCTGGTGGATTGGGTTTTTTGCCCAAACCAGACGTGATGATGCATTGAGATGTTTTTGTATTTTTGATGATGCATTCTGCTTCTTTTGTAATTTGGGTGATTCATTATGCTTTTTAGGTAGTAATTTTTCTGATGCACTCACCTCTTCAGGAATTTTTCATGGTTTTTTTTGTTTTTGTTTTTCTGTCAACCTAGCTAATGCTCTCTGCTGTTTAGCCAAAAGTTGGATGATGCATTGTACTGTTTACATATATTTTACTCTGATGATGCATTTTGCTCTTTTAGCCTTTTAGGTAATTTTTCTGATTCCTTGAACAGTGTGGGAAATTTCGATGAAGAATTTTGCTGTCAACTTAGATGATGTATTGTGCTGTTTACATTTTATTACCTATATCAAAGCTAACCCCATCTGATGTTACCACAGCGTTTTGGGTCCTGTAGAGGTCTCTTTTTCCTCCAATCGTGTTGACACGTTAGCAATTATTACTGTATATGCGAGATTGCCTTCCGTTGGTGCGTCCTATTTTTGTGGTGTTTTTGCAAATTAAGGGCTTCATTGATTATGCAACAGGATTACAATTGCATTGTCCTGTTTACAATATTTTGATTTTGCTGATGCATTGTGCTGTTCACATTATTTTGATTTTGCTGATGCATTGTCCTGTTTACATTATTTTGATTTTGCTGATGCATTGTGCTGTTTACACTATTTTGATTTTGCTGATGCACCGTGCAGTTTAGGAAACTTTGATGATGAATTAGATGATGCATTTTGCTGCTTAGTCAAATTAGATGTTGCATTTTGTTTTAAAAAATAGATGATGCAGTGTGCTGTTTACATAATTTTGACGATGCATCGTGCGATTTGCATAATCCTACCAGCTTCAGTCGAAGGACACCCACAACAATCAACGATCTGCCTGGAGATGTAGTCTCTCAGATTCTTGTCAGGCTTCCTCCCCATCCAACCTGCTTACTAGCTGCATCAGGCACCAAGAAAGCATGGAGGCAATGTATGGGAAGCAATTATTTCAGAAAGCTAACTGTGTCACACAACGGAGGAAACCCGTTGCTAGGGTTTTTCACCAACAACTCCGAGGACAATCGATTCATCACAGAGCATGATCTTCACCCGGCCATCTTGAAGATGCTGGCAATCCCGTCTCAAGTGAACGGTCCCAAAATCTATGTCCTGGGATGCCGCGATGGTATGGTGCTACTCCATTCTAATGTATCCAGAGGGTATATATCAGTCTGGGATCCAATTAGGCAAGTTCTCACAGCGATACCAGAACCACCATTGTGGCGCAATCACACAATTGAAAGCAGCGGCTCAATTCTCTGTTCGAGAAACAACTCTGAACCGTTTACACATTGTGGCAAGTTCTCGGTTGTTTGGATAACAACTAAACGTTACGATGCACAGGCTCATATCTACTCACCAGATTCAAAAGAATGGGAGTTTCTAGCTCGATCAACTCCGATGCTGTCAGAGATTGACCGTAGACCGGCAACTCTCATAGGGGGTATTTTGTACTGGCCAACGAAGTCTAGATATATCATTGAGCTTGACCATGCAAAGAAGGCTCTGAAATATATTCAGTGCCCTCATGAGACGCATGATATATTCATGCTTAACATTCACATCTTCAAGGGACATAATGGAGATGTTGCCCTTGCTGTTATAAGAGACTTCACCCTACAAACATGGACCAGTACAAGATCATCAACAGGCGATCACGAGTCATGGACATGTCATATAAATTTTGAATTGGATACTTTTTTTGGCCTTGACACATCATTTCCATACAATTGGAAACATGCAGTAAGGTTACTCTGCGTATTTGAGGACAAAAATGAGCTGGTTGTACGGGCAAAGGAGGGAGTATTCCAATTAGATATGAGCAACTGGCAGTGGAGAAAGTACAATTCTGCTAGACGTTGGTGCACTTTACATCCCTACTCAGTTAGACCGGGTTAGTCATTCATATGTAACCTTTGCATTCATTTACATATGACTTTTGCTGATCAATTTGTTCATTTCCTGACAGTAACCGACCTGATCCAGAGTGCAACATCAAGGACACGAAAAAGAACGCGCTGTCAGGAACCCATCTAATTCAAAGTTCAACATCCATAAGAGAAAAGGAAGTCGCATATGAAGGAGCAAGGCTTGTTTGGGCAAGAAGTGATAGCCCAGCTTTTGTTTGGTCTGATGTCTTTTAGTTTTCGTTCTGGTGGAAATGTCGCTGCACCATTTGTTTGTACTGCAGCTCCATAGTGCTAGCTGCTAGTACGTTGGCGCTGTCCTACGTCTGCTTGTTTTGGGGGCATAAATATGCCACGAAACCTTTGTTTTATGTGATCAAACGGTCATCTCTGCATGTATATGTTCGGGTTCTGATGAAACCTTTTTTGTGATCTGTACATATATTTGAGTCAGTCTGTGTTTTGTTTTATGATGGGCAGGAGTATTTGTTTTACTACACCATTGTTTATCCGAATTGTATTACTCACTCTATTCAAAAAGTTAGCGGCTCACCTTTTTCCTTCAAGATACGGATGTATCTACACACTAAAAACATATATAGATGAAACATCTTCAGACAAAGTTTAGTCACTTATGTATGGACGGGGGTAGTATTATTTATGTTGTGCTCCCAAACAAGCAGACATCGGACAGCGCCTGTTTAAAGTTCATATGTGTAATCTTATTCCCTTTGGAAGTTAAGCATTAAACTCTACTAGTACAACCGTGGTGGTCTTGTGATGTAGTACTCTTTTGATGCATTTGTGATGTAGTAGTACAGTACTTTTTTTTGAACTGGTATAGTACTATCTAAGAAGAGTACTCCCTCCGATTCACATTCATTTTACACCAATAAATATGGATCGGAGCGAGGGAGTAAATTAAACATGGCATCTCGTGCATGAAGCTTGACAGATCGATCAGGTTGGCTAGAATGGCAATACAATGCTCCTCATTAGGCAAATGCATGCCATGTACGATAGTATACATCCAGTAAAGAAGTCTATACTGACATAAAAAAGACTACATTGGGGATGAGAGTCAATTGGGGAATCTACAATACATAAAATCTTGCTCGTAGCTGATTTTGGCTAAGAGGGTTTTACTCACATTACACGTGCCACTTTCCTTGTCTGCAAAACAAGTTCCAATAAAGGAAGAGGAAAGAAGAGGACATTGTGGGCGAGATTGAACACCTTTTTATGTGTTAAGCTGAGGCCTTGTTTAGCTGAGGATTTCGACTTAGGCCTAACAGCTCAGCACACCCAGAAATAAATTTCCTTGCGCGCACCACTGTCAGCAAAAATAACAAAATTAGCACGCAAGATTAAGAACGAAGTGAATTTAAGTAACTTGGTTAGCTTTTCAAGCAATATATTCAGAGAAAGAGCACACATGTCCGGCAAATAATCGTAAGAGAAGAACAATAAATCTAAGGCATTCCACTTCATATGCAGAAGGGACGCGACAGCGCATGGATTCATACCTTGAGTCGACTCTGGCTCGTAGAAGGGCGGTCGCGCCTCGAGGATGCCGGCGACGTCTCCACCTCGATCTCACATGTGACTGCTTCTCGGTGGGCGGTGCGCCACGCCATGTAGAAGATCTATCAAAAGAGGAGAGCCCGATGACGCTACCGACGCCTCAACCTTGATAGCACCGGCTTGTTGCTCCGCACCGAGATGCGCCACGTGCAAGATTTAGCGGATGCGCCAATTTTAGAGATATGTCATGATCGTTGTAACAAATTTCAACATGATGATGATTTGATCCTGCACTCGGCCTTGAACATAAGTACTAGTACAGTCTCACAATTTTTTTATCATTATACTTTGCGAGATTTAGCGGATGCGCCAAATTCAGAGATAGATCATGATCATGGTAACACAATTTTCAATGTAATGATGATTTGATGTTGCACTAGACCTTGAACATAAGTACTAGTACGGTCTCACAATTTTGTATCATTATACTTTGCAAGTTTTAGCGGATGCGCCTATTTTCAGAGGATCATGGTAACAAATTTTCAACGTGATGATGATTTGATGTTGCACTCGACCTTGAACAGAAGTACTACTACTGTCTTACAATTTCTTTATCATTATACTTTGCAAGATTTAGCAGATGCGCCAAATTCAGAGATAGATCATGATCATGGTAACAAATTTTCAACGTGATGATGATTTGATGTTGCACTCGAACTTGAACAGAAGTACTAGTACAATCTCACAATTTTTTTATCATTATACTTTGCGAGATTTAGCGGATGCGCCAAATTCAGAGATAGATCATGATCATGGTAACACACTTTTCAATGTAATGATGATTTGATGTTGCACTCGACCTTGAACATAAGTACTAGTACGGTCTCACAATTTTGTATCATTATACTTTGCAAGTTTTAGCGGATGCGCCCATTTTCAGAGGTAGATCATGATCATGGTAACAAATTTTCAACGTGATGATGATTTGATGTTGCACTCGAACTTGAACAGAAGTACTAGTATGGTCTCACAATTTTTATTATAATTATACTTTGAAAGATATAGCGGATGCGCCAATTTCAGAGATAGATCATGATCATGGTAACAAATTTTCAACGTGATGATGATTTGATGTTGCACTCGGCCTAGAATAGAAGTACTAGTACGGTCTCACAATTTTTTTTATCATTATACTTTGATATAGCGGATACGCTAATTTCAGAGATAGATCATGACCATGGTAGTGACCAATATTCAAGGTGATGATGATTTGATTTTGCACTCGGCCTTGAACAGAGGTACTAGTACGGTCTCACAATTTTTTATCATTATACTTGGACGGTGGCCAAATTCAAAATCTCATAGCGGCAAAACTTCCCGCCCACAAAATACAAAAATTTCACACGCTTCCAAATTCCCATTCTACCCCTGTGGAGATGGCAGCAAAGTCGGTTGGTGGGGGGGTCTGCCCGTCATTTTTTGGATCACCACCTCCCTAGCCCGGAAACCCTCCCAAAAAAATTCATTTCCCTCAGACCACCCACCGGAACTTCCCAAGTCCCTCTCTCCCACCTCCACGACCACCGCACCGGAACATCCCCGCCGGACTTCCCTGGCCTACCCGAGCCTCGCGATCCTCGTCATCCGGCTGCCTGCCGGAGCCGCTTCATCGACGCCGTCATCAACCGGACCGGATCATCCCCGCCGAACCTCGAAACCATATGCTCATCCAGCAGTCTACCGCAGTCGCTTCAGCTGCGGTATCGTCCACCCCGCCGGAGCCGCTTCGCCGGATCCGTCGTCCACCGCATCGGATCTTGCTCACCGACACCGCTGTGCATGAACCGGATCTGCTTCACCGGCGCAGTGCATGATCTAAACTCTTCTACTGTCGCTTTTCTATTGCTTGCCTGCAAGTTCTTGTTTAATCTTGGGGGAACCTGTTTGTGCTAACGACGCGCCGTTACGTTTTTGCAGATGAGATGAGTAACCATGAAGTGTAATGGCCGTCTCTCCAACCCCAAGTAGCACATGTAGCGTACTTCATCACCGGATCTATCAACCCCAGGAAGATCTGCTGTGACTCCCACAGAGTGCTTCTCCTAATGTAAGTCCCTTGTTTTAGCGCCATGTTCTGGGTTCAGTTTCTTGTTTGTCTGAAGCTCTTTTAGTTCATTCCTAGCTATGACCGTAACACGTTGCTATTTTCTACTTCATTGCTAACTTTAAGCGATTGAACATTTTGGTTTGCATTCCCTGCTCTGTAGATGTAGCCATCATAACTTCTATCTTGCTCAGTCGTTGTTACAAAAATTATAGGTATTATAGTAACATCCTGCTATTATTTAGTTCATGGCCAATTTTAAGTAATTGCACATGTTGGTTCGCATTCCCTGCTCTATAGCTTTTGGCATCGTAACTTCTATATTTGGTTTACATTCCCTGCTCTGTAGATCTAGCCATCATAACTTTATCTTGCTCAGTCGTTGTTACAAAAATTATGGCCTGCTACTATGTTGTTTGTGCCAATTTTTTACTCCATGAACATGTTGGCTTGCATTCCCTGTACTACAGGTGATGCCATTGTTTTGTATCTAGTTCATTGTAAGCTAACAAAGTAAGGACTTAGTTTGGCATGCTATCACTCTGCTATCTAGCCTGTAGTACAAATAAACTTGTCATACTACTAGATAATAATTTTGCGTGCCATCTTGTTCTTCAAAAGCTGCATTATTGACTTGTTTATCTGACTTGGCATGACGCTCACATATGGAAAGCTGAACATATTGGTTTGCATTCCCTCTTATACAAGTTCACAGGTGATCCCACTATATTCTGTATCTGGTCCATCCTAAGCTCCAGCATCAACTATCCTCTATGTGTTGCTCATTACAAGTTTATATCCCGAAACATCTTGATTTGCATCCCCTTCACTATAAGTTCAGGAGTATTATTTAGTTCACGGCCAAAATGAAGTAATTGCACTTGGCACATGTTGGTTCACATTCCCTCCTCTTTAGCTTTTGCCATCGTAACTTCTATTTTTTGGTTTACATTCCCTGCTCTGTAGATGTAGCCATCATAACTTCATCTTGCTCAGTCGTTGTTACAAAATTTATAGCCTGCTACTCTGTTGTTCATGCCAATTTTGTACTCCCTGAACATGTTGGTTTGCATGGGACTCGACAGTAGTAAGTCTGCTGTTTCATTCTAACATGCTCTGTTATATTGGCTGTTGGTATGCGGCATGCACTCTTTGTTTGCTTATTGTGCGCATTACAATGATCTTGTTATAACGACGAAATGATGAGTTCCAAATTCTTTGGCAAACAATATTGTAGTGTCTTTGCCTTTCCATTGTTGCTGTCTTAACTTGTAATGTCTTTGTTTCAGATATAGGTGCTGCATGGACAACTTAAAAGATTGCCGAATCGCTTCATTGTATTGCTAGGTTTAATTACCATTCAATTTCTCTGGGTTCTGTAATATTTTTTCAATGCCTTGCAGCTGATGTAATATTTAGTTAGTTTTTATAGTTCTTTCGCGCATTTTTTCTTTGGTGCTTGTGGTAAGTGAGGCTATCCGACAGAAATCAATGCTGCGTAAATATTCTCAGTATCTAAATCACGAATTCCCATCCCTTAAACGGCCCATTTAAGCGAAATCACATATGTGCCTGCCCGCAAATTCCTAAAGCCCATATTATGCCGGCATATAAACAGCAACTAAACGGGCTGGCCCACTTACTTATTGGGCCAGCCCATTTGATTGACGGTGGACCCCACACTCTAGTTGGGCTGGCCCACTTGCTTTAAGGTGGACCCCACCCACTACTTAGTTGGGCCAGCCCAATTGCTTTTGTGGTGGACCCCACATACTAAATGGTGGCCCTTTAAGAGGAAAGTGGGACCCTTTGTGTTTTTGGCCCGGCCCACTATCTTGTTGGGCCGGCCCACTGCTATACGGTGGACCCCACATACTAATTGGGCCGGCCCTTTAACAGGAAAGTGGGACCCACCTGTGCTTTTGGCCGGCCCACTATCTTGTTGGGCCAGCCCACTTGCTATATGGTGGTCCCACATGGTAAATGGGCCGGCCCTTTAATAGGAAGGTGGGACCCTGTGTTTTTGGCCCGGCCCACTATCTTGTTGGGCCGGCCCACTTTCTATATGGTGGACCCCACATACCAATTGGGCCGGCCCATTAACAGGATGTGGGACCCACTGTGTTTTGGCCGACCCACTATCTTGGTGCCCACTTGCTATATGGTGGTCCCCACATACTAAATGGGCGGCCCTTTAACAGGAAGGTGGGACCCCTGTGTTTTTGGCCCGCTATCTTGTTGGGCCCACTTGCTATATGGTGGACCACACATACTAAATGGGCCGACCATTAAATGGAATGTGGGACCCACCTATGTTTTTGGCCCGGCCCACTAGCTTGTTGGGCCGGCCCTTGCTATACGGTGGACCCCACAAACTAAATGGGCCGGCCTTTTAATAGGAAAGAGGGACCACTGTGTTTTGGCGGCCCACTTGCTTCTTGGGCGGCCCGTTCTTGTAAGGTGGACCCCACATGTTAAATGGGCCGGCCCATTTAAGTTTTGACCAGTCAACCTTAGAGGTTAGGCCCGGCCCACGTAACTAATGGACCAGCCCAGCTATATAGTTGACCGGTCAAACTATGTCATCTGGCCCGGCCCGCTTAAGACGTGGCAGGCCTCGTGTGGGCCTACCATCTACCACGGGGTTTCAGCCGGTTAACGCCGTTAACTGGCAGTTAACGGCGTCTGCCACGTGTCAGTTTGCATGACGTCAGCAGTCAACGGGCTCCCGAAAACACTTCCGCAACGGTCCGATTTTCCGTGGCGGAAGGGCGCCCAAGCGCGACGGACCGAAAAAATCGTCGTTGGACTTTGCCTGACGCAGTTTCGACAACGGAACCCATATCGTCGGGTTAGGCCCATAGGCGACGAAAAATGCCCCTTAGTTGACGATTTTGGGACGTTGTCTATCAGAACTTTTCTTGTAGTGTTATCCCTAGTAAGGTAGTAAAAGAAAAGCCCAAGGCCATAATAGATCTTGAAAATATTGTCACTATCCAATCATTAAAACCATGCTACTCGATCTAATACACACATCACACCACACACGGTCTTGCATAGATATTGGTCAAAACAAATACTTGATGACCCACAAGTATAGGGGGTGTATCGTAGTACTTTCGATAAATAAGAGTGTCGAATCCAACGAGGAGCAGAAGGTGTTGACAAGCAGTTTCGATGAAGGATTCACTGTAAATGCTCACAGACAAGTTTTCAGGGGGTTTTGATATAGCAGATAAATAAAGTACAAGTAAATAAAATGCGAGAGTAATAGTTGCAGCGAGTGGCCCAATCCTTTTTAGCACAAAGGACAAGCCGGTTTGTTTACTTATAATGACCAAACGTTCTTGAGGACACATGGGATTTAGTCTAGTGCTTTCGCTTCATATAGTTGATTAATCTTCATTGTTTTGATAAGTGTTGTGTGGGTGAACCTATGCTAATGCACCGCCCTTCCTAGGACTAATACATACTTGTGATTATACCCCTTGCAAGCATCCGCAAATACAAGAAAGTAATTAAGATAAATCTAACCACAGCCTTAAACTCTGAGATCCTGCTATCCCTCCTGCATCGATATACCAACGGGGGTTCAGGTTCTGTCACTCCGGCAACCCCACAATTAGCAAACGAATACAAGATGTACTCCCCTAGGCCCATAAAGGTGAAGTATCATGTAGTCGACGTTCACATGACACCACTAGAAGAATAACACCACAACTTAAATATCAAACCATTAAATATTACTCAACATAGTTCACTACTAACATTTAGACTTCACCCATGTCCTCAAGAACTAAACGAACTACTCACAAGACATCATATGGAACATGATCAGAGGTGATATGATGATGAATAACAATCTGAACATAAACCTTGGTTCAATGGTTTCACTCAATAGCATCAATAACAAGTAGTAATCAACACCGGGAAAGTTTCCCCTATCAAACAATCAAGATTCAACCCTAGATGTTACAGCGGTGACGAGGTGCAGCGGTGGAGATGGCGGTGTCGATGGTGGAGATGATGATGATGATGATCCCAATGAAGTCCAGCTCGATGACGGTGGCGATGGCGACGATTTCCCCCTCCGGGAGGGAATTTCCCCGGCGGATTCCTGCCCGCCGGAGAGATCTTTTCTCTCTGGTGTTTCTCCGCCCCGCAGAGGCGGCTGTGTCTATTCTGGCTTATCCCCCGTGCCTTAGGTTTTGGGACGAAGAAGTACGCGAAGGAGAGGCGGCGAAGGGGGCTGTGGGCCCCCTCCCACAAGGCGGCGCGGCCAGGCCTGGGCCGCGCGGCCTATGGGGGGCCATGGCGGCCCTCTCGGTCCCTCCTTTTGGCTGGCTTCGTCTTCTGGAAAAATAAGATGTTCTGTGTAATTTCCGTCAATTGTTGATCTTCAGAAATATGGTGTCCTGACGGTGCTTTTTCCAGCAGAATCCTGACTCCGGTGAATAATTCTCCAATGATCATGAAACATGCAAAATAGGTGAAATAACATAAGTATCATCTCTAAATATGAAATATATCAATGAATAACAGCAATTTATGATATAAAATAGTGATGCAAAATGGACGTATCAACTCCCCCAAGCTTAGACCTCGCTTGTCCCCAAGCGAAACTGAGCTCAATGAACAAGACCACATGTTTATGGAGTGAAGAGTCGATAAATAAAATACGGACAAGAAGCATCATATTGATTCACACAAGATATTCTAGTAAACATCCTCCTCATATAACTCAACTTGAAATAAGTAAAGAGAAATCACAAATAGAGGTGCATAGGAAATCATAAACGGTTATGGCAAACTTTGTTCTTGGTCAGAGAACTATTAACGGATTGTACTTATCTTCTAAGCAAAGCCTTTATATCAGAATTTATATGGCAGGGCTTTCATCCTTAATCATAACAATCTCCTCATAATCATTGATAGCTTTCAAAGTCATATTCATTCAGATAAAATTTGTACTAAACAAGAAAGCATAAAAGACATGATTAACTAGATCATAGCATAAATGGTTGGATCACAACAACTCAATTGCTTGCTTAAGATAGAGGGAAATAGGTTTACTGACTCAACATAAAAGTAAAAGATAGGCCCTTCGCAGAGGGAAGCAGGGATTAAATCATGTGCTAGAGCTTTTCAAGTTTTGAAATCATATAAAGAGCATAAAAGTAAGATTTTGAGCGGTGTTTGTTGTTGTCAACGAATGGTAGTGGGCACTCTAACCCCCTTGCCAAACAGACCTTCCAAGAGCGGCTCCCATGAAGGACGTCATCTCTACCAGCAAGGTAGATCATCCCCCTTCTCTTTTGTTTACACATGTATTTTAGTTTTATTATGGATGACACTCCCCCAACCTTTGCTTTCACAAGCCATGGCTAACCGAATCCTCGGGTGCCTTCCAACATTTCTCATACCATGGAGGAGTGTCTATTGCAAAATTAAGTTGCTTACTGATAAATCAGGGCAAAACATGTGAAGAGAATTATTAATGAAAGTTATTAATTGGGGCTGGGAACCCCGTTGCCAGCTCTTTTTGCAAAATTATTGGATAAGCGGATGTGCCACTAGTCCATTGGTGAAAGTCCGCCCAACAAGATTGAAAGATAAAACACCACATACTTCCTCATGAGCTATAAAACATTGACACAAATAAGGAGTAATATAGTTTGAATTATTTAAAGGTAGCACATGAAGTATTTACTTGGAGTGGCGCAAAATACCACATAGTAGGTAGTTATGGTGGACACAAATGGCATGGGTTTGGTCTAAGGTTATGGATGTATGAGAAGCATTCCCTCTCAATACAGGTCTTTGGCTAGCAAGGTTGGGTAGCAAGCATAAGAGTTGAGGGAAGCAAACAAATATACATGTGATAGAAACAATCATGCATCTTTCTCGTAAGCACAAGCAATTTTAACTTCAGAATACTAAACTCATTAGCAGAAAGATAATAAAGTAATATATCTACATGTATTTCCTCTTTTATTTAAACTCAAAGTGTTGTTGCTATTGACCAATGCTAAGTTTGCCAAAACCAAATAGATTTACTTGATGCTCCCAAAGTGATATCAATACTAATGTCAAGAGTAATCATATAACAGAAATTGCAAACTAAAATAAAGTGTGCAAAAAGTAAATGATAAGACTTCTCATTAATATTCCATAACGATAACTCACACCAACGGATACATAGATAACCAACTAAGAGAGATACTTCCACACTGCAAACTATCTTATATGATAACTTCCCTACTCATGATATGACACTACTTGATAGTAAAAAGATAAAGATAGTGATGATGTGATACCGCGGCACTCCCCCAAGCTTGGAACAAACCAAGGGGATGCCAATACCGATGATGAATTACTCCTTCGATGGTGATGGTGGTGGATTCTTCTCGTCATCAGACTTCCAAGGAAGAGGCTCTCCATCAACAAACGATGTCTTGGTCTCAGGAATCCTGAAACTAGCAGCATAGCTAATGCGTTTAAACCTGTTTTCATACTCACAGTTTTGACTCTGAACATCTTAAACGAGTGGAAACGGGACGCCGCGGGGCTGTCACCATAGGGCGGCGCGGCCAGGCTGGGGCCCGCGCTGGCCTATGGGGGCACGCCCTCGTGCGTCTCCTCCACTCTGTTTCGATCTCGTAATTTTTCATATTTTCCAAAAATAGCAGAAATATTGTTCGGAAAGTTAAACGCGGACTTTTTATTACTAAAACTGTTACCTATTCAAAGTCGAACTCTGCAGAACTGTCAATTTGGTCTTTGATGAAAGCTTCCGGAGTCATCACTTGAATAACATCAATATCTTCATTATAAGAATCTCCAGAAATATAATGCTTGAGTCTTTGTCCATTCACCACTTGTGTAGCATCATCTTTCAGCGAGGCAATTTTTATTGCTCCTGAACGATACACCTCCTCAATGACATATGGTCCTTCCCATTTTGAGAGTAATTTCCCTGCAAAAAATCTGAGACGAGACCGATACAATAGGACTTTATCTCCAACATTAAATTCTCTTTTAATAATTCTTCTATCATGCCATTTCTTAACCTTCTCCTTAAAAAGTTTAGCATTTTCATAAGCTTCACTTCTCCATTCATCTAAAGAACTCAATTGTAGCAACCTCTTCTTACCGGCAAGTTTAAAATCTTTATTAAGTTCTCTTACAGCCCAATAAGCTTTGTGCTCTAGTTCTAAAGGTAAATGACAAGCTTTTCCATAAACCATTTTATAAGGAGACATTCCCATAGGATTTTTATAAGCAGTTCTATAAGCCCACAATGCTTCCTTTAACTTACTAGCCCAATTCTTTCTAGATTTATTAACAGTCTTTCCAAGATATATTTAATTTCTCTATTTGATAATTCTACTTGCCCACTAGTTTGAGGATGATAAGCTGAAGCAATTCTATGATTAATACCATATTTAGCAAGAGTTTTTCTAAAACCACCATGAATAAAGTGAGAACCTCCATCAGTCATAATATATCTAGGTACTCCAAATCTAGGAAAAATAACATCTAAAAGCATTTTTAAAGAGGTCTCACCATCAGCACTTTTTGTAGGTATGGCTTCTACCCATTTAGTAACATAATCAACATCGACAAGTATATGAGTGTTACCTTCTGAAGAAGGGAAAGGACCCATGAAGTCAAATCCCCAACAATCAAATGGTTCAATAACAAGAGTATAATTCATAGGCATTTCATTGCGTTGATGTCTACTCACGCTTCTTTCTGTGACAGTGTTGGGCCTCCAAGAGCGAGGTTTGTAGAACAGCAAGTTTTCCCTTAAGTGGATCACCCAAGGTTTATCGAACTCAGGGAGGAAGAGGTCAAAGATATCCCTCTCAAGCAACCCTGCAATCACGATACAAGAAGTCTCTTGTGTCCCCAACACACCTAATACACTTGTCAGATGTATAGGTGCACTAGTTCGCGAAGAGATAGTGAAATACAAGTAGTATGGATGTATATGAGTGGTAATAGTAATCTGAATAAAATATGGCAGCGAGTAAACATGCAACAGAACAGTAAATAAACGGTGATTCGATGTTTGGAAACAAGGCCTAGGGATCATACTTTCACTAGTGGACACTCTCAACATTGATCGCATAATAAATAACTCTTTCTCATATGTGCTACATACACTCTTTTGTTGGATGACAAACATCAGTCGTTGTGTAGGGCTACAAGAGCTCCCTCAAGCCGGAGTTAACAAGCGCCACAACATTCGGCATTCATATTTAAGTAACCTTAGAGCATAATAGATCATTGCAAAATAAACCGAGAACTAACATAGCATACACACTGTCCACATTACGCTATGAAAGGAGGAATAGATCACATCAATACTATCATAATGATAATTAACTCCACAACCTACAAGAGATCATGATCATAGCCTACGACAAGAACCACACGGTGCACACACTAGCACCTTTACACCATGCAGGAGGAATAGACTACTTTAATAACATCACATGAGTAGCACATAAACTAGTAGCGATACAAAGCTCATATGAATCTCAATCATGTAAGGCAGCTCATGAGATCATTGTATTGAAGTACATAGGAGAGAGATTAACCACATAGCTACCGGTACAACCCTTAGCCTCGATGGAGAACTACTCCCTCCTCATGGGAGACAGCAGCGGTGATGAAGATGGTGGTGGTGTCGATGGAGGAGCCTTCGGGGGCACTTCCCCGTCCCGGCGGCGTGCCGGAACAGAGACTCCTCTCCCCCAGATCTTGGCTTCGCGGTGGCGGCGGCTCTGGAAGGTTTCTCGTACCGTGGCTTATCCGTATAGGGTTTTCGCGACGGAGACTTTTTATAGGCGAAAGGGCAGCCTCGGAGGGCCCTGGTGGGGCCACACCATAGGGGCGCGCCCCCTTGGCCGCGCCGCCCTGTGGGGTGGGCCCCCCGAGCTCCCCTCGGTGCCTCTCGGGTGTTGGAAGCTTCGTGCAGAAATAAGATATTGGGCATTGATTTCGTCCGATTCGAGAATATTTCCTTACGAGGATTTCTGAACCAAAAGAAAACAGGAACTGGCACTTCGGCATCTCGTCAATAGGTTAGTTCCGGAAAACGCATCAAAACGATATAAAGTGTGAACAAAACATGTAGGTATTGTCATAAAACAAGCATGGAACATCAGAAATTATAGATACGTTGGAGACGTATTAGCATCCCCAAGCTTAGTTCCTACTCGCCCTCGAGTAGGTAAACGATAACAACAAATAATTTCTGAAGTGACATGCTACCATCATAATCTTGATCAACATTATTGTAAAGCATATGACATGAATGGAGTGATTCAAAGCAATGATCTATAGTTTGACAAATAGATGACATATAGCAAAACTTTTCATGAATAGTACTTTCAAGACAAGCATCAAAAAGTCTTGCATAAGAGTTAACTCATAAAGCAATAAATTCAAAGTAAAGGCATCGAAGCAACACAAAGGAAGATATAAGTTTCAGTAGTTGCTTTCAACTTTCAACATGCATATCTCATGGATAATTGTCAACACAGAGTAATATGATGAATGCAAATAAGCAAGTATGTAAGAATCAATGCACAGTTGACACAAGTGTTTGCTTCTAAGATGGAAGGAAGTAGGTAAACTGACTCAACATAAAGTAAAAGATAGGCCCTTCGCAGAGGGAAGCAGGGATTAAGTCATGTGCTAGAGCTTTTCAAGTTTTGAAATCATATAGAGAGCATAAAAGTAAAATTTTGAGAGGTGTTTGTTGTTGTCAACGAATGGTAATGGGTACTCTAACTACCTTATCAACCAGACTTTCAAGAGCGGCTCCCATGAAGAACGTTATCTCTACCAGCAAGGTAGATCATCCCTCTTCTCTTTTGTTTACACATGTACTTTAGTTTTATTTATTAGATGACACTCCTCCCAACAAGCCATGGCTACCGAATCCTCGGGTGCCTTCCAACATTCACATACCATGGAGGAGTGTCTATTTGCAAATTTAAGTTGCTTACTGATAAATCAGAGCAAAACATGTGAAGAGAATTATTAATGCAAGTTAATTAATTGGGGCTGGGAACCCCATTGCCAGCTCTTTTTGCAAAATTATTGGATAAGCGGATGAGCCACTAGTCCATTGTGAAAGTCTGTCAAAAGTAAATGACAAGATTGAAAGATAAAACACCACATACTTCCTCATGAGCTATAAAACATTGACACAAATAAGAGATAATAGCTTTTGAATTGTTTAAAGGTAGCACATGAAGTATTTACTTGGAATGGCAGAAAAATACCACATAGTAGGTAGATATGGTGGACACAAATGGCATGGGTTTTGGCTCAAGGTGTTTGGATGCACGAGAAGCATTTCCTCTCAGTACAAGGCTTTGGCTAGCAAGGTTGTTTGAAGCAAACACAAGTATAAACCGGTATAGCAAAACTTACATAAGAATATATTGCAAGCATTATAAGACTCTACACTGTCTTCCTTGTTGCTCAAACACTCTTACCAGAAAATATCTAGACCTTAGAGAGACCAATCATGCAAACCAAATTTCAACAAGCTCTATGGTAGTTCTCCACTTCTAGATTTAACTACATGATGCAAGAGCTTAAACAAGATTTATAAGAGCTCAAAACAATTGCCAAGTATCAAATTATTCAAGACCATATGAAGCATTTTCTGATTCCAACCAAATAGAAACAAGTGAAGCGATCAACTTTCGCCCTTGAACATTAAAAGTAAAGCTAAGAACACATGTGTTCATACGCAACAGCGGAGCGTGTCTCTCTCCCACACATGAGCATGAATTTATTCAGAGAATGAAAATAACAAAACGAAAATAAAAGCACACAGACGCTCCAAGTAAAGTACATAAGATGTGACGGAATAAAAATATAGTTTCACTAGAAGTGACACGATAAGTTGTCGATGAAGAAGGGGATGCCTTGGGCATCCCCAAGCTTAGAGCTTGAGTCTTCTTAAAATATGCAGGGATGAACCACCGGGGCATCCCCAAGCTTAGACCTTTCACTCTTCTTGATCATAGTATATCATCCTCTTCTATTGACCCTTGAAAACTTCCTCCACACCAAACTTCAAGCAAACTCATTAGAGGGTTAGTGCATAATAAAAATTCACATGTTCAGAGGTGACACAATCATTCTTAACACTTCTGGACATTGCACAAAGCTTCTGAAAGTTAATGGAACAAAGAAACTCATTCAACATAGCAAAAGCGGCAATGCGAAATAAAAGGCAGAATCTGTCAAAAACAGAACAGTCCGTAAAGATGAATTTTGCAGGGGCACTTAACTTGATCAAACGGAAAAACTCAAAACTAATGAAAGTTGCGTACATATCTGAGGATCACACACGTAAATTTGCATATTTTTCTGAGTTACCTACAGAGACTTCTGCGCAAATTCGTGACAAACAGCAAATCTGTTTCGCAGTGATCCAAATCTAGTATCAACTTTACCATAGAGATTTTACTTGGCACAAAAACATGATAAGGAGAGGTTGATACAGTAGTAAACAACTTCCAAGACTCAACAAAACAAAAATTGCTGTATTAAAATAAACACATGGGTTATCTCCCAAGAAGTTCTTTCTTTATAGCCATTAAGATGGGCTCAGTAATTTTAATGATACTCTCGCAAGAAAGAAGAGTTGAAGCAAAAGAGAACATCAAAAAGCAAATTTAAAACACATTTAAGCCTAACCCACTTCCTATGAAAAGGAATCTTGTACACAAACAAATTCATGAAGAACAAAGTGACAAGCATAGGAAGGCAACACAAGCGCAATTTCAAGATTCTCAACATAAAGAGGGGAAACTTAATATTATTAAGATGCATATAACCATGTTTCCCTCTCTCATAATAACTTTCAGTAGCATCATGAACAAACTCAACAATATAACTATCACATAAAACATTCTTGTCATGAGCCACATGCATAAAATTATTACTCTCCACATAAGCATAATCAATTTTATTAGTTGTAGTGGGAGCAAATTCAACAAAGTAGCTATCATTATTATTCTCATCAAGTGTAGGAGGCATAGTATAATCATAATAAAATTTACTCTCCATAGTAGGCGGCACCAAAAGACCACTATCATTGTAATCATCATAAATAGGAGGCAAAGTATCATCAAAGAAAATTTTCTCCTCAATGCTTGGGGGACTAAAAATGTCATGCTCATCAAAACCAGCTTCCCCAAGCTTAGAATTTTCCATATCATTAGCAACAATGGTGTTCAAAGCGTTCATACTAATATCATTGCTACTAGCATGCAAATAAGATTCCATAGGTTTTTTAATTTTTGCAGCAAACAATCCATGTTTTAACTCAGAAAATAGAATAAAAAGCTCACTGTTGCTTTCCATTATGCCTAACTAGTGTAAACAAGAAACCAAAAGATGCAATTGCAGGATCTAAAGGAAATAGCTTCGAGCACTTACAACGGCAACAGAAAATAACTTAGTTACCTGGGACCGGAGTATGAGTGCCTTTTACCTTTCCTCCCCGGCAACGGCGCCAGAAAATAGCTTGATGTCTACTCACGCTTCTTTTCCTGTAGACAGTGTTGGGCCTCCAAGAGCAGAGGTTTGTAGAACAGTAGCAAGTTTTCCCTTAAGTGGATCACCCAAGGTTTATCGAACTCAGGGAGGAAGAGGTCAAAGATATCCCTCTCAAGCAACCCTGCAATCACGATACAAGAAGTCTCTTGTGTCCCCAACACACCTAATACACTTGTCAGATGTATAGGTGCACTAGTTCGGCGAAGAGATAGTGAAATACAAGTAGTATGAATGTATATGAGTGGTAATAGTAATCTGAATAAAATATGGCAGCGAGTAAACATGCAACAGAACAGTAAATAAACGGTGATTCGATGTTTGGAAACAAGGCCTAGGGATCATACTTTCACTAGTGGACACTCTCAACATTGATCGCATAATAAATAACTCTTTCTCATATGTGCTACATACACTCTTTTGTTGGATGACAAACACCAGTCGTTGTGTAGGGCTACAAGAGCTCCCTCAAGCCGGAGTTAACAAGCGCCACAACATTCGGCATTCATATTTAAGTAACCTTAGAGCATAATAGATCATTGCAAAATAAACCGAGAACTAACATAGCATACACACTGTCCACATTACGCTATGAAAGGAGGAATAGATCACATCAATACTATCATAATGATAATTAACTCCACAACCTACAAGAGATCATGATCATAGCCTACGACAAGAACCACACGGTGCACACACTAGCACCTTTACACCATGCAGGAGGAATAGACTACTTTAATAACATCACATGAGTAGCACATAAACTAGTAGCGATACAAAGCTCATATGAATCTCAATCATGTAAGGCAGCTCATGAGATCATTGTATTGAAGTACATAGGAGAGAGATTAACCACATAGCTACCGGTACAGCCCTTAGCCTCGATGGAGAACTACTCCCTCCTCATGGGAGACAGCAGCGGTGATGAAGATGGTGGTGGTGTCGATGGAGGAGCCGGGGCACTTCCCCATCCCGGCGGCGTGCTGGAACAGAGACTCCTGTCCCCCAGATCTTGGCTTCGCGATGGCGGCGGCTCTGGAAGGTTTCTCGTACCATGGCTTATCCGTATAGGGTTTTCGCGACGGAGACTTTTTATAGGCGAAAGGGCAGCCTCGGAGGGGCCCTGTGTTGGGGTTCGTAGCATAGAAAACAAAAAAATTCATACCGCAAGACGAATAAATCCAAGATCTAATCTATGGAACACCCAAGATCTAATCTACAAGATCGAAGCAACGAGGTGGAGATGAGACTAACCCTTGAAGATTTCCAAAGCCTACGAGATCAGATCTCGTTGTTGATGTAGACGATCGTCCCGGTGCTGCAATCCGGCATCACTTCCGTACTCGGTCGCGCGTACGGTGTCGATGAAGCCCTTCCTCTCCCCGTTCCAGCGGGCAGCGGAGGTGTGGTAGATCTCCTCCAAATTCCAGCAGCACGACGGTGTGGTGGTGGTGGTGGAGGAAGAAAAGCTGCAGGGCTTCGCCAAGCCGGAGCGTATGGTGGAGGAGAGAGGCGGCCAGAGGAGGGGGCAAATCATGGGGTGGTGGCCGGCCACCCCCTCCCCTCTTTATATAGGGGGAGGGTCGGCTGGGGTGGCCCCCTTTCCCATCTAGGGTTAGGGGCGGTGGCCAAGTGGGGGAAGAGGATTTCTTCCCCCCAAGTTATCCCCTAGGGTTTTGGGGAAAACCCTAGGGGTTGGCCGGCTGGGCCTTGAGGGGCATGTGCCCCTGGCCCATTAGGCTAGGGAGCACCCCCTCGGCCCATGCTAGGCCTCCTAGGGTCGTGGGCCCACTGGTGGGACCCTCGGAACCTTCTAGAACCTTCCCGGTCATCCACCGGAAAAATCCCGAACTTTTCCAAAACCTAGAAATCAACTTCCCTTATATGAATCTTATTCTCCGGACTATTCCGGACCTCCTCGTGACATCTTGGATCACATCCGAGACTCCGAACAAACTTCGTCTCCATACCATATTCAAATCTACTTATGCGACATCGAACCTTAAGCGCGTCACCCTACGGTTCGCGAACTATGCAGACATGGTCGAGACTCCTCTCCGAGCAATAACCAATAGCGGGATCTGGAGATCCATAATGGCTCCCACATATTCAACGATGACTTAGTGATCGATTGAACCATTTACATACGATGCCGATTCCCTTTGTCACGCGATATTTTACTTGTCCGAGGTTCGATCATCGGTATCTCCATACCTTGTTCAACCTCGTTACCGACAAGTACTCTTTACTCATACCGTGGTATGTGATCTCTTATGAACCATTCATATGCTTGCAAGCTAATCAGATGACATTCCACCGAGAGGGCCCAGAGTATATCTATCCGTCATCGGGATGGACAAATCCCACTATTGATCCATATGCCTCAACTCACACTTTCCGAATACTTAATCCCATCTTTATAACCACCCATTTACGCAATGGCGTTTGATGTAATCAAAGTACCCTTCCGGTGTAAGTGATTTACATGATCTCATGGTCGAAGGACTTAGGCAACTATGTATCGAAAGCTTATAGCAAATTGAACTTAATGACTTGATCTTATGCTACGCTCATTTGGGTGTGTGTCCATTATATCATTCACCTAATGACATAACCTTGTTATTAATAACATCCAATGTTCATGATCACGAAACCATGATCATCCATTAATCAACAAGCTAGTTATACAAGAGGCTTACTAGGGACTCCTTGTTGTTTACATAACACACATGTATCAATGTTTCGGTTAATACAATTATAGCATGAGATGTAAACATTTATCATGAACACTAAGATATAACAATAACTAATTTATTATTGCCTCTTGGGCATATCTCCAACAGTATCCCACTTGCACTAGAGTCAATAATCTAGTTTACATTTGAAAAGATATAACACCTTGGCCTTCTGGTGCTTATCATGTTTTGCTCACGGGAGAGGTTTTAGTCAACGGATCTGACACGCTCAGAAACGTATGTATTTTGCAATTCATTTGCGTCTCAACGCATCACTCATTTTCCTAATGAGTCGGCATTAATTGTATATGTTTCCTCTGGTGGAACCTTAATTCCGCGGTCTGAAATAAGTCACTAATATTGTCACACACAATATAGCTTCAAAGTTCTGACACTATCGGAACTACACCAAGTTCTCAAAGAACTCCTCGACTTAACATCCTCAGTCATTGTCAAAACAATGACATACTCTGCCTTCGTTTGTAGAATCCGTCACAATATTTAGAACTCATCTAAATCTAACATAGACACATTCTAGCTCATTGTGCTACCTTTTAAACAACACTTAGCCTAATTGAGATTTGAAATTTATTTTTATATGTGACCAAACCAATATCGGTGCAACACCTTACAGCGATTTGTTTGTCATTTCTTCATACAAAACTATATATATATATATATATCCTTGGTTCTTCTAAAGTACTCAGGGATAATCTTACTGTTGTCCAATGATCATTACATGAATCATTCTGGTATATGCTCGTAACACTTTAGAGCATAGGACATCTGACTTTGTACATATTATTCGTGATCTAAAATCACTCATGTGTTTTTACTCATCGAGTGTCAAATACACTCAAGTCTTGTTAAACCTTCACATGGAAAAGAACACCTTCTTAACATTTTTATATTGAACCACTTTAATATTCATTCTATGTACTTTGACTTAAAATTATTATGTGTTTCAATCTATCTTCATAGATCTTGACACTAAATATGTTTTAGTTCATATCCTTTCATTGAAATTAATTCTCAATGAAACCTTTTAATCACATCAAGTACATGATTACATTATTTTTAATCAACGATATGTCATCTACATAAAGTATTATAAATATGTCTCAGCGCTCCCACTTAATTTCTTGCAAATGCAAGCATCTTCATCGTTTCTGATGAAATCAAAACTCTTTGATTATTTCATCCGGTGAAGATTCCAACTCCGTGATACTCACTTCATCCAATTGAAGTTTGTATACCTATCTAGTATTCCACGGACCAACAAAACTCTTGGTTGTATCTAGTATACATCCTTCATACACACTTCTGGTAAGGAATGTATTTCTGCCATCCTACTATCATATCTCATAAAAGAAATATGTAGCGATTACTAGAATAATCCACATAGACTATAAGCATTGCCACGGAAGATCTAATCTTATCGTAGTCAACTCTTTGAACTTTTTCGTAAACTGCTTTTCGATAAGTCAAGCTTCTTTAAGGATATTCCATCCAAGTCCATCTACTTTATAGATCCATTTACTTTCAAAAAGTATTCACATATCTTGGATTTCATGGCGCATAGCCATTTTAACGGAGTCAGGGCCCATCATAACTTCTTTGTATGTAGTTGGTTTATCATTGTTAAAAAACAATCCTTTGTCCACAAATCATTTATTTGATCACAAAATAAACCACATCTACAAGGTTCAATAAGTACTTTGATCTCCATGACTATAACACTTTGTAGACATGGGAGCCATGATCTTCGTAGCTGCTTCCGGAACCATTTCCGATGTTGTGCTACTCTGATCATCATGCTCAGGTTCATAAACCTTATCAAGTTCCATTGTCCTCCCACTTAAATAGTTCGCTAGAAACAATTTCTTTGAAATAAGTAAGAAACATTGACAAACACTTTTGTCCTTGACTTCATAGTGGAAATAATTCCCAATCAATTTCATGGGATAATCTACAAAGACATTTATCCAATTTTGGTTGTAAACTCATTTACTTATGCTATGCATACCAAAATTTAAGAAAGGACTATTTAGGGTTTATACCCATGCCATAACTCGTATGGTGTCATTTCAATGGATCATGATGATGCTCTATTCAGTGTAAAAGCGGTAGTCTCTAAAGCATAATCCACAAAAGTATAATGGCGTCATTTTATATTATCTCATCATTAATCCAACAAGGTTTGGATACGTCTCTTGGATACTCCATCATCATTATGATACTCCAAGAAACGTGAGTTGTAGAACAATTTCATAAATCTCTTAGATGTTCGCTAAAACTCGTAATTCAAATATTTCCACCATGATCCAATCATAGATATTTGACTTTTCTATTACGATGATTTTCACTTCATGCTGAAACTTATCTGAATCCATTCAAATGTTTCAAATATATCCACATATATATACTCAATTCATTGTTAGAAGTTTTCATGAAGTAGAAGAATCTCCCGCACACAACTATGCCCAGTGAACCATATACATCATCATGTATGTTTCCACTAAGTTAGTTGCCCGTTCAACTCTTGGCCTATGAACGGTATTTAAGTCATTCTCTTTAGAAGAGATTTGCAAGCGCCAAATGATTCAAAAATCATATGACTCCAAAAATCCATTCAAATGGAGTTCCTTCATGCGTTCCTTTCTAACATGACCTAAATGGCGGTTCCACTAATGAGTGGAATTCAAATCATTTGCCTTATGGCATTTTAGCGTCAGTGTTATGTATGTGTGCTTTACCATAAGATTTATAATAACTTATCCATCGTACATGGAATGTTGTTACAATTTGAACAACTCATTGTTTTCATTTAACCAGAACAAGAATAACAATTATAAAGTTCTTTATTATAAATCTGAATGGCTAGACAGAATGCCAACGACGAACATAATAACACTTTATTTTTGTTCCAGACGTGCATTCCTATCACATTCCTTTTCAGTCACTTAGGCCAATGTATTCTTGTATTGCGTTGTTTTGTATGACACCTCATACCAACCAATATGGTACTAATACCCAAGAATTCCATTTTGTGACCAAACAAGGAATACATTCATAACATGTATATCATCTATATACACCTGAGCTAGACTTTCTAGTCTTTTCTTTCTTTCTGCCAAAATATCTTTTGTAGTTTCTCTTTTAGTTTTCCTCATTCTCAGAAAACACTTCACTTTCAATGACTTCTAAGTCCATTGGTCAAATACCAATAACCTTGAGGTTCTTACTTTGAAGTTGATCATCATATGACAAGTGTTCCAGATTTCACTATTAGTAACTTTGTAATATGATGAACAATTTGAATCATAATTTTATCCATCATATCATGACGACTTTCCGAGACCATGTCTGTACATGCTAGGCTCGTAAAGTTTAACCTCAGTATTCGCATGTGCAAATCTGGCTTGTACCCGTTGTATGCACACGTAGAATCTATCACACCCGATCATCACGTGATGCTTCGAAACGACGAGTCTTAGCAACGGTGCATACTAAGGACGATCACTTCATGGATATGCGAATATCGTTAGTGCCCAACTAGTTGGAGGATTGGGACGCCTGGCGTCTTCAACCTTCGTACATTCCCATAAAACTTATGAGTTTATGTAGTCTCACTAGATTATATTCTATCATCTTGCAATAAGGTCTTAGATATCACATATATCTCATACCTTGCTTATTTCTGAAAACAAAATTTCCAGCTCCTTACTTTTCAAACATATTTGAACTTCAAGTTTCACGGAGACAAGATGATTCTAGGTACTAATTGAAACCATTGTTCTTTGAATCATTAATGAGAGGTTTACTAAAAGTTTTCAATAGGACTTAATCATTTCTTGATTCTTTAACAATACGGTACCAGTCCGTAAAGTTACTTGTCAGACTTAACAGTATTTCTATCTCAATTAAAAGACTAGCGCATGGTAGATAACGGATGCCAATTCTACAAATTTAATTCAAAATACTACTTAGACTATGTTCATGATAATTAGTTCATGTTTTAATCTAATTACTAATGAACTCCCACTTAATACAACATCCCTCATAGTTGTTAAGTGGCACACGATCCGTATCCACTACACCAAAACCGATCATCACGTGAGATGATGTAGTTTCAATGGTGAACATCAACATGTTGATCATATCATCCATATGACTCGTGTTCAACCTTTCGGTTTCCGTTGTCCCGAGGCCATGTCTGTACATGCTAGGCTCGTCAAGCAAACCCAAGTATTCCGCGTGTGCAACATTGCTTACACCCGTTGTATGTGAACGTAGAATCTATCACATCCGATCATCATGAGATGCTTCGAGACGACGAACTGTAGCAATGGTGCATACGAGGGGAGAACACTTTATTATCTTGATATTAATGTGAGGGATCATCTTATAATGCTACCGTCGCGATCTAAGCAAGATAAGATGCATAAAGGATTAACATCACATGCAATTCATAATATGTGATATGATATGGCCTTTCTTCTTGTGCTTTTGATCTCCATCTCCAAAGCACATGATCATGATCTCCATCATCACCAGCATTGCACCAAGGTCCATGGCGCCGCTTCATGGTTGTCCATCACTTATAGCTACTATGACAACTACTTGAAATAAAGCTATTACATGATGAATAGACACGCATGTCTTTAACAAAAATTAAAGACAACCATTAGGCTCCTGCCGGTTGCCATAATACAACAATGAACATCTCATACATCAAATATAATCATCATCACATCATGGCCATATCACATCACCAAACCCTGCAAAAACAAGTTAGACGCCTCTAATTTGGTTTGCATATTTTACGTGGTTTAGGGTTTTTGAGTAAGATCCAATCTACCTACGAACATGAACCACAACGGTGATACTAGTGTTGACATTAGAAAGTGCAAATTGGAATCTTCACTATGGTGGGAGAGACAGACACCCGCAAAGCCACTTATGCAATACAAGTTGCATGTCAAGCGTGGAGCAAGTCTCATGAGACGCGGTCATGTAAAGTTAGCCCGGGCCGCTTCATCCCACCATCCCGCAAGATGCAAAGTACACAAACTAAAGCAACAAAAGCATCAATGCCCACAAAACCATTGTGTTCTACTCGTGCAACAGATCTATGCATAGACACGGCTCTGATACCACTGTTGGGGTTCGTAGCATAGAAAACAAAAAAATTCCTACCGCAAGACGAATAAATCCAAGATCTAATCTATGGAACACCCAAGATCTAATCTACAAGATCGAAGCAACGAGGTGGAGATGAGACTAACCCTTGAAGATTTCCAAAGCCTACGAGATCAGATCTCGTTGTTGATGTAGACGATCGTCCCCGGTGCTGCAATCCGGCAGCACTTCCGTACTCGGTCGTGCGTACGGTGTCGATGAAGCCCTTCCTCTCCCCGTTCCAGCGGGCAGCGGAGGTGTGGTAGATCTCCTCCAAATTCCAGCAGCACGACGGCGTGGTGGTGGTGGTGGAGGAAGAAAAGCTGCAGGGCTTCGCCAAGCCGGGCGTATGGTGGAGGGAGAGGCGGCCAGAGGAGGGGGCAAATCATGGGGTGGTGGCCGGCCCCTCCCCTCTTTATATAGGGGGAGGGTCGGCTGGGGTGGCCCCTTTCCCATCTAGGGTTAGGGGGCGGCGGCCAAGTGGGGGGAAGAGGATTTCTTCCCCCCAAGGTTATCCCCCCTAGGGTTTTGGGGAAAACCCTAGGGGTTGGCCGGCTGGGCCTTGAGGGGCATGTGCCCCTGGCCCATTAGTCTAGGGAGCACCCCCTCGGCCCATGCTAGGCCTCCTAGGGTCGTGGGCCCACTGGTGGGACCCCGGAACCTTCTAGAACCTTCCCGGTCATCCGCCGGAAAAATCCCGAACTTTTCCGAAACCTAGAAATCAACTTCCCTTATATGAATCTTATTCTCCGGACTATTCCGGACCTCCTCGTGACATCTTGGATCACATCCGAGACTCCGAACAAACTTCGTCTCCATACCATATTCAAATCTACTTATGCGACATCGAACCTTAAGCGCGTCACCCTACGGTTCGCGAACTATGCAGACATGGTCGAGACTCCTCTCCGAGCAATAACCAATAGCGGGATCTGGAGATCCATAATGGCTCCCACATATTCAACGATGACTTAGTGATCGATTGAACCATTTACATACGATGCCGATTCCCTTTGTCACGCGATATTTTACTTGTCCGAGGTTCGATCATCGGTATCTCCATACCTTGTTCAACCTCATTACCGACAAGTACTCTTTACTCGTACCGTGGTATGTGATCTCTTATGAACCATTCATATGCTTGCAAGCTAATCAGATGACATTCCACCGAGAGGGCCCAGAGTATATCTATCCGTCATCGGGATGGACAAATCCCACTATTGATCCATATGCCTCAACTCACACTTTCCGAATACTTAATCCCATCTTTATAACCACCCATTTACGCAATGGCGTTTGATGTAATCAAAGTACCCTTCCGGTGTAAGTGATTTACATGATCTCATGGTCGAAGGACTTAGGCAACTATGTATCGAAAGCTTATAGCAAATTGAACTTAATGACTTGATCTTATGCTACGCTCATTTGGGTGTGTGTCCATTATATCATTCACCTAATGACATAACCTTGTTATTAATAACATCCAATGTTCATGATCACGAAACCATGATCATCCATTAATCAACAAGCTAGTTATACAAGAGGCTTACTAGGGACTCCTTGTTGTTTACATAACACACATGTATCAATGTTTCGGTTAATACAATTATAGCATGAGATGTAAACATTTATCATGAACGCTAAGATATAACAATAACTAATTTATTATTGCCTCTTGGGCATATCTCCAACACCCTGGTGGGGCCACACCATAGGGGGGCGCGCCCCAGCCCTTGGCCGCGCCGCCCTGTGGGGTGGGCCCCCCCAGGCTCCCCTCTGGTGCCTCTCGGGTGTTCTGGAAGCTTCGTGCAGAAATAAGATATTGGGCATTGATTTCGTCCGAGAATATTTCCTTACTAGGATTTGAAACCAAAAACAGAAAACAGGCGCATGGCATCTCGTCAATAGGTTAGTTCCGGAAAACGCATCAAAATGATATAAAGTGTGAACAAAACATGTAGGTATTGTCATAAAACAAGCATGGAAGATCAGAAATTATAGATACGTTGGAGACGTATCATGCGTCTAGAGATATTACCAACTCTTTGACATTCTTCACAAGATAAGATAAACTTCCTTGCATCTTTAAAAAGTGTTGGCCAATAAAAACCTGATTGTAGAACCTTTTGTGCGGTTCTATCTCCGGCGTGATGTCCTCCATAAACACTACCATGACACTTACTCAATATCTCTTGTTGTTCATATTGGGACACATCTTCGCATAATACCATCCACTCCTTCTTTATATAAGTGTGGGTCATCCCAAAAATAATGCCTCAAATCATAAAAAAAATTCCTCCTTTGCTGAGCTGAAAAGGTTGGAGGCAAGTACTTCGAAACAATAAAGTTAGCATAATCAGCATACCAAGGACTATCTCGCGAGCTCACCTTTATTACAGCCAATTGTTCATTTGGAAAACTATCATTAACAGGAACAGGATCATAAGCAATATTTTCCAACCTAGACAAATTATCAGCAACAGGATTATCAGCACCTTTCCTATCTACAATATGTAAATCAAATTCTTGCAAAAGAAGCACCCATCTAATAAGCCTTGGCTTAGCATCTTTCTTTTCCATAAGGTACCTAATTGCAGCATGATCAGTATGAATTGTGACTTTTGAATCAACAATATAGGATCTAAACTTGTCACATGCAAAAACTACGGCTAATAACTCTTTCTCAGTTGTAGCATAATTTCTTTGAGCAGCATCTAGATTTTTACTAGCATAATGAATAACATTCAATTTTTTATCTACTCGCTGTCCAAGGACAGCACCTACAGCAAAATCACTAGCATCACACATAATTTCAAAAGGCAAATTCCAATCAGGAGGTTCGACTACAGGAGCAGTTGTTAAGGCTTTCTTTAGAGTTTCAAAGGCTTCCTTACAATCATCATCAAAAACAAAAGGTACATCTTTTTGAAGAAGATTAGTAAGAGGCTTTGAAATTTTAGAGAAATCTTTAATAAATCTCCTATAAAAACCAGCATGACCAAGAATACTACGAATACCTTTAACATCCCTAGGATAGGGCATCTTCTCAATTGCTTAAACTTTAGCTCTATCAACTTCAATACCTCTCTCAGAAATTTTATGTCCCAATACAATTCCTTCATTAACCATAAAGTGGCATTTCTCCCAATTAAGAACAAGGTTAGTTTCTTCACATCTCTGCAAAACTTTATCAAGGTTTCGCAAGCAATTATCAAAAGAATTCCCATAGACAGAAAAATCATCCATGAATACCTCAACAATCTTTTCACAAAAGCCATGAAAAATAGCAGACATGCATCTTTGGAAAGTAGCAGGAGCATTACATAAACCAAAAGGCATACGCCTATAAGCATAAGTTCCATAGGGACAAGTGAAAGTGGTTTTCTCTTGATCTTTAGCTCTAACAGCAATTTGTGAAAACCATCAAGAAAGCAGAAATGAGTATTTTTAGACAACCTTTCTAACATTTGATCAATAAAAGGTAAAGTGTAATGATCTTTCTTAGTAACTTTATTAACTTTTCGATAATCAATGCACATTCTATACCCTACAACTACTCTTTGAGGAATGAGCTCATCATTATCATTAGGCACAACAGTTATTCCTCCTTTCTTAGGAACACAATGCACAGGACTAACCCATCTACTATCAGCAATAGGATATATAATACCTGCTTCAAGAAGTTTTAATACCTCATTTATTACCACATCCTTCATCTTGGGAATTAGACGACGCTGATGTTCAACAACAGGTTTTGCATCATCTTCCATGTTGATGGCATGTTGGCAAATTGCGGGAGAAATCCCCTTCAAGTCATCAAGAGTGTATCCAATATCTCCTCGGTGTTTCTTCAATATTTCCAATAATCTTTCTTCTTCAAAATCTGAAAGCTTAGCACTAATAATAACAGGATATGTTTTCTTATCATCAATATAAGCATACTTAAGATTATCAGGTAATGGTTTCAAATCAAATACAGGATCTTCCTTTGGTGGTGGCGTTACACCTAGATCTTCAACCGGTAAGTCATGTTTAAGAATAGGTTGACGAAGGAAAATTTCATCAAGCTCATCCCTTTCTTCCCTAAAAACTTCACTCTCACTATCCTCCTAATGTTGCTGCAAAGGATTATTAGGAGCAAGAGCAATAGATGCACACTGTTCAAATCTAAAAACATCATTAGGCAAATCAGCTTTATAAGGAGTTTTGGCAAATTTAGAGAAGTTAAACTCATAAGATTCACCAGCAAATTTGGTAACAATTTTCTCTTTCTTGCAATCTATAATAGCTCCACAAGTATTCAGAAAAGGTCTACCAAAAATAATAGGACAAGACTTACTAGCAGCAGAACCAAGTACCAAAAAGTCAGCAGGATATTTAATCTTACCACATAGAACTTCAACATCTCGAACAATACCAATAGGAGAGATAGTTTCTCTATTAGCTAGCCGAATAACCACATCAATATCTTCAAGTTCACAAGAACCAATTTCATGCATGATTTCCGTGTAGAGCTCATAAGGAATGGCACTAATACTTGCACCAATGTCGCATAAACCATAATAGCAATGATCACCAATTCGAACAGAGAGCACAGGAACACTGGCTATCCTAGACTTATTAGGATGCGAAACAATATTAGAAGCATCTTCACAGAAAATAATATGACCATCTTCTACATTTTCAGTCACAAGATCTTTAACTATTGCAACAGCAGGTTCAACCTTTATTTGCTCCTGAGGTTCTATAGGTTTCTTTGCACTTTTATTAACTACACTAGTTATAACAGAATACTCCTTCATTTTAGCAGGGAAAGGAGTTTTTTCAATATAAGCTTCAGAAGAATATGATCAACAGTTTTAATTTCAATACATTTATCTTTAGGTGAATCAATTTTATCTTTATAAGGTTCATGATACTTATCAAAATTCTTCCTAGGCAATTCAAAATGAGAGGCAAAGGCTTTATAAATATTTGCAACAACTTGAGAGTCAAGACAATAAGTAGCACTCATATTACGATATTTATCAGTATCCATAAAAGTTTCAATGCATTCATAATCATAATTTATACCCGACACTCTACCTTTGTCATTCTCCCATCCTTCAGTATTTTCTTGGATTCGATCAAGAAGGTCCCATTTAAATTCTTCCTTATTGCGTGTGAATGATCCCGAACAAGTAGTATCCAGCAAGGTTTTATCTTGAAAAGAAAGTCTTGCATAGAAATTATCAATGATAATATTACCAGGAAGCTCATGAATGGGGCATTTGAGCATTAAAGACTTCAAACTCCCCCACGCTTGGGCAATACTCTCTCCATCATGAGGCCAGAAATTATATATACGGTTTTGGTCTTTGTGAATTTCACTTGGAGGATAGAACTTAGAATAAAATAGAGGCACAATATCCTTCCAATCAAGAGAACGCCCGTCCTTCAGCAGTTTATACCAATGCGCCGCTTTACTAGATAGCGACATAACAAATAATTTCTTCCTAACTTCATCCATTGAAATACCTGCACACTTGAATAACCCGTATAATTCATGTAAAAACAGTAAATGATCTCCAGGATGAACAGTTCCATCCCCTTCATATCGGTTATCCACAACACGTTCAATAATTTTCATAGGTATTTTATATGGTATTACTTCCTCGCCTAGCGCCTCATCAACTACCGTTGCAGTAGTAGTAGATTTCCCAAATAGAAATTCAAGAGAAGATCTCTCCATAATGACTTATAGCAGCAGGCAGAAACAAAATCAGCACGTACAGTAAAAGTTTTCCTTACCAATTCCACTTACCAATAGCGCTTCACTCCCGGCAACGGCGCCGGAAAATAGTCTTGATGACCCACAAGTATAGGGGGTGTATCGTAGTACTTTCGATAAATAAGAGTGTCAAACCCAACGAGGAGCAGAAGGTGTTGACAAGCAGTTTCGATGAAGGATTCACTGTAAATACTCACAGACAAGTTTTCAGGGGGTTTTGATATAGCAGATAAATAAAGTACAAGTAAATAAAATGCGAGAGTAATAGTTGCAGCGAGTGGCCCAATCCTTTTTAGCACAAAGGACAAGCCGGTTTGTTTACTTATAATGACCAAACGTTCTTGAGGACACACGGGGATCTAGTCTAGTGCTTTCGCTTCATATAGTTGATTAATCTTCATTGTTTTGATAAGTGTTGTGTGGGTGAACCTATGCACCGCCCTTCCTAGGACTAATACATACTTTTGATTATACCCCTTGCAAGCATCCGCAAATACAAGAAAGTAATTAAGATAAATCTAACCACAGCCTTAAACTCTGAGATCCTGCTATCCCTCTTGCATCGATATACCAACGGGGGTTCAGGTTGCTGTCACTCCGGCAACCCCACAATTAGCAAACGAATACAAGATGTACTCCCCTAGGCCCATAAAGGTGAAGTATCATGTAGTCGACGTTCACATGACACCACTAGAAGAATAACACCACAACTTAAATATCAAACCATTAAATATTACTCAACAAAGTTCACTACTAACATTTAGACTTCACCCATGTCCTCAAGAACTAAACGAACTACTCACGAGACATCATATGGAACATAATCAGAGGTGATATGATGATGAATAACAATCTGAACATAAACCTTGGTTCAATGGTTTCACTCAATAGCATCAATAACAAGTAGTAATCAACACCGGGAAAGTTTCCCCTATCAAACAATCAAGATTCAACCCCAGATGTTACAGCGGTGATGAGGTGCAGCGGTGGAGATGGCGGTGGAGATGGTGGAGATGATGACGATGATGATCCCAATGAAGTCCAGCTCGATGACGGTGGCGATGGCGATGATTTCCCCCTCCGGGAGGGAATTTCCCCGGCTGATTCCTGCCCGCCGGAGATCTCTTTTCTCTCTGGTGTTTCTCCTCCCCGCAGAGGCGGTTTTGTCTATTCTGGCTTATCCCCCGTGCCTTAGGTTTTCGGGACGAAGAAGTACGCAAAGGAGAGGCGGCCGAAGGGGGCTATGGGCCCCCTCCCCACAAGGCAGCGCGGCCAGGCCTGGGCCCGCGCCGGCCTATGGGGCCCATGCCCTCCTCGGTCCCTCCTTTTGGCTGGCTACGTTTCTGGAAAAATAAGATGTTGTGTAATTTCCGTCAATTGTTGATCTTCGAAATATGGTGTCTGACGGCGCTTTTCCAGCAGAATCCTGACTCCGGTGAATAATTCTCCAATGATCATGAAACATGCAGAATAGGTGAAATAACATAAGTATCATCTCTAAATATGAAATATATCAATGAATAACAGCAATTTATGATATAAAATAGTGATGCAAAATGGACGTATCAATACTTAAGAAAGGGGTATATAATATGCATATATCAATAATCTTACACATAATATGATCAGATCTCATAACACAATATCATATAATAAGGATCCACCACATAGGTATTACAAATATAGCCATAATCATGTGAGGCCGCTCATATGGCACTAAGAACTATGAAGAACATGAGAGAAATAGATCAAGCTACTTCCACAAACCCATAGTCCAGAGGTGGACTACTCTCCCTTGATCATGGTGATGATGATGAACACGTTGGAGAAGATGGAGATCCCTCCAGCGGTGATCCTGGTGGAGTTTCCCCCTCCAATCTTCTCTACAGCAGCCTCCATTTTCATGTTTGTGTGTTTGTGCGGCGCTCTCCTCCCTATAACCCTTCGATACCATATATATAGTGATTTGTAGGTCAATCGGTGGGCAAAGGAATCAGGGCAATCAGACAATCGACGGCCGCAAGGCCTTAGGTGGCGCCTCTAAGTGTTTGGGTGCGCCACCTGATGTCTTTCAGTCCTCAGGCCCATCCAGGCCCTCTCCAAAGTTCCAGATTGCTTCTCCCGATGAAAAAATGATGCTCCAAAAATTCCAGGTCAATTTGACTCTGTATAGGTCTCTGAAAGTGAAAAATACGCAAAACGGGGTTTTCCTGTTCTTCGGAGTTATAAACCAAATAAAGGGGATCATTGGTATCCCCATAAATCATTGTAAAACATGGCATTATCATAATATATGTTGCAGATATGTGGGAATTCAATATGATAAAGGACAAAGTTCATGTATGCATTTTACATGCATCAACATTTCCAATCTTAACCTATACTCGTTCCACGCATGAAGGTGATAAAACTAACATAAACTTTGGAGTTTATAATATATAGCTTCTAAATAATCATGCAAAGTATCACAAGGTTCAGTCAATAAAGAATGATAATAAGTAATATGAACTCTTCAAGTGGTAACTCTTACATTCTACAAAGCATGCATAATAGTAAATAGCATTGTAAGAAACATGAATGATAAGTAGTATAAATCATAAAGCATGCTTAGAAGAATCCTATAGAATTGTTGGAAGACTTTTTGTCCTCTCTTTTTAGGAATATTTCTTTTGACTCTTGAACACAAGAAAGTAAGCAGGGAATGTATGTGCTAAACCTCCAACAAAATAAAAAATAGAGAGCATAAAACTTGGTTTTTAGCTATGCAATTCATGTCAACGGTAATAATAAGGATGGGGTACCAAGTATCTCACGTATGAAGATATCTATGTGTCATGAGTTTGTACTCTTATGAGTAACTATTGCCTAATTTTCTTGAATACTAAGGACTACACCTCATCTTACTCAGCTTCGGATTACCAAGACCTTTCAACATACTTGTTTCAACCAAGTATCGCAATGGGGTACCTTCAAGCCGCCTGTACAAAGAACCAAAGGAGATGTGTATCTCAACTATAGGCCATCCATATCAAGACAACATGAACAACAGACATTGAGCATCCTCTCTAACTCTCTCTCACTTTTTTCTCATACTCTTTTTTTCTTTCTTTTCTGTTCTTTTTCCACTCTTTTTTCACAATTCTTTTTCTCTTACTTTTTTGTCTCTTCCTATTGAGGATGCTCGTTGCTGAAACTTCCACCATGATTAGGCATGACTTCGGTTAGCGGCCCATTGCTCTTCTCTAACAATGCAAGCCTACTTGCTTAAAATAACCATCATTCATTCCACAACAGATAGACATCAATAAAACAAAATAAATGATGATCAACGCAGGGTGCAATGCCCCAAAAGTGCAATGTTGAAAGACTTCCCCAATAAAAATGATTACAATCTAGCTCATTACTCATAATCAGTCAAACTAACAACATGCATAGTGGATTTTCCTACCAAACCTTACATTCTTATGAGCTTTAAATTACACAAAAAGGAACTTTTGAAAAGGTTGGAGGAAAAACACACACATTATACTTGGAATAGCAAGTGCTACATAGGTAGGTATGATAAACATTGGATTTGAGTTGAGTTTGGAAACAAGTCTATGCTTGTGTAAGAATTCAAATCTTTTGGCTAGCAAGAGGTCTAAAAGCATGCAATCGTATCCATAGGATATTCATTCATCATCAAACAATGATACTTAAAATTAAACATCTATGTATAATAGAAATAAGTAGCACTGAATAAGGCACATAACAAATCGTCACTCAATAGAGCATGTGAAACTAGAAATACCATACACAAAATAAATTTTAGCTTCTAGGCGTTCCTCCTTTTATTTTATAAGCATGAAACTTATTTAACTTTGAACATTCAGAGATAAATAGTTTGTTCCAGTAGCTCATGCATATTAATTATAAACACTCAATAGGATGGTCCTCTCATAAAACAAAACAAAACTAGACACAAATAAAACAAGGACGGTTCAAGTTTTTGCGAATATTCTACGTTGCTCAAAAAGCAGAGTATAGAGGTGCTCAAACCAGGAGTTTTTTGTCCAGTGGGGTGTCATGGGCATCCCCAATATTATGATGTTCATCGTACTTGAATCATCTTAGTGTGATATTCCTCCATTCCCTATAAAAAAAACTTCAACACAAACTTTTCTGTCCATTCTTTTCAATGGGGTGATGGTAGAGGTACAAACAATCATGCTTGCTGCTATTTTACTCAAGAATAAAATTATATATTCATGAAACAGAGAGCACATAATGTTCTAATAATTCTAGTATATCAAAAGTTCCAAGTAAAAATCATATTGATACTCAAAATAATGGATCTAACAAAGTAAGGCAGAATCTGTCCAGAATTTTTGCTGCAGCAAAACTGAATTTTTAGCATGACTTAGACCCCTCAGAAAATTAAGCCAATTTATTTGCATATAGAGGATGAAAACACAGATACTGTGATTTTATCAAGGTTTTAGGATTTACCAAAAAAATACAAAACTCCTGCACTAAAAAGTGCAGCGCAGAAATCAACGACTCCATATTATGTTTGCAACTTTAAACATCCAAATGGGTAAAAACTTGATACTTTATTGAAAAATCAGAGAGTAAATTAAAATAAAATTAACATGCTACAGAAAGCATGAAAAATAAAAAACATCTCGGGTTGCCTCCCGTAAAGCACTTTCTTTATAGCCATATAGCTAGGCTTACTTACTTGATTCCAATGTCATATATGGAAATTATGTGGTAGAATGAATGCTACCTCCTTCTTCCTTGGAAAGTGCTCCATACACTTCTTGTGTGGGAATTGAAACTTGACATTCCCTTCTTTAGAATCAATGATAGTTCCTGTTGTTCTCAGAAAAGTTCTTCCAAGAATTATAGGACTAGAGGTATTTCTCCCCATGTCCAACAATGAAATCAATAGGTACATATGTCATATGCAATTCAACCATTACATTGTTTACTTTCCTTAAAGACTTTTTGGTTGAATCATCAGCAACTTATAAATCAATAGAGCATTTTTTTCATATTTTTTAGATTAAGTAATTCATATAGCTCTTTTGATATGACAGAAACACTAGATCCTAAATCTAGAATGGCATGAATCTTGGGGATCCACGCATCCCCAAGCTTAGGTGGTATCATGGCCTCATTATTGTACCTCTGAATCTTTTCTTTAATGGCATAGTTAGCAAGTAGGAACCAAAATCAGCTTGATTAACATTAATAATGGGATCTTTAGCAAATTTCTCAAGTATAGCAATCAATTCATTCAAGCTACATTTGTCAAGATTCAAGAGTGGTTTCCTAGCTTCACTTAGAATTTTAACTTCTTCAATATGTTTATCATTATAAAGCATAAGAGTTTCTTTTTCATCCATAGCATTCAAAGTTATGTTTCCCCCTCTTCTTCTTCTTTAAAAATATTTGAGGTTCCAAATTGTGATAATAGAGGTGTAAGAAAATCAGTATATTCCAACAACTCATTATAAGTTTCTTCAAATGTAAGAGGTGTATTTGTTGCAATAGTTACAGAGTTCATGGCAATTGCATGAGGCACCTGAGGTTTTCCTGCAGACATGCTTAATAAAGTAGCTTGGTTGTTGAAAAGCTTTGATAAAGCTTTATCTAATCCAGCAGTCTGGTGTTGTAATCCCTTGATTTCAGAACTTATGGAAGCAAGAGATTTATGTAAGCTTTCTATCATGTTGGAATGGCTAGCTTGCTCAGTAAGTGTTTTATTCACCTCTAATTGTTTTTCCGAATTTTCATTAGTTTGAGGCATTATAGCAGGCATCCACCTATTTTCATTAAATTGTGGGTAGGGAATGAAAGAACGGCTACCATAATTAGTTTGAGTGTAGGGAGGCCGGCCATAATTATTATAATTCCCATACCCATTGTTGGCAAAGTTTCTTATAAAATTAACATCCATATTTTCATTGCACTTGCCAACTAAATCTTGTAAAGGGACATTGTCATTATTTTGTGGAGCTATGTAGGCAAGTACGGTATCAATTTTATTAGATAAGAGATTTTCTTCTTAAATTGAATGCACTTTCTTTGTGGGATTATGTCCTTTTTCAGTATGCCATTAACTATGATTATGTAACATGCTTTCTAATATGACTTTTGCTTTAGGCAGAGTTTTACCCATAAAAGCACCTCCCGCAAAAGAATCTAGCATGTTTCTAGACATTATGTTTAACCCATTATAGAAAGAGTGTAAGATAGTCCATTCATTAACTCCATGTGATGGGCAAGTTCTAAACATGTTTTTAATTTTTCCCACGCTGTTGCTATATGTTTATTATCATTTTGTCTAAAAGACAAGATGCTATTTTGATTTTGTAGAATCTTAAAAGGTGGGTAATATTTTTTAATGGAAGTCTCTTTAAGATCATCCCAAGAATTAGTACTAGAAGTAGGTAATGACAATAATCATTCTTTAGTTTTTCCTCTAAGAGAAAATGAGAATAAGTTTAGCTTGACAATATTGTTTTCCATATTTTAAAACTTTTGCATATCACAAATTTCGTAGAAATCATGTAAATTCATAGATGCATCTTCACTAGCACTACCGCAAAATTATTCCCTGGTTATAAGATTTAATAACCCAGGACTTACTTCAAACTTTCAGGAGTTATCTCAGGTGTAGTGATAGGTTTAGCAATAAAATGATCATTAGGAGTGTTTGTGTAATTACAAGTTCAGTATTTATTTCCCCCATGGTTTTTAGAAGATAATTACTACTAATTTTGTATGTGTTTTTCAGTTTTTATGAAAAAGAACTAAAAAGCAAAACTAAAAATAAGCAAACAAAGACTAAAAATAAGACAAATAAAATACGATGCAAAATCTAAAAGAGATAAGAGAACTCACAGTGATGTTACCTCCCCAGGTTTTGGTGAGATGCAGTTGTAAGAAGATTTTCACGGCGCCAGAAAATATCTTGCACTTGTTGTGGAAGTTGACAAACACTGTAATGCACTCTTTTCAGTTCTCCGACAACGGCGCCAGAAAATGTTCTTGATGACGTTGGGACTTCAAGTGCAGAGATGGGAGGAGAGGCGGCGGGAGGCGGGGAAGAAGTGTTGCAGTAAGGTTTGACGGACCAAGGAGAGACCAATTGTGATCTGATAAAGCTGGACCACGACGCACACATCCCTATCCCCTATTGTTGGATTGACTCGTCCTAGCTCCGTCCCTCTACTCGCGGAGACGAGACCGACCGACCGGAAGTCCGGGTCTGACCTGCAACGACACGACTCGACATAACCTAAACGTGGTGGGACACTGGTAACAAAGCCCCACCATAATATATCCAAGCTCCCAAACTTACCAGTGGCGCACCACACCTAGGTTCGTCACTGGTGTGGTGCACCACTGGTAAGTCTAGGAGTTAGGTCAACCAGTGTCAAAAATAGCAGTGTCGCATCCTTTAACCTAGTGCGCTAATATTAAGTTTCTAGGATTGGCGCACATCATAGTGGGGTGCCACTGCTATATATCTTGGCACGTGTCCGCCATGAAAAAATAGTTGTATATACCTTGGCTAGCGACTGCTGTATGAGAAATAGGTATAGAGCTTGGCTCGCGCCGCCGTACACATATAGGGCAAGATTGGTAGGTCGCACTACCTCAAAACAAGCCCAGGGGGCAAAAATGGGTTTATTCGATGGTTGAACTCCTCATGTGAAGTGGTTGGCAGACTGCTAAAAGTAGCCTTGGACTAGGTACGCTGGGTATGACCGAATCGGCCGTTCCCCTGGATGCTGGCTAGTTGCAATGAAGCACTCGCCAGATGCAACCTTGCACATGGTCTGGCTTCTCATCACCCTCCTTACTCTCCCTCACCTCTAATCACTTCTAAGAAACACAATTATACTTCAAATCAATATAAGTTGTACATGAAAAATATGTGCGTCGACGAGGTGATTCCATTCTGACTATCGGTTTCGAGTTTTGTTTGTTGTAAATATTTAATTTCATGTTCTTGTTTGAAGCGTTTTTGAACAAATTTCATCAAATTTATCGCACACGGTTCACCATTTCAAAATTCCTTTGACTAGAAGCTTCACCTCGCCGTTTCGCACACTTCTCATGTTGTGAATTTTTCGTTTCGACGGATGTAGACGAATATATCTACAGCTCGCTAGTATAATGTAGCGGCGGTAGCATGGTGGTCTTTCTGCATTGTCGTGGTCGGCCTTATGCGCAACTTTGTAGTCGGCGGTGTGGTGTTGTTTGTGGTTGCGAAAGGTGTCATACATGTAGGCACCGTAACCGCCTTGCCCACCATCGGCTACAGCTGCATGGTGGTCTTTTCACGCATTGGTGTGGTGTTGATTGTGGTAGTGAGTGGTATCTTGCACGTAAGCATGGTACCCTTCTCCCGGAGCTGTAAAAGGTGGTGGAGGTGCTCGTGGTTGTGTCCATCTTCGTGGTGATCCACTCGCTACGCCAACGGTGCTCGCTGGCTGATGACCCACAAGTATAGGGGGTGTATCGTAGTACTTTCGATAAATAAGAGTGTCGAACCCAACGAGGAGCAGAAGGTGTTGACAAGCAGTTTCGATGAAGGATTCACTGTAAATGCTCACAGACAAGTTTTCAGGGGGTTTTGATATAGCACATAAATAAAGTACAAGTAAATAAAATGCGAGAGAAATAATTGCAGCGAGTGGCCCAATTCTTTTTAGCACAAAGGACAAGCCGGTTTGTTTACTTATAATGACCAAACGTTCTTGAGGACACACGGGGATTTTAGTCTAGTGCTTTCGCTTCATACAGTTTATTAACCTTCATTGTTTTGATAAGTGTTGTGTGGGTGAACCTATGCTAATGCACCGCCCTTCCTAGGACTAATACATACTTGTGATTATACCCCTTGCAAGCATCCGCAAATACAAGAAAGTAATTAAGATAAATCTAACCACAGCTTAAACTCGAGATCCTGCTATCCTCCTGCACCGATATACTGACGGGGGTTTAGGTTTCTGTCGCTCCGGCAACCCCATTAGCAAACGAATACAAGATGTACTCCCTAGGCCCATAAAGGTGAAGTATCATGTAGTCGACGTTCACATGACACCACTAGAAGAATAACACCACAACTTAAATATCATAACATTGAATATTACTCAACCATAATTCACTACTAGCATTTAGACTTCACCCATGTCCTCAAGAACTAAACGAACTACTCACGAGACATCATATGGAACATGATCAGAGGTGATATGATGATGAATAACAATCTGAACATAAACCTTGGTTCAATGGTTTCACTCAATAGCATCAATAACAAGTAGTAATCAACACCGGGAGAGTTTTCCCTATCAAACAATCAAAATCCAACCCAAATTGTTACAGCGGTGACGAGGTGCAGCGGTGGAGATGGCGGTGATGATGATGAAGATGATGGTGATGATGATGGAGATGATGTCCAGCTCGATGACGATGGTTATGGCGTCGATTTCCCCCTCCGGGAGGGAATTTCCCCGGTGGATTCCTGCCCGCCGGAGAGCTCTTTTCTCTCTGGTGTCTCTCCGCCCCGCAGAGGCGGCTCTGTCTATTCTCCGTAACTCCCGTGTCTTAGGTTTTCGGGACGAAGAAGTACGCGAAGGAGAGGAGGCCAGAGGGGCTGTGGGCCCTCTCCCTACATGGCGGCGCGGCCAGTCCAGGGTCCGCGCCGGCCTATGGGGGGCGCCCATGGAGGCCCCTCTCGGCCCCTCCTTTTGGCTCCCTTCGTCTTCTGGAAAAATAGGATTTTTCGTATAATTTCCATCAATTGTTGATCTTCCGAAATATGGTGTCCTGGTGCTTTTTCCAGCAGAATCCCGACTCCGGTGAATAATTCTCCAATGATCATGAAACATGCAAAATAGGTGAAATAACATAAGTATCATCTCTAAATATGAAATATATCAATGAATAACAGCAAATTGTGATATAAAATAGTGATGCAAATGGACGTATCACTGGTCTCCCGCCGTGGCTGGTGATAGGCATGCTCCCTTACGACCCGCACTGTGTGCTCACCACTGACCTACGCAAACCTTGAGCACCTTTGCAAGACCAAGTTCGCCACCGCCGACAAGAGGTGGTGGGTGCAGTGAAATGCGGCGACCTCGCTGGTGGAGCTCGTGCATCGACGGCTACTACTAGTGTTGGCCAACGTTACTCAGTCCAAGTGTGGTGGTGTGAGGTAAGCTTACCATCATGAACAAGTGGTGAGACTCAACTTGACTAGAGAGGCAACTGAATAAATAGGCCAAAGTTGCTCCAGAAATGCGACCCGAGCTACCAAACGAAATGGAGAACATGGTTTTTGACATGTCTCCACCCATCAAGGCCCCCAGAGTAGGGATGTAAACGGATTGGATCGGATTTTGCTCATACTATATCATTTACCATATATTTTTCTCGGATTTGGATCATAGCGAATATTTACTAGTTTCGGATCAAAGCGGATATTTACCAAGTGTGAATGCGGATATATCAGAGTGCCGATTTGAATCGGAAATGAGGCAGACTCGGACCAGAAACAAAAATAGATTGATATATGCTCTAATCGGTAGATAGTTATGGTTCTTGCAAATCTTAGGTCTCCTTTGATTCATAGGAATGCAAAAGTATAGCAATAGGAAAATCATAGGATTGGGATGTCATGTCTATTTGAATCCTATGTGAAGATGAAGTTTGTTTGATTGTAGCAAATAAATTTTTCCATGAGGTATGAGCTAATGTTTTTTTCATATAGGATTCATACTACAAGATTCCTATAGGATATGTTCCTACGAATCAAACAACTTGTGTATGAAATTTTTCCATAGGATTCAAATCCTACACAATTCCTATACAAATCCTATGAATCAAAGGATCCCTTAAGAGGGATTTAAACTTTCAATGTTGTATAGTTAAGTGAAAAGATACACAATACGCTAAACCTCAAGCACTAATAGAAATTTAAATCTTAACATGCCGCCAAATGAATGCGTTGAGTCAATAACTACTACTCTTGTGAGATTGGTTTTGGCTTTTGACTTAAAAATTGGATTATCCGGTAAAACCTTCGAATTATCCTAATTAAATTTCGGATTATCCATATCAGCATGCTATTTTCTATACCATATCATACACCGTATCTGGAGCACCACTTTGGAATCAGATATCGTTATCTTCTAGATTCCTTAGACTTGAATATAGACGCCTTAAAACAGATTGGGGCCGGTTTTGGTGTCAAAATTATTCTATACATTTACGCGCCTACTCCAGAGAGCCTGCTCACACGAAAGGACTTCGACCTGCCAATCCCACCCCTAAGAGCATCTCCAACTGACGCGCTAAAACATGCCCGCGTGGTAAAAACCTCCCGTTAGCGCGCTGGCGCCAAAATATATCGCTCCAGCAGACGCGCGATAATAGTGCACGCATTTTTTTCCAGCGCACGCAATTGCGGCCCAGCGCGTTGTATATTTGGCGCAAGCGGCACCACGCGCGGTAAAGGAAAAGGCGAGTGCGCGAAGTCCAACTGCCGCTCTGAAACTTCCGCTCGCCGCTCCGCCGCCGCCCAAACCTCCACCCATTTCTCATATGGCGGCTTCGCGGCGCCTACCAGGCGACTCCGATGCGGAAAATCAATGACGCGCCATTTCCCTACAGCCGCCGCGCATCCAGGCGTTTGAATCGCCGATCCGCTGTCGCCAAATCGCAGCTGCGACTTCCCTGCATCCAGAGTGCCCGCAAGGTGCTCGAAGGTATGCGCCGCGACCCGGCCTTCTTTGAATTAGATTTTTTAGTTTGTTTGTTGAATTTGGTGCGCTTCATGGATAGATGAGATCTTCATACGATTCATCCGATGAAAAATGGGACATTCAAGAAGAAAAGGAGATGGCAATGCTATGGGCTATGCGCGCAAAGAAGAGGCCGAAGCATGGTGGTTTTGTTCTTGGCCGACAGAAATTGTGGCGGGAGAGGATAGAAGCACACGAGAAGCTGATGCGTAGCTATTTTGCAGAGAATGCCACATTTTCAGAGAGCTATTTTCATTGTCGTTTTCAGATGAGCATCAACTTGTTCAAGAGAATCGCAGAGGAACTCAAGAAGTACGACAGGTTCTTTGAACAACGGAGGAATGCCGCCGGAAAACTAGGGCATAGTACGGAGCAAAAAGTCACCGCTGCTTTATGTATGTTGGTATACGGAATACCAGCTGATCTAGTTGATGACCATTTGACGATGAGTGAGAGCCAAGCTATGGGTGAGATACCAGCTGGTTGAAGAGTGGTGGACAGGGAATGGCCATCAATAATTATATCTTATTTGTAGTTGTTATATTTTATTTATTGACAGTTTGTTGTATTAACAATAAACTTTTATTTGATAGTGTTGTAATAAACTATTTATATTTAATTTATTTGATTGTGTTTGATATTTATAGCCTTTTCTAGTTGTTGATTTCTGCTTGTACATGCGCTAGCCACACGCTATATTTTACAGCGCCCGAAAAAGATGCTTTTTGCGCGTGCTATATTTTAGGACGCGCGCTAAAACAGGAAAAATGGCGCTGTAAAATTTTTTAGCGCACATATGTTGGAGATGCTCTAATGCATGGATCGACTGGCGAAAATTGGAAAGGAGTGTGGCCTGTTGCCTATTTGCCTGTTGGGCCATGTGGTCTCGCTAGGCTGGCCCGTGGGTTAACCCCCTGGACAGTCGACTCTAACCGCTCGCCGCCTCTTCTTCGTCTGACCAGGCGAACACGGCCGCATCCGCACCCACACTACTCCTGGCGGCAGCGTGACCTCCAGGCTCGAGCGTCGACGGGAGCTGGGCAGCCAAGTCCGGGCCGGGCATGGAACATCAGCGGCAGTCGGGCGTGGCAGTGCAGCGTGCGGGAGGCTGGGCGCTGGCTGAACCATGGAAGATCTCGGCCAGCTAGGCTTCATCTTTACTCTAGATTGAAGATGGACATGACTTACGCGAAGGGCCAGAAAACAAGAAGAAAGGTACATTTTTTTCTTCTGAACATTTGCCTTTTATTGGGTATAGGTAGAGCACTTATTTGGTGAATTCGTGAACTGTGGATTGCAGATTTCAAAAGATAGTTCCAAACTAAGCACATATATGTTGCTATTTTAATTCTATTATTAAGTCATTATGCTTGAGAGCATGTATAAAATATTAACGTCCGAAGATAACTTTGAATATTTGCAACAGATTTTGCATAGTTTAGATTTCACCCGACCTTAAGTTTTTTCCATCCATCACCACTGCTCGGGTGTACTTTAATTTGAACTTTCGTACTTCGCAACATATACCAAAACAGAAAACTAGAAGGAAAAGAAGACAAGCAGTTGAACGGCTAGCATCGTTGCTTGACAACTGCTTCTGTGCGTACGTAGTATATATAGGTGATAAACTTGAGCGAGCAGAGTATAGAAACGAATCATACGCCGGCTCGATGCCACGTGACGTAGGTGGGACACTAGGACACTGCCGGGAAGCTAATTACATGTGATGCCACCTGAACCGACCTTCCGAGAGGTACTGATTGATGCACGCCACTCGAGGTGCCAAACAGTGCAGGCTAGGTCTCATCTAGAAAGGATTCGTTTGGAAGGCCAAATGGGCCTGAAGTCTAGGGGTGAGATCTCGATGCAGTGCTCCATGAAATTCAGTAAACCACCAAATATTTTTTATAGAAATCAGTAAACCGCCAAATGGATTTGTAACGTGCTACGGAGCATTCTCTCTTCGTAGTTAGAAGGAGTAGAGGCAGCGAACCGAAATAAGCATTGGAACATGCTGCCATGGGGTGTTGTTGCTACTTGCTGGCCTAGCTTGCATTGCATGGAGTGTTGCTACTAATGAACCTGCACGGCACAAATCCTAATCATAGTACATAATATCTCTTTAGAAATACCCAATTGCTGAAAAGCGTGGTACACCCGAGTAGCTCCGCCCCAATCTTGATGGAGCTAACACAGTGGCGCAGCTGATGCCAAGGGTTTGAGTTGATACTTGCAAGAGGGGTGAATAAGAAAAAATCAGCCGCGGTCCAAAGGTGCGGAGGTGGCACTAAAGAAGGAAGGAAACCCAAACATGCGAGGGTACAAGACATAGTGGCATCGGGCTTGTGAAGACGCATAGGACCCGATATGACATCACCGGTAACGTCGAGTAGTCATGTTTAGTTGGTAGCACCATGTTTCTACTTATGTGTACGACCGATCAATAGTCATTAAATTGCAATACGACCGGTACGTCGCATGGCGTCCCCTCCATCCTGCAACATGGAAAAAACCAGCGACAAAAAAAAACCCGGTGAGGTAAAAAAAATAGACCACGCCGCATACTATCTGGGTGCGAAACTACAGCCTCGCGCCGCCGAGGCCGAGTCCATACTCCAGACCACGCCGCGTTGCCGACCACCACCTAGGCGCGCCTTCCATGCCACGGTGCGTGTAGAACACTGAATACCTCCCACTTTCTCCTATCCCTCTTACGCCCCTCCCTCTGCCACGTCCTCCGAGCCTGGAACACCCTGGTCTGGCAGCCAAGGAAGACCAGTAGATTCATGGCAAATGGAAGTTTTAGAGAGGAGAATAACAGAGATTTTGCCTAAGCATGTTTGACGTGGACGTCCATGATCTCCGTGATGGCACGAGCAGAGCTCTACGAGGATTCATTGCTCTGTTTAAGCAAATGAGATCCCCAACAGTACTTGAGCACCCTGCTAGGTTGCTCGTTATCTCTGGCAGCCAAAGAAGGTCAGAAAATTCATGGCCTTATTTCTCTCCTGTTTGCTGCGTGGTATGAGACATTTGGATGGGAAAAGATTACTGAAGTACAAAAACGACAAGAAGAATATTGGTATGGATGTGTTCATGTGTTGCTAGAATTTGCTGGATCGACACTTGAAACTTATTTCACCTGCCTTAAATGAAATGTATACTTCGAAGATATCAGGCATTGGTTCTTTTACTTTTGCATCATGCTAATTGCTGAACTTACATCCGTTTGATATGGAAATCCTCGTACTTAAATTATCCGAAATTTGCAATGAGCTGTATGAAAACCTTGGGTCATATGACAAGCTTCTTCGTCTACCTTCATTTTCACCTCATGGGAGGAATTTAAGTGATGTTGTGAAAACATATTTGTTCATCCATAACGCCCTTATGGTAACTATGGTAGTGCATTAATTGTTTGCTCAAATAAACAGGTCCTAATACTTAGACAAATCTTCTCTATCCTTATTTTTACTACAACTATAGCTATCTAAAGAGATAACTAGGTACCCATTTCTCTAAATGTAGGTTAAAAATAATTTATGTGTTACGAACATATAGTCCTTCATTATCGAAATCTTGCATAGATATGTGCATAATATCATCCACTGAATCTTGACATGCTGATCATGTGGGATGTTGTTTGTCAGTCTTAATTGCCATAAGCCGCCAGATGGTGTTGTGAACTGTCCAATTTATCTTATTGCATAATAAACTCCTCACCAAACAAGTAAGCGAGTGAAGAGCTAGGGCGTGGTTCAATGATGAGCAATTGGAGCTCAGTATCTTGCAATGCAGGTGCAACATAGTGTGATGTTTAAATTATAGTTCAGTCCCTGTCAGAGTGGTACCAAACTGCTGGTCTGCAATAGTCCACTTCCTCTTCTGTAATTCATGTTTGAAGATTGTACAATGAACATATGAAATGTGATTTTTAGGACTGACGGCATTGTGATTTCCATATATTTGTCGAATTTGATTCGATGCACCTTAGAATGGCGAAGAACATAAGCAAGGATGAAGTGAGAGGAGACATGTTAATCGCAATAAGTGGAAAGGAATGCTTAACACATGTCTTGACGATACATAATAACACGGATACTATAAATTAATTTTGTTGTCTCGCCCTGGTATTTAGCTATTAGTAGTCAATAGAATTTGTAAGTTCCCCTACAAAAAAATACGCACCTGCGTCCATGGATAAACTGGAGGCTGGTTGTCTGAGTAATAGCTAACGTTCAGTGAAAATTAGTTTACGTTCATAGAACACATGTGTGAAAAATAGTTTACGTTCATAGAACATGTGTGAAAATTAGTGAAGTATCATTGGTCTTCGTTCGGCGGAGCTAGGATTGGCACCCAGCGATGCCAAAAGACCAACTACAATGCTAGTGAGGTCATTATCTACTGCTTATGGGGTCAAAAGTGTGTAGTTATAGCTAGTATCCTTAGTGCTTACCAAAAAAAAATTGTAATGTCAATTGACCACATAAACAACACACAGCTCCGCCTACTACCCCCCTCCAAGAAAAAAGCAACGTGTATACTACTTCAAAGCACAGACCGGTATAGAATACACGTGTATAAGTAGTAGTTTTCCATGAACTATGTAAAAGTGTCAGACCAGTCAATATCATTGACGTGAACGTGTTAAAGTTAATTAGTAGCAAGAAGGTCCTCGCAGAAAAAAAAAAAAGAGTAGCAAGAAGAATTATGGTCACCCTTGAGTAAGAAGATGAAATTGTAGAGTTTATAATATAACATGTCAATAGTACAGTACTACGTGACGCGCTTTGTCCAGATATACAAGCAAAACTGCAACTTACACCATTTGTTAATGAATGCACTCATGCATGTAGATTAGGACAGCAAGTGTTCTCGACCTGGAAGTCAAACCAATACACAACTTAAACATTATCGCACGCTGCTCATGTGACTGGGAAGTGTCCTCGGCTTACAAGTTAAACCAATAGGCCTCTGGCATTATCTCGTGCCTATCTGTTCGTTGTACCTTGGTCGGGGTTTCTTGTGGGCAAAGCACAAGACTATGTCCATGTCGATCGGTTTCATTCACTCGAATTTGTTAAACCTTATGTTAGTGTCATGGGAGATGTGAAATGAATGAAGGATGTTTTGAAACAAGCATTAGTTACCTATATGCCAAAAGTAGGCTTTAATGTGATAAACAATAGTATTATAAAGGTATTCAACACCTTTATTCCGCAACTCATGCACAATATTATATCACTCAATCACTGTACGATTGCAACATGAACAAAGCAGGACGGCAAAGATGCACCAAACGAACAGAATTCAACACTGGAGGGCCCTCTTGACGCACATTCTTGCCCAATATGCGCCAGCCAAACGAGGCTAGTTAATCTGAAGCATACTCTTGCGCCGGCTTCGCTCAGCGGAGAGCTGCCTTGCGAACTTGGAGAGCTGCTCCGAGTTGGTGCCCTCGCCGGGCATCTCCACGTTCCGGCCGGTCTCCAGGTCCACTCGGGATACATTCTTCCTGAGAAGCTCATTCCCGATCTCCACCAGCCTATCCATGTTTTCTTTAGAGCAGTCGTCGATCGAGCCCGCACTTCCGCTCAATTGATCATACTGCACTTTCAAAAACAGATCATCACCATACCACCGGCTAAATCCCCAAGCATCAGCAAAGAAACAATAAAAATGTCTACTGACGTATGTTACGCATTGAAAAAAAAATAGCGCGCTAATAGCGTATTTTAAGGCTGGCGCTATTTTGTCATAGCGCGCTATGTTTTCCCTTGATGTTACTCCGTACTGCTTTATACCTTCGCATTCAGGCATATAGTTACCTGGATGCGCAGGTAGCGGTGGGAGGAGCGCAGGGCGCCGAAGAGGACAGAGAGGTGGATGTCCACCATGTCGGCACTAGCTGCGTTGAACATGTCCACGATGGGGGCGGTGTCGTCCTTGACGATCCAGTTCAAGATACCCCACTTGGCAGCATCCTTGGCGCTGTACTTCTCTTTTGGGTTCAACCCACAGCCGATGGAGACGACCATGAACTTCCCGTACTCCACCGGGTTCTGCATAAAGAGCTCGCCGTCCCCCAATATGATATCCTGGGACACTTGGCTCATGGCGCAGAGCGTCTGCAGGCACCCATGTACACATATGCCAAGTTTACAGCACGGTTTATGCAGTGAGATTTGTGTGTGATAAGTGTGCGATGGCACTAACTTACAGGGTTGTTGGCGGCGAGGCCTCCATCGATGAGGTTGAAGGACCTCGGGTCACCTTTCTCGTCTTTGGTCTCAAAGTAGTGTGCCGGGAAGAACGTTGGTGCCGCGGAAGTGCCGATCGCGATGTCCGACAAGAGAGCGTTGTTTGCAGGATGGTGCTTCAACTAATCATCGTTAACAAAATCATGCATTCATGAAGTTCATTAGAATCCATGAAGTTTTCTTTTTGCGAGAAAAAATACACTTATTTCTAATAAAAACATTAACTCCTTTTTTACATTACATCGAACATTACAACCTGGAATCCCAGATGACAGGAGCTACCAAAGAGTTCAATCTGATCTGATTATAGTGGTTAGATTACATAATAGTAGGTTGGTAGCTTCGAACTATTATATAATATACTTGTTGGTTAGTAGCCAACTATCTTTGATTTTCCGTAAGTTGAAGCTACAGAGACAGTCTTGAAAATTTTTGTCTGTCTATATACATGACGTGAGAATAACTATAAGCGCTAAACTTGGCCAGAATAATTCAACCGGATCAATTCCTCGCCTTTTAGAATACCTTTTTAAAAGTGATTTGCATGAAAAAAATAATAATCAGATGCATTATACATAGGCCATAGCTAGATAAATCTAGCTAGCAACAATGACAACGGTGTACTAGTATGTGAGTTAGTTAACTCTTCCCAGATTGGTGGGACAATAAAGGTGCTTGTGCGCGCCAAATATATAGCACATCACTGCATGGACAAGGTTATAAGTTTTTTCTACCACGATCTAAAAGAATTACCGCAAGGAGCAGGTGATCAGTTAACAACACGGTACCTGAAAGCTCGAGAAAATTGTGGGTTGCAAGTATGCAATATCGAAAGTAGGGATAACCACATTCGTTAGCGTCCTGTCCAACCTAGTTTCACCAAGGTACCGACGAAGCAGCGAATGGAGGTACTTGCCGTTGTACTTGGGCCTGCTAACCATCCTCAGAGCTGTGCTGATCTTGGAAAAGATCGAGTTCCTGCAACATGGCATATGCACACGTACTGATGAGCCACTGATCGAGTGTTTTTTTTTTAACAATGCAAAAGACTGATCGAGTGATATGATGTTGCAGTTAGATAATTCTGCTGCAGAGTGCTAGTCTTCTGATAATATGGTTCCCCACACATGTTTAGTTAGTTACTTCTGTGGGAATATTTTGGGCGACTCATCAATGTAGAACTTGGCCAAATCATTGGCGTCGAACAGTGGCCGTCCATTCTTGTCTGGAGCTGTGAGCATCACCGTCAGGAGGCCACCGGTGCTCGTGCCAGCGACAACGTCGAAATAGTCTGCAATCCTAGCATCCAGACCGTCCAGTTTCTGCACGGAGACAAAGCAGGAGAGTTCATAGAACACGGTGACAGTGTCCCTCAGGAAACAGTAGACAAAGCATATCGATGACAAATTAATTGAAAATGTAGATATGAACTTATAAGAATCTTACTTTGAGCTCCTCTTCTAGGAAGGCAAGGATGGTGGCCGGGATGATCCCTCTGATACCGCCGCCATCGATGCTCAGGACCGTGACCAGCTTCTCCTTGTCAGAGGGACTTTGGCGTGCACCTTCGGCCGAACTGGTACTTGTCATTTTGGAGTTTGGTAGACGAGCCAAGCTATAAAAGAATGTGGCAAATGATTTGGAAGGAAGAAACTTGTTATATAGACATGCCTGGAATATCTGGAGTGATAAGCCATATGATTGGTTCAACTGCATGGATTAATATTAATAGAAAAGTCGGGCAGATGGATAAAAGCCAACCAACCTCCAATATAGTAATCGCTGCATTTCATATGAGAGCACATATTACTAGAATAATAGAGAAAAATACCTAGTCTATCTTTTTTTTAGATAACAGGCATTACGGCCCGACTTTAAATTAATAAAGTCAGAGAGATTTAAGATACGGTATTACACTGCTGCGGCATATACCTAGTCTATCTTACAAGCTAAGAGAATTAATGTGTTTGTATTTTTCATTTCTTTATCTTCCAACTCAACAATCATACTTGGTGGCATTGCTGAGGTAACACTGTTCTATGTGGAGACTTTTATTATATGCGCAGCTTTCAACTCTACTACAGCCTTAATGTTTGCTTGCATGTGCTGCCTCAGCCCTACATAAGCTAGTAGTTCCTTTCGACCGCTTGTAGCTGGACAAGAAACCAGTGCCGAGTCAACTCCAACATTTATATGATCAAACTGATATATAAACCATGTTTAGTATAAAGTATGAAGCCTGCGTTATAATATCCTCTCGAGCAATTGGGAAAACGTTACTTCCTCCGATCCATATTAATTGACTTCAATATGAATGTATCTAGAACTAAAATGTGTCTAGATACATCCATATTAGAGCCAATTAATATGAACCGGAGGGAGTACAAGAAATGGAAATGTAGCCTAGTCTAATGTGGTACAGTGGTACTCACTTTGTTCCAAAAAAAAACTGAAGTCCTAAGTTTGTTCTCAGTGAAACCTTTATAATTTGACCGAGTTTACAGAAAAATGTGCTAATATCTACAACGTCAAATCTATATGGTATGAAATTACATATAACAAATCTAAATCTAATGATACAAAAATGGTGTTTTAGATGTTGATATCTATTTTTATGAACTTGGTCAAACTTAAAGTAGTTTGACTTAAGACAATCATTGAACTTCAAATAACTTGGAACCGTAGAAGTAGTACAGAAAGGATGAAATGACTAAAAAGGTCGCCTACACTCTGGATTCAGAGGTCAAACCTGCCATGAAAACAAACACTCTGGATTCAAATAACTTGGAACCGTAGAAGTAGTACAGATAGGAATAGTTTTCCCACGTGAATCATGCACACCAGGAAGGCCAGGATTCAAGGACACAAGCAACAAATTGCTTGTCTCATGACCTTTGCATGCACTTGAAAACAGCATGTCTACAGAGATAATCCATACTAAGTTCAACCGAAAAGGACTGAAATATGAAAGCCACAAAAGCTGGCCCAAAACATGGTTTAAAATAAGTTCATAAGTAACACATTCCAGCTCATAATGTGTAAACACACACACGCAATAGCGTTATCTCTTGGTTTATTTACATTCTCTCAATGCGCGTGTCAAGGCACAAGAAGAACGTAAGTGAAAAAACATATGGCTATTCTGAAGAATAAATAAGGGTGTAATTAGTTGTCATCTTGTGATTAGTGGTGATCACCAATCGTAATGAGACATGTGCGATGTTGATTGACTTCTTTGAACAAGATAGTTGTTCGAGTAAAATTTGAGATGTTTAGCCTGGCTGTCATGTACATGAAAAAGTCCATTGGAGATTACTAAAATGGATCGAATTGTTTCGTAAGTAGGCACAGCAAATGTTTGGTTTATTTCTCTTTCTTGACCCTGTGGATTACGATGCATGGTAGTGTTCGTTAACATAACCTGAACCAGCACCAGCAAGCTGTCCAAATCAAATGGTAAGCGCACCTTCTGGGATAAGACTTCTTAGCACAAGCTCCAACATTATAAAAAAAATAGTAAAGATGATACATTCAGTAATATAACTTTACATAGGCTGACAGCAGATAACTGTGACATCTTTGAATCTGATTTTTTTATCAATAATAACACTGTATTAGACCACTTCATTTCTGGAGTATCATTGAACATGTTTTGGTCCTTTAAAAAAACAATTATTTAGCTCGGCGAGCCCACTACATTTTACAGTTTTTTGGTATCGCGCCAATAATGATGTGAAAGGAGAGTATGACATGGCAGACCTTAACTTGAATCAGTATTGTTATCTGTTAAACATGATCCACGAAATCCTGCTGGTTAACACCACGGATGTGTGACAGTGTGGGTTTGATTTATTTATTTTTTGAAACGAAGCAAAAGATTTGCCATTTCAGTTAAATAAGGAGAAGGTTTTTAGGAAAGTTTTGCAGACACAGCCTTGGTTAGCAAAACCATGGCAAACGCACAAAAAAGATTACTCGCGGTGAATGACACTACAAAGGGCCTTAGCACCCGCAAAACACCACAAATGAGCTTCATCCTTAATCTTGTTGACAAGCATGTCAATGGTGATTGAATGGTTTCGGAAGACACTAGCATTTCATTCTTTCCGAATCTCCCAAGAGACTAGCATTGCCAATGAAGACAACGCCTTCCTTTGAGGCCCTCTTCTATGAATAACCTCGTTCCACCATTCTTTGACAGATCGATATTGGTGCCAAGTTGACGTGTCGATGTGTTGAAGGCCAAGCCAAAGCTTCAACTTCTTCCAAACTCTCCTAGTAAAGCGGCATTTGAAGAGAAGATGGGAGGCCGACTCTTGCCTTTGATTGCAAAGTTTACAAAGCCCACAGTTTGGCCATCCTCTACGAGCTAATCTATCCGCCGTCCACACTCTATTTTGTAGAGCCAACCAAGCAAAGAACTTGCACTTCGGGATGGCCCACGGCTTCCAAACCAAAGAAGGCATCAAAGAAGTTGTTTGCCCCAAGAATTGCATTTTGTAAGCGGACTTAGTCGAATAGAAATCATCATTTGTAAGCTTCCATTTGATCTCATCCGGTCTTTGAGGAGCAAGGGTGATGTTGCTAAGCATTTCCCAAAGCTTGTAGAATTGGTCAATATGCTATAGGGAGAGCCCCCCTTGAGTATTAATTTGAGAGACCCAGAAGTTATTCTCTAAGGCCTTGTGCACCACACATTTCTTCTTCTTCGAGAGCTCAAAGATTAAAGGGGCAATGTCTTTTGGTCTCATGCCCCCAAGCCAACTAGCCTCCCAAAAAAGAGCCTTTTTTCCATCTCCAATGTTCACACTAGTCGCCGCCGCAAAAAGATCATGGTCCTTCGATGAGCAAGGGTTGCCAAGACCTACCCATGTCTTAGCCTCGTCCTTCCATTCTTGCCAAAGCCACGTTAGCCTAAGCGCCGAGGCAAACTTCTTTAAATTTAAGATTCCAAGGCCACCATTTTCTTTAGGCTTGCAAACCAAATCCCAATTAACTTTGAATTTTCCACCGCTGACTTTGTCACAAGCCGCCCACAAATAGGCCCTTCTCAAGCCGTCAATCTTCATGAGGACCTCCTTAGGGACATCAAGCACGGTGATGAAATAAATGACGATGCTTGTGAGGACCGCTTTCACAAGCGTGGACCTTCCGGCCATTGTAACATGCTTACCAATCCAAGGTCTAAGCTTTGATGCCACCTTGTCTTCAAGAGGTTGGAAGTGAATTCTTTTGAGGCGGGTCACCGCCAAAGGTAGCCCAAGGTATCTCATTGGGAAAGAGACTTGGGTGGCCGGGAAAGCTTGAAGGATGTCAACATGATCAATGTTATCACATCTAATGGGCGCCACTTGACTTTTTGCACAATTTGTAACGAGACCGGTAACCTCCCCAAAGTGATCAAGCGTCTTGGCCAAGAAAATGATGTCCGATTTGATAGGCTTGACAAAAATGGCGGCATCAGCGGCGTAGAGGGAGGTCCTCACCGTGGGGGCACGCCCCCGGAGCTTGTGGAGGTGACCTTGGTTGGTTGCCTTGCAAAGGATATGGTGTAGGGGGTCAATGGCCAACACAAAGAGGAGCGGCAAGAGCGGGTCTCCTTGCCTAAGTCCCCTCCCGTGCTTGATTGGGTCTCCGGCGAGACCATTGAGTAGCACTCTTGATGTGGAAGTTTTTAGGAGCGCCGAAATCCAATCCCGAAACTTGCTAGGGAACCCCAAGTGTTGCAAAACGTCCATGAGGTAGTCCCATCTAACCGAGTCAAAGGCTTTCTTTATATCAAGCTTGACAAGAAGCGTCGGTGTCTTGGTCTTGTGTAACTTTCGTGCTAGATTCTTCACATAGAGGAAATTATCATGGATTCTTCTCTTTTTGATGAAGGCGCTTTGGGCGTTGGAAACAAGGCTATTCATGTGCGGACCGAGACGTGCTGCCATCATTTTTTAGATGAGCTTCGAGATGGCATGAATGAGGCTAATGGGTCTAAAGTCGGTGACATCCTCGGCACCATCTTTCTTGGGAATGAGAGCAATATTCGCGGAGTTTAACCAATGTAGGTTACTTGAATGCAGATTGGAGAATTGGTTGATAACCGCCATGGTATCATCTTTGATGGTGTTCCAATTTGATGTCTGGGTTTGATTTGCTTTCATGTGGCACTTAAATGACAATTTGATGTTTCTGAAGCAACCAGAATGCTTCCTGTGCGCCTAACCGAGGCAGGTGTTAGGAACATCTTCATCCGAGTTGAATTCAACCTATAAACCAGCAAAGGATGTTTAATATATACGATGGTGTGTAAAATACACATGCTGATACAAGGTTGTATCGTATAGAGCAGGGAAAAATCTACATTCTACCTTGACTCGGGTCAAACAAATCACGTATTATATTTACTGGTACCACTTTAACTGTCAGCATGACAGTGTGATGACTAATGTACACTGGCTGACAATGATGCACACTACGAGGCTTTAGCCTCTAACCCTAAAAAAGCTTAACAGCATACAGCAGCAAAAGAATCAGTCTTATATACATTATTATTTTAATTAAAGAAAGTACCATGCCAAGGAAATACTCACATCTTCATCTCTGTATCATTTTCCATGCATGGCACTCCCTTTTTCGCGAAAACGCAAAAGCCTTGCGTTTCGATGCATTGATAGAAAAAGAGAGTTTATATACAAGTCCGAGGGACGGACACACCACGCCGTACAACTCGACCCAAGAAAAAGGAAAAACCTAGACTAGGGGAGTAGCTGGCGCACACCCCGGGCTCCCGCGTCCGCCCAAAGCCTCGCGTCGGCAGCGATGTCGTTGAACACGGATGCCACCGAAGGTCGCGCATTGTCAAAGACCGCAGCGTTCCGGTGTTTCCAAATCCACCATGCCGTGAGCATGATAACCGACGACGTGCCCTTGCGCAGCTGGCGAGGGGCGGTCCGCACCACCAGCGACCACCACTCCGCGAAGTCACCCTCAGCCGTGGGTGGGCCTGAGGTGGATCGGATCCACGACAGGACTTCAAACCACACTGTCCTAGAGAAGGAACATCCTGTAAGAAGGTGCCTCATGGTCTCGGTAGACTGATCACACAACGGGCATCTCGGCGCGTGCGGCAGCCCCCGCCGTGCCAGTCTCTCACCCGTCCAACACCTGTCGAGGCAGGCCAACCAGATAAAGAATTTCACCCTTGGTGGCGCCCAGGATTTCCAGATGAGCTTCCAGGACCCTGAGATGATTGACCCCTGAAAAAGGGTATCATAGCAGGATCCAGCTGAATACTGTCCATCCGTCGTCCAACGCCAAACCAACCTGTCCGCGTCCCCCGATAGTTGGATGTCCCTGAGTCTACCCCATAGCTGGACGTATTGCCATAGTGCTAGGGCGCTCGGTGCACCTACAATATCGGGGATCCAGCTGCGGTTAAGCAGCGCTTCACGGACCGTGCGCGTCTTTCTTCGGCGCTTTGGAACCAAAGCATATACCTCCGGCGCCATCTCCTTGATGGACTTGCCATCCAGCCATCTGTCCTCCCAGAAGAGGGAGGATTCCCCGTTGCCTACTATCATGTAGGTAGAGGCCGCGAAGACATCCAGTTCTGTTTTGGAGAAATGCATGTCCAAACCGCGCCAAGGTCGCAGGGGGTCGGTATGCATCCTCCAGATCCAGCGCACCCTGAGGCTGATGGCCGTTCGTGCGAGATCTGGGATACCTAGCCCCCCCAACCGCAACGGCCTACACACCCTCCAAGCAATGAACCTGACTTCTTCGTCCTGGCGATTTTTAATATCTGCTTGCCAATCTGAAAGCACCTTCCTTGGTGTTGCATCAACAGTAAAGGGCCCTCCTTCAATATTTTTAGGTTCAACAGACGCAGCATTTTCAAATTATTCTTTGATGGTGCTACACACAATGCTTTGATGTCAACTGACATCACAGCTTGGCCAAAAGGCGCTCAAACTATCCATAATTTAGACATAAATCTCTACATGTTTAAGTCATTGTGAAGCATTGACATCACAAACACTGGTCCTAGCAACGTCGCTGATAATAACTTTACATCACTAACTGTTTCATGTTACACCGAGGAGGTCACTCGTAGTGTCCTAGTGGCAATGTTGCATACAGCCACCGAAGTCCGAAATTAATCTGAGTTATTTTTCTAAACACAGGTGTATGTGACATAATGTCGTGACACAATCACCCAAATGGAAAAATACTAGCTTATGGAGGTGGTGCATGGCCTGCAGGGGAGAAACATGGGCGCGTTCATTCGTATCCGAATGGTCATCAAGACAGCTCTGAGCTTTGCCGGCGGAGTCGCTTTCTGGCATGAGAGCCGCAACTCAAACCTGTGCTACAATACTTCGATAGATGTAGGACCATATCTGGCTACCTCACCCACCTGACGGGTTATTTTTTCCTGTAAACATTTTAGGTAATGATGAATGAATAAAGGTGGAAGTTAATTAAGAAAAAATTGACATATGGGCCGAGTTTGTGAACAATAATGCTAGAATTGCTTACAAAATTTTGATTCGAGACCTCTGTGTTCAAGATTTTAAAAAACTTCCAAATGTGTGTTTGTACAATCTCTAAAAAGTGTGCACCACTAGTTATTCTTATTATATATGTATTTATTGTCAGGGATTTCGAGAGAGGATCAGGTTGCTCTAGATTTTTAGAACAACCGCCACTAGGATCAGATGTGGGTTTTCACTATTTTTTGTGGTAGTTAGAAAAGGTCCTTTTTTCCGATGGTTAGGCAAGAGTGTCCCCTTCCCTTCTTTTCACGTGAGGGTAGGCTTATTGTTGGCTTCGGTCTATACAAGTTTTCTTAAAACCCTCTTTAACTTATGCTTAACTAATAGAAATAAAATTTTGTTCGCTTGTTTTAAAAAGGCGGGATTTCCATTGCGCAAACGTGACAATCCACGTCGCTCTGTGCGTCGCAACCATGTCCAGATGATTTTTTAAGCAGATGGTACGTGAGATGGCAACTTTGATTTTGTCCACGTACTGGTTTCCGCTGCCACGTAGTAGCTAATTGCTATTGTGTCGCACATGTAATCGCTACGTCGTGATTGGGACCTAGAAAAAACATTAGACAGAGAGGAGTATTAGGGGAGTATTGGGCTGGGAGATATGCGGGAAGCTGACTTTTACAAATTACATTACAAATATATAAAAACAGTAGTTAACACCTTTATTCTGCAACTCTTGCACAAGATTACAGCACTACGATTATGACATGAACAAAGCAGAATGGAACAGCTACACCAAAGGAACAGAATTCAACACACTGAGAGCATTCTTGAAGCACGTTCTTGCGCAATATGGGGTAAGCAAGGCTTAGTTAATTTGAAGCACCTTCTTGCGCCGGCTTCGCTCAGCGGAGAGCTGCTTTGCGAACTTGGTGAGCTGCTCCGAGTTGGTGCCCTCGCCTGGCATCTCCACATTTCGGCCTGTCTCCAGGTCCACCCGGGATACGTTGCTCCTGAGGAGCTCATTCCCGATCTCCACCAGCCTATCCAAGTTTGCTTTGGAGCAGTCGTCAATGGAGCCCGCACTTCCGCTCAGTTGATCATACTGCACTTACAAATCAGATCGTTACCACCGGCTAAACCCCAAAGCGGAGAACAGAAACGATTTCCTCACGCAGTTTCCTTTCGGTGTTCAGCCTTAAAGGTACCTGGATGCGCAGGTAGCGCTGGGAGGAGCGCAGGGCGCTGAAGAGGACGCTGAGGTGGATGTCCACCATGTCGGCACTAGCTGCGTTGAACATGTCGACGATGGGGACGGTGCCGTCCTTGACGATCCAGTTCAAGATCCCCCACTTGGCGGCATCCTTGGCGTTGTACTTCTCGCTCGGGCTCAACCCACAGCCGATGGAGACGACTATGAACTTCCCGTAGTCCACCGTGTTCTGTAGGAAGAACTCGCCGTTCCCCAGGATGATGTCCTGGGACACTTGGCTCATGGCGCATAGCGTCTGCAGGCACACATATAGAGTTTACAGCAAGGGTCTATGCAGTGAGATTTACGACTGATGAGTTGTGCGATGGTGCAATGATGTGGCGCTAGCTTACAGGGTTGTTGGCAGCGAGGCCGCCGTCAACGAGGTTGAAGGACCTCGTGTTGCCTTTGTCGTCTTTGGTCTCGAAGTAGTGTGCGGGGAAGAACGTCGGTGCGGCGGAGGTGCTGATCGTGATGTCCGACAGGAGCGCGTTTCTTGCAGGATGTTGCTTCAACTGATCGTCGTTACCAGCAGGTTCATGCATGCATGAAGCTAGTTAGAATCCTGGAAGTTCTTTTTATTTGCGAGAAAACAATGAGAAACTTCTTTTCTGATATAAACATGAAGCTTCTGTTGCATTGCTGCGTTAGTTACGGCACTATCAAACATTATGACCTGGACTGGAGTCCCAGATGACCGGAGTTAGCAACTAATCGAGATCTCGTCTGATTAAACTAAGCAGTTGGTCAGCAGTTAGACTACATAAGACTAGGTTGGTTATATAATATACTTGTTGGTACGTATCTATCTTCAGTTTTCCATAGGATGCAGCTACAGAAACACAAAATCTTGAAAGAATCCATATATACATACTTTGAGAACAACAATGAACTGTGCTTGGCCGGAATGATTCAACAGGCTCAATTCCTCTCCTTTTCTCTAAACTGATTTATCGAGCACAAACCAATAATGAGATGCACTATCCATTGTAACGCGATACTTCCTCCGTCTAGAAATAAGTTTATTTCTAGTTTTTTCCTAAGTAAACTATTCTAAATTTGACCAAAATTTATACAAAAATATAGCAATATTTACAGCAATGGCCTTAGTACAATATGAAAATATATTTCAAGATGCATCTCGTGATATCAATTTGGTGTTACAAATGTTATTACCTTAGTCTATGAAGTTGCTCAAACTTTAGAAAGTTGAGTTCAAACAAAGGTTAGTCCAGGTATTTTCAGACACATGAAGTACCTGAAAGGTAGAGAAAATCGTCGGTTGCAGGTATGCGATATCGAAGGTCGGGATGACCACATTCGTCAGCGTCCCGTCCAGCCTCGTTTCACCAAGGTACTGACGAAGCAGCGAATGGAGGTACTTGCCGTTGTACTTGGGCCCGGTAGCCATCTTCAAAGCTGTGCCGATCTTGGAGAAGATCGAGCTCCTGCAACATGACAATCCACTTACCCTTAAGACAAACACCAGTTCACCATGCATATAACCAATGATAGAACCTCAATCGAGTGATATGACGTCGCCGTCAAATAATTTTGCTGGACAGGAAAGAAAGCTAGTGGTTTGTCACGCATGTTTAGTTACTTCTGTGGGAATATTTTGGGCGACTCGTCGATGTAGAACTTGGCCAAATCCTTGGCATCGAACAGTGGCCGTCCATTCTTGTCTGGGGCTGTGAGCATCACCGTCAGGAGGCCTCCGGTGCTTGTGCCAGCGACCACGTCAAAGTAGTCTGCGATCCTAACATCTGGCCCGTCCAATTTCTGCGCGGAGACAAAGCTGGAGTTCACAGAAAAATAGACAAGCAGATCGATGAAAAGGTAGATATGAACTAATAAGCATCGTCTTACTTTCAGCTCCTCTTCAAGGAAGGCGAGGATGGTGGCAGGGATGATCCCTCTGACACCGCCGCCATCGATGCTCAGGACAGTGACCACCTTGTCCTTGTCAAGGGTATTCTGGCGTGCACCTTCAGCTGAGCTGGTACTTGCCATCTTCAAGTTTACCAAGATGATCGAGCCAAGCTATGCAAAAGAGAACAACAGAATGTGGCAAAGGATTTTGAAGGAAGGAACCTGTTATATAGACATGTCTGAAATATCTGAAGGAAGAGCAAGAGCAACAGGATTGGCTCAACCGCAGGGACTAATAGAAAAGTCAGCCAAAAGGACAAAAGCCAACTAATCATCATAGTACTATATAACATGTCGCTTGGAATGGAGAAACATCTTTTTTATTAGTAAAGAGAAGAGGGAGCGATGTTTTGGCACATGGGAGCGTATGCTCCCTTTAACTTGAAATACATGTTAGACATATTTTAAAATGTTAAAAAAATTGAAACAAAAATTTTGCACGTACATCTTCATGTGCTACGCGCTCACAAAGTCGTTTCATGAAAAATCGACATGTCATGTGGCGTGTGTAAAAAAGACAAAATTCGGTGCTGAAACAAAGACTTGTCACAAAATAATTTTTCTCTTTTTCACTTAGACTACAAAAAATATCATTTTTTCGTGAAACTTGACGAATACACATATGTTATGGAGATGTACATGTAAATTTTTTTGTTAAAATTTTTTAACACTTGGAAATATGTTTTTATGGTAGAGGGATCATACGCACCCGGGAGCCGAATTGAGTTTCTGAAGAGATGAGTGCTTCCCAATGAAAATGACTCTACAAAATAATAAATGAGGTATGCTATGTTATTAGGGCATCTCCGGAGGAACGGACCCTAAGCGTCCATTTGCATCCGCCGGGCCGAAAATGCGTCTGGTACCACCTCCAGCGGGCGACGGAAAGTGACCGGATCATCCGCGGCGATGCAAACCTGGCCCAAATATGCGCATCGGATGCGTCTCTGCGGACACGCAAAGTGTCCGCTCGCGTCTGGCGGACGTTTCGTCGGGCCCGCCGGCGCGACCTGCGTCGATGCGTCTTTCAGCGCGCGACTGGCGCCGCGTGTCGTTCGGCAGTCGCGCCACGTTAATGGCAATGCCTCGGCGCCGGCGGCCGCCGCCTACCTCCGCCAACCACGTTAATGGCGACGCCACACGTCCCGCGGCCATCGCCTGCCTCTGGCCTATATAAAGAGGGAGCGTGTTCTTCTTCCTCATCTACTCCTCCAAACAAACCCTAGACTCCACAAGCTCCACCGTAGCGCCGCCTGGCTCTTCCTGCGACGCAGCCAGGCCCGCGAGGAAGTCCATGGCGGGTCCTGGTGGCCGGCGAGGCGGTCGAGGCCGGTTGCGGCCCTGGACGCCCGGGCGGCGGGGCCCCCGTGGTGGACCAGCTACGGCCCCACGCGCGCCGTCGCCTGCGCCCTCCTCGTCTTCGCAGGACGACCGCTGCCCGAGTTCCTCCTCCATCGACGACGACCCACTCGGCATCAAGAGGCTCCCGGACAAGTTCGTTGAGTTCGTCGATGGCGTCGAGCCGCGCACTTGCAGCTACGGAGGCCAGCTGCAACTTCTGCCGGTGGACCGTGGAGGTCTTGTTCGACGGCAGGGCAAGATGTACCTACACACGGGGTGGGACAAGTTCGCCGCGACCGCGCTCGAGCCGGCTCTCACCTTCCTCTACGAGAGACGGTGAGATGATCGTCAAGGTGTTCGACGACACAGCGCCGGCACTACCACACCGGCGAATCCGGCTCAGACACCGATAGTTAGAACTTAGAGTGTTCTTTCTTTGCAGCGAATATGGCTACGGGCCAGACGAAGCCAGTAGTGGAGGTTTCTGGTTGTTCTTCCTCGGTAGAACCAACAAGGGCACCATCCCAAGCTGGATTTTCCAGTTTGGGTGACTAGGTGTGCCCTTAAATGTTCTTTCTTGGTAGCGGACAAACGGAAATCAACACAACTGGTTTCTTTTTTTAAAATGTTTTTATTTGTGTCAACCATGGTTCAAACTATGTATTAGTTTGTGTAACTATGTTCCAAATTATGTATTAGTTTGTGTAAAATAATGTTCCAATATGTAATATTTGGAACTATGTTCATAGGGAAAAGAGAGAAAAAAAAAAACAAGTAAAAAAATGTGTCGCCCGCTGAAGCCACCCCCAGACGCAAACGGATGCGCGGACAAAAACGGTCATTTCAGCGTCAGTGGCGCGATGCAAACGGACGCACGCGGATAATAAAATACGTCGCGCCCACTGGAGATGCCCTTAAGACTAAGATATTGTGCAGCATGAAAGTAAATGCATAATATTAGTCTATCTTACTCTCTGATTTACTCGCATAGGGGTGAAAACGGAAAGGATAGGGTCGAATAGTAGTGAAAGCAAATTTGTATCCATATTTTTTTGGATTAGGAATCAGAGAGAACAGTGTGTGCAGATACGAATACAGAATCACAGACCATGAATTACGAATACAGGGCGAATAGAATAGGGTAGTAGAGTAAAATTATCTTGTAAAATATCTTCTACAAATTGGGAATAAATGTTACTAGCGCCTAGCGGCTAGGGCTACGGCGTAGCTAGGGGTATAGGCTTGGGGGAATTGATAGAGTGTAGGGTTACATACGTGTTAGGGCATATATAAAGGGTCGCCAATTGTGGATTGGGCTGAAATTCCATATATTAGTGGGACTAAGATTTTATCTATTAATTGTTGGATATTTTGTTCAATATTGGCTGAATATAACCATAAATTATGATATATCTTTAAATACGGACGGATATTAGTTAAACCATATCCTTTTCTGTATCCGTGAACTACTAGCCGTGTATGCAACCATATCCGTCAAACTATCCGACCAAATCCTTGTTCGCCTTCCCTAACCCTTCGATCGGTCTGAAACTAAGGGTAATGTTTTCGTAACTTTAGCCCGTTCTTTAGGTCATGTTAAGTATACCCTGTAATAATATGCAAACGGAGGGAGTACCCTGCAATACTAACAACCAGAGAGATATAGCTAGTGTGTGTATGTTTACATCCATACCGTCACTTTCTTTACTACTAGCATGTTACCGAGTGCATGTAATTCAACATCATCCAAGATGACGAGTAAAAAAGAAGCTTCCTCTCGACTGCTTGTAGCTGGATAAGAAACCTGTGCTGAGTCAACCCAAAATTTATATATTGTTAAATTGATGTGCAGACCACGTTTAGTATACACTATGAGGCCTGCGTTACAATATTCCCTCTGGCAATTAGGAAAATACTATAGAACATGGAGCTGTAGCCTACACTTGAAACAACTAACGTGGCATACTGGCAGACAAGAATGGATGAAATGACTAAAAAATAAAATGTTTTAGTTTATCCTAGATTCCTAGGGGAGTTTGCAGATATCCGATATTTTCGTCCATTAGATTCTATTTTTGAGTTTATAACATAGGACAGTTTATCCACATGAATCATACTCTACATGGAACGACACCAGGAAGGCCAGGATTCAAGGACACAAGCAGGAAATTGCTTGTCTCATGACCTTTGCATGCACTTGAAAGGCAGCATGTCTTCAGAGCGACTCCATATTAAGACTAGCAAGTTGAAAACCATAAAGGCTGGCCCAAAACATGGTTTAGATTATGTTCAGAAATACATTACAGCTAATAATATGTAAACATACACGTACTAGCACTATCTCTCTGTTTGTTAACATTATCTCCATTAGTCTGCTAAGACTCAAGAAGGTAAGGAAAACATGCGTACAACTATTCTGAAGGATAAGTAAGGGTATTATGAGATGTGATTGGGCGTAATGATCAAACTTAATAACTTGTATGTGCTGTTCATTGACTTCTTTGAACAAGATCAGCATTCACTAGGAAATATCTGTAGCCTAGCTGTCAAGTGCAGAAAAAGAAGTACATTGGAGATTACTTAATTGATTAACTTTATTGTTGATATCGCACTTAATGCATGCTTTGGTACATGAAATTGATTGCTTCGAATTGCAAGTAGCACGCACAGCAAATCTTTGGTTACTTCTCTTTCTTGACGAACCGGATTACCATGAAAATTCCACGATAGTGTTTGGCAACATAACCCGAACCAGTGCCAGCTAGCAGGCTGCCTAAACTAAATAGGCACAACAGTTCGGCATAGACTTCTTATTACAAGGTCCAAAATAAATTAATAAATAAATGACAATGATGATACATTCAGCAGTATCTTTACATACTAGGTTGACAGCACACCCCTCCCCCTCCCCCACATGGGACCCACGTGTCAGTGTAGTGAGCTACATTTCTCCTCTTTTTCTTTCTTCTAGCAATCCAGATCCGTTGCTGGCTAGCGAATCCGCCATGGCTTCAGCCTCCAAGCAGAAGAACCTCTACCAAGAGGTCCGTGTCCAGCCTTGCATGGAGGACTAAGCTAGGTGCAGGAACATGTGCACAACTCATGGTGAGACCTTCCCGGACAACAGCAAGTTGGACACGGTCCGCCAGGAGCTCGCGGCCAGGAGGTGGACATTGGCATCACACAACAAGCAGGGCATCCGAACGACCCCATCGTGCGGGATAGCGAGAGAAGCCAGTTCAAAACTGCTCGCCACCTGTGCAAAACCACCAGCCAAAACAGCTTATGATGGGTTAGGGGATCATTTGTCCGGTTTTAGAAACTTGTGGGCATTGTGTACACCATTTTAGACTTGAGGGGGTTCTCTGTCCTTTTTCCGATGGTTGTGAGGACAAGGATTTTGTGCACATGGGAGTCAGTGCTCCCTTCACTTTTGAATTTTTGAAAATTTCAGATTCTCATATTTCTCTGCTTTCAAAAATTATGACATTAAATATGTAGATAGATGTGTATACGAGGATTGGAATCAAAAAAGTCTCGTCAAAAAATACATTATATTTTTGGAGATGCAAAAAAGATAAATTTCTGACAGTACACTGACAAAATATACGTATTATTGTACTACTATTTATAGTCAGAAATTTGTTTTTTTTGTATTTTCCAAAATACACAGTATTTTTTGATGGGACTTTTTTGACTACACTCCTCGTGTCTAAATCTATCTACATATTTAATGCCATAATTTTTGAAAACATAAAAGAGCGAGGTTTCAAAAAATTTCAAAAATCCAAAAGTCCAAAAAGCACTTGTGCTCATGTGCACATGCTACTTTCCGGGGGGTATATATACTTCTTTATACTAACACTGTAATACACTTTGTTTCTAGTATCATTGCACATTTTTGGTCCTTCAAACAAAACAATTATCCAGTTCAGTGAGCCCACAACATATTACTGTTTTGTTTTGTATCACACCAATAATGATGAGAAAGGAGAGTATAACAGCAATGGCACACCTTAACTTGAATCTGGTATTTTATCTGTTAGACATGATCCAGGAAATCATGCTGTCTGACGCCACGATGTGTGCCAGTCTTGGGTTTGATTGACTTTCATCTGGAGTTTAAACGACAATTTGATGTTTCTGAAGCATCCAGAATGTCTTCCTGTACGCCTAGCTGAGGCAGATGTTAGGATCATCTTCATCCGAGTCGAATTCAACCTGTAAACCAGCAAGGGATGCTTAATATATATGGTGCGTAGAATATACACTGGTACAAGTTTGGGTCGTATTGAGCAGGGAAGAATCTATATTCTGCATGGACTCTGGTAGAACAAATCATGTACAGTATTATATCTATCGATAACACTTTAATTGTCAGCCATAACAGTGTGATGACGGATGTACACTGGCTGACAATGTGATGCACACTAGGAGGCTTCAGCCGCTAAGTGTAAACAAGCTCAACAGCATACAGAGGCAAAAGAATCAGTCTTATTTATACTGTTAACTTAATGAAAGAAAGTACCAGTCCAAGGAAATACTCACATCTTCATCTTTGTACCATTTTCCATGGCAGTCCCGTTTCCATCCTGAAGCTGTGAACCTGAGTTCTCGCTCCTGGCGTTTTTTAATATCTACTTCCCACTCTGAAAGCACCTTCCTTGGTGTTTCATCGCCAGTAAAGGGCCCTCCTTCAATATTTTTAGATTCAACAGATGCAGTATTCTCAGCACATTCTTCCAATGGAACACCAGAAGGAGCAACCTGGGAAGAACAGTACAAAGCATTTCCCGTCCTCTTCAAGTCATGAGATTCCTTGGTGGCACTGAAGTTGTTGAATCTGGTTGACTGTGCATCCAAAATAGCCCTTCGAGTCTGCTCAATCAATGGCTTTTCTTTCATATCACCAGCCCTAACACTAGGATGTTGATTACTGTACTTTGAAACGGAAGGTACTGAAGAAAGGGCCAATCTCTTGCTCATCTCTTGCTGCCTTGATAATTCTTTCTCCCTTAGCCTAGATTCTGCTGCAATGTGGCGTGAACCTTTGATGTGCATCTGTTCATTTAGAACGCAATGAAAATCAAATAACATGTGGTAACAATTCACATCGTTCGACGAGATAAACCAAAAATAGGTGCATACTGCTCCTAGGTTTCTTATCGTAGAATATACTTTCTAAGGAAAACTAAACGTCAACTTCGCCAAGAGCTCAGCAAGCCTCCTTCGCTGCAGCCAGGAGCTGGCCACGCCGCTGCTTGCTCAGTTGGGCTGCCCTGTCGTGGATCTACCAATCACCTACCTGGGCATGGCCCACCACAGCGCAGCTCCAGCCCGTCATCGACAAAATCGCTGGGCGCCTGCCAACCTGGAAGGCAGGGCTCATGAGCAAGCCTGGTCGCCTGGCAATGGTGAAATCAGTCCTATGCGCCATCCCCATTCACCAACTGCTTGCATATGCTCCGCCCAAAAAAGCCCTTAAGATGGTCGAAAAAATCAAACGCGGGTTTCTCTGGGCTGGTCGAGCCGCAGCCAACGGAGGGCACTGTCATGTAAACTGGAGCCGTGTCTGTCGCCCCATCTCCCTTGGCAGCCTAGGCATCCAGGACATCGAGCGAGCTGGCCTTGCGCTCAGGATACGGTGGTTATGGCTATCCCGCAGCAACGACAACCGTGCATGGAGTGGCCTCGACTTACAGTTCTCCGCCCACGAGCAGGCGCTCTTCTTTGCCTCGACCACCATGCGTATTGGGAACGGCCAGCGTGCGCTCTTCTGGGAGGATAGATGGATACGCGGCAGGGCGATCAAGGAACTGATGCCACAGCTGTACAAGTGCATCCCCAAGAGGCGTCGCAAAGCCAGAACGGTTGCAGATGGTATGCTCGGCAATGCCTGGGCGAGGGACATCCAAGGGCTGCTTGGAATCCACGAGATTGGTCAGTACTTGTCGCTCTGGCACATGATCCAAGACACTGCGCTTAGTGACCAACCTGACCAGCTAATCTGGAAGTGGACGGCCTCCGGAACCTACACGGCCAACTCATGCTACCTAGCCACCTTCCACGGATCGACGCCTTGTTGCTCCTGGAAATTGGTTTGGAAGACATGGGCGCCACCCAAAGTCAAGTTCTTTCATTGGCTGGCGAACATGGATAGATGCTGGACGGCGGAGCGCCTAGCCCGACATGGCCTTCCTCACCACCAGCGCTGCCTCCTCTGCGACCAAGCAACGGAGTCGATGCGCCACCTCACACTGGAGTGCCCCTTCACCCGACAGGTGTGGCACGAGGTGCTAGCCTGGCTGCGGATGACTGCCAGACCACCGGACGGCGAGCCTAGCCTCTTCGACTGGTGGCAACGCGCAAAACAGGACACGCTGGCGCCTCTCCGCAAAGGGCTCGCATCTGCCACCCTCTTGGTCCCATGGATGACATGGAAACACAAAAACTCATGCGTCTTCGATGGAGCACAACCATCCATGCACCTCCTGTTGCAAAACATCAAGGATGAGCTTAGGACTTGGGCTAGGGCAGGGGCTCAGGGCTTACGGGTAGTGTTGCCATCCACCTGGGATGTGCACTGATGTCTTTTGTTCTTGTACTCTGCCTCCTAGGAGGATGTAAACAACTTTCTATCTTTTCAATGAAATGAAACGCAAAGGTCCTTTGCGTTTTCTCGAAAAAAAATAAAAAAAAGAGGAAATCCAAGGACCAACTTGTCATTCAGTTCCTTTGGGTATGGGAAAAGAAAAGCTCTGCAGGAATTCATTTGGATATGGGAAAAGGTTCACTCCTTTTAACTTGATCTGACTCGTCCTGACAGTTTAACTTGGCACTGGAATGCTAATGGGGAGTTCCCTGTCAAATCTGCGTACAGCTTGCAGTTTGTGGGGAAAATCGCAGTTGATTCGAGCTCTATTATATGGATACATTCGCTCCCCTCAAATCACACTTCTTTGCTTGGACGGCGATCTAAGGGAAAGCTCAAACTGCAGAGGAACTCGCCAAGAAGGGATAGCCTTGCTACTACACTTGCCAATTGTGCTTCAGCCGACCTGAAACTGCACCTCACATGCTGGCCTCCTGCCCTTTCACTATTGGGGTATGGAAGCAGATATTGATGCATGCGAAGCTCCCACCTGAGATGGCGCCCATGGCTGCAAGTGCACTTCCAACTCCAAACGCTTCCAGTGCAAAGTCCAAAAGCATTGGAACACTCTTGTCATCCTCATATGGTGGTCACTGTGGAAGGAACATAACGCGCGCATTTCCAATAGCTGCTTCTGCTAGGTGCAGCAGATTTGTCGTCAGATTATGATGAGGCCACTCTGTGGGCTCGGGCGCAAGGACTAACTCGAGCGCCGGAGATGGCAGACACCGAAGACCCAGGCTGAGCGGATCGCTACCTCTGTTATGTCCTGTGTATGTTCAGATAGTTAGCTCTAGTTAGCATTTCCTTTTAGTTTTGCTTTTTTTTCTTTTCGTTTTGCTGTTTTTCCTTGAGTTTTTTTTCTCCTATCTTAATATATGAAATGCAACGCTGTTGCGTTCGTAAAAAAAAAAACTAAATTCCTTCCATTGAAAAATAAGCCAGAATTGTGTTCACCACGTACTTATATTTCTTAGACCAAAGACACCTAAAATTGCACCTGCGACTCACATAGCATGAAATTCCACAAATGCTTCATAAAAAAGATTTTGCAAGGTCCATGCAGGCTGGGTTTATCTTAGACGCAAAGACATGATAATAACTGTGGCACATGAAATTCAGTGCGACAGGATATAGCAGCATAGCACGACACAATAACAATTGGTGGTTTAGTGGATTCAGCCGACAAAATAGAGCCGCATAGCATGACAGAATTGTGGCATAGCACACATAGCACAGACGATTAATCGATTTTATCGGTCGACTATTCATCCAGCACTACAAAATCTAAAATATACTGCGCGAAAACAACACTGGAGTATTGAACACAAGTATTACCTTGATTCATTGCCTTTGAATTAACAAAAATGGCAAATTATTGAGCTAACGTACAATTCTACAAGACTATCGGCCTATAAATCGGCTGTCACAAGATAAATTGAACTAAGATACTCGATAAGTGGCGAAACTCGAGCTATATCGACCGAAAAATCGTTTGTCATACCAATATATCGGCCTCGGGGATAAACTCAGCCGATAAGTGAACTCACAAAATAACAGTAGGGTGGGCACACCTCCCAATTTTTATTTTTGCACTGCCCATGTGCGATACTTTTATTCCAAAATGACTAAATATAAAACGTTTTCCAAAAATTCAGGGTGGGCGACGGCCCACCCAGCCACCCTGCTGCGTTTGCCACTGACCCCACGATTCACCATAAATCAGCATGTTGGCTGATTTTTTGAACACTGTTACGCAGTACACATAATGCTTTGATATCAAATGACATCACAGCTTGGCCAAAAGATGCTCACACTATTTATATTTTAGACACAACAAATCTTTATATGTTTATTAAGTCATTATGAAGCATTGACATCGCAGCACTTGAATTCTAGCACGCACCGCCACTGAAATAACTTGGGAATAACTTTACATCACTAACAGAACACCGAAGAGGTCACTCGTAGTGCCGTAGTGGCGTACGGCCACTGAAGTCCAAAATCAATCTGAGCTCTTTTCTAAACAGGTGTACGTGACTAACGAATCACGCATCGGTTACAGACATAGGAAACCATGAAGCACGGGCCATCTACAAGCTAAACAAAATCAACAACGACGGATTAGGGAGGATAATTCCGAGGGACCTACTGGCTTACCGAGAGCATGAGAGAGGAGTCGAGGACGGGGCGGTGGGGGCACACGAGGCAGGCGAACTTGCCGCTTGAGAGCCTCTTGAAGGAACCAGATGCGGACGGAGAGGAAGATGAGGGGGAGGTGGCCGCGGCAGGGAGCATGAGGTCGTCCAGGCGGCGCTTGCGCTGCTGCGATTCACGCGCCCAGCTATCGCCGCCGAATACGCTCATGCCGGCTTTCTTGCTGTCGTCACCGCCACCGGGAAGAGAGGGGGTCTTCGCCGCCGGGGGACGATGGTCGATGGGAGCGGATTTCTGTACCAAACTAGTACGGGCTTTTCCAAGCCACTGGGCCACTGGCTATGGGGATCCCCTGGCTATGATGGTATACTGAACTCAGTTCACATATGGGCTGGATTTGTGATAATTCTGGAATTGGTCTATTCTCAATTCTCATATAGCGGGTTTTTTCTCCCTAAAAAAACATGTTTTTGAATCCGGTCAGGGTAACTTTAAGATCCAAAAGTGTAATTACCTTAAAATAAGTGTCGCAGCTTTATCTAGATATTAAAATGTATCTAGGTACATCTATAATTAGACGAAGTTGTGACACTTATTTGAAGGGTGTACTTTCTAAGTTTCTAGATTTTATAAAACTTGGCATATGTCGTTGCCAGACAAATTGAAGAATAGTGGCTTATCAAGCAAGCGCAAAATAGCGGGAAATTGTAGATCTTACTTCTTCTGAAAAAGAAATGTATTTTGAATCTTTCAAAAGTATTCATTGGTCACCAATTATAGCATCTATGTGCAAACTCTTTGCATAAATGAAAATGTTTATGATGGTATCTTCCCAAGTCAACATAACCTTGGAATGAAGTGAAGCTAGAATTAACAGGCACTGGTAGAGCGAGCCCACTGCCATCATACTTGTACTATTCATTTCTTTTACAGAGCTACATTGTAAGATTATTTTATGTTCATCTATAAAGATTTATATACAATGTTTACGGTTAGTGGTCTAATCATGTGTGAGTAGTCATCATGGGTGAGGTCCAAGGCCTAGCCTCGCAGCACACATGAACTTTTGCCTCGATTGTAGGACTTGCCTGGTAACAAAAACCCCGAAAGATCGATAAAGTTAAAGTCATTTGTAGCGGATATTTGTTGGCTCCTCGCAAACCCTAGTGTGAGTAGGGGGGGTAAGGTAGTTGAATATGATTCTCTAGGGAGAAAACAAAGACGACACACAAACTAATGTGTCAGTAGGTTTATCTTAATAACTAGTTATCCTCGTAGTTTGAGTAGGGTACTTGGTTGTACAATTGAATTCATAGTGACTACTGGTAGAGGGTGTCCCTCGAACTCCAACTCCTCAAGACCGTCAAGTCCCCCAAGTGAACTCATCACTCGATCTAGAGCTAAAGCCATACGTGTTGAAGTGAACTTGCTCCTATCAACTTGTAATTTTAGCACATCCTTGGATGGAATCCTACTTTATACTGGTACATTGTGTGTTACCTGGTATGAACCACAGGAAGTCCATCCATGGGCTCAAGACAGTGTGACCAAGGAAAGGAAGCAAGAAGGCCAAGCATTTTCAACTGCATCACTAGAATATTCGGCCCAACCAAGACTAGAATATCTGCCCCGTGCATTGGAATCTCCGTTTCGCACTTCACCAAAAAATCTCTGACCTGAAGAGATTCCTCGCGACGTCGATCAGGCACCTCTCAAATGGGGGGCGGAAGAGCCCTAGAGATTCTGAATCTTCGGCACCACTGGAACCTTCGGCCCCATCGGGCTGGAATCTCCGCCTCGCTACCTCGAAATGTCCACATGTCGCCTGACCGGAATGTCTGGCCTAAGAGGCCCATAAGCGTGAATTGAACTCGGGTCAGGCCCATGTAATACTAGAATTTTTAATATTTATTCCTAAACTACCCTTGGCTCGTCCCCACTCCCCACCTAGAAACCCTTGAATAGGTGATGTATCAAGATTCAGCATATACCTCTCTCCCATATGGTAAAAACCTCTCCTTAGCTAAAACTATTGAGTTGTATCAAGGTCCCTATCTGTGTTGGATATTTCCCTTTGATTAATTCTATTACAATTGGTCTTTTTTCCTTGTTTCTACCTTCATGTTTTCCATTGCAATTCTACTTCATGTATTTCGCTTGCAATTCTACCTTGTGTCTTTCATTGGTAATTCTACCAAGTTGTGATATTTTCCCATTCTGGAATCCCATCCTAGTTTCCATGATATATTTTCTCAGGATTATACATTTGTGTGTGCGCACACCCGCACATTTGTATCCAATCACCCCCACCATTCGTCGGGCTCATCGCCTTCGTAACGTCAATCCATGAAGATCGGTGTAAGGGTATTTTACCCTTATCCATTATTTTGGTAACTATGACACCGTGCTAGAGTATTTGGACTAATACATGTCTACAAGATAATTCCCAGGTATTAGCCAAAGAGGTATAATGGTGTATCAATGGAACAAGAAGGCAAGGAGACCCCAATTCGATGAAGAATCAAGGCTTTCGAGACGGCGGTCCCAGATCGGTCGGTCGCCCACGGACCACCCGGTCACCAACCGGACCAGCAGTGCCATCGGGCATGATCCCGAAGAAGGGCGAGCTCCCCGGTCGTCGATACCGGTTTCGGACCGGCTCTGGTCCATGGCCGTCGGACGGGCAATAGACGCGTCCGGTCGGCAGCCGCCTCTGCGCTGTGCCATGAGACCGTCCGATAGCTCAAGCCTCTCGGTCAAGACCCGGACTCCGTTGAACCGGCCGGCCGGTCGGTGGCGGTCGATCGGGTGTGGACCGGCCTGTCCCGGCGCGGATCCGGTCGACAGGGCTCCTCGAGGAATCCGATGTGGCAAGTGACCAACGGCCATATTTCGAAGAACACTATAAATAGGTCTTCTCCTACCTTTGAACAGTTAGGCACTACACTACAAAGCTGTTCTTGAGCTCCTTCTCTCCTACTCCATTATTAGAAACACCAAAAGCCTCAGATCTCCCTCCTCCTCCACCCAAACTCAAATCCCTCCGGGGAATCGTTAGAGGAGGACCCGATCTACCGTTCTACCAAGCCAAATCTCATTCCCCCTTGTATTCATCAAGAAGCTTGCTTCCTAGGGTTCCTTGGAAACCCTAGGTGGGCAAGAGGAGTCCGGAAGCATCCGGGCTGTGGATTTGCTCCGGGCAAGATTGTGAAGGTTTGGAGGCTACCTCAAAGTCTACCACAAGTGAGAGAGCTATTCCTTCGTGGGATAGGCTCCGGAGAATAGGGTGAGCCTTCGTGGCGCGGGGAATCCTTCGTGGGACCTCCACTCCTCCAAACGTGACGTACCTTGTTGCAAAGCAAGGGAACACGGGAATACATCCTCGTCTCCGCGTGCTATCGGTTATCTCTAACCGAACTCCTTACTTGTGATTTAACTGCATGTGAGAGCCTTCGTGCTCGAGTTAGTTGTATCCTCATATAGGTTGCTTCACCTAGTTTGCATTAGGCTCACCTTTATATTCCGCAAAGCCTAATATTGCAAAGAAAGAATTAAAATATATAGAAACCTATTCACCCCCCCCCCTCTCTAGGTTTACCATCTCTATACTTTCAATTGGTATCAGAGCCTGGACTCTTTTTAAGGGTGATACGTCCAATTTGCATCACTATTTTGTATCATAATTTGCTGTTATTCATTGATATATTTCATATTGGGACACAATACTTATGTTATTTCATCTATTTTGCATGTTTCATCATCATTGGAGGATCAAGCACCGGAGCCAGGATTCTCTGGAAAAAGCACCGTCAGAACGCAATATTTTGGAAGATCAGCTGTGGAAGGGAATTTCACGTAAATTCCTATTTTTCCGGATGACGGAGGAGGAAGGGGAGCGAGAGGAGCCACTGTGGGCCCAGACCCTAGGCGGCGCGGCCCGGGGCTGGCCGCGCCGCCACCGTGATGGGGGCCCAGCCCCTTTCGCCTCCTTTCTTCGCGTACTCCTTCGTCCCGAAAACCTAAGCCACAGAGAGGACCTCACGAAGGGTTTACCGCCTGCGGGGCGGAGAACACAGAGAAAGAGCTCTCCCGCGGGCAGGAATCGGCAGAAATTCCCCTCGGGGGAAATCGACGCCATCGCCATCGTCATCGAGCGGGACATCATCTCCATCATCATCATCATCATCTCCACCATCTACACCGCCATCACCATCGCTGCACCTCGTCACCGCTGTAACAATTCGGGTTAAATCTTGATTGTTTGATAGGGGAAACTCTCCCGGCATTATTCTCTACTTGTTGTAGATGCTATTGAGTGAAACCATTGAACCAAGGTTTATGTTCAGATTGTTATTCATCATCATATCACCTCTGATTGTATTCCATATGATGTCTCGTGAGTAGTTCGTTTAGTTCTTGAGGACATGGGTGAAGTCTAAATGCTAGTAGTGAATTATGGTTGAGTAATATTCAATGTTATGATATTTCAGTTGTGGTGTCATTCTTCTAGTGGTGTCGTGTGACCGTCTACACGACACTTCACCATTTATGGGCCTAGGGAGTGCATCTTGTATTCGATTGCTAATTGCGGGGTTGGGAGTGACGAAACCTAAGCCCCGTTAGTATACCGATGCAAGAGGGATCGCAGGATCTCGAGTTTAAGGCTGTGGTTAGATTTATCTTAATTACTTTCTTGTAGTTGCGGATGCTTGCAAGGGGTATAATCACAAGTATGTATTAGTCCTAGGAAGGGCGGTGCATTAGCATAGGTTCACCCACACAACACTTATCAAAACAATGAAGATTATTTAGCTACATGAAGCGAAAGCACTAGACTAAAATCCCCGTGTGTCCTCAAGAACGCTTGGTCATTATAAGTAAACAAACCGGCTTGTCCTTTGTGCTAAAAAGGATTGGGCCACTTGCTGCAATTATTTCTCTCGCATTTTACTTACTCGTACTTTATTCATCTGTTACATCAAAACTCCTTGAATACTTGTTTGTGAGCATTCAGTGAATCCTTCATTGAAACTGCCAACACCTTCTGCTCCTCGTTGGGATCGACATTCTTACTTATCGAAGAAACTACGATACACCCCCTATACGTGTGGGTCATCAAGACTATTTTCAGCGCGTTGCGGGAGTGAAGCGCTATTGGTAAGCGAATTGGTAAGGAAATTTCTTGTTTGTGCTGATTTTATCTCTTTCTTGCTATACATCATTATGGAGAGATCTTCTCTTCAATTTCTATTTGGGAAATCTACTACTACTGCAACGGTAGTGGATGAAGCGCCAGGTGAGGAAGTAGTACCATATAAAATACCTATGAAAATTATTGAACGTGTTATGGATAACCGCTATGAAGGGATGGAACTGTCCATCCTGGTGATCATTTATTGTTTTTGCATGAATTATGCGGGTTATTCAAATGTGCAGGTATTTCTATGAATGAAGTTAGGAAGAAACTATTCACTATATCGCTGTCTGGTAAAGCGGCGCACTGGTATAAATTGCTGAAGAATGGTGATTCTATTGATTGGGAGGACATTGTGCCTTTATTTTATTCCAAATTTTATCCTCCAAGTGAAATTCACAAAGATCGGAACCGCATATATAATTTCTGGCCTCATGATGGAGAGAGTATTGCCCAAGCTTGGGGAGATTGAAGTCTTTAATGCTCAAATGCCCCATTCATGAGCTTCCTGGTAATGTTATTATTGATAATTTCTATGCAAGACTTTCTTTTCAAGACAAGACCTTGCTGGATACTTCTTGTTCTGGATCATTTACACGCAACAAAGAAGAGTTTAAAAGGGACCTTCTTGATCGGATCCAAGAAAATACTGAAGGATGGGAGAACGACAAAGATAGAGAATCGGTATAATTTATGATTATAAATGCATTGAAGCTTTTATGGATACTGATAAATTTCGTAATATGAGTGCTACATATGGTCTTGATTCCCAAGTTGTTGCAAATCTTTATAAAGCTTTTGCCTCTCATTATGAATTGCCTAAGAAGAATTTTGATAAGTATCATGAACCGTATAAAGATAAAGTTGATTCATCTGTAAACAAATGTGTAGTGGTTGAAACTGTTGATAATGTTATTCCTGAAGCTTATATTGAAAAAACTCCTTTCCCTGCTAAAATGAGTACTCTGTTATATCTAGTGCGGTTAATAAAAGTGAAAAGAAACCTAAAGAACCCGAAGAACAAATTAAAATTGAACCTGTTGTTGCAATAGTTAAAGATCTTGTACTGAAAATGTGGAGGATGGTCATATTATTTTCGTGAAGATGCTTCTAATATTGTTTCACATCCTAATAAATCCAAACAAGTTAGTGTTCCTATGCTATCTGTTAGAATTGGTGATCATTGCTATTATGGTTTATGTGATATTGGTGCAAGTGTTAGTGCTATTCCTTATGAGCTTTACACGGAGATTATGCACGAAATTGGTTCTTGTGAACTTGAAGATATTGATGTGGTTATTCATCTGGCCAATAGAGAAACTATTTCTCCAATTGGTATTGTTCGAGATGTGGAAGTTCTATGTGGTAAGATTAAATATCCTGCTGACTTTTTGGTACTTGGTTCTGCTGCTAGTGATCATTGTCCTATCATTTTTGGTAGACCTTTTCTAAATACTTGTGGAGCCATTATAGATTGTAAGAAAGAGAAAATTTTGACTAGATTTGCTGGTGAACCTTATGAATTTAACTTTTCTAAATTTACCAAAACTCCTTATAAAGCTGACTTGCCTAGTAATGATTTTAAAATGGAGCAGTGTGCATCTATTGTTCTTGTTCCTAATAATCCTTTGCAGCAACATTTGGAGAATAGTGAAAGTGAAGCTTTTAAGAAAGAGATGAGCTTGAGGAAATTTTTCTTCGCCAACCTATTCTCAAGCATGATTTACCGGTGGAAGATTTGGGTACAACACCGCCACCGAAGGAAGATCATGTTTTTGATTTAAAGCCTTTACCCGATAATCTTAAATATGCTCATATTGATGATAAGAAAATATATCCTATTATTATTAGTTCTAAGCTTTCAGAGATTGAGGAAGAAAGGTTATTGGAAATATTGAAGAAACACCGAGGAGCTATTGGCTATACTCTTGATGATTTGAAAGGGATTTCTCCTTCTATTTGCCAACATGCTATTAATATGGAAGAAGATGCAAAGCCTGTTGTTGAACATCAACGTCGTCTAATTCCGAAGATGAAAGAGGTGGTAAGGCGAGGTATTAAAACTTCTTGAAGCTGGTATTATATATCCTATTGCTGATAGTAGATGGGTTAGTCATGTGCATTGTGTTCCTAAGAAAGGAGGAATGACTGTTGTGCCTAATGATAATGATGAGCTTATTCCTCAAAGAATAGTTGTAGGTTATAGAATGTGCATTGATTTTCGAAAAGTTAATAAAGTTACTAAGAAAGATCATTACCCTTTACCCTTTATTGATCAAATGCTAGAAAGGTTATCTAAAAATACTCATTTTTGCTTCCTTGATGGTTATTCTGGGTTTTCACAAATTCTGTTAAAGCTAAAGATCAAGAGAAAACCATGTTTACTTGTCCTTATGGAACTTATGCTTATAGGCGTATGCCTTTTGGTTTATGTAATGCTCTGCTACTTTTCAAAGATGCATGTCTGCTATTTTTCATGGTTTTGCGAAAGTATTGTAGAGGTGTTCATGGATGATTTTTTGTCTATGGGAATTCTTTTGATAATTGCTTGCGAAACCTCGATAAAGTTTTGCAGAGATGTGAAGAAACTAACATTGTTCTTAATTGGGAGAAATGCCACTTTATGGTTAATGAAGGAATTGTATTGGGACATAAAATTTCCGAGAGAGGTATTGAAGTTGATAGAGCTAAAGTTGAAGCAATTGAGAAGATGCCCTATCCGAGGGATGTTAAAGGTATTCGTAGTGTTCTTGGTCATGCTGGGTTTTATAGGAGATTTATTAAAGATTTCTCTAAATTTTCAAAGCCTCTTACTAATCTTCTTCAAAAAGATGTACCTTTTGTTTTTGATGATGATTGTAAGGAAGCTTTTGAAACTCTAAAGAAAGCCTTAACAACTGCTCCTGTAGTTGAACCTCCCGATTGGAATTTGCCTTTTGAAATTATGTGTGATGCTAGTGATTTTGCTGTAGGCGCTGTTCTTGGACAGCGGGTAGATAAGAAATTAAATGTTATTCATTATGCTAGTAAGACTCTTGATGCTGCTCAAAGAAATTATGCTACAACTGAAAAGGAATTGTTAGCTGTAGTCTTTGCTTGTGATAAGTTTAGACCCTATATTGTTGATTCGAAAGTTACAATTCATACTGATCATGCTGCAATTAGATACCTTATGACAAAGAAAGATGCTAAGCCAAGGCTTATTAGATGGGTACTTCATTTGCAAGAATTTGATTTACATATTATAGATAGGAAAGGTGCTGATAATCCTGTTGCTGATAATTTGTCTAGATTGGAAAATATTGCTTATGATCCTGTTCCTGTTAATGATAGTTTTCCAAATGAACAATTGGATGTAATAAAGGTGAGCTCGAGAGAGCCCTTGGTATGCAGATTATGCTAACTTTATTGTTTCGAAGTATTTGCCTCCAACCTTTTCAGCTCAGCGAAGGAGGAAATTCTTTTATGACTTGAGGCATTATTTTTGGGATGACCCACACTTATATAAAGAAGGAGTGGATGGTATTATGCGAAGATGTGTTCTGAATATGAACAACGAAATATTGAGTAAATGTCATGGTAGTGTTTATGGAGGACATCACGCTGGAGATAGAACCGCGCAAAAGGTTCTACAATCAGGTTTTATTGGCCAACACTCTTCAAAGATGCAAGGAAATTTATTTTATCTTGTGATGAATGTCAAAGAGTTGGTAATATCTCTAGACGCAATGAAATGCCTATGAATTATACTCTTGTTATTGAACCATTCGATTGTTGGGGATTCGACTTCATGGGTCCTTTCCCTTCTTCAGATGGTAACACTCATATACTTGTGCTGTTGATTATGTTACTAAATGGGTAGAAGCTATACCTACAAAAAGTGCTGATGGTGAGACCTCTATAAAAATGCTTGTAGATGTTATATTTCCTAGATTTGGAATACCTAGATATATTATGACTGATGGAGGTTCTCATTTTATTCATGGAGGTTTTAGAAAAACTCTTGCTAAGTATGGTATTAATCATAGAATTGCTTCCGCTTATCACCCTCAAACTAGTGGTCAAGTAGAATTATCAAATAGAGAGATTAAAGCTATCTTGGGTAAGACTGTTAATAAATCTAGAAAGAATTGGGCTAGCAAATTGAAAGAAGCACTATGGGCTTATAGAACTGCTTATAAAAATCCTATGGGAATGTCACCTTATAAAATGGTTTATGGAAAAGCTTGTCATTTACCTTTAGAACTAGAGCACAAAGCTTATTGGGCTGTTAGAGAACTAAATAAAGATCCTAAATTAGCCGGTAATAAGAGGTTGTTGCAATTAAGTTCTCTAGATGAATGGAGAAGTGAAGCTTATGAAAATGCTAAACTCTTTAAAGAAAAAGTTAAGAAGTGGCATGATAGAAGGATCATCAAAAGAGAGTTTAATATTGGGGATAAAGTCCTATTGTATCGGTCTCGTCTCAGATTCTTTGCAGGGAAATTACTCTCGAAGTGGGAAGGACCATATGTTGTTGAGGAGGTGTATCGTTCGGGAGCAATTAAAATTAGCTCTCTCCAAGGCAATGCCACACAAGTGGTGAATGGACAAAGACTCAAGCATTATATCTCGGGTGATTCTTATAATGTTGATGTTGATATTATTCAAGTGGAAACACCGGAGGCCTTTATCAAAGGACAAATTGACAGTCGCAAGCTGGACTTTGAATAGGTAACAGTACGGGTAATAAAAAGTCCGCGTTTACCTTTCCGAACATTATTTCTGCTGTTTTTAGGAAATATGAAAAATTACGAGTTCGAAACGGAGGGGAAAGGACGCACGAGGGAGTGCCACCATGGGCGGCGCGGCTGACTGGGCCGCGCCGACTGTGGTGCAGCCGCCTCGTTGCCCCTTTCCGACTACGGTTCGATCGTACTTTCCTTATGTCGTGAAAATTTTTGCTATATAATCCCCGGACCCCTGGAGGTCCGTAATATCGTTTCTCGTCGTGTTTTGTTTTGAGCTGTTTTCTGCCAGATTTGTTTTGATCTAGAAGCACCATGGTCTCCAACAACAAGGACAAGGGGCCTTGGAAGGAAGAGATGGATGAAAGGATCAATAGGGAGAAGGAGAAGATAGCATCAGCAAAAGGAGAGTGGGAAACTACGAAGAGTAAGCCAATCTTGGTGGGATCGGTTAACACTGGGCGTTCCTTTTCTCATAACTTGCAGGGAGCTCTTCCGCCTGCTCTGGACCTCGACTCTTTCCCTTGTGTGGAGGAAGCAATACGGGTTGCTGATGAGTTTTGTGATCAATATCGTGCTCTCAAAAGGGAAGTGGAGATACTTCAGGAGGAGAACCAGCGACTTCGCAGAATGCTGGAATATTACTCAAATCCCAGCACAAGGCCGTCACCGCCACACTCGGGTAATAATGAGTCTCTTCAGGTTTTGGTGCAGAATTACAAAATTGAGAAGCTGAAGCTGAAGGAGATCCTTATGAAGCGCGAGAGGAATCCATCACCATCATCACCGAAGGAGTAATTCATCATCGGTATTGGCATCCCCTTGGTTTGTTCCAAGCTTGGGGGAGTGCCGCGGTATCACATCATCATTACCTTTATCTTTTACTATCAAGTAGTGTCATATCATGAGTAGGGAAGTTATCATATGGAATAGTATGCAATGTGGAAGTATCTCTCTTAGTTAGTTATCTATGTATCCGTTGGTGTGAGTTATCGTTATGGAATATTAATGAGAAGTCTTATCATTTACTTTTTGCACACCTTATTTTAGTTTGCAATCTCCATTATATGATTACTCTTGACATGAGTATTGATATCACTTTGGGAGCATCAAGTAAATCTATTTGGTTTTGGCAAACTTAGCATTGGTCAATAGCAACAACATCCTGATGTTTAATAGAAGAGAGAAATACACTTAGATATATTACTCTATTATCTCTATGCTTAGTATTCTAAAGTTAAAATTGCTTGTGCTTATGAGAAAGATGCATGATTGTTCTATCATATGTATATTTGTTTGATTCCCTCAACCTTTATGCTTGCTATCAAACCTTGCTAGCCAAAGACCTGTATTGAGAGGGAATGCTTCTCATACATCCATAACCTTAGACCAAACCTATGCCATTTGTGTCCACCATACCTACCTACTACATGGTATTTTCTGCCATTCCAAGTAAATACTTCATGTGCTACCTTTAAATAATTCAAACTATACTACTCCTTATTTGTGTCAATGTTCTATAGCTCATGAGGAAGTATGTGGTGTTTCATCTTTCAATCTTGTTGGGCGAACTTTCACCAATGGACTAGCGGCACATCCGCTTATCCAATAACTTTGCAATAAGAGCTGGCAACGGGGTTCCCAGCCCCAATTAATAACTTTCATTAATAATTCTCTTCACATGTTTTGCTCTGATTTATCGATAAGTGACAAAGGATTAACTTGTCAATGCCTACAGATTGTAGACTAGGGTTTTGCTAGAAGTAGAGGGCAAGTAGATCTCGAAGGTTTAGGCGAAAAGTACTCGGCGATTATGAAAACTAGGGTTATGTTGACAGTAGATTCGATCCTTCCTTTGTCCCTCGACTCCCCCTTATATAGGAGGTGGAGCCGAGGGTTTCGTTTTGTACAAGTTACAGAGTCCGGGACGGTTTCTAACTCATCCCGCCAGATTACAAATAACACTTCCTATTACAACTCTAGCTTTCCTTAATACATCTTGGGCTCCGAATCTTCTTATTCTTCGGATAGTGGGCCTTCATAAACCCGGGTACTATCTTCGGCAGGCCCATTTGGGATGCCTATGTCGGTAGCCCCCGAGATTTTGCTTGAATCGTAGAGTCAAGGGAAATCTCGACTGTTTATATTTATTCGAGAACTTTTATTTATACTTCTTCACATAAAATTCTATATTGTACAGGGATAACGGTAGTTGGGGCGGGTTCATCCGACGGATCAGGTACTAGTTAGCGCTCTAGTGGCAATCGCAAAAACCTACTTCAAGATCACGTCCACGGACATGATCTCGGGATACTGGTGCAACTTCGACGGTGCCGCTTAAGTTCTTACCATTCTGTCGAGTCCCAGTCAAATTTATCGGGTACCTAACGTCCGTTAGGATTTTCTTCGTATCTGTTGATACGGATAAAGCAGAGCGCAGTCTTTGGCGATGCCACGCCCGGCAGAACGGATCTGGGGTCTTACCTTCGCAAATTTGCGGCATTCAGAAATTGATCGCAACTTTGGCGTTGAGAATATATTGTCGAGTGCTTTTCGCCTTTGGAATAGCACATTTTATCGAGTCATATTTGATGACCTATTTTGTCTTCCGATGGGAGTATATGTAGAGTTATGTGTAACTCGAAATATACTCACTTAATTTCTTTATTTTGATAAAATTCCATCGCGAACAGCGTTCCCGATGGGAGTAACCCGAGGCTACATCCAAGAACTTGTGCTTGGGTGTAGGCTCCACAGATTAGTATCCATTGCCGCTATATTTATAATCTTTCTCGATAGTTTTATATTTATCGGGTGCGCGACCAGCGCTCCCGATGGGAGTAGCCCCCGAGGCTATGAACAAATGGTTGCATTTGGTCATAGGCTCTCACCATTTCTATCTTGTCATACTCGGAATTTTCTATTTTTCCAAAGTAGCCCCCGAGCATTTGGGCAAAAACTTGTATTTGATCAAAGGCTCCCGAGATATCCTTGCGTTGTCGATAAACTCTTGAAAACTCGCAGTCGAATTTTTCTTTTATTTTGACAACGTCATGGCTGATGATAGCCACGATCTCTATTTTGGAAACTGACCATTATCACTTGTTTCGCTGCCTTGTGGGTCCCAATTCCTGTTCTGTCGGACACGTCGTGCAAGTGGGGGACACATGTTCTCCCCTTTTTCTGGCACACGTTCTGTAACCTCGTTAATGTTAAAATACCATTGTGCCCTTGTATCCACGTGGCGATCATCTGCTGCATTCTTTTCTCATCCAACGGTTCCGTCGTTTCACCGCACCTGTATATAAGGTCCTCTTCTTCTTCCTCGAACACTTCCGCTCGCGCCGTCCCCCTGCTTTCCTCTGCAAAATTTCCTCGTGCGCTCCTCATCTCTCAAAGCTCTTCTCTTCGTAGCTACAGCTCTCCACCATTGTTGATGCCACCGCGTCGATTGACCAGGCATAGCACACCTGATTCCTCGATGGCCGCCGCAGATCTGGGAGCCGCGGAGTGGGAGAGGTCCAAGATCACGAACCAGGACCTCAATCTCCTGAAAAAAGCTGGGGATTACCAAGAAACCCAAAGCGGTTTGCTTCCCCAGAAAGCTACCCAACCCCTCCAATGGGGTATCGGGTAAGTTTTGTTGATCATCTCATCCGCGGTCTTGCCGCCCCCATTCACCCTTTTCTTCGCGGGTTACTCTATGTTTATGGTCTCAACTTCACCATCTCACGCCCAACTCTATCCTTCACATTTCTATTTTTATCACCCTCTGCGAAGCCTTCCTTGGTGTCCAGCCTAACTGGGCATTATGGAAGCGCATTTTTGTCGCCGCAATGGCTCTCGCCAATGTCGCCTATAATATAGGCGGTGTTGTTATTCCTATTCGCTCCTCATCAATTACTTCGACGTCAAACTCCCGACTCCGTTCAAGGGTGGCGCAAGAAGTGGTTGTACATTCGTGAAGAAAACCACGGATGCAAGAACAACATTCCTCCCTTTGACGGTGCCGAGAAAATCCTTCGCCGCCGTTCTTGGGAGAAGCTTCGAGGAAGAAAGGACTTCGACAGAGGCCACGATGACTCGTATCCATGAGTTGCAAATACTCGTGGAAAAGAATTATCAGGCATCCAAATTACGGCGTACTTCCTTAGGACTAGGGTGCAACCTCTTCAGGCTCGCAAAAACCCTTTCTGGAATTATCTGGCGATGAAGACGCAGATCTGTCGACGAATTTGGAAGTCAAGGATTTGGATAGACTTATCCGTAGGATTTCATCTCTCAAGAAGAAAGACTCCATCCCTTCCACTTGTCGCGTAAAACCATACAGCGCCGCCCATGCGCTTCCCAAGGTAAACATTGTCGCGTAATTTGTCGATTGCCTTGCGTCTTGTGTTGTTATTCATTTCTAACATCCTTCCATCTTTATATACAGGACCACCCAAATCTTGTTTCACTTCCTCCTCTTCCTGAAGGTGGGGATGTCGAAGAAAGGGCTGTTATCTCCGATGACAATCCAGATGCTCCCTTGTTTGCAAATGAACCCGCAGAATCTCGAAAATCTGCGGGATCCGACGAAAAAGAGGATGTCTCTGAAGCTACTGCATCGGCACAATCTCTTCCTCCTGCTGTTTCTCCAAGGAACAAAAGGAAAAGGGATGATGCCGAAGATTCCGGCACCTCCAAAGTCGATGAAGCTGTTCCTTCGCACCAGAAGGCAGGCTATGATCCATACCTCGAGTCTCTCATCAGTTCGTAAGTACCCTTTTTCTTGTTTACTTGTACTCGAAAATTCTTGTCTATCTTGCTTTTTTATATTGTCGACGCTTGCTCGTAGTGATGATGAAGAAGAAGTACCAACTGCTGATGTGGCTGCTCGAACGAGCACGTCACATACATTAGTCGCCTCGGAGACGCCAGTCGAAGGAGAAGAAACGTCGCCTCCTCGACAAAATGTCGGTGCTGCTACTCCTCCGCAAGCCCCCTTGTCCCTTCCCCAAAAAGGGCAAGGGTTGAAATAAATCCAGAGCTTACTCTTCAATCGAGTAGCTCTTCAAACCCTCTCTTGAATGATGTAAGTTGCTAACACTCTTGTCGTTGTCTATATTTTCTCTGTTTGCTCCTATGTGTCGTCATTTTTCTCATGCCAACATTTTCTTTCTTTGTCTCTCTTTAACAGCCTATGATCAAAGAGCTTCTTCGCATCGGTGCCCAATTCGTTGGGTACCGTGATTATGCCAGCAAGACTGAAGGTAATGCCCGACTATTTTTTGCTTCCTTTCTGCATGACTTGTCGACGTTTATAGCTAATCTTGTCTTCCTTTTTCAGAGAAACTGGCAGAAGCCAACGAACGTGCTGACACGCTTGCTCTAAAGTTAGAGCAATGTGAAGAGGCTCGTAAGAAGGCCGAGTCAGATGCGATTGAAGCTAGGCAAGAAGCTGACAAGGCTAAGGCCGATGCTGCTGGTGTCGAAGATCTTCGGAAACGTCGCATGGCCGAGACTTCACTAAGCGATCACATAACTGCGCAATCTGCTCGCGAAGCGGCGATCACCAAACGCATAAAACACAAAGTCGTCGCTTTGTCGGTAAGCATTTGCACAATTGCATACCCTTTGGTTTTTCCTTTTTTGCACTTGTTTGTTGACAAAAGTTTCTATTTTTATTTTGTCAGATAGGACCTCACAAGAATTTGAACTTGAGGATCCTGACAACGATGTTCTTCTTGACGCCGTTTCATTCCTTGAGTTTCATGGGACGGAAGCACGTGAAGGCATGGATGAAGCCAGGGCGGGGTTGTCGAAGCTTTTCCCCTACTTCTTCCCGAAGAAAGAGGAGCCCGCAACTTTCCTTGGCCTTGCCAAGTGCTTTAATCCTCCCGAAGATCTTGGGCTGAAGATGCGCCATGAGAACATGAAGATTGCCGTGGAAAGCACTGTTGCCCTAGTTGCTGACAGTCAACAAACTATTGACTGGGCCAAAGTTGGCGACACGGAGCAAATAGAGCAAGCAAAATGGCGATCTTTGATTAAGGCGGCAAAGCTTAACACGAAGAAGATCCTGGCCTATCTCGGGATCAAGCCATCTTCGACTCCTAGCTCTTCAAGGCCGGAGGTCTAGTTTTTGCTTTCTTTGTTTCCTTTGCTATTGTCGCCATTCTAGTCTTGGCGACAAGTTCCCTGCCAGTCCCTTAGGAGAACTTCTTTTGTAATGGCCATGTAAATTTTCTACAATCAATGAAATTCCTTTTGGTGCTATCATTGATTTGGGGTTTTCTTTTCCAGTTGATATTTGATAATTATTCAACGAATCCTTCTTCTCCCGATGCTGCTCCCGCTTCTTCCTTGTCGAAGAAAGTAAGAACCGATGACAATTTCCTTGAAGGTTCTTCCAGCACACCTTTGTCGGAAGATTTACAAGAACTTCGACAACAACTTCAGTCCACGAAGAAACAAACTCTGGCAATGATGGAACAGTCTCGGAGAGCATCTGAACAAGAGCAACTTGCTTGTCGACAAGCCGAAGAAGCTATGGCTGCTAAGGATGCTGCTATATTGGAAGCGAAAGGAGCTAGTGCCCGGGAAACAGCATGCTCGAGCTGATGTTGGAAGCTAGCACGGATATGCTAGGTATGTATCTCAAGCTTTCTGATGCTTTCTCTTTATTTTGCTGTGCCTTCTTCCAAGTTTCTTCCCTTGTCGTCCAATAGGCTCAGTTCTTGATGCTGCTGCCTGATACGTCTCCAACGTATCGATAATTTCTTATGTTCCATGTTACTTTATTGATGATACCTACATGTTTTATGCACACTTTATGTCATATTCGTGCATTTTGACTAACCTATTAACAAAGAATTGCCGGTTCCTTTTTGCTATTTTTGGTTTAGAAATCTAGTAACGAAATATTCTCGGAATTGGACGAAATCACGCAGGTTCCTATTTTGCCGGAAGCATCCGAGGAACACTAGAGCCACCGGAGGGCCCTGGTGGGCCCCGGATGATAGGGTGGCGCGGCCGGGGCCGCGCCACCCTATGGTGTGGGCACCCCTTCAGCCCTCTGCGCCGCCTCTTCGCCTATATAAAGCCTGCGTCGAAAGCCCTTACGGAGAGAGCCACGGTCGTGAAACCTTCCCCAGCGCCGCCATCGCGAAGCCAGATGCGGGGACGAGTCTCTGTTCCGGCACCCTGCGGACGGGGAAGTGCCCCGGAAGGCTTCTCCATCGACACCGCTGCCATCTCCACCGCCATCTTCATCAACGCTGCTGCTCCCATGAAGAGGGAGTAGTTCTCCATCGAGGCTCGGGGCTGTACCGGTAGCTATGTGGTTAATCTCTCTCCTATGTACTTCAATACAATGATCTCATGAGCTGCTTTACATGATTGAGATCCATATGATGAGCTTTGTATCGCTACTAGTTGTGTGCTACTCATGTGATGTTATTAAAGTAGTCTATTCCTCCTGCATGGTGTAAAGGTGCTAGTGTGTGCACCGTGTGGTTCTTGTCGTAGGCTATGATCATGATCTCTTGTAGATTGTGGAGTTAATTGTCATTATGATAGTATTGATGTGATCTATTCCTCCTTCATAGTGTAATGTGGACAGTGCGTGCGCTATGTTAGTTCTTGGTTTATTTTGCAATGATCTATTATGCTCTAAGGTTACTTAAACATGAATATCGAATGTTGTGGAGCTTGTTAACTCCGGCATTGAGGGTTCGTGTAATCCTACGCAACGAATGATGTTCATTATCAAACAAGAGTGTATGTAGCACATATGAGAAAGAGTTATTTATTATGCGATCAATGTTGAGAGTGTCCACTAGTGAAAGTATGATCCCTAGGCCTTATTCCTAATACTGCTATCGCTGCTTGTTTACTGTTCTACTGCATGTTTACTTCCCGCAATATTACTACCATCAACTGCACGCCAAAGCACTTTTAGGCGCCGTACTCTGCTCATACTTATTCATACCACCTGTATTTCACTATCTCTTCGCCGAACTAGTGCACCTATTAGGTGTGTTGGGGACACAAGAGACTTCTTGCTTTGTGGTTGCAGGGTTGCATGAGAGGATATCTTTGACCTCTTCCTCCTGAGTTCGATAAACCTTGGGTAATCCACTTAGGGAAACTTGCTGCTGTTCTACAAACTCTTGGAGGCCCAACACTGTCTACAAGAATAGAAGCTCCCGTAGACATCACTGCCGAAGATCTAAGAGTAAATGAAAGAACGAATCTTCTTGTTAACCTTTCTCTGAACCATGGCTCTTTATTTTGGGCTACTCCTGAACGAACCCAACAGATTGTCAGGTTCCAAGATCGTGCTTGCCAAGTACGCGAATTTCTAAATTTTTGCACGACTACATTGACCCTTGTTTTCAAGACTTTGTTTCCTCGGAATGAGGTTCCTGCGACTCTTCCTGAATTGTTAGAGACCTTCAGAGATGCTCCTCGTATTCATAATTTCGTACGAGCCCAACCAACTGCTGGAGCAAGATTTGCCATGATTATGATAAATATTTGCCATCCAAAGTTGGACCTGTCGACGATTGTCGTTGATTGCATGGCAAAGAAGACGCGTCGCAAGAATAATATTGATGCAATCAACGAGATGGTGACTCCTGTGGCCGAGTCGATGATAGACGAGCTTCTTCGGATGGATGCAGAATTCTTCGTCAAAGGATCTTATGCAGAACATAAACAACCAGAGGCTTGTCAATAGATACTATTTTGGGTTCTGACTGATTTGTGAAACTTTGTCGAAAACATTTGTTGTATACCGCAGAATGCTCTATATTGTCGGAGCCCCCGAGCCTTTTTGTCTGGAGTTTGTACTATTTTTCTCTTCCCAAGGTTCCTTTCTGAGCCGTAATAAAACACCTTGATGGGCTGCATGATCTTGTCGTCGAAGTTCTATATTTTGTTTGTCGGGTTTTTGGACCGGAGTAATGAGATATTCTGACGTGTGCACTGTATTTAATCATGACCAACTTCCAATTTATGTATTTGGCGAGGTATTATTGTACCAAGGCGAAATATTTTCAATAAATCGAGTTTGTCTGTTTTGATATTTGATGGTGCAGAGCCCCCGAGTATGTCGACGAATAAGGAATATATCTTCACTATCTTTATTATATTGCAACACCGCGAGCCCGCCTCATTAAAAACCTTCTCCGGCCCCACTCGGTGCCCAGAAAAAGGAAAAGAGTGCGTCGGAAACTCGCGGGCGTTTCAGTACATTGTATGTTTACAAAGTAGACTATATTTCGGCACCTAAGCGTAAAAACGGTGTGCCACGTTCCGAGGATTTGGCTCAGCAATCCTGTCTTCTTGTCTTTGATTCTGTATGCTCCTCCTTCGATTACCTCTGTGACGATGTAGGGTCCAAGCCATGGTGACTCGAGTTTTCGTGACTTTTTGGTTCAGTCGCGGGAACTAAGTCACCAACTTGAAAAGATCTCGGGCGCGATCGTCGCTGTGGTAGTTCTTCAGGTCTGCTGATATTTGGCGACTCGTGGCAGGCATTCGTCGAGCTTCGTCAAGTGCATCGACATCGTCCTCCAAGGCTTCTCTCGAGGTTTCTTCATTATATTCGTGACTCTTGGAGAATCGTGCTCTATTTTACTGGCGGACCGCTTCGGCGCCATGGACCGAAAAAAACGGTGTTTCTGTGTCGCTGTATTTGGTGTTGTTCGGATACTCCACAATACACTTGGCAACTCCTCCAGGCCAAGTAAGCTTTTTCCAATGGTCCTAGCAGGCGTTTTTTGATGCCATTGCAGATAATGCCATTGGCTTTCTCGACTTGACCGTTGATCTGTGGATGTGCAACGGACGCAAAACTCAATTTGATGCCAACTGCGCGGTATGCTTTGAACTCCTTGGACGTAAAGTTGCTGCCGTTATCTGTAATGCTGTGAGGGACTCCAAATCTGAAGACGATGCTTTTCACGAACTTAATCGCCGACGCGCCGTCCGGTGAATTTATCGGTTTTGCTTCTATCCACTTTGTAAATTTGTCGACAGCATATACTCATAACCTCCTGGCGAAGCTTTGTGTAGCTTTCCCACCATGTCGAGACCCCATTGAGCAAAGGGCCAAGACAATGGGATTGGCATAAGTTCTGCTGCTGAGAGTGAGGTTTCGCGGCAAATCTTTGACACGCGTCGCAAGTTCTTACTATTTCCTTTGCGTCCTCAATTGCTGTTGCCGAGAATCTGCTCACGAAAACTTTAGCGCGATAGCTCGGCTGCTTGCGTAGTGCCCGCATATTCCCTCGTGCACATCTTTCGGATGATTCTTCCTTCTTCGGGTGTAACACATCGTTGTAGCACGCCGAGAGACTTCGTTTGTACACCACAGTGAAAGCTTTTGATCTCCTGATTATTCTCCTTGCTTCGACTGGGTCGTCGGGTATCGTTTTCCTTAGAATATATGATATGTAAGCCTGCATCCATGGAACTTGCACCATCATGACTAGCTCTTGCTCTTCTTCTTCTTCTTCTACTGTGTCTTTGGTGATACTCGAGGTTTCTCTTTCTTCTCCTTCTTTGGTTTTTTGGCTTTGTTGATCTCTAGCTTATCTCTTCCAAAACACTTTGGAGGAATCGCGAGACACTGGACCCGATGTTTGCAAGAGCGTCGGCTTCATCGTTGCTCATCCTGCTGATGTGATTTACTTCACAACCATCGAATAACTTCTCTAGCTCATTGTACACCTCTTTATATGCTATCATACTTTCGTTGACTGCATCGCATTGGTTCATGACTTTGCTGTGCTACCAATTGTGAGTCCGAATATTTTTAATCGGGTTGCACCGCAAGCTTTCGCCATCTTCATCCCGTGTATGAGAGCTTCATATTATTCTGCTTCATTGTTAGACGCATTTGGGAGCGTCATCGCAAAACGTACTTCAACTTGTCGCCTTCGGGTATACCAATATCACTCCTGCTCCACACCTTCAATCTTTTGGACCCGTCGAGTTCATGGTCCAAGTTCTCGATAAATACTGGGGTCCGTGTTTGTAGCTCCATCCACTCTGTGTCTGGTAAGACCTGTGATTTTATTGCTTTCTTTTCATACGTGATGTCCAGGAAAGTTCTATTCCCCAAAGGGAGACACGACCCGTAGCTTCTGGGTTGTTCGGTATATTTGACAAGGGAGCCTCGTTGACCACTATTATCGGGTGCGCCGAAAAATAGTGTCGCAATTTTCTTGCTGTCGTGAATATCCTATGCCGGTTTCGATATTGCGGGTACCGCTGTTTGAGGGCGACGTGCTTCGCTAATGAAATATCGGCCTCAGAACTCCATGAAGCTTGCCTTCTTCTTCTCTCTCGACGACTACGTGCTGACCACCTGAGGTGTGGCTGCAATGTACAAGGAGAGGTTCTTTCTCTTTGGTGCCACCAATATCGGTGGTGTCGAAATTGCTCGCTTGAGGTTCTCGAAGGCTCTGTCCTTCTCGTTCCATTGAAATTTTTCCCTTGTTTTATCAATGGCAGTAGAGGCGCGCATCTTTTCTCTATTTGCGACAGATACAAGCTGCGACTCGTTAGTTATGTTGTATCTCTTTCGACTTTGTTGGCTTTCTCATTGTGACGATGGCTGTATGTTTTCTGGGATTAGCTTCAATCCCCCTTGCTGATACTAGGAACCCGAGAAGTTCTCAGTGGGAACTCCAAGGAGCATTTTGTCGGGTTCAGCTTGAGACAGAATTTGTCGAGGTTGTCGAAGGTTTCCTTCAAGTCTTCGATCAAAGTCGACCCTTTCTTTGATGTTATTACGACATCGTCGATGTAGACTTGTACATGTTTTCCAATCTGTGTTGCTAGGCACTTCTGCATCATCCGCTGATATGTTGCTCCCGCGTTTTTAGACCAAAGGGCATTGCTTTGTAGCACGCCATAAGGTGTGATGAACGCTGTCTTGCTTCATCTTCTTCTTTTAATCTGATCTGGTTATAACCAGAATATGCGTCCAAGAAGGAAAGACGTTCGCATCCTGCCGTGGAGTCGATGATTTGATCGATCCTTGGGAGGAAAGTGATCCTTGGGACAATGTTTATTGAGACACGTGAAGTCGACGCACATGCGAAGGACTATTGTGTGTTTCTTCGGCACCATCCTTGGGTTAGCTACCCATGTGGCTTGAGTATTTCTACGATGAAACCAGCGTCTTTGAGTCGATCTATCTCTGATAACATTGCTTTGCGGCTAGGTTCCGAAAGGCGTGCTTGACTAGTCTTGCGAGAGGATCCAAATTGAGGTGGTGCTCGGCGAGTTCCCTGGGTACTCCTGGCATGTCAGTTGGACACCATGCGAAGATTTTCCAGTGCTCACGGAGGAACTCGGCGAGCGCGCTTTCTATGCGACATCCATGTTTGCGGCAATGGACGTCGTTTTCTTTGGATTATGTCGGGTGGATCTATACCTCTTTTGAATCCTTGGTTGTGTTGAAAGTTGGCTCTTTAGAAGATCTCCCTACCTCTGGCAGCACATCATAATCAGTGAATCGTGCGCCGCATATGCCTTGCATCCAGAAAGTTTCGACAATCGATGAAAATCCTTGTCGCATTTATCGATAGCGCGAAACTTCCTTTGATTGTGATAGGTCCCTTGGGCGGGGCAACCTCCACAACGGATATGTATAATGCGTCTGTGAACCTGGCGTACGCTGGTCGTCCCCAACAAAGCGTGATATTGCGATGGGAAATCGACAACTTCGAACTCCAAATTCTCTATCCTTAGTTTTCTCGGGTTCCAAACTGAACGTCGAGGTTGATTTTGCCCAATGGGTAACTTGGCTTCCTGGTGTAATCCCATGGAAACGTGTGTCAGTTGGTTTCAAGTTTGCTAGGGATATGTTCATCTTCCTCAATGTATCGCATACATAAGGTTTAAGCTGCTGCCGCCATCTATGAAAACTCTCGACACGTCGAAACCAGCGATTACTGCGGGTAGATGAGTGTTGATTGTCCTGGTCGAGGAACTTGCTGCGGATGGTCTGCGATTGTGAAGCCGATATCTTGCCCTGACCAATTTAAGTACTCGACTGTTGGTGGAGGCATCTTCTCTGCCATGAACACTTGTCGCGAGATTACCTTCTGCGCCATGTTCGATGGTCTAGCCTTCTGTATCATCGAGACCACACCAGTTGGGGTCAACGTATGGAGGTGGGTGTGGTGCTGCCGCTATTCTGAGCTGGTGTCGATTTTCATCGGTAATGGCGGGATGAGGTGGAAGGTGGATCTCGCTCCTTGGTTCCCGAGGGTTTCTGTTATTTGCTTGGGCATTTGCAATTCCTGCGGCTCGCAACATTGCCTGAAAATTGCGGCAGTCTTTCTGGAGATGTCCTGATTGCCTCTTTCCATTGTTGTCGAGGTAGAAGTGCATTTGACACGGACCGTTCATCATCTCCTCGGGAGACACGTAAGGTCTTTGAATCCTTGGTCCACTATTTTGCCTGTTGCCACGGAAATCACCTCTGTTGTCGCCTTGTTGCTCATTACTCCTTTGATAATCATCTCGACTATTTCCTCCAGGATTTCCTCGAAAACCAGCCGATATATGGCCGGGAGCATCGTTGTTGTGGCGAGAAAATCGCCTTCTATTTTGATAATTTCGACCACGATCTTCCTCGGGCGACCTATGTCGCTTGTTGTATATTTCGTCTTCTCCATCCGCCCATTTATTGGCTATCTCCATGAGTGCTGATATGGTCTTAGGGTTAGTTCTCCCTAAGTCCTCGACAAAATCGCCTCAATTCCTGCCAGAACGCATCTATTGCCCTCTCGTCGGATATATCTTCTGCCGAGTTTTTTATGATGTTCCACCGCTGTATGTATTTCCTCATCGACTCGTCATGTTTCTCGACATGCTCTCAACTCTTCCAATGACGCGGTTTTTTGCAGGTGGACCGGAAGTTTTTCACGAAGACGTCCTCGAAACTATCCCAGTTGTCGATGGAACTTGGGGGAGTTTCTTTATCCAAGATCTCGCGGCACCGCTCAAATGAACTTGGATACTTTGCATAGTGTTGCTCTGGTTCCTCCTACCAGTTTCACCATCTCGAGATAATCCACGAGCCAATCCTCGGGATCTTGCAGGCCGTCGAATTTCTTGAAATTCTCGGGTAACTTGAACCCTTTGGGACTCGAGTTTTTCGAACTCTTCTCGTAAAGCACGGGAGCCCACACATATCCTCGTCGGCAAGCTCTGGTGAGTGCGGCGCTCCCTTCTTTCTTGTCGCGCTCTGTCTACCCTTACTTGGACTGTGTCTCTTGCTCCACTTGTTCTTGGTGGGTCTTGAGCTGCTGCGGTGGGTCGTGGACTATTTTGCCTAGGATTTTCTTCGGGAGCGTTGTGCAAATGCTGTTCCCATAACTCCTACTCCAGCCATCGCCATATTGAACAATGGTTCTCTCGGGTCTCCGGGAGGTGGTCTGGACGCGAGGATGTAAGCCTGTGTTGCCATGTAACCTGCTTCTGGTGTTTTTGGGATGATATTTCCCCTTTCATCGATCGTCATGAAGGACATGTCGAGATTTTGAATTAGATTCCCCCTTTCTCCTTCGGGTATATTTTGCAGCCGAGATCTTGCTCTCCTTCGAGCCTCTCTGTGACTATCTCCCGAAGTTCTGAAAGACGACTTAACTCTGCTCGGCGTCGCAATCTGAGAAAGCTGCTTCTTTCCTCCTATTCAGGGATCTTGTCTTTTCCAACTCTGCTTTAAGAGAGCAAGTCTATATTGATATGCCTGTAACTCTTGTACGGTAGTAGTATTCATTGGTTCCGATCCATCCATGGCTCTCGCATGCCCTATCCCACGCAGCTTGCGGGAGTTAGACTTTTGCGCGAGTTGAAGATCCGGCATATTTGGTGCCTAGACCTGTCTGAGATCAGCGGGATCGACGTATGGATTTCCCAAATCGTCGAAAGCCTCTGACGTTTGTGGTTCTGATGTACCCGTTTCTTCTATTGCACAGATCTGGTGGTATTTTGCGTATTGATTTTTGTCAAGGTTGGTGACACCATCGTACAGATTGGTGAAGACCTTCCCGATGGCGATAGATTTGTCGATGAAGTTGAAGCTGTCGACGCTTTCGGGTCGCTGCTTATAAAGGAGTCCGCGACGACTCGAAGGATGTGTTGCTGAAGATCTTGGCGAGCTTTCCGCTTGCCTTGTCGACGAAGCGTGGCGACAAAAACTCTCGTCACTCGACGAAAAGTTAGAATCGACCGCTGAAAATTCCGACGAGATCGGAACTTCGAGACGGTAGGATCCTTCCTTGTTGACGCCAAATCGGAATTCTCCGAATGTCATGACGATAGGCTCCTCCAGATAGGCACATGCATCCATACGGGAGGCGGGTGAGGAATAAAATTGAATAGATCAGTTTTTCCCTTGTTACCTCGATCCATCGCGTTGCTTGCTGTCGACGATGTCGAAGATCTTGAATGTGCCATCGAGATCAGCTCCTTGCAACCTCTAGTTCCCACAGGCGGCGCCAATTGACAAAGGATTAACTTGTCAATGCCTACAGATTGTAGGGTTTTGCTAGAAGTAGAGGGCAAGTAGATCTCGAAGGTTTAGGCGAAAAGTACTCGGCGATTATGAAAACTAGGGTTATGTTGACGTAGATTCGATCTTCGTCCCTCGACTCCCCTTATATAGGAGGTGGAGGCGAGGGTTTCGTTTTGTACAAGTTACAGAGTCCGGGACGGTTTCTAACTCATCCCGCCGGATTACAAATAACACTTCCTATTACAACTCTAGCTTTCCTTAATACATCTTGGGCTCCGAATCTTCTTATTCTTCGGATAGTGGGCCTTGAGAAACCCGGGTACTATCTTCGGTAGCCCATTTGGGATGCCTATGTTAGTAAGCAACTTAATTTTGCAATAGACACTCCTCCATGGTATGTGAATGTTGGAAGGCACCCGAGGATTCGGTTAGCCATGGATTGAGAAAGCCAAGGTTGGGGGAGTGTCATCCTTAATAAAACTAAAATACATGTGTAAACAAAGAGAAGGGGATGATCTACCTTGGCTGGTGAGATGCCGTCCCTCATAGAGCCGCTCTTGAAAGTTTCGTTTGGCAAGGGGGTTAGAGTGCCCGCTACCATTCGTTGACAACAAAAAACACCTCTCAAAATCTTACTTTTATGCTCTTTATATGATTTCAAAATTTGAAAAGCTCTAGCACATGATTTAATCCCTGCTTCCCTCTGCGAAGGGCCTGTCTTTTACTTTTATGTTGAGTCAGTAAACCTATTTCCCTCTATCGCAAGCAAGCAATTGAGTTGTTGTGAACCAATCATTTATGCTATGATTCAGTTAATCATGTCTTTTATACTTTCTTGTTTAGTACCAATTTTATCTGAATGAATATGACTTTGAAGTTATCGATGATTATAAGAAGATTGTTATGATTGAATATGAAAGCCCAGCTATATAAATTCTAATATGAAAGCTTTGCCTAGAAGTACAATCCGTTAGTAGTTCTCTGACCAAGAACAAAGTTTGCCATCACCAACTATGATTTCTTATGCACCTTTACTTGTGATTTCTCTTTACCTATTTCAAGATGAGTTATATGAGGAAGTTGTTTACTAGAATGTCTTGTGTGAATGAATATGATGCTTCTTGTCCGTATTTTATTTATCGACTCTTCACTCCATAAACATGTGGTCTTGTTTATCGAGCTCAGTTTCGCTTGGGGACAAGCGAGGTCTAAGCTTGGGGGAGTTGATACGTCCAATTTGCATCACTATTTTGTATCATAATTTGTTGTTATTCATTGATATATTTCATATTGGGACACAATACTTATGTTATTTCATCTATTTTGCATGTTTCATCATCATTGGAGGATCAAGCAACGGAGCCAGGATTCTGGAAAAGCACCGTCAGAACGCAATATTTTGGAAGATCAAGCGGAAGGGAATTTCACGTAAATTCCTATTTTTCCGGATGACGGTGGGAGCGAGAAGGGGAGCGAGAGGAGGAGCCATTGTGGGCCGAGACCCTAGGCGGCGCGGCCCAGGGCTGGGCGCCACCTATTGGTGCGGGGCCCGGCCTTTCGCCTCCTTTTCTTGGCGTACTCCTTCGTCCAAAACCTAAGCCACGGAGAGGACCTCACGAAGGGTTACGCGCTCTGCGGGCGGAGAACACGAGAGAGAAAAGAGCTCTCCTGGGGCAGGAATCCGCCGGGAAATTCCCTCCCGGAGGGGGAAATTGACGCCATCGCCATCGTCATCGAGCGGGACATCATCTCCATCATCATCATCATCATCTCCACCATCTACCGCCATCACCATCGCTGCACCTCGTCACCGCTGTAACAATTCGGGTTAAATCTTGATTGTTTGATAGGGGAAACTCTCCCGGCATTATTCTATACTTGTTGTAGATGCTATTGAGTGAAACCATTGAACCAGGTTTATGTTCAGATTGTTATTCATCATCATATCACCTCTGATTGTATTCCATATGATGTCTCGTGAGTAGTTCGTTTAGTTCTTGAGGACATGGGTGAAGTCTAAATGCTAGTAGTGAATTATGGTTGAGTAATATTCAATGTTATGATATTTCAGTTGTGGTGTCATTCTTCTAGTGGTGTCGTGTGAACGTCGACTACACGACACTTCACCATTTATGGGCCTAGGGGAGTGCATCTTGTATTCGATTGCTAATTGCGGGGTTGCGGAGTACAGAAACCTAAGCCCCGTTAGTATACCGATGCAAGAGGGATCGCGAGGATCTCGAGTTTAAGGCGTGGTTAGTTATCTTAATTACTTTCTTGTAGTTGCGGATGCTTGCAAGGGGTATAATCACAAGTATGTATTAGTCCTAGGAAGAGCGGTGCATTAGCATAGGTTCACCCACACAACACTTATCAAAACAATGAAGATTATTTAGCTACATGAAGCGAAAGCACTAGACTAAAATCCCCGTGTGTCCTCAAGAACGTTTGGTCATTATAAGTAAACAAACCGGCTTGTCCTTTGTGCTAAAAAGGATTGGGCCACTTCGCTGCAATTTTCTCTCGCATTTTACTTACTCGTACTTTATTCATCTGTTACATCAAAACTCCTTGAATACTTGTTTGTGAGCATTTACAGTGAATCCTTCATCGAAACTGCTGCCAACACCTTCTGCCCCTCGTTGGGATCGACATTCTTACTTATCGAAGATACTACGATACACCCCCTATACTTGTGGGTCATCAAAGGGCTTCACCGCCTTAAGAGTGAGATGGAAAAACTATTCGAGGGTCTAGATGATGACTCTAACCTTTCGGTTAAAGAAATGAAATCTAGATTCTTGGCATATGATGCCGAGAAGAAGAAAAAGAAGGATGAACTACAAAGCCAAATGGCAGAAATCTGCCATGCTTAAGAACCTAACTGCTAGTGGAGCTCCTAGTGGGGCTTCGGGCTCTAAGGAAACTTACAATGAAGTTAACCATGACTATCCTAGAAACACCTCACCCATGCCGCATATAAACCATAGTGGGACTGTTCCCCATTTTGATGGAACTCACTTTCCACATTGGAAATCTTCTATGGAATCTCATATTCGCAGCTGCAGTGTGGAGCTATGGGAGATCATTCTTCATGGATACCGGGAGCCACAAGATCCGTTCGGTTGACCTCCACCGAGTTCTACAACCGTCAACTCAATGCCTCCGCACGTGACAAGATTAGAAGTGGCATCAATCGCAAGCTCCTTGATCAAGTCAATGACATCGGCTCCGCTAAAGAGTTGTGGGATCGAACCATAGTACTCCAAGAGGGAACCGATTTGATCCAATCAGCTCTTTATGAGACCGCAAAGCAAGAAGCTCACCGGTTCATGATTCGAGAAGGAGAATCCGTGGCCGATGCCTATGCAAGGCTTGGTGCTCTTAGAGTAAGGATCAAGGGACTTGGTGTTGAGAAGTATGATGACGGCTTCGAGATGAATGAAGGATTCATAAAGTCCAAGGTCATTGCTATGATTGCTGTCAAGCAAGAAGACACCAACCTTGCACTCAACTTGCAAATCATGACCAAGAGTGCCGATCTGAACTCCGATGATCTAGTCTCCTATGTGGCCGCCAATGAGAACATGGCCAAGGCGGGAAAAAGGCTCATGGCAATGAACCGTGTTGATGAAGCCTCACACAACCATGAAGCGTCACACAACCTTGCTCCAAATCTAGAGCTGGACCATAAGTAAAGATGGGCTTAGAAGATTACGTGGAGCATCTTTAGAGCGGCCTCGCGCGAGTTTGGGCTAAGTTGCCCATGTATCCGTAACATATTAGATCGTGTTGTAATTTAGAATTAAGAGATAGAGTCTGGCCCGTGCACGGTTAGGTGCACGCCTCAATTAGAAAGTCCCTTGGACTATAAATATGTATCTAGGGTTATCGGAAAAGGAGGACAATCATCGTTCAACCAACACAAATCAGGCGCATCGCCACCCCTTCTCTTCGAGGTTTCTCCGGGTAAGCACCATCTTGCCTAGATCGCATCTAGCGATCTAGGCAGTATACGTTTATTCGTTATCCTTGTACTGCTCGTGCTTTGAAGCCTTGTTGATGGCGACAGTACTATTTATCCTTAGGTGTTTAGGGGCTTGCATTGGTGCTTTCACGTGCATATCTGCGTGGCAATGCTGTCCCTCGACACCTAGCTGCCCTTACGTCGATCCGGACGTAAGGGCAGCATCTTGCTTGTTCTACTTAGTAGATCCGATCCGTTATAGTTGCTCCTTGCTACGCAATTAGTTTAATATCTGCATAGTTGGGCCTTATGCTGGGGATCGGAGGATCCGGTGGTGTGTTAGATGTTGTTTACCGTCCTGCGAGGGATGTTGGGGATCCGTTATGTTGGTTTTTAGGCCTCTCGTAGGGGTAGTTTGCATCGTCTCTCGTAGCTGCTAGGCCCGATCGCACTTAGGACGTTCCGATTATGCGGTGAAAACCCTAAAGCGTCGTGGATCGTTTTAGCTTTGTCTTGATCAAGCAGGATCCCCATGCCATTGTAAATCCAACGTGAAACATGGGCGATCGGCTCCTTGAGCCGATACAGGGAAACCTGAGAGGCGATAGGGCTCGTATTTAATGTTTACGTGTCTACCATGCAGGAACAATCGAAGCACTAACACCTTCTGATCGGGTCTAGGTCGGGTGGCACGCCCTAGCAACCGCCGAGACGTTTGGCCGAAGATTTGCGGGACGCCGCGAGGTGCCCGGGATCCACTAAGCGGCCCGGGAGCTTCCCGGCTCTTCGTGTTGCTTAACCAACGCCCGTCGGGGGGTTTGGAGGGTAACACATTTGGCACGCCCGGTGGGACCTCCACGTCGACCTCCACGTCGGCATCTTGACATCCACGTCAACATCCATGTCAACATCGGCATCTGAGGTGGCGGAGGAACCGATTACGTACAAGGATCTCCCCACGGAACACAAGAAGAAGTACGATGACCTGAAGGCCATCCTGGGCCTCGAACTCATCGGCTCCTTTGAGAAGACCCGATCGCACGGCGTCAGGTTCAAGGATTCGCACCACAAGGCATCCTCGATGGGTTGGATCTGTCCTCCTTCGAACGTACCGAGAGCCCTGCGACAGGAAATCAACTACATGGTGGCCCATTCTTGCATCGGCACTCGAGAGCCTGGTGAACACTTTGGAGCGATGTTGCGCTCCGTGTGGTGCAAGAGATCATGGGCGTCGATACTCCCCCTCAGGACCTGTTCTAGGAACTCACCAGAGAGAGTGCAACTCACACCAGGCCACCATTGCCGTACGCGATGGCAGCTCCACAACAACAAGGTTCACCGGCATACGTTGTCTACAAGGTTGGAGGTGATCGAGTGACTACGGTTCTATATGAGCAGCCCAGGAGATCCCACACGGATACGTGTGCACGTTGTCTTGGGACTGGCGACAGCGGACGGGCGATCAGCTCCACCGGGAGGGACTGAGAGCGGGAGCGGTGTTCGCCAGAGGAAGGCAGCCGGCAGACGGGGAGTCTAGGAGCGGAAGCCGAGAAACAGCGTGGCTAGCCAAGTACACCAGCACCGATCCAGGAAAGCTCCTTGCGTACCTCCAGCAGATCAAATCAGCGCGATCTGAGAATGGGTTCGGCATCTTCAAGAAAGATAATCGGCTATTCCAAGCCGTACCCCAATGAGTTCGACCTGATCCGCTACCGCCTAAGTACGGCTTTCGGACTTCAACAAATTCAGTGGGTCAGAAGGGTCAAGCTCCATCGAGCACGTGGCCGATGGCCCAGTTGGGCATGGTTTGATATCGGATCAGCTACGGGTAGGTTCTTCTCACGATCCCTCACCGGTCAGCGTTTGGATGGTACACCTCGTTGCCGCCAAATTCGGTGCAATCATGGAAGCATTTGGAGGAGGCTGTTCCACACCGGTACCATTGAAGATGCGAGGCTGGTATTGCCGAACTAGCTCGGAGTTCGAAGCGAGGAGAGACGATCTACGAATACATCCAACGTTTCAGACTGTCCAAAGAACCCGATATTCGGCTCACCAAGGCGAGAAAGAGGCGGTCGAGCTGGCCGTGGCAGGCCTGGCGTCATTCAAGGACTGACGTTCCAAGTTGGATACAACTCGTTGGCGCACCTGGTCAACGAGGACCGACCTTATGAACGGCGCCATCCGAACGCTGTGCAGGACAAGTTCAGCGCGATAACCTGGTCAATGCGATGAGGATGAAGATTCTGCGGAAGATCGAAGTTGCGATAGGAGTGGACTCGGACGCCCGTACTGTGTCACTCCAAATGGGTGAACATGGGGCCTCAGGAAGGGTTGGACTTTGACGTGACCAAGACTGAACAGATCTTCGATCTACTTCTGAAGAGAAACAGTTGAAGCTACCGAAGGCCACAAGATCCCTACGACGAGGAAGATGAACAAGAGGCCATACGCAAATGGCATCACACGTTCACGCACGCCACCAACAACTGCAAAGTGTTGCGCACAAATTCAGGTGGCGATAGAATCGGGCCGATTAACTTTCGGACGGTTGCCATGAAGGTAGACATGCGTCCGTTTCCGGACGTCAACATGGTGGACCTAAGCCACTCCATAAGGAGACCAGGGTTCTCTTTCGATGTCAATATGGCAGGGTTTGTGATCCGCCATGGCGTGGACAAAGCGAGCAGCCACTCCCGTGGCAAGGATAAAGAGGAGGCCGTTCACGCGGCCCCAAGAGGACGATAGACGGTACCTAACCGAGGAGGAGGTGAGAAGCATACGGTATCAACGCCCATTATCCGTGCATCTCCTCAACAAATATGAGCAGCAATACGACCGACGTCGGCGCTACGACGAAGACGATGAAAGATATCGTCGGTCTGATGCGAGGAACAGGAGGTATCGTCGAGAACGGCGGCAACACGGGTCACGAACGTCGCGCCGGTGGGAGGTCAGGGAGCAAGACAACGTGGATAGGCATGGAATTGTCCCTTCTTCAAACATTCTGGGACTCGGGAATGAGCCGATTGCCAACAATCGAGAACTGCCCCGAGAATGCACACGGCAAAGGAGAAGGACGAACGAAGTTTCGGTGTTCGAGCGTCTAGGACCTCTCCCACATCAGAGTAAACGAGCTGAGTCATCTCAGAAGAAGACTTTGAGGAGTCGGATGGAGAAGAAGATAGGTATCACCGACCAAGGTGGTGCCACGATGGACTCAGCCATTCTCGAGCGTAAGTGCGGCGAGGCAACTTGGAAGAAAGCAGGAGCCACGGCACTGTACACATTGAGAAGAGCACGGCCCGACCTGGCCGCGAAAATCCAGCAAACGTTGGAGACAAGGCGCGCCCGCCAAGAAAGTATGGCGCCCAAAACAGCGAAAGCGATGCGAGCATCGGCGACAAATACGGGCTCAGCGATACAAACATGATATCCGTGACCCGGACGGAGTAGCGAGTCAAGACATTGGACATAGGTGGCAAGGCCGATCACGAGATCGGCCCTCAAAATGAAAAGCAAAGGATCTTATCTCCGGCATGCCACGTAGCTACAATGGAAGAAGTTGCAAATCATCGCCAAAGCCTTGCAACGGAAAAGGAGGCCGATTCCCGCAATCGGCCAAAATTATCCTCAACATTCTTTTGTCGTGTTCAGCATTGATCCAACGATGCTGAAGAGCCGATGCCATCAATTACTTGACAGAATCGGCTCGGGGGGGCACATATGGGTGAGATACGAGGATACGGAGCTGGGAACGAATGTCAAATGTCCAACAGAGCAGCTCAGGTATGGGGGCCGATACGTAAGCAAATCGGCCGCAAAAAACTGAAAACTCCAAAAAATTTGAGCACAGCCGATGCGTAGACATCGACTTAAGGATTCAAAGCCGATGCACGGCCATCGACTCAAGGGATACAAGCGGAAGCCTAATAGAGCAGTCATCTACTGGAGGAACCCCTCATTGGAAGTCTTCAAGGACTTCCAACTCCTTCTGCAAGACTTCAAGCTCGGCAGCACAGTTTGGGCGTCCAAGACGGCCCTTTTTCTCATTTAAGCTGTTGATATTTGCCGGCAAGTTTGAGGATCGCGGCCCTGGCCAAACAGCAAGAACAATATGGACGTGCAGATCAGGCTAGGATCATGAGAACACCGACGGTCGTCAGTTGGACTGAAGAAGCTCGGGGGCATGTACAGAGAAGGTACAAGACCGCGAAAATGTACCCAGGTGAGCCGATTCAAGGATCAATCGGCTGATAAAACTTCAGCACAGCCGATGTTTGGACATCGACTCTAGTACAATTGCACGAGATCTACCAGCTGCATGTTCAAGATGCGAAGTCGGCAGCACTCTCAGAGGCATCAGTAAAGCTGTTGGTGATTCATCTACCACATCGGTTTTCAGTGGAGGGAAGGTAGTCGATGGGGGCAAGTTTGATTGCCTCGAGTTACCTGCAAAGCCCTTTCTTCGATCTGCGTATTCTCACCGTTAGATTCGCCTTGACTGAGGCTCGGGGGGCAGCTGGTTTGATGAGTGCTCTGTTTTCAAAGCCGATCGGGGTATCATCGGCTGATCCTTCGTCGCAACTTCCTTCAGCAAATGATGAGTTCTTGAAGAGTCTCAGGCCTCAAAGTCATCGGCTGAGGAGTGGAGGGATGGATTACGTAGGACCGATGCGTTAACATCGGCTTATTAAGCGTTGGTTGAGGAGAATCGGCTAAATCAATTGAGGAAAAATCGACAAAGTCTGATTAAGAGGAAATTCTTCATTAATAAAAGGGATTTCTTACAATGGAGAGCCGATTATTCAAACAAAAGGGGAACAGATTACTACTGCTGGTCCTATGCTAGCGAATCCCTGCTCTAAGTGCTGTTGCCGTCCTCGTCATCGCTGGGGTAGCCGCCCTCGTTGGCGAATTCCTCGTCGCTGCTACTGTGACCTTCGCGGGGGCCTCCTCCTCGTCATCATCATCATCCTCATCGGACCAGGCCCAGCCACGGATGCGCTTTGGCGGCGGTTCCTCGGAGGAGGTATCATCCTCTGGTTCCTTCTTCGGGTCGGAGGAGATATCTTCGTCTTCGTCGTCCTCTTCTTCTTCTTCTTTCTCTTTGGTGGAGGAAGTGAATCTGCCCCGGAAGAGAGGGTCGTTGCTGTCGCTCTCCGCCTCTAGTTCTCCATCGATCAAGAACCGAAGATCATCTTCCCCGTCGGTCGGGGCATGTCACCATCCGACCAGACGAGGTCTTCGGGTCGGCCTTCGGGCACGAAGTCGAAGTCAAATTCTTGCTCATCCCAATGCTCGGGGGCGCGCCGGTTGTATGCTTCCGTCTGATTGACCTCCGGCTCTCCTCGCTTGCGAAGAGGATTGGGAAGAGGAAGAAGAAGACATGGCTATGAAGGAAGAGGGTTTTTTGGGCTGATGGAGAAGAGAGAAGCTGTTCGATGCGGTTAAATAAAGGGGATATATTGGAGATCAATGCTCGAACAGGTTCCGAGGGGTATAGGGCCAAAATTGTCAAATCATGCGGAGAGTTGAGAAGGCAAGACGTCATCATGGAGAATGCTGCACGGTTCTGCTCTGCCACGACATGACCCCTCGAAAAAGACGGATGGTTTTGATATTATCATTACCAAAACCAGGGGGCATGTGTTACCACCCGATTTTGGCCAATCAGGAGTTGGGCCGTAAGTAAAGATGGGCTTAGAAGATTACACGTGGAGCATCTTTGAAGCGGCCTTGCGCGAGAGTTTGGGCTAAGTTGCCCATGTATCTGTAACATATTAGATCGTGTTGTAATTTAGAATTAAGAGATAGAGCCTGGCCGTGCACGGTTAGGTGCACGCCTCAATTAGAAAGTCCCTTGGACTATAAATATGTATCTAGGGTTATCGAAAAAGGAGGACAATCATCGTTCAACCAACACAAATCAGGCGCATCGCCACCCCTTCTCTTCGAGGGTTTCTCCCGGGTAAGCACCATGCTGCCTAGATCGCATCTAGCGATCTAGGCAGTATACGTTTATTCGTTATCCTTGTACTGCTCGTGCTGAAGCCTTGTTGATGGCGAGCAGTACTATTTATCCTTAGGTGTTTAGGGGCTTGCATTGGTGCTTTCACGTGCATATCTGCGTGGCAATGCTGTCCCTCGACACCTAGCTGCCCTACGTCGATCCGACGTAAGGCGTCTTCTTGTTCTTACTTAGTAGATCCGATCGATTATAGTTGCTCCTTGCTACGCAAGGATTAGTTTAATATCTGCATAGTTAGGCCTTATCTTTGGGATCGGAGGATCGGTGGTGCGTTAGATGTTTACCGTCCCTGCGAGGGATGTTCAGGGGATCAACGTTATGTTGGTTTTAGGCCTCTCGTAGGGGTAGTTTGCATCGTCTCTCGTAGCTGCTAGGCCCGATCGCACTTAGGACGTTCCGATTATGCGGTGAAAACCCTAAACTGTCGTGGATCATAGCTTTGTCCTGATCAAGCGGGATCCCCATGCCATTGTAAATCCAACGTGAAACATGGGGCGATCGGCTCCTTGAGCCGATCACCTGAGAGCCGATAGAGCTCGTATTTAATGTTCGTGTCTACCATTCAGAACAATCGAAGCACTAACACCTTCCTGATCGGGTCTAGGTCGTGGCACGCCTAGCAACCGCCGGACGTTTGGGACGAAGATTGGGGACGACAGCAGTGCAGGGATCCACTAAGCGGCCCTGGAGCTTCCGGCTCTTCGTGTTGCTTAACCAACGCCTCGGGGGGTTATGAAGCTCACACAACCTTGCTCTCAAGGCTAGAGCTGACCATGGAGGAGAAGAAGAATATGAAATTGAAGAAGATGAGGAGATGACTTCAACTAGTGACATCGCTACCGACTTTGCCTTCTTTGCCAAGAAGTACAAGGGAAAGTTGCCTATGCTCCTCAATGACAAGAAGAAGAAGAGAACTTGCTACAATTGTGACGAAGAGAGTCACTTTGCAAATGAGTGCCCTTATGAGAAAAGGGTAGACAAGCCAAAGTTCATCAAAGGGGTCAAGCCAAGATTGAAGCCAAACCCAATCAACGATCGATACAAGAGGAACAAGGGAAGAGCCTTTGTTGGGGCCAAGTACTTGTCCGATGAAGAAGAGGAAGATGAGGAGAAGGAGGCCGGAGTGGCCGGTTTGGCTTTCTCTAAGCCCGGGTCACTCTTCACATATGACTACTCCAAGGATTACTCCACGGAGAATGATGTTGGTTCTTCCTTCATGGCAAGAACAACTCAAGATGATGACTCTGATGACTCTACCTCATCTACAATCATTGGCTCTTGTCTTATGGCAAGAGAAACTAAGGTAATGGAACCCCCACCTTCTTTATCTAGTGTCCTTGATGATGAAGTTGAAAATCAAGAAGAATTAAATCTCATCGTAGTCAACTCCTTGAATTTGTCGGAAACCCTTTGCGACAAGTCGAGCTTTATAGACAGTAATATTACCATCAGCATCTGTTTTTCTCTTGAAGATCCATTTATTCTCGACAGCCTTGCGGCTATCAGGTAAGTCTACCAAAGTCCATACTTTGTTATCATACATGGATCCCATTTCGGATTTCATGGCTTCTTGCCATTTGTTGGAATCTGGGCTCATCATCGCTTCTTCATACGTCGCAGGGTCCTCATCATTGTCGTCCACAATCATGACATTTAGACAGGGATCATACCAATCAGGAGTGGTACGTTCCCTCGTCGATCTGCGAGGTTCAGTAGTATCCTCGTTCGAAGTTTCATGATCATCATCATTTGCTTCCTCTCCTATCGGTGCGGCTACGCGAGGAACTTCTTCCGGCACTGCGCTACTGATCTATGAGAGAAGGTTCATCAACCTCGTCGAGTTCTACTTTTGTTCCAGTCACTTCTTTAGTGAGAAACTCCTTCTCAGAAAGGATCCGTTCTTGGCAACAAAGATTTTGCCTTCGGATGTTGATAGAAAGTGTACCCAATTGTTTCTTTAGGGTATCCTATGAAGACGCATTTCTCCGCTTTGGGTTCTATCTTGTCAGGTTGTAACTTCTTTACATAAGCATCGCAACCCCAAACTTTAAGGAACGACAGCTTAGGTTTCTTCCCAAACCATAATTCATACGGTGTCGTTTCAACGGATTTAGATGGTGCCCTATTTAAAGTGAATGCGGATGTCTCTAATGCATAACCCCAAAACGATAATGGCAAATCGGTAAGAGACATCATAGAACGAACCATATCTAAGAGAGTTCGATTACGACGTTCGGACACACCATTGCGCTGTGGTGTTCCGGCGGTGTCAACTGTGAAAGTATTCCGCATTTCTTTAAATGCATGCCAAACTCATAACTCAGATATTCGCCTCCGCGATCAGAACGCAGAAACTTAATCTTCTTGTTACGTTGATTTTCTACTTCAGTTTGGAATTCCTTGAACTTCTCGAAAGTCTCGGATTTGTGTTTCATAAAGTAAATATACCCATATCTACTCAGATCATCCGTGAAGGTTAGAACATAACGATAACCACCGCGCGATGCTACACTCATTGGTCCACACACATCGGTATGTATGATTTCCAACAAGTCTGTAGCTCGCTCCATTGTACCAGAAAATGGAGTCTTAGTCAATTTTCCCATTAGACATGCTTCGCATCTGTCAAGTGATTCAAGAAGTCCATCAGAATGGAGTTTCTTCATGCGCTTCACTCCAATATGACCAAGACGACAGTGCCACATATAAGTATAATTATCATTCAATTTAATTCGCTTAGCATCAATGTTATGAACATGTGTATCACTACTATCGAGATTTAACAAGAATAAACCATTCATCTCAGGTGCATGGCCATAAAAGACATTACTCATATAAATCGAACAACCATTATTCTCAGACTTAAACGAATAACCGTCTTGCATCAAACAAGATCCAGATATAATGTTCATGCTCAACGCAGGTACCAAATAACAATTATTAAGGTTTAAAACTAATCCGAAGGTAGATGCGGGGAGCGTGCCGACGGCGATCACATCGACCTTGGATCCATTTCCAACGCGCATCGTCACCTCGTCCCTTGCCAGGCTTCGTTTATTCCGCAGTTCTGTTTCGAGTTACAAATGTGAGCAACCGAACCAGTATCAAATACCCAGGCACTACTACGAGAACTAGTAAGATAGACATCAATAACATGTATATCAGATATACCTTTCTTCTTGACGTGGCCGCTCTTGGATCGGCCAAGTATTTTGAAGCAATTACGCTTCCCTGCCCCTTCCCTGGCAGTAGTAGCACACAGTCTCGGCTTAGGACCAGCCTTTGGCTTCTCAGGAGGCGCTGCAACTTTCTTGCCGCCCTTCTTGAAGTTGCCCTTGTTAGGCTTGCCCTGCTTCTTGAAACTGGTGGTCTTGTTGACCATCAACACTTGGTTCTCCTTCTTTATTTCTACTTCAGCATGGAGAAGAGTTCAGGTAACTCTTTGTTCATGTTCTGCATGTTGTAGTTCATCACGAAGTTCTTGTAACTTGGTGGCAGTGATTGGAGGACACGATGAATACCCGACTTGTTAGGGATCACAATCCCAAGTCACTGAGCTTCTTCGCATGTCGGACATGGCGAACATGTGCTCACTAACGGAGCTGCCCTCTTCCATCATGCAGTTAAAGAGCTGCTTCGAGGCCTCATAGCTCTCCACGGCGCATGAGTCTCAAAGATAAGTTTGAGCTCACGCATCATCTCACATGGTTCGTGGTGGTCAAAACGCTTTGGAGCTCTGCCTCTGCTGCACAAGATGCTGCCCGGAGACCGAGTTGCCCGAGTCTCATAAACATTCTTTATGTCCTCGGACACTGCAGGAGGTGGTGGGGAACCTAAGCGGTGCTTCGAGCACATATTGCATGCTTACGCCGATGAGGAAAATCCTCACATGACGGAACCGGTCGGTGAAGTTGCTACCATTGCCCTCAAGCTTTTCTTCTCTAGGAACTGGTTAAAATTGATGGAGGGGGCGCCATGATCTACAACATATTTGCAAAGAGTTTAGACTAAGTTTATGATAAAATGAGTTCAATTTTAATTCTTAAATTAACTAGGTGAACTCCCACTCAAAACAACATCCCTCGCATTGTCTTAGTGATTACACGAACCAAATCCACTACACCAAGTCCGATCTTCACGAGAAAAGATGTAGCTTCAAAGGCGAACACTCAAAGTGTTCGTCATATCATTCATATGACTCATGCTCTACCTTTCGGTATCCCGTGTTCCGAGACCATGTCCGTACATGCTAGGCTCGTCAAGGCAACCTTAGTATCCGCGTGTGCAAATCTGGCTTGCACCCGTTGTATGCACATGTAGAGTCTATCACACCCGATCATCACGAGATGCTTCGAAACGACAAGTCTTAGCAACGGTGCATACTAAGGATGAACACTTTATTATCTTGATATTTAGTGAGAGGGATCATCTTATAATGCTACCGTCGCGATCTAAGCAAAATAAGATGCATAAAAGGATTAACATCACATGCAATTCATAGTGTGTGATATGATATGGCCTTTCTTCTTGTGCTTTTGATCTCCATCTCCAAAACACGGACATGATCTCCATCATCACAAGCATGGCGTCAAGGTCAGTGGCGCCGCTTCATGGTTGTCCATCACTTATAGCTACTATAACAACTAGTTGAAACAAAGCTATTACATGATGAATAGACACGCAGGTCTTTAACAAAAATTAAAGACAACCATTAGGCTCCTGCCGGTTGCCATAATACAATAATGAACATCTCATACATCAAATATAATCATCATCACATTATGGCCATATCACATCACCAAACCCTGCAAAAACAAGTTAGACGCCTCTAATTTGGTTTGCATATTTTACGTGGTTTAGGGTTTTCGAGTAAGATCCAATCTACCTACGAACATGAACCACAACGGTGATACTAGTGTTGACAATAGAAGTGCAAATTACAATCTTCACTATGGTGGGAGAGACAGACACCCGCAAAGCCACTTATGCAATACAAAGTTGCATGTCAAGCGTGGAGCAAGTCTCATGAGACGCGGTCATGTAAAGTTAGCCCGGGCCGCTTCATCCCACCATCCCGCAAGAAGCAAAGTACACAAACTAAAGCAACAAAAGCATCACCCCACAAAACCATTGTGTTCTACTCGTAGATCTATGCATAGACATGGCTCCGATACAGCGATGGGGTTCGTAGCATAGAAAAAATTTTTTCCTACCGCAAGACGAATAAAACCAACATATCTAATCTATGGAACACCCAAGATCTAATCTACAAGATCGAAGCAACGAGATGGAGATGAGACTAACCCTCGAAGATTCCAAAGCCTACGAGATCAATCTCATTGTTGGTGTAGACGATCGTCCCCGGTGCTGCAATCCGGCAGCACTTCCGTACTCGGTCGCGCGTACGGTGTCGATGAAGCTCCTTCCTCTCCCCGTTCCGAGCGGGCAGCGGGTGTGGTAGATCTCCACGGAATCCCGACAACACGACGGCGTGGTGGTGGTGGTGGAGAAGGATTCTGAGGCTTCGCCTAGCAGGAGAAACCGAGGAGGGAGAGAGGTGGCAAATTAGGGTTGCGTACGGAGCAGCTTTGGCCGGCCAAACTATCCCACTATATATAGTCGGGAACTAGGGTTAGGGTTTCAAAACCCATCTAGTGTCGGCGCTGGTGGGCCCACACAACACAGCGCGGCACAGGGGGCGCGACTGTTGTGTGGCCCACACAGCTCTTCTCCTTCTCCCCTTTGGACTCGTTTACGTGTGAGAAAAATAAGAACCTGTTTTATTTCGTCCAATTAAGAATGTTTCCCGAACAACTTTTCTTGAAATACAAAGCAGCAGAATTCTTCGAGAACAATTCGGTCCTCCTCGTGATGTCTTGGATCCCATCCGAGACTCCGAACAACATTCGGTCTCCACCTCATATTCCGAATCTACTTATACGACATCGAACCTTAAGCGCGTCACCCTACGGTTCGTGAACTACTAGACATGGTCGAGACTCCTCTCCGAGCAATAACCAAAGCGGGATCGGAGATCCATAATGGCTCCCACATATTCAACGATGACTTAGTGATCGATTGAACCATTTACATACGATGCCGATTCCCTTTGTCTCGCGATATTTTACTTGTCCGAGGTTCGATCATCGGTATCTCCATACCTTGTTCAACCTCGTTACCGACAAGTACTCTTTACTCGTACCGTGGTATGTGATCTCTTATGAACTATTCATATGCTTGCAAGCTAATCAGATGACATTCCACCGAGAGGGCCGAGAGTATATCTATCCATCATCGGGATGGACAAATCCCACTATTGATCCATATGCCTCAACTCACACTTTCCAAATACTTAATCCCATCTTTATTGCCACCCATTTACGCAATGGCGTTTGATGTAATCAAAGTACCCTTCCGGTGTAAGTGATTTACATGATCTCATGGTCGAAGGACTAAGGCAACTATGTATCGAAAGCTTATAGCAAATTGAACTTAATGACTTGATCTTATGCTACGCTCATTTGGGTGTGTGTCCATTATATCATTCAACTAATGACATAACCTTGTTATTAATAACATCCAATGTTCATGATCACGAAACCATGATCATCTATTAATCAACAAGCTAGTTATACAAGAGGCTTACTAGGGACTCCTTGTTGTTTACATAACACACATGTATCAATGTTTCGGTTAATACAATTATAGCATGTTATATAAACATTTATCATAAACACAAATATATTATAATAACCACTTTATTATTGCCTCTTGGGCATATCTCCAACACTTGACACTTGATATCCTTCATCAAATTCTTCTTATTGCAACCTTGAAGCCAACATATGGTTCAAGAATTGCCTATGGACAACTCCTACAAATATAACTCAATGCAAACATTAGTCCATAGGGATTGTCATTAATTACCAAAACCACACATGGGGGCTCCATGCACTTTCAGTCTCTCACTCGAACAAATAGTAATAGAGAGTTCAACACTATGCAAGGATGTGAATCAAGAACACCAAGAAAAGTGCTTAAATCCCACCAAAGACACAAATTCTATGGATGAACTATAGATGAATAACAAAGGTGGAGGTCAACCAATGACTCCAATATCTGGATCCCAAGAGTTCTCCTTACTTAGAGGATGTGAATGGATTACTCGAGATTGTAGATCAAGATGTCCTCTTTCAAAGGCCTAAAAAATTTGCAAGAATCATAGGAGGGATGGGAGAGTAAGCAATCTCAAGGAGTTCAACAATGGTGGTCAATTTCGTGCTCAGGAACCCCAAAAACCTGTTGGGAAAGAAGCCCCTTTTATAGAAAACGAAATATGACCATTTTTGGGGCATAAACGAATAGTCCAGTCAAGGTTTACACACATGCCGGTCCACTAGGTCCCACACCGAAATGACCGGCGTATAGGCCGGACCACCGGTTCCCATACCGGAACGATCAGCAAGCAGGGATGAAACCGGGACCTGCTCTGACTTGGTCGACAGTCGCCGAGCCAGGCGTCGGGAAGTTTCCGAGATGCTTCTGTTAAGCACTAGCTCCAGTAACCATCAACGCACTGATCAGCGGGGGCTGGCCGTTCCGGCAGTGAAACCGGCGGGACCGGTTTGTAAGTGTTTTTTCATACAGAAAACAAAGCTTACGAAAACATTGATATCTTTTTGCAGCCAAACTCACACTTTATCAAACTTAGATTTTCTTTAAAGCTAAGAACAAGCTCTATCTAATAGAGACAATAAAACCCAAGAAATGGAAAGGGGTAAAATAACAAATGAGGAGAGGTGTGAAATCTCCCTAAGCGAAGAACCGATAAAACCTCCAAACTCAAAACGCAATAGAAGATGCAAGCAATTTATGTACTTGGGCTTGTTAAAAAACTAGAAAAAAACTCAAGAACCTCACACATATAAACATTAAGAAGCAACAAGAATAAGGTTATGCAAAGTATGCAAAGGATGAGCTCCCAAAAATGATGTGATCAAGTTACCCAACTAAAAGTTCCTCTTGATAGTGTGGATATCTATCATATAACCCCGCATCCCAACAACCACCTCGAGACCACTAAAAGGAAAACGTAGCATGGCATACCTTTTACGTGCGCATCCCGCTTGATATTATGATAGTGTTCCATGCTTCATTCAAGACGGAATGCATTACTTGATCATTGGCAACCAATGCTGCCATCACTTAAGATCTTCAAAGTCTAGGCAAACTCATAGTTCAAGGCGCCATGGTGACCACTCAAATGTGAACTCCAACCATGAAGACCCGCACCACCATAATATGGATGATCAAGCTTGCCATCGCTAAAACCATGAGGCCAATCAAGCGAATGAACAAGAACATCATTAACAAGTACACTTGAAAGATCCTCAAGGTCTCACCAAAATAAAAGATCAACCTCATCAAGAAAACCTCGAGCGTCAAATCATCAAGGTGTAACAACCTCCCCAAGTCCCAATCATGATGCTCATGTGGATGCTCACCACCAAGGCCACCATGAGGGACAACAAAGGTACCGTCAAGACCACTGGCGACATAACAATGACCAACCTCGCGCCAAAGACCACATCTCGTGAGACGGACCATGATCCAAGTGATCCAAGCAATGGTAATGATGATGGATGAAATGGAAGAAACGCCGAAAATTGTTATTGTCATCACCGTCACCAACCGAGCACCATGTCAAGAAAGTGTGAGGCAAAATCCTTGACTAAACCGCAATGGAGAACAAGGACATGGAAGACCTCCTCCTCATTGGAAACAATAATGAAGATGCAAGGATGGAACTTCCAAACCAAAACCATCACTATGTGGAAGAACCTCCTCCTCACTTCAGCAATCATGATGAAGAATTAATATATGGGAAGCTCAAGTATACCATGCACAAGTTCAAGGTTACTACGATGCCGAGATCATGGGCACTCAATGCAAGATCTTGCGCATCCACAACTACTCTAATGAGAAGAAAGTACCTATGACATCTCTTGAGTTTGAGTAATATTCTGATGTGTGGTGGGAACAAGTGAACCAAAAGCGTGAAAAGAACCTTCTATAGCCCATTGCAACATGGGAAGAAATGAAAAGATAAATGCCCGAGTGGTTGTTACATCACATTACACAAGAGACCTCTTCAACAAGATCACATAAATTGCAACAAGGCGCAACGACCGTTGAAGAGTAATACAAGGAAATGGACATCACGATAAAGAGGGCAAACATTGATGAAAGGGAAGAGCAACCAATGGAAGATTCTTCAATTGCTTGAATCAACCCATACGAAGAATTATAGAGTTCCTCCCATACAAAACCATAGTAAAATTGGTGCATCAAGCAAAGGGAGTCGAACATGAAGTTCAAGAAGACTTCAAGTATGAGGGAACCAAATCTTTCTTCGCTACAAGAAATGCGTCCAATCCATCTTTTAGCACCAAGCCGCCATTTGCAGGCTCTTCGAAAGACACCCATGAAGCAAATACAAGGTGTCACACAAAAGCAACAAGTGCTAAACCGATGCCATCAATAATGTATCCAAATCTTCAACGAGAACAAGCAACATCACGTGCTTCAAGTGTGGTGCACAATGACACAAATCATTTGACTGCAAGAATGCAAGAGTCGTGATCACTAGATATAACGGAGATGTTGAGTACTTGAGTGAAGGCAAGTATGATGCTATAGTCTAAGCGACCAGAAGTATTGAAGATGAAGATTTGGAAGACGGAGAACCAATACGCGTCCATGATGCAAGTCCATCGCTTGTTGTTGTCGTATGTAATAATGTCGCCAATCTTAAATATGTTGTGTCATGTTCAGTTAACGTAGTGTTGGCGTATATGATGATCTCATCGATCTTAAATCCGAATAACTCGGTCTTTTGGAGATACTTGTAAAAATAAAGTGTGCACGCGTAAACGTTTGCGTCTGTACCGTGTTTCTAGAAGAAGAAAAGAAAAACACTCCTACTGCGCACTTGGGGAGTTTGCGGCGGGTGCACGCAGCATTTCACTGGAAATCAGTCACGAAAATCGAAACAAAAGCACAAAATCAAGGTGCCAACAGAAGTTGCTAGACGCACCCATACCGGCAACCCCACAACCACCAGCAAATCCCAGTCAGATCGATCCCCTGCGGCGAGTCCGTCCATGGATCCGTCCGACGCCGCGCGGCGCTCCGCTGAGCGATGGATGGGCGTGGCCGAGAAGTTGCTCGTGGCGCGGGACGTCGAGGGCTGCAAGCAGTTCGTCTCCCAGGCCCTCGACGACGACCCACGCGCCGCCGGCGCCGACGACCTGCTTGCCGCCGCCGACGCCCTCCTCGCCGCCCAGCGCCGCCGCCTCCCCTCCGGGATCCCCGACCCCTACGCCGTTCTTGGCCTCGACTCCGCGCTCCCCGCCTCCCGCGACCCAGACGTCGTCCACGCACACTACCGCCGCCTCTCCTTACTGCTGAATCGATCCCACCCCGACCGCCCCTGCTCTCTCGCCTTCGCCGACGCCGCCCGCCTCGTCGCCGACGCCTGGGCCTTTCTCTCCGACCCTCTCCGCAAAGCCTCCCTCGACTCCGACCTCGCTGCCGCTGCTAACGCAGCTGTAGCCGCCAAAGCCGCAGCAGCTCGCGCACCCACTCCCTCTCCCGAGAAACCGCAGCCGCGACCACCACCACCACCATCTCCACGGCCAGCCTCGTCACCGCCTGCTCGCCAGCAGGGCCGGTCCTGAGATTTCACGGGCCTGGGGCGAACCTAAAATTTAGGGCCCATAATATTCACTAAAATAGGTAATGTCGGTATATATAATAACTAGATGAATAAATAAATAAAGCTTATTGAAACTCATGTTTATACAAAATAATTTACAATATTATCTTAAATCGTCCATATAACATCTATGTAACTCACTTAAGTCATATATTTTCTTATGGATACATAAATTTTGAATGACATGATTGCTTGATACCACCCCGAGAAATTCATGAATTTACACGATGTGTAGATCATTGACATATGTGAATGGTTCAGATCATCAATAAAGGCCATGCCAACAAGAGGGCTGGAAATCGGTCGTTTCCCGCACTTGTCACCAGAGGAACCGAAAAGTGCATCACACAATGTCCACTAGAGAAATCAATGCTCGATGAAAAAATGGGTCGACTTTTCTTTTTGAGTTGGGAAATGTATCGATCGATGTCTACTAGAGAAATCAACGATCGATGAACAAATCGTGTCAACTTTTCTTTTCAAGGGAAAAATGCATCGACCAGTGCCTATTAGAAAAATCAAGGATCGATGAAAAAATGTGTAGAAAAAAATGTGTAGAATTTTATTTTTGAGCGGGAAAATGCATGGACTGATGTTGTATTTCCTTTTTTACTTTTTGAGAAAAGAGAGAGAGTATGATGTTGTAGTATTTCCAGATGGGTCTTCTTCCAACCAATTGGCCCACCTCACTTAACCCCTCGTAGCTAATTAAAGGGCAAAAGCCCAGTCTAACAAATGGAGTACGTCCAAGCTAGAGAAAGGGAAATATAAGGGCCCAAGACCCAAGCCACTTGATGCACCATAAAATGATTTGTTGATTCGTTCATAATAAGGCCCGGATAACCCTTCGTTCAGGTCTCGCTCGACCATACGGGAGGAAACCTCTGCGCTGCTCTAATGGCGTCGCCACAAGATGTCCACCACCGCTGCAGATGCCTATGGCTGGGACCTTGGGGCCCCTTGGTTCCGGGGGCCTGGGGCGGCTGCCCCGGCTGCCCCCCCTCAGGGCCGGCCCTGCTCGCCAGCCACGGCAGGCGGCTACGGCTTCGCCGCCAGCAAAGCGCGGTCGTCCACCGGGCGCCGCCAAACCGCAACAGCCGCCTCCGGAGCACCAGCAGGAGGCGGAGGCGCCGAATGCGCCGCCGTTCTGGACGGCCTGCACGTCCTGCTGCCACGTGCACCAGTACGACCGCTCCTACGAGGCGCGCAATGTGCTTTGCCCCAGCTGCAAGCGGCCGTTCTTAGCCACGGCGATGTCCACACCGCCACCTATCGTGCCGGGCACCGACATGTACTACTGCTCCTGGGGCTTCTTTCCCATGGGGTTCCCGGGAGGCCCTGCGTTTGCTGGACCGGCAAATTCTCCGATGCAGCAGCCGCCCGCTTCTCTCGGATTTTATCCGATGGGGCCATACTTGCCATTGCCAGCTCAAGCTGGCGTTGTGGAAGGCAATGTGGCTGCTCAAGCTGGCGTTGCGGAAGGCAATGTGGCTGATCAAGCTGGCGTTGCGGAAGGCAATGTGGCTGGTGGTGTTGACAGTGAGGCTGCTGTCAGTGCCGCTGAGACAGCGGCTGTGCCGGTGGCTCCATTGCCAGCAAAATCTACTCATGTAAAGGTTGGGGCGAAGAAGCGAGGGCGGCCCAAAGGCAGCAAGAATAAGAATGTGGTGATTGAGATCAATTAGGAATAAGATTTAGAGATTCTATGACAAGGGAGTAGCGAATTAGGTATGTTGCGACTGAACTGAACTCCATCATCTGTTGTAAGCTGATGTTCAAGGCAGCTATGCACTTCATTTTTGTTCATGAATAATTTTACTATTTCCTTTTTCTGGGATTCTTAGCCAGTTAGCCTAGTGGTTTGTTGAGTTGACCTATGGTAGTTTGTTCGCATTGTACATTAGATTGTAGATGTCATATGTTGTCTAGACTCTAGATGCACCCCCATCCAGATATGATGTTTTAACTTGTAGGATCATCAGATGGATAATTCCCTCGGCAAGATGTACATTAGAAATGTCAACCTGTTCCTGCTTTTGTACATTTAATTGCAAAATGTACAATATAAATGACACTGCTTTGCAGTGTTAAATCCATAAATTTCTGAGCTCAGTATATGATATCTGTCATTGGTGGAAAGACCTGGCAATTGTGCTGGTGAGTGGTATTTCCGTTGAATGGAATTGGCTCGGCTCAACCAGAAGTTCGGGACATCCTATAGGAATACCTTTCTGAAAATTGTCCATTTGGAACACTGATTGTTAAGATAGTAGCAATGATCAAGCACAACGACCTGGTGGAGTACATCATTTGGATTCCCGGGCTTGATCGTTGATATGAACTTGTAATGGAAGTGACAAACAGAAAAAGTAATATTAGCTTGGTGCATCTTCAATCTTTAGGAGGGGGTTGCTGACACCATCACCTGGATGCTATTATGCTAAACCTGGATAGCTCCTACATTGCTGTTCCAGCCTAAAAAGATGACAATTTGCTGGAATCACTGTATCGGCGACGAGAGCAACTGTCTGGAAGGTTTTCGGCACCACTTAAGTGCAAGTTCTTCGTTGGCAGATCATGCATAACGGTACTTGGAAAGCTGATCAGCTTCAACCCCTTGGTTGGCCCACCTATGGACTCTGTTAAGCTTTGCAAGGGAAGAACAAGAATTGGCGTACCAACTTTTCTTCTGATGTAGGTATATCATCAGGATTAGGAGAGCGGGGTTGAGTTATCCTACCCTTCATGCGATCCATCTCAAGCTCTGGAGCAATGAGCAACCGGCGAAAATATGTTGGATTGAGACAGTTGGATCAGAGAGAAATCATTGAAAATGGCTAGCCTCTCTCTTCGTGCTGGAAAATATGGGACTAATGAAGCCTGGAAAATCGATTAGGATTAAGACTTTTGGCTTCTACGACAATGGAATTGCGAATTAGGTACGTTGCGACTGAACTGAACTCCATCGTCTGTTGTAAGCTGATGTTCAGGGCAGCTACGCCCTTCATTTTTGTTCATGAATAATTTTCTTATTTCCTTTCGTTGAGAAGCTTAGCCTAGTGGTTTGTTAAGTTGACCTATGGTAGATTTGTTTGCATGATGTGCTTTACATTGTAGATGTTATATGTTGTCTAGACTCCAGATGCACCCCCATCTAGATATGATGCTGTAACTTGTAGGATCATCAGATGGACAATTCCCTCGGCAAGATGTACATTAGAAATGTCAACCTGTTCCTGGTTTTGTGCATTTAATTGCAAAATGTACAATATAAATGAGAATACATTTCTGAATTCGGAACATCCTATCGGGAATGTCTTTCTCAAAATGTAACCTGTTCCTGTCAATATCAACCAGAAGTTCGGAACATCCTATGGGAATATCTTTATGAAAATTCCCATCTCAGTATATAGGATGCCGAACCATCAAGTTTAAAGAAGCTATTGTAGCCTAAAACCCGAAGTGTAGCCCGAGCTGCACATATCCTTTATTTTTCAAAATTCAAAAACAGCAGTTTTAAGATTTAAGGTATTTCTTGTAAACCCTAAACCCTTGCTTTCTTGTAAAACTCCTTAATCAATAGAATGGGCAAAGCTTTTGCCGATGTTTCAAAAAAAGAATATGGTGAAAAGATAGAAAATGTTTTTTAAGTTTTTCTTTTCTTCAAAATGCCAGTGTTACATTTGTCCGCACTCCTATTGTAGCAACATGTTAGGCCATGGACAGTGCATATAGTAAAGCTAGAAAATACAGTGTCTTGAACATGTGTGCTCTGCTCCCACTGTTGTGCAAAACAATCATGTGGCCACATGGCTAAGACAACGTGGCAAAATTAGGGAGCTAATTATCATCTTTGGCTCTTTGCCATATGTTCAGTAGAACCTAAGATTCACGGATGATGAAATCAGCAATAATCACATGAGCCTAATACTCCTGGGGAGTAGCTGTAGAGAAGAACTGCACGCGATTCATCAGATATCAATGACGGCACAGCCTAGAATAAGTTAAGGCAGAAAACGGGCTACGGACCTAAGATACAGATTCCTAAGACTTCCGAGGGTCCAATACAAATTTACCAACCAGGCTTCAACGTATCAGAACAGAAACGAGGGACAAAGTTGTAATTTCTGAGAATTGGCAGGGGCCGCGCGAACGCGTACCCCCTCTACCACAAATTATGACGTTCACTCTCCCACTTGGGGAGATGATAAGCCAACGCGTCCACCAAGTGCAATGTGGACCATTGACCTAGGCCACGAGCCTTCTTGATCGCTCGTAGACCCCGTCCAGGTAAGTAATTTGCAAGCTGGGCAGGGGCGCTGTTTATATAGGCTCGTCGCCCGCTCGAATCAGCGTCGGGGACCGAGGTGGGACTAAACATCAGGAAACGCTGCGTACGTTGAGTCGCTGGTGCAGCAGGAGCGCCACTTCGTTGTTTCCTGGGCCGGTTGTTTTCTGGAGGCCCACCAAGATTCAGCCCTTCCGGTTTAAGAATCGACGATGGCCCATTCCTTTTGCAATGATCAAATCAAAGGCATCGTACCTCGTCCTCACGGAGTCACGGTTGTTCACGAAGCTCTTGCGCAATTTTTTCTAGACTAGAAAAGTGAACTATCCTAGCAGCAGGATGCAAGGTAAAAATCTCAAATCATCCTACCGTGCCATATGTGAAGAAACGAAGAGTCAAGATCGCAAGAGCAAACCCTTCTTCAACACCAGCTTCCGTGCCAGGGCCGGACCTACGAATTTAGGGGCCCGGTGCGAAACAAAAATATCAGGCCCTTTTATTAAAACAAACTACTATCTCCTGTCTAAAATATTCGTCACAAGTTTAATAGATCTGGATTGATTTTAGGCTACTTTTTACCTAATTCTGCGATAAGTATTTAGAGCGAGAGGAAGTATAAAAAATAGGTAAATATTGTCTGAGTGTGCGGAGCCACCGGTGATACGATATGATACAATGGTGATGGTGATAAGTGACATAATTATTCTGCCCTCTTGTCTGATCATGCAAATTATAAAACCATAATTTGCTAAGTAAAATTGTTAATTAAGTACAAAAATAAATACTACCACCGTTTAAAAATAAGTCTCGCATCTTTATCTAGATACGGATGCATGTAGATGCATTTTATCTACTCCTTTGGTTTATATTAGTTAACTCAATTTATGAAAATACAGATGTATCTAGTCAACAAATACGTCTAGATATCTAGACAAAGTTGAATTAATTAATTTGGATTAGAGGGTTAGATAAAATTATGATACTTATGTTAGAACGGAGGGAGTATATGATAGTGTAGAAGAAATTTCATGCATTAAAGTATCCCTTTAAAAATAAGTGACTTAATTTTGTCTTAGTACAAATATATTTACAAACTAAAAGACGACAAAATACATTCGTATCAAAATGAAGTAGAGTCTCCTAGGGAAGGGAGTATAAAGGAAAGTCATTGGCAAAAATTAATTTGTTTTGCACTGTGCAATTCGGTATTTGTGAGTGGTTAGTGGCGCATGAGCAATGAGCCAATGACCTACTCAATTGGCTAGTACTCATCCGAGTTAACTCAGATGGAGCTTAATTCATTTCCTACACTTCTCAGAGCATCCCCACTCGTTGGTGCTCCCCACGCCCAAATCCGGCGAAATTTTCGTCCGGATTGGATCAATTTTTGGCATGGGAGCAGTATATTTCCGATCGTGTACTCCCCAAGCGGCGTTTCTCGGGGAAAAAGAGGATGGCCCGGGAGTCCGGACGAAAGAGGAGACACGTGGGCGTGGGCGGTTGGTTTTGCTCCATCCGGAGTCCCCGCCCCGGGGGGCCGGGGATGGCGTGGGATCGCCGGATGAATTTAGGCCCAAATCCGGACGAAATCGAGGAACCGGGAACGCGACTGGGTCAGATTTCGCCGTCCGAATGTAAAAAACGGCTCGTAAGGGGCTTCTCGGGGAGACCAGTGGAGATGCTCTCATAGGGGGAGAGGAACACACAGAGTACCCTATTACTGAGAATAAAGCAACGATCGAGGCGGCATTTAACCGAGTTAATTTAATGCTCAAATGCAGTTGCCACGCGCCAGACGTAGCGAGATTAGTGCTGGGATCTTTTACTGATTAGTGCTTGATGACCAGGTAGATGCTGTGCACGCTGCGATGGGAGCCCCAAAAAATTTAGGGCCCAGTGCGACCGCACTGGTTGCACTGCCTCAGGACCGGCCCTGTTCCGTGCCCAAAAATTCAAAATGCATGCCAAGAAGTACAGATTGATTTGAATGAATTTATGTCGACCAGCTAGGACACAACACACCTATAGGCATATTTCATCTTGTTTTAAACCCCGTATGTTAAAATAATGGTCTACATTAGTCAACGGAGAAGGTTATTTAGCCTTCATTGATGGTGGTTTGTTCTCCTATTGTTTTGTTATACCATAGAAATATGTTCAACCATACACGATATTAGGCGCCACAAAATATAAATTTTACCCCATACCATATTTGACATTTATGTTCATTTGGAAGCATCAGCGTTGATCATGAAAATTGATCATCTCCTCAATACTAACTATTCCATCCATCGCAAAAAAAGTTGTCACCGAATCTATCTAAATTTGTACGTGATTTAGAGTGTAGATACATTCAAATTAGGCAAATTTATGATCTCTATTTTGAAACGGACGGACTAGAAATCATGGTGGCTTGTAAACGATCTCACGTTACATCCGAGCAGACCATGACATCCGATATCCTCACAGGCTTCCTAGCTGATGAAGAGAGGAGACATCCACGTCTACCGCAGATGAAGCCTCGTCAGGTCCCTGGGTCCTCCCCAGGCCCCTAGTGGCCTAGTCTAAGACGGTCTTATCGATATTAAAAAAAATTCTTTACTTTCTTTACATACGGATATATTTAGAGGTTGCACTATTTCTCTTTTGAGATTGCTCAGCACACATGATGTGTGGTAAATGTTGTGACATTTAACCATCAATTTTCAGTGTGATATTGTAATGCCATTTTGCCCCAACAATAATAAAAGCATCTCTAGCAGATCCCGTAAACCGGGGCATTTAAAAACGCGTTTACTGATCGCCAAAAACGTGATTTTTATGCTCACGCGGGCTACGGTCAATTAGATCCCATAAATTGAAATTGCAAAACAGATCGGCCGCATGAGACTTCCAACCAAAATCATAAACATCAAATGCGACAAATATGACATAGTTTGACATCAATGTTCGCATTTAAAATCATCCAAAATATGCGCGAACCATCATATTCACCCAATCATTCACCACAACGACGAACAAGGCAAGCTCAAGGCACACCGCCGTCACCGGTAGCACCTCCAGTGACTCCACCACTCGCCATTGTCGAGCATCATCACCAAGCGTAGCATTCACCGCAGCGGAAGCTTCAACATGGGATTGTCTTCTCCTTGAGATGATCACGAGCCTCCTTATATCCCAACACTCTCTAGTGTAGTCATCCATGGTGGTCGGATCCATCATCGGCGTCCTATTCTCTTCGGCAACGAGCTCAACCATTGCATTTTTCTCCTCAAGTGTGAGCTTCGTCTACTTCAAGTCACGAATTGCTTGCCACCTAGTTTGTTACCTCCTCCTCCTACTCCTCCTCCTCATGACCATCTTTGATTCCAACGTCTTCAGCGTCATCATTTCCTTCTCAAAGAGCAAAATCTATAACATATGTTTTGTGTGTTTGATAACAACACTAGAATGAATTTCACCGTGTGCATAGTTTGCTTTGAATAAATTTGCAGGTGCACGGTGCCCTCGCTGAACGCATCAGGATCGGAAGACTCAAGCGTAGCTTATAGATTTTCTGGTTTTGTGTGTGTGTCGCGAGGTGACGTGGCTGGAGAGGAAAAGAGAAAAACCCAGTTTTAGCTTGACCAGTACTACCGGTACCAAGAGCAGTAGTACCGCTATCGCTATTGGTACCGGTCACCAGTACCGCAACAGGCTTTGCACGAGGGAAAAGCTCACAGTATGCATTACAGTTGACGGTACCTCGCCGGTGTACCGCTCCCAAGCGGTACTTCCGACCAGGTACCGCTTTGGTACCGTAACTACAATCTATGGCACTACCGCCCTGGTACCGCCATGATACCTGGAGGGAGTCCGGGACTCGCAGAGGCCCTGCCGGTACCTTGACGGTACCTTGAGTCCCTGCCGGTACTTTGAGTCCCACGTGGCAAAACTGTGGGCTAATCTCGAACCCATAGCGTTAGTACCGCTTCCCAAAGCGGTAGTACCGACCATGCGGAAACTAGACATAACGGTTGGATTTGGGGGGGGGCTATAAAGGGGCCTTCTTCCCCAACTCGTTTCAACTCTTCTCTCTCTCTCCATTGTTGTTGAGCTCAAAACCTTGAGGATCTCCCTCCTCATCCAACCAATCTTGCCCAAACTTTGAGGATTGGTGGAGGAGACCCCGATCTATAGTTCTACCAAGAGAGATTTCACCAATACCATCTAGTCCTTAGTGGATCTTGGAGTTAGGGTTCCTATGGTGGGATCTTGGAAGAAGAGCTCCTATGGAGGCTAGCTTGGAGTTGTGCTAGTCCCATAGGGTGTTGGGAGTCTCCGGTGTTGTGGAGCTCGCCCCAACCTTGTGAAGGAACCGCCGCCTCGACCGGCTACTTAGTGGAGAAGGGGAAGCTCCTTCGTGGGGCTTTCTCGAGGAACAAGGTGAGGCATGTGTGGCCGTTGAGCCTTCGTGGTTCACACCTCCTCAACGCAGACGTACTCCCTCTTGTGGGAGGAACTGCGGGAAACAAATCGCGTCTCCTCTCCGCTACCCCGGTTGTCCCGCTCCCTCTCTCTTACTATCTTGTCAGTTCCTTTACTTGTTGCATCGCATAGGCTCATACTAGGATCACCCTCATCACTAAAGTTGCCACCTTTACTTCCGCATCGCTCCTAAAATTGAAAAGGCTATAAAATTTGTGTAGCGAACATTCACCCCCCTCTTGTTCACTAACGATCCATTCAAGTGGTATCAGAGCAAGGTTTTCTTGCTCGGGCTTTACCGCCTAAGAAATGGCCGAACAAGAGGCGCTTGGGAATGGGACCCTTCCCGGTGAGCAACCACCTCCACCATCAAACACCGATAGCACAACGGCTACGTTGGGTGACCTCAAGAAATTGGAGTCATCCATCGTAAGCCAAATGAAGGCTATGATGATGGAGTTGATTGCTCCAAAACCAAACCCCGCCATAGATCCTAAGGCAATAACAGAGATAGCATCCAGGCTCCATCCATCCTTTAGCATCGCCTGACTCGGACAAGGTGTTTCCTTCCTTCGCAATACCCGGCCAGGGCAATGTAGCTATCCCAATAAGATATGAAAGCTGGGCCACACCTGAGCAAGGAACTTATACATAGAAGTAACAGTAAATGTGCAAGATTCCTTAAACCATCAATCAACAAATTGAAATAGAGATATCGGTATCTTCCAATCTGCCACAAGGATCTAGTCGCCAGTATCTTCCCAACTTATCCCAGCATTCCTTGGTTGCGTTGCTATCACTATTGAGATGATAGTTGAGGTTATCATTCCATTAGTAACCCATGCATTCCAATAAGCCTTGCACTCCTGTGAATTAGCTATTTGATTTCTCTAGAATGACCTGAGCATTATTTAGTGGGTATCAGAAGATTTCTCCATCTTGAATTCAATGGTACTGTTTTTATTCATTCAGATTGCTGATCTTCCCCTTCTGATAGCGTAGTCAATAATATCGGATCCTAACCTTTTGATTCATTTGATTTCTTGTATTTTTAGGTAGACCATAGGTACATTCCACTATTCGTCAATCTCACCCTCGCCTGCTTGAATGACACTAACATAACCATCTGCATCAAGGAATAACTCTGACTTGTCACGGTTAACCTCCAGGCACCCGCCATCACGCTCTAAGACATGAATAAGTCCACTTAGATTCACATGATTTAAGATGTTGCGAATCTCATCTCTCTCTTCCTCTTGCTGGCTTTTGTCGCTCAATCGATTAAAGTCCCTCAAGAGGAGGAGCTTGGGGAAATCGGCACTTCATCAAAAGGGAAGGATGGACCACCAGTTGCGGAACATTTAGGGGGTAACCATGCTGTGCCACCACCAATTGATTACACCGTAAATGTTCCAATTCCAATGCCTCATATATTATCTCATGGGTCACCACCGCTACTTGAATCCAATAGCTTTGAAAATTGGCAATTTTTAATGCGTTCTCATGTGCGCAACGCTTCCACCGAGCTATGACGTGTAGGATAACGTAGCATAGAAAACAAAAATTTTCCTACCGCGAACACGCAATCCAAGCCAAGATGCAATCTAGAAGACAGTAGCAACGAGGGGATTATCGAGTCTCACCCTTGAAGAGATTCCAAAGCCTACAAGATGAGGCTCTTGTTGCGCGGTAGACGATCACTTGCCGCTTGCAAAAGCGCGTAGAAGATCTTGATCACGGCGCCACGAACGGGCAGCACCTCGTACTCGGTCACACGTTCGTTGTTGATGAGACGGCGTCCACCTTCCCGTTCCGGGGCCGTGAAGTAGTGCTCCTCTTGAATCCGGCGGCACGACGGCGTGGTGTCGGTGGTGGTGGAGAAATCCGGCGGAGCTTCGCTAAGCGTGCGGGATGTGGTGGAGGAGCGGGGTGGCTAGGGTTTGGGGAGAGGGGGCGCCGGCCACTAAGGGGTGCGGCCACCTTGGTGGTTCTTGGGTGCGGCCACCTTGGTGGTTCTTGGGTGGCCGGCCCCCTCCCCTTGGCCCCTCATTATATAGGTGGAACCCCAAGTGTTGGTCTCCAAGTCTTCGAATAAGACCCGAACCAAAAACCTTCCATATGGTGGGGAAACCTTCCCAAGCTAGGACTCCCACTAGAGGTGGGAGTTCCACCTCCCGTATGGGGGGTGGCGGCCCCTGGGGAGTCCACTGGGACTCCACCCCCACTAGGGTTGGCCGGCCATGGAGGTGGAGTCCCATGTGGACTCCACCTTCCTTGGTGGTTTCTTCCGGACTTTTCTAGAACCTTCTAGAACCTTCCATAGAACCTTCCGAATCATTTTCAAACACATAAAATGACATCCTATATATGAATCTTATTCTCCGGACCATTCCGGAACTCCTCGTGATGTCCGGGATCTTATCCGGGACTCCGAACAAATATTCGAACTCCATTCCATATTCAAGTTCTACCATTTCAACATCCAACTTTAAGTGTGTCACCCTACGGTTCGTGAACTATGCGGACATGGTTGAGTACTCACTCCGACCAATAACCAATAGCGGGATCTGGAGATCCATAATGGCTCCCACATATTCAACGATGACTTTAGTGATCGAATGAACCATTCACATACGATACCAATTCCCTTTGTCACGCGATATTTTACTTGTCCGAGGTTTGATCATCGGTATCACACTATACCTTGTTCAACCTCGTCTCCTGACAAGTACTCTTTACTCGTACCGTGGTATGTGGTCTCTTATGAACTTATTCATATGCTTGCAAGACATTAGACGACATTCCACCGAGAGGGCCCAGAGTATATCTATCCGTCATCGGGATGGACAAATCCATTGTTGATCCATATGCCTCAACTCATACTTTCCGGATACTTAATCCACCTTTATAACCACCCATTTACGCAGTGGCGTTTGATGTAATCAAAGTACCTTTTCGGTATAAGTGATTTACATGATCTCATGGTCATAAGGACTAGGTAACTATGTAACGAAAGCTTATAGCAAATAACTTAATGACGTGATCTTTATGCTACGCTTAATTGGGTGTGTCCATTACATCATTCATATAATGATATAATCTTGTTATTAATAACATCCAATGTTCATGATTATGAAACTAATCATCTATTAATCAACAAGCTAGTTAAGAGGCTTACTAGGGACTCTTTGTTGTTTACATATCACACATGTATCAATGTTTCGGTTAATACAATTATAGCATGATATATAAACATTTATCATAAACATAAAGATATATAATAACCACTTTTATTATTGCCTCTTGGGCATATCTCCAACAGTCTCCCACTTGCACTAGAGTCAATAATCTAGATTACATTGTAAGGTACCTAACACCCATGGCATTCTGGTGTTGGTCATGCTTTGCCCTAGGGAGAGCTTTAGTCAACGGATCTGCTACATTCAGATCAGTGTGTACTTTGCAAATCTTTACTTCTCCATCTTTGATGTACTCGCGAATCGAATGATAACGCAGCTTGATATGCTTCAGCCTCTTATGTGACCTTGGTTCATGTGCATTGGCGATGGCACCCATGTTGTCACAATATATGACTAGTGGGTCCAATGCACTAGGAACCACACCGAGCTCTACAATGAACCTCTTCATCCATACCGCTTCGATGAAGCCTCGAAGCCGCTATGTACTCCGATTCTGTTGAAGACTTCGCCACCGTGCTGCTTCGAGCTTGCCCTTATTGCAGCACCATTCAATATAAACACGTACCCAGACTGTGACTTAGAGTCATCAGGATCATTGTTCCAACTTGCATCGGTGTAACTTGTTACAACGAGCTCTTGGTCACCTCCATAACAAAGAAACATATCCTTAGTTCTTTTCAAGTACTTCAGGATATTCTTGACCGCTGTCCAGTGTTCCATTCCTAGATCACTTTGATATCTGCTAGTCAAACTAACAGCATGTTGATACGTCTCCAACGTATCGATAATTTCTTATGTTCCATGCTACTTTATTGATGATACCTACATGTTTTATGCACATTATATGTCATATTTATGCATTTTCTGGAACTAACCTATTAACGAGATGCCGAAGAGCCAGTTTGTTTTCTGTTTTTGGTTTCAGAAATCCTAGTAAGGAAATATTCTCGAATTGGACGAAATCTTCGCCGGGGTCCTATTTTTGCACGGAGCTTCCGGAAGGAAGAGATAACGAAGTGGGGTGACGAGGCGCCGCCACCATAGGGCAGCGCGGCGGAGGGGCCCGCGCCGCCTATGGTGTGGGCCCCTCGTCCCGACCTACCCTTTCGCCTACTTAAAGCCGTCGCGAAACCCCGGTCGAGAGCCACGATACGGAAAACCTTCCAGGCGCCGCCGCCGAATCCCATCTCGGGGATTCAGGAGATCGCCTCCGGCCCCTGCCGGAGAGGGGAATCATCTCTGGAGGACTCTTCATCGCCATGATCGCCTCGAGTGATGAGTGAGTAGTTCACCCTGGACTATGGGTCCATAGCAGTAGCTAGATGGTCGTCTTCTCCTTATTGTGCTTCATTGTTGGATCTTGTGAGCTGCCTAACATGATCAAGATCATCTATCGTAATACTATATGTTGTGTTTGTCGGGATCCGATGGATAGAGAATACTATGTTATGGTGATTATCAATCTATTGTTTATGTGTTGTTTATGATCTTGCATGCTCTCCGTTATTAGTAGAGGCTCTGGCCAAGTTTGTACTCTTAACTCCAAGAGGGAGTATTTATGCTCGATAGTGGGTTCATGCCTTCATTGACACCTGGGACAGTGACAGAAAGTTCTAAGGTTGTGATGTGTGTTGCCACTAGGAATAAAACATTGATTCTATGTCTAAGGATGTAGTTGTCGATTACATTACGCACCATACTTAATGCAATTGTCTGTTTTAGCAACTTAATACCGAATGGGTTCGGATGATAACCTGAAGGTGGACTTTTTAGGCATAGATGCGGTTGGATGGCGGTCTATGTACTTTGTCGTAATGCCGGATTAAATCTCACTATATTTATCATATCATGTACATGCATTGTTATGCCTTTCTCTATTTGTCAATTGCCCGACCGTAATTTGTTCACCCAACATGCTTTTATCTTATGGGAGAGACACCTCTAGTGAAGTGGACCCCGGTCCTATTCTTTACATAGCATACAATCTACCGCAATTGTGTTTTACTGTTTTCTTGCAAACAATCATCTTCCACTCGATACGTTTAATCCTTTGTTACAGCAAGCCGGTGAGATTGACAACCTCACTGTTTCGTTGGGGCAAAGTACTTTGGTTTTGTTGTGCAGATTCCACGTTGGCGGGAACCCTGTTGTTGCGCCGCATCACATTTCGCCACCATCAACCTTCAACGTGCTTCTTGGCTCCTCCTGGTTCGATTAAACCTTGGTTTCTTTATGAGGGAAAACTTGCCACCGTGCGCATCATACCTTCCTCTTGGGGTTCCCAACGGACGTGTACATCTACGCGCATCAAGCTCTTTTTCTGGCGCCGTTTGGGGAGATCAAGACACGCTGCAAGGGGAGTCTCCACTTCTCAATCTCTTTACTTTGTTTTTGTCTTGCTTTATTTTATTTACTACTTTGTTTGCTGCACCTAAACAAAACACAAAAAAATTAGTTGCTAGTTTTACTTTATTTACTGTCTTGCTCTTTATATCAAAAATACAAAAAAATTAGTTACTTGTCTTTACTTTGCTTGCCTAGTTTACTTTATTGCTACTAAAATGAGTAATCCTGAAGTTGAAGTTCGTTCTTTTAAGCAACAAGGGGAGAAAGTTTTAAAGATGCTTGGTATAGAATTAGTAATGCTCATCATAGGTGCATTAAGAAACACTCCACCACTATCCTTCTTAGGAACTTTTATGTTGGTTTATCTAGTTGGAATAGGTATGTTCTTGATACTCTTTCGGGAGGCAATTTCCTAGGTACTCCCGCTTTAGAAGCTAGTTGCATCATTGAGAGTCTAGTTGGAATACCACCTGTTAATGAAGTTAAAATTGAAATCTCTCTTGAAGATGTTATGAAAAAATTGGAAACCATAGAGAAAAATTTTCCAAGTGTTGAAACTAAATTGGGAATGTTATTTGACAAAACTTATGAACTTGATAAATCCTTAGGAGGAATTGATGAAAGAATTAGTGTCCTAGGAACTTGTGTTGTCCATGATAATCAAACCAATAGGATTGATGAACTTGAAAAAGCTATGGGAACCTTGGGTTCAACCTTTTCTTCTCTCAAGTATAATGAGAAAGCTTATGTGGGTAAAGAGCAAAAATTTATGTACGCCTCTAAAGTGCCTAAACAAAAGAATTATTATAGGCCTAAAATTTCTAAAACCCCTAGCACCACCATAGAGAATTTAGATAATGGAGCACCTAAAGTACCCTCTGCAACAAGTTGTGTTTGCATGAAAAATAATGATGTTGATGCTTCTACTCTCGATGTTACTTGATTTGCACTTTCTGCGCCTAGCTGAAAGGCGTTAAAGAAAAGCGCTTATGGGAGACAACCCATGTTTTTACTACAGCAATTTTTTGTTTTGTTGAGTCTTGGAAGTTGTTTACTACTGTAGCAACCTCTCCTTATCATGTTTTTGTGCCAAGTAAAGTTTCTATGTCAAAGTTGATGTTATATTTGGGATCGCTGCAGAAACAGCATTGCTGTCTGTCACGAATCTGGGCACAGGCCTGTAGAAAATTCGAAAAAATCTGCCAATTTACGAGCGTGATCCTCGATATGTACGCAACTTTCATTAGTTTTGAGTTTTTCCATTTGAGCAAGTCGGTGCCGCTTTAAATTCGTCTTCTTTATCTTTTGACAGATTCTGCCTTTTATTTCGCATTGCCTCTTTTGCTATATTGGATTCATTTCTTTGATCCATTAATGTCCAGTAGCTTTATGCAATGTCCAGAAGTGTAAAGAATGTTTGTGTCACCTCTGAATGTGTGAATTATTAATTGTGCACTAACCCTCTAATGAGTTTGCTTGAAGTTTGGTGTGAAGGAAGTTTTCAAGGATCAAGAGAGGAGTATGATATACCATGATCAAGAGGAGTGAAAGCTCTAAGCTTGGGGATGCCCCGTGGTTCACCCCTGCATATTTTAAGAAGACTCAAGCGTCTAAGCATGGGGATGCCCAAGGCATCCCCTTCTTCATCGACAACATCATCAGGTTCCTCCCCTGAAACTATATTTTTATTCAATCACATCTTGTGTTCTTTACTTGGAGCGTCGGTTTGTTTTTATTTTTGTTTTTGTTTGAATAAAATGGATCCTAGCATTCACTTTGTGGGAGAGAGACACGCTCCGCTGTTGCATATGGACAAATATGTCCTTAGGCTTTACTCATAATGTTCAAGGCGAAGTTTCTTCTTCGTTAAATTGTTATATGGTTGGAATTGGAAAATGCTACATGTAGTAATTCTAAAATGTCTTGGATAATGTGATACTTGGCAATTGTTGTGCTCATGTTTAAGCTCTTGCATCATATACTTTGCACCCATTAATGAAGAAATACATAGAGCTTGCTAAAATTTGATTTGCATATTTGGTCTCTCTAAGGTCTAGATAATATCTAGTATTGAGTTTTGAACAACAAGGAAGACGGTGTAGAGTCTTATAATGTTTACAATATGTCTTTTATGTGAGTTTTGCTGCACTGTTCATCCTTGAGTTTGCTTCAAATAACCTTGCTAGCCTAAACCTTGTATCGAGAGGGAATACTTCTCATGCATCCAAAATCCTTGAGCCAACTACTATGCCATTTGTGTCCACCATACCTACCTACTACATGGTATTTCTCCGCCATTCCAAAGTAAATTGCTTGAGTGCTACCTTTAAAATTCCATCATTCACCTTTGCAATATATAGCTCATGGGACAAAATAGCCTTAAAAACTATCGTAGTATTGAATATGTACTTATGCACTTTATCTTTTATTAAGTTGCTTGTTGTGCGATAACCATGCTTCTGGGGAACGCCATCAACTATTGTTGAATATCATGTGAGTTGCTATGCATGTCCGTCTTGTCTGAAGGATCTATCATTTTAGTGGTTGGAGCATGCAAAATTGTTAGAGAAGAACATTGGGCCGCTAACTAAAGCCATGAATCATGGTTGAAGTTTCAGTTTTGGACATATATCCTCAATCTCATATGAGAATAATAATTGTTGCTACATGCTTATGCATTTAAGAGGAGTCCATTATCTGTTGTCCATGTTGTCCCGGTATGGATGTCTAAGTTGAGAATAATCAAAAGCGAGAAATCCAAAATGCGAGCATTCTCCTTAGACCTTTGTACAGGCGGCATGGAGGTACCCCTTTGTGACACTTGGTTGAAACATGGCATTGCTACCGTTGACAAAATTGTTTCATGTTTTCAAAATAAAAGCTCTAGCACAAATACAGCAATCGATGCTTTCCTCTTTGAAGGACCATTCTTTTACTTTTATTGTTGAGTCAGTTTACCTATCTCCTTCCACCTAAGAAGCAAACACTTGTGTGAACTGTGCATTGATTCCTACATACTTGCATATTGCACTTGGTATATTACTTTATGTTGACAATATCCATGAGATATACATGTTATAAGTTGAAAGCAACCGCTGAAACTTAATCTTCCTATGTGTTGCTTCAATACCTTTACTTTGATTTATTGCTTTATGAGTTAACTCTTATGCAAGACTTATTGATGCTTGTCTTGAAGTACTATTCATGAAAAGTCTTTGCTTTATGATTCAGTTGTTTACTCATGTCATTACCTTTGTTTTGATCGCTGCATTCATTACATATGTTTACAAATAGTATGATCAAGATTATGATGGCATGTCACTTCAGAAATTATCTTTGTTATTGTTTTACCTGCTCGGGACGAGCAGAACTAAGCTTGGGGATGCTGATACGTCTCCAACGTATCGATAATTTCTTATGTTCCATGCTACTTTATTGATGATACCTACATGTTTTATGCACATTATATGTCATATTTATGCATTTTCTGGAACTAACCTATTAACGAGATGCCGAAGAGCCAGTTGATGTTTTCTGTTTTGGTTTGAAATCCTAGTAAGGAAATATTCTCGGAATTGGACGAAATCTTCGCCCAGGGTCCTATTTTTGCACGGAGCTTCCAGAAGACCGAAGAGATAACGAAGTGGGGCGACGAGGCGCCGCCACCATAGGGTCGCGCGGCCAGAGGGGGCCCGCGCCGCCCTATGGTGTGGGCCTCGTCGCCCCCTGACCTACCCTTTCGCCTACTTAAAGCCCCGTCGCGAAACCCCCAGACCGAGAGCCACGATACGGAAAACCTTCCAGAGACGCGCCGCCGCGAATCCCATCTCGGGGATTCAGGAGATCGCCTCCGGCACCCTGCCGGAGAGGGATTCATCTCCGGAGGACTCTTCATCGCCATGATCGCTCCGGAGTGATGAGTGAGTAGTTCACCCCTGGACTATGGGTCCATAGCAGTAGCTAGATGGTCGTCTTCTCCTTATTGTGCTTCATTGTTGGATCTTGTGAGCTGCCTAACATGATCAAGATCATCTATCTGTAATACTATATGTTGTGTTTGTCGGGATCCGATGGATAGAGAATACTATGTTATGGTGATTATCAATCTATTGTTTATGTGTTGTTTATGATCTTGCATGCTCTCCGTTATTAGTAGAGGCTCTGGCCAAGTTTGTACTCTTAACTCCAAGAGGGAGTATTTATGCTCGATAGTGGGTTCATGCCTTCATTGACACATGGGACAGTGACAGAAAGTTCTAAGGTTGTGATGTGCTGTTGCCACTAGGAATAAAACATTGATTCTATGTCTAAGGATGTAGTTGTCGATTACATTACGCACCATACTTAATGCAATTGTCTGTTGCTTAGCAACTTAATACTGAATGGGGTTCGGATGATAACCTGAAGGTGGACTTTTTAGGCATAGATGCAGTTGGATGGCGGTCTATGTACTTTGTCGTAATGCCCGGATTAAATCTCACTATATTTATCATATCATGTACATGCATTGTTATGCCTTTCTCTATTTGTCAATTGCCCGACTGTAATTTGTTCACCCAACATGCTTTTATCTTATGGGAGAGACACCTCTAGTGAACTGTGGACCCCGGTCCTATTCTTTACATAGCATACAATCTCTGCAATTGTGTTTTACTGTTTTCTTGCAAACAATCATCTTCCACTCGATACGTTTAATCCTTTGTTACAGCAAGCGGTGAGATTGACAACCTCACTGTTCGTTGGGGCAAAGTACTTGTTTTGTTGTGCAGATTCCACGTTGGCGCGGAATCCTGTTGTTGCCGCATCACATTTCGCCACCATCAACCTTCAACGTGCTTCTTGGCTCCTCCTGGTTCGATTAAACCTTGGTTTCTTTCTGAGGGAAAACTTGCCACTGTGCGCATCATACCTTCCTCTTGGGGTTCCCAACGGACGTGTACATCTACGCGCATCATGTGCTATATCCGGTCTAGTACATAGCATGGCATACATGATAGAGCCTACTGCCGAGGCATAGGGGATCTGACTCATCCTTTCTCTTTCTTCTGCCGTAGCCGGACCTTGAGTCTTACTCAAGACCTTGCCTGGTAACATAGGTAAAAATCCTTTCTTACTTTCGTCCATTCTAAACTTCTTTAGAATCTTGTCCAGGTATGTACTCTGTGATAGCCCTATTAGACGTCTTGATCTATCTCTATAAATCTTGATGCCTAATATATACGATGCTTCACCAAGGTCTTTCATTGAAAAACTATTATTCAAATAACCTTTTACACTGCTTAATAGTTCTATATCATTCCCAATCAATAATATGTCATCTACATATAATATCAGGAACGCTACAGAGCTCCCACTCACTTTCTTGTAAATACAGGCCTCTCCATGACACTGTATAAACCCGAAGTCTTTGATCACCTTATCAAAGCGTCGGTTCCAACTTCTTGATGCTTGCTTCAGTCCATAGATTGAACGCTGAAGTTTGCATACTTTGTCAGCATTTTTAGGATCGACAAAACCTTTGGGTTGTACCATATACAACTCTTCCTCAATGTCTCCATTAAGGAACGCCGTTTTGACATCCATCTGCCAAATCTCATAATCGAAAAATGCAGCTATTGCTAACAAAATCCTCACAGATTTTAGCTTCGCTACAGGTGAGAAAGTCTCATCGTAGTCAACACCTTGAATTTGTCGGAAACCCTTTGCGACAAGTCGAGCTTTATAGACAGTAATATTACCATCAGCATCTGTTTTTCTCTTGAAGATCCATTTATTCTCAACAGCCTTGCGGCTATCAGGTAAGTCTACCAAAGTCCATACTTTGTTATCATACATGGATCCCATTTCGGATTTCATGGCTTCTTGCCATTTGTTGGAATCTGGGCTCATCATCGCTTCTTCATACGTCGCAGGGTCTTCATCATTGTTGTCCACAATCATGACATTTAGACAAGGATCATACCAATCAGGAGTGGCACGTTCCCTTGTCGATCTGCGAGGTTCAGTAGCTATCTCATTTGAAGTTTCATGATCATTATCATTAGCTTCCTCTGTTGCCGGTGTAGGCGGCACAGGAACATCTTCCGTCTGCGCTACTCGATCAACGAGCAAAGATTCTTCAATCTCATCGAGTTCTACTTTTCTTCCAGTCACTTCTTTAGTGAGAAATTCTTTCTCAAGAAAGGTTCCGTTCTTAGCAACAAAGATCTTGCCTTCGGATCTGTGATAGAAAGTGTACCCTATAGTTTCCTTAGGGTATCCTATGAAGACGCATTTCTGGGTTCTAGCTTGTCCGGTTGTAACTTTTTTACATAGGCTTCGCAACCCCAAACTTTAAGGAACAACAGCTTAGGTTTCTTATTAAACCATAATTCATACGGTGTCGTTTCAACGGATTTTGATGGTGCTCTATTTAAAGTGAATGCGGCTGTCTCTAATGCATAACTCCAAAATGATAACGGTAAATCAGTAAGAGACATCATAGAACGAACCATATCTAAGAGAGTTCGATTACGACGTTCGGACACACCGTTTCGTTGTGGTGTTCCCGGCGGTGTCAATTGTGAAAGTATTCCGCATTTCTTTAAATGCATGCCAAACTCATAACTCAGATATTCACCTCCGCGATCAGATCGTAGAAATTTAATCTTCTTGTTACGTTGATTTTCTACTTCACTTTGGAATTCCTTAAACTTCTCGAAAGTTTCGGATTTATGTTTCATTAAATAGATATACCCATATCTACTCAAATCATCTGTGAAGGTTAGAACATAACGATAACCACCGCGCGATGCTACACTCATTGGTCCGCACACATCGGTATGTATGATTTCCAATAAGTCAGTAGCTCGCTCCATCATACCCGAGAATGGAGTCTTAGTCATTTTTCCCATCAGACATGCTTCGCATCTATCAAGTGACTCAAAGTCAAGTGATTCAAGTAATCCATCGGTATGGAGTTTCTTCATGCGTTTCACTCCAATATGACCAAGACGACAGTGCCACATATAAGTAGAATTATCATTCAATTTAATTCGCTTAGCATCAATGTTATGTATATGTGTATCACTACTATCGAGATCTAACAGAAATAAGCCATTCTTTTCAGGTGCTCGACCATAAAAGATATTATTCATAAAAATAGAACAACCATTATTCTCAGACTTGAATGAATAACCGTCTTGCATTAAACAAGATCTAGATATAATGTTCATGCTCAACGCGGGTACAAAATAGCAATTATTTAGGCTTAAAACTAATCCCGAAGGTAGATGTAGAGGAAGTGTGCCGACAGCGATCACAACGCGCATCGTCACTTAATCTTTCAGTAGTCTTCGTTTATTCTTTAGTTCTGTTTCGAGTTACAAATATGAGCAACCGAACCAGTATCAAATACCCAGGTACTAGTACGAGAACCAGTGAGATAAACATCTATAACATGTATATCAGATATACCTTCTTTCTTCTTCTTGACAAGGCCGCTCTTCAGATCCGCCAAATACTTGGAGCAATTACGCTTCCAGTGTCCCTTCTCCTTGCAGTAATAGCACTCAGCATCAGGCTTAGGGCCAGCCTTAGGTTTCACAGGAGGCGTGGCAGCTTTCTTGCCACTCTTCTTGTTCTTGCCTTTAGACTTGCCCTGTTTCTTGAAACTGGTGGTCTTGTTGACCATCAACACTTGGTGCTCTTTCTTAATTTCAATCTCAGCAGATTTTAGCATGGCGAAGAGTTCAGGTAACTCTTTGTTCATGTTCTGCATATTGTAATTCATCACAAAGTTCTTATAACTAGGTGGCAGTGATTGAAGGACACGATTAATCCCCAGTCTGTTAGGAATCACTATTCCCAAGTCACTGAGTTTCTTCGCATGCCCGGTCATGGCGAGCATGTGCTCACTAACGGAGCTGCCTTCTTCCATCATGCAGCTGAAGAAGTGTTTCGATGCTTCATAGCATTCCACGGCCGCATGAGTCTCAAAGATAGTTTTCAACTCATTGACTAACTCATGTGGATCGTGGTGCTCAAAACGTTTTTGAAGATCGGCTTCCAGACTGCACAGGATGGCACACTGAACTTGAGAGTACCGAGTTTTCCGAGTCGCGTAAACATTCTTTACTTCATCGGTTTCAGTTTCTGCAGGAGGGTCACCTAGCGGTGCATCAAGCACATATTGCAGGTTTTCGCCATTGAGGAAGATCCTCACATGACGGAACCAGTCGGTGAAGTTGCTACCGTTGCTCTTAAGCTTTTCTTTCTCTAGGAACTGGTTAAAATTGATTGGGGACGCCATATCTACAACATATTTGCAATAGTTTAGACTAATGTTTATGACAAATTGAGTTCAAATTTTAATTTAACAAAATTAAAAACTAGGTGAACTCCCACTCAAAACAATATCCCTCGCATTGTCTTAGTGATCACACGAACCAAATCCATCACACTATGCCCGATCATCACGAGACAAGATGTAATTTCAATGGCGAACACTCAAAGTGTTCATCATATCAATCATATGATTCATGCTCTACCTTTCGGTATCACGTGTTCCGAGACCATGTCTGTACATGCTAGGCTCGTCAAGGCCACCTTAGTATCCGCATGTGCAAAACTGACTTGCACCCGTTGTATGCACTTGTTGATTCTATCACACCCGATCATCACGAGATGCTTCGAAACGACAAGTCTTGGCAACGGTGCTACTAAGGATGAACACTTTATTATCTTGAAATTTTAGTGAGAGGGATCATCTTATAATGCTACCGTCGCGATCTAAGCAAAATAAGATGCATAAAAGGATTAACATCACATGCAGTTCATATGTGATATGATATGGCCCTTTGTCTTTGCGCCTTTGATCTTCATCTCCAAAGCACGGACATGATCTCCATCATCAACGGGCATGATCTCCATCATCATCGGCGTAGCGTCAAGGTCAATGGCGCCGTCTTCATGATTGTTCTCCCATGTAGCAACTATTACAACTTCTTTGAAATACTACTCAACATGAAATTTAAAGACAACCATAAGGCTCCTGCCGGTTGCCACAATACAATAATGATCATCTCATACATAGTCATCATCACATTATGGCCATATCACATCACCAAACCCTGCAAAAACAAGTTAGACGTTCTCTAATTTGGTTTGCATATTTTACGTGGTTTAGGGTTTTCGAGTGAGATCTAATCTACCTACGAACATGAACCACAACGGTGATACTAGTGTTGTCAATAGAAGAGTAAATTGAATCTTCACTATAGTAGGAGAGACAGACACCCGCAAAGCCACTTATGCAATACAAGTTGCATGTCAAGCGTGGAGCAAATCTCATGAACGCGGTCATGTAAAGTTAGCCCGAGCCGCTTCATCCCACTATGCCACAAAGATGCAAAGTACTCAAGCTAAAGATAACATAAGCATCAACGCCCACAAAACCATTGTGTTCTACTCGTGCAACCATCTATGCATAGACACGGCTCTGATACCCGTAGGATAACGTAGCATAGAAAACAAAAAATTCCTACCGCGAACACGCAATCCAAGCCAAGATGCAATCTAGAAGACGGTAGCAACGAGGGGATTATCGAGTCTCACCCTTGAAGAGATTCCAAAGCCTACAAGATGAGGCTCTTGTTTGCGGTAGACGATCACTTGCCGCTTGCAAAAGCGCGTAGAAGATCTTGATCACGGCGCCACGAACGGGCAGCACCTCCGTACTCGGTCACACGTTCGGTTGTTGATGAAGACGACGTCCACCTCCCCGTTCCAGCGGGCAGCGGAAGTAGTAGCTCCTCTTGAATCCGGCAGCACGACGGCGTGGTGTCGGTGGTGGTGGAGAAATCCGGCGGAGCTTCGCTAAGCGTGCGGGATGTGGTGGAGGAGCGGGGTGGCTAGGGTTTGGGGAGAGGCGCCGGCCACTAAGGGGTGCGGCCACCTTATGGTTCTTGGGTGCGGCCACCTTGGTGGTTCTTGGGTGGCCGGCCCCTCCCCTTGGCCCCTCATTATATAGGTGGAACCCCAAGTGTTGGTCTCCAAGTCTTCGAATAAGACCCGAACCAAAAACCTTCCATATGGTGGGGAAACCTTCCCAAGCTAGGACTCCCACTAGAGGTGGGAGTTCCACCTCCCATATGGGGGGGTGGCCGGCCCCCTAAGGGAGTCCACTTGGGACTCCTCCCCCACTAGGGTTGGCCGGCCATGGAGGTGGAGTCCCATGTGGACTCCACCTTCCTTGGTGGTTTCTTCCGAACTTTTCTAGAACCTTCTAGAACCTTCCATAGAACCTTCCGAATCATTTTCAAACACATAAAATGACATCCTATATATGAATCTTATTCTCCGGACCATTCCGGAACTCCTCGTGATGTCCGGGATCTTATCCGGGACTCCGAACAAATATTCGAACTCCATTCCATATTCAAGTTCTACCATTTCAACATCCAACTTTAAGTGTGTCACCCTACGGTTCGTGAACTATGCGGACATGGTTGAGTACTCACTCCGACCAATAACCAATAGCGGGATCTGGAGATCCATAATGGCTCCCACATATTCAACGATGACTTTAGTGATCGAATGAACCATTCACATATGATACCAATTCCCTTTGTCACGCGATATTTTACTTGTCCGAGGTTTGATCATCGGTATCACACTATACCTTGTTCAACCTCGTCTCCTGACAAGTACTCTTTACTCGTACCGTGGTATGTGGTCTCTTATGAACTTATTCATATGCTTGCAAGACATTAGACGACATTCCACCGAGAGGGCCCAGAGTATATCTATCCGTCATCGGGATGGACAAATCCCACTGTTGATCCATATGCCTCAACTCATACTTTCCGGATACTTAATCCCACCTTTATAACCACCCATTTACGCATGGCGTTTGATGTAATCAAAGTACCTTTCCGGTATAAGTGATTTACATGATCTCATGGTCATAAGGACTAGGTAACTATAACGAAAGCTTATAGCAAATAACTTAATGACGTGATCTTTATGCTACGCTTAATTGGGTGTGTCCATTACATCATTCATATAATGATATAATCTTGTTATTAATAACATCCAATGTTCATGATTATGAAACTAATCATCTATTAATCAACAAGCTAGTTAAGAGGCTTACTAGGGACTCTTTGTTGTTTACATATCACACATGTATCAATGTTTCGGTTAATACAATTATAGCATGATATATAAACATTTATCATAAACATAAAGATATATAATAACCACTTTTATTATTGCCTCTTGGGCATATCTCCAACATGACGCATCATTGAAGAAGGTTACTCACCACGACACCCAAGAAACTTGACAAGAAGAGAAGTGGTGGATGACCAACTCAACGCCACCACCATCAACATGATCCACATGGTCGTCACACCCAAGGACCGCGCTCACATCCGCTCTCTCAAGACCGCCAAAGAAGCATGGGATAAACTCGACAAGCTCTTCCTCGGAAATGAGAGCATTCAAAGCTCTCGTTTCGATGAAGTGAACAACATGGCCGACAACTTCATCATGATTGAAGGAGAATCTCCCGAAGAGATGTACTGACGCCTCATCGCTCTTGCCGTGCAAATGCAAGATCTTGGAGAAACTTTTGTGGATGACCATTGGATCAAAAGAAAGTTCTACAATGCTCTCCTCCCTTATGAGGAAGTCAAGTTGACGGCCATCCGCCAAAATGCCTCCTTCCGAGCTACATCCGATGAAGTCCTTAGCGAAGTCATCGCTTTGGACATCTCCAAGAAGAATGCGGAGGATCTTGTTGCACGTCCTCACAACACCTGCAAGCCCAACCTCGCATTGAAGATGAGGGGACATGAAGCAAGTGAAAGTGATGAGGATCCCATGGAGTGGGGTCCGGATGATCTCAAGACCAACTACCATGAACACATGGCACTCGCCGCCAAGAATTTTTGGGATGGGAACAAGACTAAAAGCTCAAGACCAATAGGAAGCTCAAGATACTCGCCTCGTGACTCTCCAAGAAGTTTTTCCAAGATCCCAAGGAAAGGGCAAAAGGGGGAGAACTTGCTACAATTGCGGTGACAAAAGTCACTTCGCTGCGGATTGTATCTATGAGAGAAGGGAAGGCAATGGTGGGAGGCTCGTCCGCAAGGACAAGTCCAAAACCTTCTCCAAGGGATTCTCCAAGTTCTCCTCCAAGCCCGGTGACACCAAGGTCTCCTTCACCAAGAAGCCTAAAGCATTCATCATCCGTGAGGAGTATTCCTCCGATGAAGGTGGAGAGCAAGATGACAAGAGCTCGAACAAGGAGGATGAGGGAGTGGCCGCCATCGCCATTTCCACTCCCTCCAACTCCCTCTTCGACTCTCCTAATGAGAACCTTATCACCAACAATGCCGTTGCCTTATGGAAAAGGTATCATCAGAGGTAGCATCCCCTTCCAAACCTACATCTCCTCATCTAATGCCTTAACTATTGATGATGCCACTAGTCTTACCATTAAGCGTGAGATTGTGGGTTTGGATGCTTTTCTCACTAACATGCAAGGGGATACCAAGACCCATGTTGAGGCTTTCATGGCTCAACTTGGTGCGGCTCAAGATCTTCTAGAGGAGAAGGAGAGGCTTGAGAGGGAGGCGGCAAATGAGATTGCCTCTCTCACTCAAGCTCATGAGGAGGAGCAAAACTTGCGCATGTCTCTTGAAGCAAGTGTCATTACCCTTGAAGACTCCAACAATGCTATCATCCCCCAACTCACCAAGGATCGAGATATGCTCTCTTGTGCCTTGGTGGGTGAGCTCAAGAAGGAGAAGCTTTCTCTTGATGTTGACCACGTCAAGTTACTTGAGGAATTGGAAACCCTCTCCAAGGACTACAAATCCTTGGAAAGAAAGTTTGCAATTCTCTCTAAGTCAAGTGATCAACCTCAAGAGGAAGCTCGAAAGGAGAAAGAAGTTGAAGGGCCTAACTCTTGTTGTGACGAGCTTGTAGATCAAGTTGCCTCCTTGAGAAGGCATAATGCATTGCTCTTGGAGGTCAATTCCCTCAAGAACAAGCCTTGGATGAGTACTATCGCTTGAGCAAGGAGAAGGTACCGTGTTGCAATCATGAAGAAGAGATTGCCAGCTCTAGAGAAGAACAAGGCCAAGCTCTTGGAGTTGAATGGCATGCAAAATGAGTCCTTGATGGAGTGGATCCGCTTGAGCAAAGAGAAGGTTACTTGTTGTGATCATGAGGATGAAATTGCCTCCTTGAAGAGGAGCAATGCCAAGCTCATGGAGATCAATTCCATGCAAGAGGAAGCCTTGAAGGAGTACTTCCCCTTGAGCAAGGACCAAGCTTGTTGCAATCATGAAGATGATATTGCCACATTGGAGAGGCACAAGCCCTTGCTCTTGAAGATGAACTCTCTCCAAGAATATGCATTGAAAGAGCATTTACGGGTGAACAAGGAGAAGGAGGTCCAAGTGTTTGATATCACTCACCCTCACCCGGAACATGAAGATGAAGTCAATCGCTTGAAGGCCAAGATTGATAGGCTCCAAATCCAAGCCCAATACTTGGAAGGAGTCCTTGAAGCTAAAGATGGAGCCAATGAGGGCTCTAGTAATGAAGGAGGTGTGGCTACCAAGCCAAAGAGGAAGAGAAGAAGAAAGACCAAGAAGAAGAAGAAGAAGAACAAGAACATGGGTATCACCCATGAGGAAGGTGACTCTAGCCCAAGGAGGGGTGGAGTCCCCGACCCCACCACAAGGGGCTATGCCGGTGCTAACAACCCTTCTCATGTTCTTTTTGTTGATTACTATGGACGTATTCGTGCTCGTTTATTGGTCCTTATGAGGAAAATGTTGATTGGACTATTTGGGTTCCCAAACCCCTTGTTACTAACATGATAGGACCCATTGAGAAATGGGTACCTAAATCCAAGACTTGATTCCTTGTAGGACTATGCTTCCGGTGGTGCTAAATGGGTGGTTGATAGTGGAGCCACTAGTCATATGACCGGAAGCAAGGAAATTGTTGTCGACCTCGAGCCATCACATTCTACCGTATCATATGGCGACAACACAAGCTCAAAGGTATTGGGTCTTGGCAAGGTGGTGGTAACACCCGACATCTCACTTGTGAATGTCCTCCTTGTTGAGACCCTTGGTTACAATTTACTTTCCGTTCATCAAATTGCACGCATGGGTCTTTGTACCTTTTTCGATGAACATATGGTGGTCCTCTTGTGGAGCAAGACACTCCGTGTAGCCTTTGTTGGATATGTGGAGAGCGGGTTGTATGTTGTTGACTTCTCCGGAAAGACAACTTCATCCGCTCTTTGCCTATTTGCTAAAGGTGACAAGGGTTGGTTATGGCATCGCCGACTAGCCCATGTCAACATGAGGACTTTGCAAAGTCTCCACAAGGGGGGCCACATTCTCGGACTAAAAGAAGATGTTTCCTTTTGCAAAGATCGTGTTTGTAGGGCTTGCGTTCAAGGAAAGATGCATGGAGCTCCACACAAGGCCAAGACAACCATATCTACCACAAGGTGCTTGGAGCTTCCTACATGTTGATCTCTTCGGTCCACCGTCTCATGAAAGTCTTGGAGGAAAGAAGTATTGCCTCGTCATCGTTGATGACTATTCACGCTATTGTTGGGTATTCTTCTTCAAGTACAAGAGTGAGACTCAACGGACCATGATGGAGTTTGCCAACCAAGTTCAACGCAAGTACGACACCACGATCCTCGCAATAAGGAGCGACAATGGAACGGAGTTCAAGAACTACACCTTGGATGACTTCCTCGGCGAAGAAGAATTCAATATCAATACTCCTCACCCTATACTCCCCAACAAAGTGGGGTCGCCGAAAGGAAGAATCGAACCTTGATTGAAGCCGCTCGAACCATGATGATGGAGTACAAGTCCAACTACAACTTTTGGGCGGAAGCTATCTCAACCGCTTGCCATGCTACAAATCGCCTCTACTTTCGCAAGGGTTTGGAGAAGACACCATATGAGATCCTAACCGGTAACAAGCCCAATGTTTCCTACTTCAAGGTCTTCGGATGCAAGTGCTATGTGCTTGTCAAGGACACACATCTATCCAAGTTTGATTCAAGAGCACAAGAAGGTATCTTTGTTGGCTATGCAACAGATTCTCACGCCTATAGAGTCTTCAACAAGTCCAATGGACGAGTTGTGGAAACTTGTGATGTGACATTCGATGAAGATGATAGTTCTTTGGAGGAGCGAAGTGCTTCTTGTGAGAAAGGATATGCAATTCCCCCGGTTACCGTAGGAGGATGGGTGTTGGCATTCGCCGACCTCAAGAGCTACCTCCTATGAGTGCCGGGGAAGGACCAAGTTCTACCCAAGTAGAGCCATCTACACCTCATGGCCAAGCTTCTTCCATTGAGCAACCAAGTGCAAGTCAACCGCTACAACAACCTCAAGTTCGACATCAACAACAACAACAACAACAACAACAACAACAACCAAAATCTCATCAACAAGAACAACCACCACAAAGTGATCAAGGCCAATCTTCAATTTCTACATCGGATGTCTCGGGGACAAATATTCCGCATACTACATTCCCTAACTCCCCGAGTCATCCGGCTCTCATGATGATGATGATGATGCCTCCGACAACAACAATGATGGTCAAGGCGAGGACCCAAACCATGATGAAGATCAAGTGGCCTCACAAGAATCTATTCCCAAGGCCAACTCTCGTCGTGAGCATACTACAACAAGACATTTGCGCCTCAAGTCTCATTCCTTACGCAATGTCCTTGGAGATCTAAAGAGCAAGGTGTCTACCCGGAGGCAACTAGCAAACTTTTGCGAGCACCATGCCTTTGTCTCCATGGTGGAACCACTCAAGGTCAACGATGCGCTTGAAGATCCCGATTGGTTGCTAGCAATGCAAGAGGAACTCAACAACTTCAAGAGGAATGATGTGTGGACTCTCATGAAGCGCCCCGATCATTGCCGCAATGTTATCGGCACCAAATGGGTCTTCAAGAACAAGCAAGATGAACATGGCATCGTCATCCGCAACAAAGCAAGATTGGTGGAACAAGGCTATTCACAAGTCGAAGGTGTGGACTTTGGCGAGACATTCGCACCCGTTGCGAGGCTCGAGTCCATCCGTATCCTTTTGGCCTTTGCCGCTCACTATGGTTTCAAACTTCAACAAATGGATGTAAAGAGTGCTTTTCTTAATGGTCCTTTACATGAGGAGGTATATGTGAAGCAACCCCCGGGGTTCGAGGACCCCCATTTCCCGGACCATGTCTTCAAGCTTAATAAGGCTCTATATGGTCTCAAACAAGCTCCTAGAGCTTGGTATGAGCACCTAAGGGAATTGCTTGAAGACCGTGGTTTTGAAGTGGGGAAAATCGATCCCACTCTTTTTACTAAGAAAGTCAATGGGGAGCTTTTCATATGCCAACTTTATGTAGATGACATCATTTTTGGCTCAACTAACATAAAGTTTAATGATGAGTTTGATAAGTTGATGACAGATAGGTTCGAGATGTCAATGATGGGGGAACTCAAGTACTTTCTTGGATTCGAGATCAAGCAAATGCGTCAAAGCACCTTCATCAATCAAGAGAAGTACATTCAAGATATGCTCAAGCGCTTTGATATGAAGGGGGCCAACGGTATTGGAACTCCCATGCACTTGAAGTGTCAACTCACCCTCGACGAGACCGGCAAGGCGGTGGACCCCAAGCTCTACCGTTCCATGATAGGTTCACTTCTTTACCTTTGTGCTTCCCGTCCGGACATCATGTTGAGTGTTGGTATGTGCGCACGGTTTCAAGCAAATCCGAAAGAAAGCCATTCATGGCGGTGAAGAGGATCTTCCGATATTTAGTTGATACCCCAAACTTTGGACTATGGTACCCAAGGGACACGGACTTCTCATTGGTTGGATTCACCGACTCGGATTGGGCGGGAGACAAGGTTGATAGGAAGTCTACATCCGGCGCTTGTCACTTCCTTGGGAGATCTTTGGTGTGTTGGTACTCGAAGAAGCAAAATTGTGTCTCCGTCTCTACCGCGGAAGCCGAGTATGTTGCCGCGGCGAGTAGTTGTGCTCAAATCTTATGGATGAGGCAAACCTTGCGGGATTATGGACTTGAGTATAGCAAGGTTCCTCTTTTATGTGATAACGAGAGCGCCATCAAGATCGCCTACAATCCGGTACTCCATGGCAAGACGAAGCACATTGAGATACGGAATCACTTCATTCGGGATCACATTGCTAGGGGCGATATTGTTCTATCTTTCATTGGCACCAAGGAGCAATTGGCGGACATCTTCACAAAGCCCTTGGATGAGAAGCGCTTCATTGATTTGAGGCATGAACTAAATATCATAGATCCGTCGAACTTTGCTTGACCGTCGTGCGCACATACCACTCTTTAACTAATGTCTTGACAGAAAGCACACATGAACATAGGGGGAGTGCGGTTTAAACTTATTGAGCTATCCATCCCCCCATAATGCACTACAAGAAAAGTTCTGATAGACAACGTCCCGAAATCGTCAACTAAGGGGCATTTTTCGTCGCCTATGGGCCTAACCCGACGATATGGGTTCTGTTGTCGAAACTGCGTCAGGCAAAGTCCAACGACGATTTTTCGGTCCGTCGCGCTTGGGCGCCTTCCGCCACGGAAAATCGGACCGTTGCGGAAGTGTTTCGGGAGCCCGTTGTGACGTCATGCAACCGACACGTGCGACGCCGTTAGCGCCGTTAACGGCGTTAAAGCCCCGTGGTAGATGGTAGGCCCACACGAGGGCCACGTCTTAAGCGGGCCGGGCCGATGACATAGTTTGACCGGTGAACTATATAGCTGGGCTGGTCCATTAGTTACGTGGGCCGGGCCTAACCTCTAAGGTTGATGGTCAAAACTTAAATAGGGCGGCCCATTTAACATGTGGGGTCCACCTTACAACAAGGCCGGCCCAAGAAGCAAGTGGGCGGGCCAAAAACACAGTGGGTCCCACTTTCTGTTAAAAGGCCGGCCCATTTAGTGTGTGCGGTCCACCATATAGCAAGTGGGCCGGCCCAACAAGCTAGTGGGCCGGGCCAAAAACACAGGTGGGTCCCACTTTCCAGTTAAAGGGTCGGCCCATTTAGTTTGTGGGGTCCATCATATAGCAAGCACTATGATGTCTACGTTCCCCCTCCTTTCCTGTAGACAGTGTTGGGCCTCCAAGTGCAGAGGTTTGTAGAACAGCAGCAAGTTTTCCCTTAAGTGGATCACCCAAGGTTTATCGAACTCAGGAGGAAGAGGTCAAAGATATCCCTCTCATGCAACCCTGCAACCACAAAGCAAGAAGTCTCTTGTGTCCCCAACACACCAAATAGGTGCACTAGTTCGGCGAAGAGATAGTGAAATACAGGTGGTATGAATATGTATGAGCAGTAGCAACGGTGCCAGAAAATAGCTTGCTGGCGTGTAGTTGATGGTGGTAGTATTGCAGCAGTAGTAACACAGTAAAACAGTAAACAAGCAGTAGTAACTCAGCAGTATTTAGGAACAAGGCCTAGGGATTACACTTTCACTAGTGGACACTCTCAACATTGATCACATAACAGAATAGATAAATGCATACTCTACACTTTTGTTGGATGATGAACACATTGCGTAGGATTACATGAACCCTCAATGCCGGAGTTAACAAGCTCCACAATAATGCTCATATTTTAGTAACCTTTAGTGTAAGATAGATCAAAAGACTAAACCAAGTACTAGCATAGCATGCACACTGTCACCTTCATGCATATGTAGGAGGAATAGATCACATCAATATTATCATAGCAATAGTTAACTTCGCAATCTACAAGAGATCATGATCATAGCATAAACCAAGTACTAACACGGTGCACGCACTGTCACCTTTGCACACATGCAGGAGGAATAAAACTACTTTAATAACACATCACTAGAGTAGCACATAGATAAATTGTGATACAAACACATTGCAATCATCAAGAGATATAAATAAGCACTTCACTACGCTCTTCAACAGTGAATAAGTACTTCGTGAAATATAGCCTAAGAGACCCACACGGTGCACACACTGTCACCTTTACACACGTGGGACAAGGAGTCTCCGGAGATCACATAAGTAAAACCCACTTGACTAGCATAATGACATCTAGATTACAAGCATCATCATATGAATCTCAATCATGTAAGGCAGCTCATGAGATTATTGTATTGAAGTACATAGGAGAGAGATGAACCACATAGCTACCGGTACAGCCCCGAGCCTCAATGGAGAACTACTCCCTCCTCATGGGGAGCAGCGGTGATGAAGATGGCGGTGGAGATGGCAGCGGTGTTGATGGAGAAGCCTTCCGGGGCACTTCCCCGGCAGGGTGCCGGAACAGAGACTCCTGTCCCCGGATCTTGGCTTCGCGATGACGGCGGCTCTGGAACTTTTCTCGTATCGTCGCTTCCTCCGTAAGGGTTTTCGATGCGGGGCTTTATATAGGCGAAGAGGCGGCGCAGGAGGGTCAACGAGGCGACGAGACCATAGGGTGGCGCGGCCAGGGCCTGGGCGCCACCATGTCATCTGGGCCACCACCCCCCTCGCGGCTCTCGGGTGGATGCTTCCGGGCAAAATAGGAACACAGGAGGTGATTTCGTCCATTCGAGAATATTTCGTTACTAGGATTTCTGAAACCAAAAACAGAAAGGACTGGCACTTCGGCATCTTGTTAATAGGTTAGTTCCAGAAAATGCACAAATATGACATAAAGTGTGCATAAAACATGTAGATATCATCAATAAAGTAGCATGGAACATAAGAAATTATCGATACGTTGGAGACGTATCAGCATCCCCAACTTAGTTCTGCTCGTCCCGAGCAGGTAAAACGATAACAAAGATAATTTCTTAAGTGACATGCCATCATAACCTTGATCATACTATTGTAAGCATATGAGATGAATGCAGCGATCAAAACAATGGTAATGACATGAGTAAACAACTGAATCATAAAGCAAAGACTTTTCATGAATAGTACTTCAAGACAAGCATCAATAAGTCTTGCATAAGAGTTAACTCATAAAGCAATAATTTAAAGTATAGGCATTGAAGCAACACAATGGAAGATTAAGTTTCAGCGGTTGCTTTCAACTTGTAACATGTATATCTCATGGATAATTGTCAACATAAAGTAATATAACAAGTGCAATATGCAAGTATGTAGGAATCAATGCACAGTTCACACAAGTGTTTGCTTCTTAAGGTGGAAGGAGATAGGTAAACTGACTCAACAATAAAAGTAAAAGAATGGTCCTTCAAAGAGGAAAGCATCGATTGCTGTATTTGTGCTAGAGCTTTTATTTTGAAAACATGAAACAATTTTGTCAACGGTAGTAATAAAGCATATGAGTTATGTAAATTATATCTTACAAGTTGCAAGCCTCATGCATAGTATACTAATAGTGCCCGCACCTCGTCCTACTTAGCTTGGACTACCGGATCTTTGCATGCCATGTTTCAACCAAGTGTCACAAAGGGGTACCTCCATGCCGCCTGTACAAAGGTCTAAGGAGAATGCTCGCATTTGGATTTCTCGCTTTTGATTATTCTCAACTTAGACATCCATACCGGGACAACATGGACAACAGATAATGGACTCCTCTTAAATGCATAAGCATGTAGCAAAGTTATTATTCTCATATGAGATTGAGGATATATGTCCAAAACTGAAACTTCAACCATGATTCATGGCTTTAGTTAGCGGCCCAATGTTCTTCTCTAACAATTTTGCATGCTCCAACCACTAAAATGATAGACCTTCAGACAAGACGGACATGCATAGCAACTCACATGATATTCAACAATAGTTGATGGCGTTCCCCAGAAGCATGGTTATCGCACAACAAGCAACTTAATAAAAGATAAAGTGCATAAGTACATATTCAATACTACGATAGTTTTCAAGGCTATTTTGTCCCATGAGCTATATATTGCAAAGGTGAATGATGGAATTTTAAAGGTAGCACTCAAGCAATTTACTTTGGAATGGCGGAGAAATACCATGTAGTAGGTAGGTATGGTGGACACAAATGGCATAGTGGTTGGCTCAAGGATTTTGGATGCATGAGAAGTATTCCCTCTCGATACAAGGCTTAGGCTAGCAAGGTTATTTGAAGCAAACTCAAGGATGAACCGGTGCAGCAAAACTCACATAAAAGACATATTGTAAACATTATAAGACTCTACACCGTCTTCCTTGTTGTTCAAACTCAATACTAGAAATTATCTAGACCTTAGAGAGACCAATTATGCAAACCAAATTTTAGCATGCTCTATGTATTTCTTCACTAATAGGTGCAAAGTATATGATGCAAGAGCTTAAACATGAGCACAACAATTGCCAAGTATCACATTACCCAAGACATTATAGCAATTACTACATGTAGCATTTTCCAATTCCAACCATATAACAATTTAACGAAGAAGAAACTTCGCCATGAATATTATGAGCTAAGAACACATGTGTTCATACGAACCAGCGGAGCGTGTCTCTCTCCCACACAAGGATGAACTTATTCAGAGAACTAAGATAACAAAACAAAAACAAAAATAAAAGCACACAGACGCTCCAAGTAAAATACATAAGATGTGACTGAATAAAAATATAGTTTCACTAGAAGAAACCTGATAGGTTGTCGATGAAGAAGGGATGCCTTGGGCATCCCCAAGCTTAGATGCTTGAGTCTTCTTAAAATATGCAGGGATGAACCACCGGGGCATCCCCAAGCTTAGACCTTTCACTCTTCTCGATCACATTATATCACCCTCTTCTATTGACCCTTGAAAACTTCCTTCACACCAAACTTCAAGCAAACTCATTAGAGGGTTAGTGCATAATCAAAAATTCACATGTTCAGAGGTGACACAATCATTCTTAACACTTCTGGACATTGCACAAAACTTCTGAAAGTTAATGGAACAAAGAAACTCATTCAACTTAACAAAAGCGGCAATGCGAAATAAAAGGCAGAATCTGTCAAAAACAGAACAGTCCGTAAAGACGAATTTTAAGATGGCACCAGACTTGCTCAAATGGAAAAACTCAAAACTAATGAAAGTTGCGTACATATCTGAGGATCACGCTCGTAAATTGGCAGATTTTTTCGAATTTTCTACAGAGAACTGTGCCCAGATTCGTGACAGACAGCAATGCTGTTTCTGCGCAGCGATCCCAAATATAACATCAACTTTGACATAGAAACTTTACTTGGCACAAAAACATGATAAGGAGAGGTTGCTACAGTAGTAAACAACTTCCAAGACTCAACAAAACAAAAATTGCTGTAGTAAAATGAACACATGGGTTATCTCCCAAGAAGTTCTTTCTTTATAGCCATTAAGATGGGCTCAGCAGTTTTAATGATGCACTCGCAAGAAATAGTATTTGAAGCAAAAGAGAGCATCAAGAGGCAAATTCAAAACACATTTAAGTCTAACATGCTTCCTATGCATAGGAATCTTGTAAATAAACAAGTTCATGAAGAGCAAAGTAACAAGCATAGGAAGATAAAACAAGTGTAGCTTCAAAAATTTCAGCACATAGAGAGGTGTTTTAGTAACATGAAAATTTCTACAACCATATTTTCCTCTCTCATAATAACTTTCAGTAGCATCATGAGCAAACTCAACAATATAACTATCACATAAAGCATTCTTATCATGAGTCTCATGCATAAAATAATTACTACTCCCAACATAAGCATAATCAATTTTATTAGTTGTAGTGGGAGCAAATTCAACAAAGTAGCTATCAAATATAGGAGGTATATTGTAATCATAATCAAATTTATCCTCCATAACAGGTGGTAACAAAAGACTACTATCATTATAATCATCATAAATAGGAGGCAAAGTATCATCAAAGTAAATTTTCTCCTCAATGCTTGGGGGACTAAAAATATCATGCTCATCAAAGCCAGCTTCCCCAAGCTTAGAATTTTCCATAGCATTAGCAACAATGGTGTTCAAAGCATTCATACTAATAACATTCCCATTATCATGCATATAAAGTTCCATGGGTTTTTTAATTCTCTCTTCAAACACATCATGTCCTAATTCAAGATAAAGTTCATAAAGATCTCTCATATTTTTATTGTTTTCCATTATGCCTAACTAGTGTAAACAAGAAACCAAATGTCGCAATTGCAGAGTCTAAAGGAAATAGCTTCGAGTACTTACAACGGCGCCGGAAAATAGCTTAGTAGCCGAGGTCCGGAGTGTGAGTACCTTTTACCTTTCCTCCCCGACAACGGCGCAGAAAAGTGCTTGATGTCTACGTTCCCCCTCCTTTCCTGTAGACAGTGTTGGGCCTCCAAGTGCAGAGGTTTGTAGAACAGCAACAAGTTTTCCCTTAAGTGGATCACCCAAGGTTTATCGAACTCGGGGAGGAAGAGGTCAAAGATATCCCTCTCATGCAACCCCAACCACAAAGCAAGAAGTCTCTTGTGTCCCCAACACACCAAATAGGTGCACTAGTTCGGCGAAGAGATAGTGAAATACAGGTGGTATGAATATATATGAGCAGCAACGGTGCGAAAATAGCTTGCTGGCGTGTAGTTGATGGTGGTAGTATTGCAGCAGTAGTAACGCAGTAAAACAAACAAGCGTAGTAACTCAGCAGTATTTAGGAACAAGGCCTAGGGATTACACTTTCACTAGTGGACACTCTCAACATTGATCACATAACAGAATAGATAAATGCATACTCTACACTTTTGTTGGATGATGAACACATTGCGTAGGATTACACGAACCCTCAATGCCGGAGTTAACAAGCTCCACAATAATGCTCATATTTTAGTAACCTTTAGTGTAAGATAGATCAAAAGACTAAACCAAGTACTAGCATAGCATGCACACTGTCACCTTCATGCATATGTAGGAGGAATAGATCACATCAATATTATCATAGCAATAGTTAACTTCGCAATCTACAAGAGATCATGATCATAGCATAAACCAAGTACTAACACGGTGCACGCACTGTCACCTTTGCACACATGCAGGAGGAATAAAACTACTTTAATAACACATCACTAGAGTAGCACATAGATAAATTGTGATACAAACACATTGCAATCATCAAGAGATATAAATAAGCACTTCACTACGCTCTTCAACAGTGAATAAGTACTTCGTGAAATATAGCCTAAGAGACCCACACGGTGCACACACTGTCACCTTTACACACGTGGGACAAGGAGTCTCCGGAGATCACATAAGTAAAACCCACTTGACTAGCATAATGACATCTAGATTACAAGCATCATCATATGAATCTCAATCATGTAAGGCAGCTCATGAGATTATTGTATTGAAGTACATAGGAGAGAGATGAACCACATAGCTGGTACAGCCCCGAGCCTCAATGGAGAACTACTCCCTCCTCATGGGACAGCGGTGATGAAGATGGCGGTGGAGATGGCAGCGGTGTTGATGGAGAAGCCTTCGGGGCACTTCCCCGCTCCGGCGGGTCTTGGGAACGAGACTCCTGTCCCCGGATCTTGGCCGCGATGGCGGCTGGAACTTTTCTCGTATCGTCGCTTCCTCGTAAGGGTTTTCGATGCGGGGGCTTTATATAGGCGAAGAGGCGGCGGGAGGGTCAACGAGGCGACGAGACCATAGGGTGGCGCGGCCAGGGCACAGGCCGCGCCACCATGTCATCTGGGCCCACCAGGCCCCCTCGGCGGCTCTCGGGTGTTGGATGCTTCCGGGCAAAATAGGAACACAGGAGGTGATTTCGTCCAATTCCGAGAATATTTCGTTACTAGGATTTATGAAACCAAAAACAAAACAGGCGCACTTCGGCATCTTGTTAATAGGTTAGTTCCAGAAAATGCACAAATATGACATAAAGTGTGCATAAAACATGTAGATATCATCAATAAAGTAGCATGGAACATAAGAAATTATCGATACGTTGGAGACGTATCACACTACAAGAAAAGTTCTGATAGACAACGTCCCAAAATCGTCAACTAAGGGGCATTTTTCGTCGCCTATGGGCCTAACCCGACGATATAGGTTCTTGTCGAAGCTGCGTCCAAAGTCCAATTTTCGGTCCGTCGCGCTTGGGCGCCCTTCCGCCACGGAAAATCGGACCGTTGCGGAAGTGTTTTCGGGAGCCCGTTGACTGGACGTCATGCAAACTGACACGTGACGCCGTTAACTGCGATTAACGGCGTTAAGCCCCCGTGGTAGATGGTAGGCCCACACGAGGCCTGCCACGTCTTAAGCGGGCCGGGCCAGATGACATAGTTTGACCGGTCAACTATATAGCTGGGCTGGTCCATTAGTTACGTGGGCCGGGCCTAACCTCTAATGTTGACGGTCAAAACTTAAATGGGCCCATTTAACATGTGGGGTCCACCTTACACGGCGGGCGGCCCAAGAAGCAAGTGGGCCGGGCCAAAAACAGTGGGTCCCACTTTCCTGTTAAAAGGCCGGCCCATTTAGTGTGTGGGGTCCACCGTATAGCAAGTGGGCCGGCCCAACAAGCTAGTGGGCCGGGCCAAAAACACCGGTGGGTCCCACTTTCCAGTTAAAGGGTCGGCCCATTTAGTACGTGGGGTCCACCATATAGCAAGTGGGCCGGCCCAACAAGATAGTGGGCCGGGCCAAAACACAAGTGGGTCCCACCTTCCAGTTAAAGGGCCGGCCCATTTAGTATGTGGGGTCCACCATATAGCAAGTGGTCCTGCCCACCAAGATAGTGGGCCGGGCCAAAAACACAGTGGGTCCCACATTCCCTGTTAATGGGGCCCATTTGGTATGTGGGGTCCACCATAAAGTAGGCCGGCCCAACAAGATAGTGGGCGGGCCAAAAACAGGTGGATCCCACCTTCCTATTAAAGGGCGCCCATTTACCATGTGGGACCACCATATAGCAAGTGGGCGGCCCAACAAGATAGTGGGGCCAAAAGCAGTGGGTCCCACTTTCTGTTAAAGGCCGGCCCAATTAGTGTGTGGGGTCCACCATATAGCGGTGGGCCGGCCCAACAAGATAGTGGGCGGGCCAAAAACAGGGTGGGTCCCACTTTCCTCTTAAAGGGGCCCATTTAGTATGTGGGGTCCACCACAAAAGCAATTGGGCTGGCCCAACTAAGTAGTGGGAGGGGTCCACCTTAAAGCAAGTGGGCCAGCCCAATTAGAGTGTGGGGTCCACCTTCAATCAAATGGGCTGGCCCAATAAGTAAGTGGGCCAGCCCGTTTAGTTGTTCATATGCCGGCATAATAGGCGCTATAGGAATTTGCGGGCAGGCACATATGTGATATCGCTTAATTGGGCCGTTTAAGGGATGGGAATTCGTGATTTAGATACTGAGAATATTTACGCAGCATTGATTTCTGTCGGATAGCCTCACTTACCACAAGCACCAAAGAAACAGCATGTTAGAATGAAACAGACTTACTACTGTCGAGTCCCATGCAAACCAACATGTTCAGGGAGTACAAAATTGGCATGAACAACATAGTAGCAGGCTATAAATTTTGTAACAACGACTGAGCAAGATGAAGTTATGATGGCTACATCTACAGAGCAGGGAATGTAAACCAAAAATAGAAGTTACGATGGCAAAAGCTAAAGAGGAGGGAATGTGAACCAACATGTGCCAAGTGCAATTACTTCATTTTGGCCGTGAACTAAATAATACTCCTGAACTTATAGTGAAGGGGATGCAAATCAAGATGTTTCGGGATATAAACTTGTAATGAGCAACACATAGAGGATAGTTAATGCTGGAGCTTAGGATGGACCAGATACAGAATATAGTGGGATCACCTGTGAACTTGTATAAGAGGGAATGCAAACCAATATGTTCAGCTTTCCATATGTGAGCGTCATGCCAAGTCAGAGAAACAAGTCAATAATGCAGCTTTTGAAGAACAAGATGGCACGCAAAATTATTATCTAGTAGTATGACAAGTTTATTTGTACTACAGGCTAGATAGCAGAGTGATAGCATGCCAAACTAAGTCCTTACTTTGTTAGCTTACAATGAACTAGATACAAAACAATGGCATCACCTGTAGTACAGGGAATGCAAGCCAACATGTTCATGGAGTAAAAAATTGGCACAAACAACATAGTAGCAGGCCATAATTTTTGTAACAACGACTGAGCAAGATAAAGTTATGATGGCTAGATCTACAGAGCAGGGAATGTAAACCAAATATAGAAGTTACGATGCCAAAAGCTATAGAGCAGGGAATGCGAACCAACATGTGCAATTACTTAAAATTGGCCATGAACTAAATAATAGCAGGATGTTACTATAATACCTATAATTTTTGTAACAACGACTGAGCAAGATAGAAGTTATGATGGCTACATCTACAGAGCAGGGAATGCAAACCAAAATGTTCAATCGCTTAAAGTTAGCAATGAAGTAGAAAATAGCAACGTGTTACGGTCATAGCTAGGAATGAACTAAAAGAGCTTCAGACAAACAAGAATCTGAACCCAGAACATGGCGCTAAAACAAGGGACTTACATTAGGAGAAGCACTCTGTGGGAGTCACAGCAGATCTTCCTGGGGTTGATAGATCCGGTGATGAAGTACGCTACATGTGCTACTTGGGGTTGGAGAGACGGCCATTACACTTCATGGTTACTCATCTCATCTGCAAAAACGTAACGGCGCGTCGTTAGCACAAACAGGTTCCCCCAAGATTAAACAAGAACTTGCAGGCAAGCAATAGAAAAGCGACGGTAGAAGAGTTTAGATCATGCACGGCGCCGGTGAAGCAGATCCGGTTCATGCACAGCGGTGTCGGTGAGCAAGATCCGATGCGGTGGACGACGGATCCGGCGAAGCGGCTCCGGTGGGGTGGACGATGCCGCAGCTGAAGCGATGCGGTAGACTGCTGGATGAGCATATGGTTTCGAGGTTCGGCGGGATGATCCGGTCCGGTTGATGATGGCGTCGATGAAGCGGCTCCGGCAGGCAGCCGGATGACGAGGATCGCGAGGCCTCGGGTAGGCCAGGGAAGTCCGGCGGGGATGTTCCGGTGCGGTGGTCGTGGAGGTGGGAGAGAGGGACTTGGGAAGTTCCGGTGGGTGGTCTGAGGGAAATGAATTTTTTTGGGAGGGTTTCCGGGCTAGGGAGGTGGTGATCCAAAAAATGACGGGCAGACCCCCACCAACCGACTTTGCTGTCATCTCCACAGGGGTAGAATGGGAATTTGGAAGCGTGTGAAATTTTTGTATTTTGTAGGCGGGAAGTTTTGCCGCTATGAGATTTTGAATTTCGCTAAGGTCCAAGTATAATGATAAAAAATTGTGAGACCGTACTAGTACCTCTGTTCAAGGCCGAGTGCAAAATCAAATCATCATCACCTTGAATATTGGTCACTACCATGGTCATGATCTATCTCTGAAATTAGCGTATCCGCTATATCAAAGTATAATGATAAAAAAAATTGTGAGACCGTACTAGTACTTCTATTCTAGGCCGAGTGCAACATCAAATCATCATCACGTTGAAAATTTGTTACCATGATCATGATCTATCTCTGAAATTGGCGCATCCGCTATATCTTTCAAAGTATAATGATAATAAAAATTGTGAGACAATACTAGTACTTCTGTTCAAGTTCGAGTGCAACATCAAATCATCATCACGTTGAAAATTTGTTACCATGATCATGATCTACCTCTGAAAATGGGCGCATCCGCTAAAACTTGCAAAGTATAATGATACAAAATTGTGAGACCGTACTAGTACTTATGTTCAAGGTCGAGTGCAACATCAAATCATCATTACATTGAAAAGTGTGTTACCATGATCACGATCTATCTCTGAATTTGGCGCATCCGCTAAATCTCGCAAAGTATAATGATAAAAAAATTGTGAGACCGTACTAGTACTTCTGTTCAAGGCCGAGTGCAACATCAAATCATCATCACGTTGAAAATTTGTTACCATGATCATGATCTATCTCTGAATTTGGCGCATCTGCTAAATCTTGCAAAGTATAATGATAAAGAAATTGTAAGACAGTAGTAGTACTTCTGTTCAAGGTCGAGTGCAACATCAAATCATCATCACGTTGAAAATTTGTTACCATGATCCTCTGAAAATGGGCGCATCCGCTAAAACTTGCAAAGTATAATGATACAAAATTGTGAGACCGTACTAGTACTTATGTTCAAGGTCTAGTGCAACATCAAATCATCATTACATTGAAAATTGTGTTACCATGATCATGATCTATCTCTGAATTTGGCGCATCCGCTAAATCTCGCAAAGTATAATGATAAAAAAATTGTGAGACTGTACTAGTACTTATGTTCAAGGCCGAGTGCAGGATCAAATCATCATCATGTTGAAATTTGTTACAACGATCATGACATATCTCTAAAATTGGCGCATCCGCTAAATCTTGCACGTGGCGCATCTCGGTGCGGAGCAACAAGCCGGTGCTATCAAGGTTGAGGCGTCGGTAGCGTCATCGGGCTCTCCTCTTTTGATAGATCTTCTACATGGCGTGGCGCACCGCCCACCGAGAAGCAGTCACATGTGGATCTGACTTGTGCAGATTATATCTTTTCTCGAACTCCGTATTGATCTTACTAGATATAATTGAATATATCCCTTGTCCAGATTCTTCCTGGAATCCATTAGGGTTTGTCTCTGAACCATGGCTTCTTACTTTAATTCCATGATTTCTTTTAGTATCATAATCTTGTTTCCTTTCTCATTGAAGATTCAATGATTGAGACTTCTTCTGATGCTGCTAGTCTCAACTGAAGACTAATTTAACAACATACTCCTAGTTGGTAAATAGATCTTTGTTTTCCCTTACTACCAAAACTACAATAATGGTACTAAGTAAGGTACTTAACATGGAATGGTCGTGATGGTTTATTCCTCTAAGAATGGGTTGGACTCATTAGTCCATCCAGTCATGGTTTATAATTGATACCTGTAACTATTTTGGGTTCTTTAGGTTCCATGAAAGGAATCATTCTATTAGTCTGTGGTTCTGGTATGGTCAATTTCCTTCGGTCTTTGGCCTTCTTGAACTGTATTTGGTCTATGGTATTTTCTTCGTCCAACTTCTTTATGCTTAACTTACTTGAGCTTTCGTACTTCTGAGTAAATATTACTCACTTTCTCAAGTTATTGTCCACTTCTTACTTCCTCGAGGTATAAACCTCGGCTTCTGGTCTGACATACTTCTGAAAGTAGTGTTCAACAATCTTATGAAAATAAGATCGAACTTCCTCTCAGTTCAGACCTTCTTCTTCTATTATGCTCAAAGTATTGAGTTATTGTACATCCAACTCAATCTTTACTCTACCCCTTAGAGTTTTCTTATAGTCTTCAACTCCTTTTCTTCCAACTATTGGACTTATGGTTGGAATATTGGTCTGGTTCTAACTTATGGGTTTTACTTCTTCTAAGGTCTCGCGAAGAATGTTTGTGGTGTATCCACTCAATTGTGGACATCCAATGTGAATCCTTCGACTAAATGATTATAGATCTAGCTATTAGGCTGACAAGATTTTTATTTGTTCACAAACTTTTGTTACAAATAATTAAATCGTGGACTATTTGTAATACCAACTGATACCAGCTGTGGTTATTATACCAACTGTGGCTATTTGATATCTAAAAATGAATTCTATTATAGGTTCTGATCAACTGGACGAGACATCTTCTGCTTTATCTCGCAGTATTTATCCTATACCAATTGTGGTCTTCTGATATCAATTATGGTCTTCTTATATCTGCTATGGTTTTATAGGTCATCTTCCTCTCTTCAGGGTTTATTTTGCAAGAAAACCACTATGAATATAGTATCCAAGGTGATTTCCCATGCATTCCCTCTTCTATATTAATTATGGATCTGCTTGAGCTTCACCATAATCATTATCTTTCTCACCTTCATGCTTCTTTCGTACTAAAGTACTCCTCTATTGAGGTAAGCATGAGTTTCTGATTGTACTTCCTTCAGAGTATTGTGGTTACTTCCCACAACTTTGCTTCCTTTTTCTGATGAACCTTCATCTTGTCTTCAGAATCTTCAGAATTCGTCACTTCCTCACACGAATACCATTACCCTCTAGATCTATAGCACCAAGTAAGAACTTGATATTGCAACATGCATTTGCATATCAAAGTCAAACTTCATGTATGGATCTAGTCAATCAATGAAAATCCAATAAAATCCAAGAAGATTCAGCTTTGTGCTTATAATACACACCATCATAAGCCTGAATATAATAGTTGAGTAAGACATCTCTAAACATCAGGCTCTGATGTGTAGTATATAACACCACATAAGATAGGTTTATATCGTGATACTTAGCACATATATATGGGTTTCAACTATTTGTCTCAACATTTATCCCAATTGCACAATTGCAAGGAGATAAATTTGAAACAAAGCGGTTTAGGATAATTAAGGTTAACCTAATTTTCTTTGGAAGTACTACTTAACTTCCATTTTGTTGAAGACTATCTCACATGATATGTCTAGGTTCTAACATTGCTACTCTAAACACTTAACTATGGAAATATAGCTCTTATACTTCCATGTGTTTCTACTATAAGACTATGGTCGTGATATACTTGGCACACTTCCATATTTTTGGAACACAGTTCTTGCACTATTGTCTGGCTTCTTATTGTTCTCCTCCTAAATGTTTAAGATGTTCTATTCCATCACATAACGATTCTCAGGTGAATCATATATGATTAACAACTCTACCATGTAAATAGACATATTTTATTCCTATCTCTCTTTCTTACCTCCCATGATTGACTCATCATGGTCTATACTACCTCATATCACTTATTTGTATCACTTACTATCAGTTGTTTCACAAGTTTAGATAAATTTTACTTACCCTATTACTTGTCTTGGTATACACCTTCTAGTAGGATATCTTCCTAATATATTTATCTTTATCACTTGATATCGTTCATATTGCAGGTCTGAATAACTCTTACTTAACCATAACATGTGTTGGTACACATCTTCCAATAGGATATCTTCCTTATGGTTGTATCCTCTCTTTGGACTACCATGTATTGTATACCAACTGTGATCTACTCATATATTATTTTAGGGACTTAATGGTGTGCTACATACTTGAGATTAGCTAACTAATTTCACTTAAGAAAGGTAGGTAGGAAGGTTTGACTCAAGTGTGTCAGGATTATTCTCAAGTGAATATCCATCTCAAGTCATTAAAGAATTTGGTTTAGCTAAGACAACTTCCTATAGACACTACCAATCCTATAGGTCTCCTTTAAAGGTTTTAATCCTAAGGTCAAAGCATTTGCTCTGATACCAACTGTGGTGACCCGGCATACCACTGCATGGTGTAGTATGCAAGTCTGATATAACACCAATGAAACACCGTTCCACTAGTATTATATCGCTCAGAGTGGTACAACAGAAACATATGCGGGTCCAAGGCATGTCTATAGAATTACACACGGACTCTGTTACATAAGATCATCACAGCCTCCTACTTTACAATGAGGTAAAACTGCAAATAAACTCCAGAAGAACGACTCGTAGTCTAATCCTATCACGAACTCTACTTGTAGAGTATTTAACTAGCTATAGAGGCTAAGAATAGATTCTAGCTAAATAGGAGCTAAGTTTAGGAAGCTAGTTCCTTTCTATTGCTAATCTAGGTTTCTCCTTGTTGGATGTGGTATCTGACTCCTCTGACATGGTCCTGTCTCTTGAAGTAGTTGTTGACTCCTCGGCCTTCGAGTTGCACTGTAGATCCTCCTTTGATGCCTCCATACCTAAGCAGGGGATTTAAGAGTGGGATGAGTACGAGCGTACTCAACAAGTTCATTATAGGAAAGAGGTGTTTAATGCACTAGCTACAGCCATAGACCAGAAAGTCATAGGCAATGCAAGTTTTTGTAAACATTTCTTCAAAAGGTTGCTTTTATTCTGAAGAGCTATGTCCGTCAGCCTTCACCGGTTGACTAGAACTTCATGGAGTTCCTTTCCGGCAGCGTTCGCAGTTCCATATCCCGGAACGGGAGTGACTGGTCACGATTCGTTACACTCTGAGGTGTGTTGCTTTACCCATAAGAGATCTTAACCTTGGTGCCAACCGAGCGCGTGCTCGTCCACACTTCCTTTGGTGTGAGGCCCGGTATAAGGTCCTAGTCAATCATGTTCCTCCGCTACCTCGAACACCCACCCTTTGTTGCATACCCCGACCCTGGGTCCTCGTCGGTCCCATTATTCCCACTCACGGGTGGACCCCGACCACGACAACAGTTTGGGATCGAACCAAACTCCTTCGCCGGTAGCTGCAACCCATCATAGACCGCAATACCGTGGGGAACTTAAGGGCTACCGCTTGTTCTTCGGGCGACAAGTGTCTACGGACTATGCCGTGGGGACTTAAGACTTCCCCAGCCTACCGCTTGCCCCTGACAGATACAAGTGTCTACGGTAAAGCGCGTCCATTGATGTACGAGAGGTGGAAACACTTTTGACTACTCCGTCCCACTCCAGATCTTATGGTTAACACGGGTATTACGGCACAAGAATCACTGGACGACATTTGTTGTTTAATCCTAGATGGATATAAACCCGTGCAATGGAACCTCCACCATATCAACACAATCCATGGTTCCATTGCCCACCACATAGTCATATTCATAGTTATGAAAATAGTGGTTTTGCTTTTTATGCAATAGTGATAAACATAGTACTTTGCAAGTAATTTGGTAAAAATACTCAAATGACATGAGCAAGCGATGAACTTGCCTTTCTTGACTGCAAGATTATGCAGGCAAGGTCTTCGATCGCAATAATTCCAAATTCTGAAATAGCATCATCGTCCGGTAAGGACGATGTTTAAAAGATTGGCAAGGATGCAATAATGCATAAGTATGAGATGCAATCGCTCTAAGCGTGATCTAACCCCGATGGTTTAGGATTAGTGTGTTGAAATGATTTGTTTAGGGTGTGTTGCACTTTTAGAGTGATTCCACAAACAAGGTTCTTATTAGGGTTTTGTTATCTTAGAAGCATAAACAAGTGGTATAATGCATAATAATAATCATACACACTCAAGGAATAGTAGTTGTATAATAAGTAAACAGCAGTTGTCAATTTTAAGTCTTATAATGCATGTTGATGGTTACTATTTATATAGTTCAAAAGAATAACTTTTGAAGAACATGTTCTTTAATAAAGAACAAGTATGATAATTAGGTTTGTGGGGTTCTATGGTGTACTATGGTTTCAATTAGTTTCTGGAGTAGATATTAGATGGATCCTAACAGGGTTGGATTCATTGACATCTAGGGTTTGTAAAGTTGAGTTAAGCCTAGGCATCCTAAGCACTTATTCATACAAGGTTGCTATCAAGATTGGTTCATCTTATTGGTGATAGCTAGCTAGGGTTTATAGGTCCTTATAAGCAGGGTTGATGATGATTATTTATTTACTTTAAAAGAATAACTTTTGAAGAACATACTTCTTAAATAATAAGAAGTATATCAATTAGGGTTGAGGTGGTTTAGGTTTTACTGTTGGTTCTATTAAGTAAGGAATAATTGGCTCCTAAATAGGATGGTGGATAAGTATCCAACACTAGTAGGGTTTAGTGGAATATGGTTATGTAATGCTCAAGATTTGGCATAGTTGCTCCTGAGGTTCATCACATTGGTGTGATGCTAGGCATGGATAATTAAGCTTGGTGTCTCAGAAGATAGGATCTAGGGTTGGTCCTATTTGATCAGCTAAGCATGAACACCTGTAATACCAATGTATTAGAGATGGGCCTCTATTATTTTATGTGGACATAGGTATGTCTTTAGTTGCTAATCATGGCTCTATGATTTGAAAAGGAAAGTATCATGATCACATGCTCTAACCTAGGGTTTAGGTTAGAAGCAATTTAGGGTTCACATGTAATATTGGAGCTAGGGTTCCTAATGGAGTTAGGGTTTTAGGGTTTCTCATGAAATGATAGGTTTCTAGTTTTCTCCCATATAGAACTAGGGTTTACTATTTACCATATAGTTCTATGATTAATAACTTTGTTTTAAATTTGAAGTTATTAATAGCTTCAAAATAATATTGAATATGGCATTTATTATTTTTAAACAATTAATAATTAGGGTAATTATTAATCAGGGTTTAAATCTCTCTAGTAATGATTTAATAAAATAACAAATAAAGAAAATTAGTTTTAATGTTTTATTTATTTATTTACTGGTTTTTATTTAATTTGGAAAGTTTTCCTAATTATTGAATTTTTAATTCAATTAAGAATTAAAAGAAAGGCTTAAATAACCATTATTAAACAATTAAATTTTTATTAAGAATAAAAATTTCATATTATATTTTTATTGGATAGAGTTTACTTTTCTAAGAATTTGGATATCTTATTTATATTTTTCTGAGTTAAAACGAATTTTCTATAAATCTGCAAAGTTTCAGATATTAATGAACTTTAAATTTAAACGAATTTACTAAAGCTACACGGTCAGCCTACCCACACAGTCCCTGACTGGTGGGGCTAGGTCCACGTCACTGCCACGCAGCCCGACGTGGCAAGGCTCACGGTGGCCGGCGGGCGTGGCACGGTCGCGCGTTGCCGGTTTCCCGCGGGGACGTGCGTAGGTACGTTGGAAAGAGGGCGACGAGGCGATTATAGTGGTGGTGGCGCTGCCACCAAATGGTCGCCAGCTTGGCCGGCCCGAGGCCGGCGGCGAGCTCACGGGCCAACGGTGCGGGGCATGCTACAGGAGGTTATCGAGCAACTGCGCATGCGAGGAGGATCAGTGGCTCACCAGGAGCACGCCGGGCTTGACGGCATAGCAAGGGGAGGTGTGGTTCGCCGGAATTCGTCGTTGCCGGTGTCGGAGAAGATGGGGTCGATGGCGAGGCTACGGCTCGCCCCAACTCGATTCTTCTTGCAGGTAGAGCAAGTCGAGGACGGCGGAGATGATGGTGGTCACGGCGAGGTCCGGGGGTGCTCCGAACGGCGGCGATTGGAGATGGCCGGGCGGTTAGGGTTTCGGATTTTGGGGAAAATTAGACAGAGAGAGGGGATTCTAGGGTTAGGGTTCGTCTGGCGGCGGCGCATTGAGCTTTATAGACGCCAGGGAGCGGCGGCGAGGATCTTGGCGTGGCCAGACGGCGTCGAGTCGACAGCGAGCAGCTTGCCGTGATGGACGAAGACGATGGTCTCCACCTGTGCGAAAACAAAACGAAGGAGTATTGGGCTGTCATATGGGCCTGGTCGTTGGATTGCTGTTGGGCTACGCCTGGGCTCTGGTGGCCTGTTCTGGTAAGTCCTCCTCCTCTCTTTATTTCCTTTTCTCTTTTCTATTTTTATTTTCTGGTTTCAATTTCATTTATTGAATTCTGTGTTACATCTAATTTGATTTAAAAATTTACTTGCAAGTTTTGTTATGTTAATTCAATTACAAGGTAATGTGATGTATCACACCACACTCCATTATGAAGCAAGCATTTTATATTTGATTACATTTCATGCTTGTTGGCTTATTCAATATAGCAATTAAACATGAGTTTGTATTCTCACTTTTATTTCCTTTATTATTAGGAGTTCAATTCAATTTAGAAGTATGAGAGTTGATACTTGTATCACAAATTATTTCTTAGGTTGGTAGTAGTTCATGGTTTCTATTTGAGAAATTATTCATTTGCATGTTATTTCATGTGATCACTTGTTGATTAAGGTCTTGTGATTTATTATAACCATATTTCAAGGGTAGCATTAGGATTATATTTAATAATACTTTGGATTACCTAGAGTGGGTATTACTCTCTTCATGGTTTAGTCTTGGTTATAATTATGAGTGGTTGATCACCACCATAGTTCTAATCAAATGGTTTAGCACTAGGTTATTCTTAAGTTCCATAATGAATCATGAGCTTTAATTAGTGAACAATTCTAGGGTTCTCATCATATTCACCTAATGGCAATTTGTTTGAATCTCAATTAGGAATTGGTTTTATTTGTGATCACCCAAGTGATACTCAACTAGGGTTGAGTTATAATTCTAGGTTATAGAGTTGAGATTACACCATATTGCATGTGCTAGGGTTTAATCTCCCCTAACCATGATAAAGTGGTTACTTGCTTAATATTTCATGTACTTCCCTAATTACTAAGGCTTTGAGGATTGGTTTTATCTTGTACCAATTAACTCCTATTATTATCCTCAATTTATCATTAAAGTAACTACATTAATTATAGTTCTTTTTATAGTTAACTTTGGTCATATTGATGGATGGTTTCTCACCATACAAAATATAGAGTTTGACTAAGGTTTGCTTAGGTTCTATAATTTATGAAATATAGATGGTAGGATTCTACTTATGATCACCTAGTGAATCACAAGTTAAGGTTGGGATATAAGCTTAGGGTTGCTTACTAGTTACCTCCTTATGATTTCATGTGGTGAATGATATCTACTTATCCTATTAGGGTTTAACTTATCCTCACATACCTCAAGAGCATGATCATGGTTTAAGCATGATCAACTTGTTCTTAATCTCTTCTACCTCAAGTTCTTAGGGTTTATGATCATAACTCAATTTATAATGATCAAGGTTTGGCTTCCTAAGTTATCTCTTAAGAATTTGGTTTCTCACTCCCAAGATTAAGTATTGTCTTGATCAACTAAGGTATAATATCTCTCTATAGTTTCTTGGGTGGACATGGCTATGGTTGTCTCAATAATTTATATCCCAGGAAAATGCCTGAGATATTACTTAGAGTTCTTTCCAGGGAATGATGATATAATCTTCTGGTATATGGATAGTTCTCTCCCTCACATTCAAGTGTTGCCTCAACTACTTGAGTGTAACACCATATCTTGGGCTCTCTTATAAAGGAATGGTTATTCTAAGGTTTATGGTGTACTCACAATATCTCAATAGGTATTAAGTCTAAAACTCCACTTGGCTATCTTGATTGGGTTAATCTCCTCCTTACTTTATCAATTCATGGATATGGTATTATTCCATGTGATATTAGGTTATCTCAACACTCCAAGGAAAATGGTTTCCATCCTAATACTTTAGTTCAAAGGTTGTCCTTTGTTCATTAATAGGTAAAGCTAGGTTTAGAATAAATGGTCTCTCTCATTTGGGAATGCTTGAATAATACTCTAGTGTTCCTCTTGAAGATAATCTTGTGATCATATGGATATTTATATTCAAGATTTGTCTCAAGGTTTGTCATTGTTTCCCAAAATTGAAATAGAATGAATACCATGAGGCTAATGGTAGGATCATGGATTAGTTTAAGACATGGAGAAGATAAGTGAAGAATAGTTTCTCCATTTATTGTTACTTGATTTCCAATTAAATGGAGGTTCATAAGTTATGGCAAGGATTACCATATTATGATCTTTAATAAGATCAAGTAATTGATCATTGAGTTAAGTGTTGTTGTGTTGATTTTAGTTCCATTTGATCTAACCCCTTAGATCAAATCATCTCTACCCAAAGCAAGGTTTTAACAAAGTCACATTGAGGTTTATAGCGCTTGACTTGATGAGCTACTTCAATTCCACCAAGGTCAAGTGAAACTTCGTTACTGTGACTATTTTACTTTAAAGCGCGAAAATTCCCCGGATTTTCTATGCATGAATGCAATGCACACATCTGTTTCCTCTATTTTTGTAACCCCAATACCTGGGATATTACAGTCTCTACCCCTTAAACTAAACTTCGTCCTCGAAGTTTGATCTCTCTCACGTTTCCGGAGTGTGGATCTGACTTGTGCAGACTATATCTTTTCTCGAACTCCGTATTGATCTTACTAGATATAATTGAATATATCCCTTGTCCAGATTCTTCCTGGAATCCATTAGGGTTTGTCTCTGAACCATGGCTTCTTACTTTAATTCCATGATTTCTTTTAGTATCATAATCTTGTTTCCTTTCTCATTGAAGATTCAATGATTGAGACTTCTTCTGATGCTGCTAGTCTCAACTGAAGACTAATTTAACAACATACTCCTAGTTGGTAAATAGATCTTTGTTTTCTCTTACTACCAAAACTACAATAATGGTACTAAGTAAGGTACTTAACATGGAATGGTCGTGATGGTTTATTCCTCTAAGAATGGGTTCGACTCATTAGTCCATCCAGTCATGGTTTATAATTGATACCTGTAACTATTTTGGGTTCTTTAGGTTCCATGCAAGGAATCATTCTATTAGTCTGTGGTTCTGGTATGGCCAATTTCCTTCGGTCTTTGGCCTTCTTGAACTGTATTTGGTCTATGGTATTTTCTTCGTCCAACTTCTTTATGCTTAACTTACTTGAGCTATCGTACTTCTGAGTAAATACTACTCACTTTCTCAAGTTATGTCCACTTCTTACTTCCTCGAGGTATAAACCTCGGCTTCTGGTCTGACATACTTCTGAGAGTAGTGTTCAACAATCTTATGAAAATAAGATCGAACTTCCTCTCAGTTCAGACCTTCTTCTTCTATTATGCTCAAAGTATTGAGTTATTGTACATCCAACTCAATCTTTACTCTACCCCTTAGAGTTTTCTTATAGTCTTTAACTCATTTTCTTCCAACTATTGGACTTATGGTTGGAATATTGGTCTGGTTCTAACTTATGGGTTTTACTTCTTCTAAGGTCTCGCGAAGAATGTTTGTGGTGTATCCACTCAATTGTGGACATCCAATGTGAATCCTTCGACTAAATGATTATAGATCTAGCTATTTGGCTGACAAGATTTTTATTTGTTCACAAACTTTTGTTACAAATAATTAAATCGTGGACTATTTGTAATACCAACTGATACCAGCTGTGGTTATTATACCAACTGTGGCTATTTGATATCTAAAAATGAATTCTATTATAGGTTCTGATCAACTGGACGAGACATCTTCTGCTTTATCTCGCAGTATTTATCCTATACCAATTGTGGTCTTCTGATATCAATTATGGTCTTCTTATATCTGCTATGGTTTTATAGGTCATCTTCCTCTCTTCAGGGTTTATTTTGCAAGAAAACCACTATGAATATAGTATCCAAGGTGATTTCCCATGCATTCCCTCTTCTATATTAATTATGGATCTGCTTGAGCTTCACCATAATCATTATCTTTCTCACCTTCATGCTTCTTTCGTACTAAAGTACTCCTCTATTGAGGTAAGCATGAGTTTCTGATTGTACTTCCTTCAGAGTATTGTGGTTACTTCCCACAACTTTGCTTCCTTTTTCTGATGAACCTTCATCTTGTCTTCAGAATCTTCAGAATTCGTCACTTCCTCACACGAATACCATTACCCTCTAGATCTATAGCACCAAGTAAGAACTTGATATTGCAACATGCATTTGCATATCAAAGTCAAACTTCATGTATGGATCTAGTCAATCAATGAAAATCCAATAAAATCCAAGAAGATTCAGCTTTGTGCTTATAATACACACCATCATAAGCCTGAATATAATAGTTGAGTAAGACATCTCTAAACATCAGGCTCTGATGTGTAGTATATAACACCACATAAGATAGGTTTATATCGTGATACTTAGCACATATATATGGGTTTCAACTATTTGTCTCAACATTTATCCCAATTGCACAATTGCAAGGAGATAAATTTGAAACAAAGCGGTTTAGGATAATTAAGGTTAACCTAATTTTCTTTGGAAGTACTACTTAACTTCCATTTTGTTGAAGACTATCTCACATGATATGTCTAGGTTCTAACATTGCTACTCTAAACACTTAACTATGGAAATATAGCTCTTATACTTCCATGTGTTTCTACTATAAGACTATGGTCGTGATATACTTGGCACACTTCCATATTTTTGGAACACAGTTCTTGCACTATTGTCTGGCTTCTTATTGTTCTCCTCCTAAATGTTTAAGACATTCTATTCCATCACATAACGATTCTCAGGTGAATCATATATGATTAACAACTCTACCATGTAAATAGACATATTTTATTCCTATCTCTCTTTCTTACCTCCCATGATTGACTCATCATGGTCTATACTACCTCATATCACTTATTTGTATCACTTACTATCAGTTGTTTCACAAGTTTAGATAAATTTTACTTACCCTATTACTTGTCTTGGTATACACCTTCTAGTAGGATATCTTCCTAATATATTTATCTTTATCACTTGATATCGTTCATATTGCAGGTCTGAATAACTCTTACTTAACCATAACATGTGTTGGTACACATCTTCCAATAGGATATCTTCCTTATGGTTGTATCCTCTCTTTGGACTACCATGTATTGTATACCAACTGTGATCTACTCATATATTATTTTAGGGACTTAATGGTGTGCTACATACTTGAGATTAGCTAACTAATTTCACTTAAGAAAGGTAGGTAGGAAGGTTTGACTCAAGTGTGTCAGGATTATTCTCAAGTGAATATCCATCTCAAGTCATTAAAGAATTTGGTTTAGCTAGACAACTTCCTATAGACACTACCAATCCTATAGGTCTCCTTTAAAGGGTTTTAATCCTAAGGTCAAAGCATTTGCTCTGATACCAACTGTGGTGACCCGCATACCACTGCATGGTGTAGTATGCAAGTCTGATATAACACCAATGAAACACCGTTCCACTAGTATTATATCGCTCAGAGTGGTACAACAGAAACATATGCGGGTCCAAGGCATGTCTATAGAATTACACACGGACTCTGTTACATAAGATCATCACAGCCTCCTACTTTACAATGAGGTAAAACTGCAAATAAACTCCAGAAGAACGACTCGTAGTCTAATCCTATCACGAACTCTACTTGTAGAGTATTTAACTAGCTATAGAGGCTAAGAATAGATTCTAGCTAAATAGGAGCTAAGTTTAGGAAGCTAGTTCCTTTCTATTGCTAATCTAGGTTTCTCCTTGTTGGATGTGGTAACTGACTCCTCTGACAGGGTCCTGTCTCTTGAAGTAGTTGTTGACTCCTCGGCCTTCGAGTTGCACTGTAGATCCTCCTTTGATGCCTCCATACCTAAGCAGGGGATTTAAGAGTGGGATGAGTACGAGCGTACTCAACAAGTTCATTATAGGGAAGAGGTGTTTAATGCACTAGCTACAGCCATAGACCAGAAAGTCATAGGCAATGCAAGTTTTTGTAAACATTTCTTCAAAAGGTTGCTTTTATTCTGAAGAGCTATGTCCGTCAGCCTTCACCGGTTGACTAGAACTTCATGGAGTTCCTTTCCGGCAGCGTTCGCAGTTCCATATCCCGGAACAGGAGTGAGTGGTCACGATTCGTTACACTCTGCAGAGGTGTGTTGCTTTACCCATAAGAGATCTTAACCTTGGTGCCAACCGAGCCGCGTGCTCGTCCACACTTCCTTTGGTGTGAGGCCCGGTATAAGGTCCTAGTCAATCATGTTCCTCCGCTACCTCGAACACCCACCCTTTGTTGCATACCCCGACCCTGGGTCCCTTCGGTCCCATTATTCCCACTCACGGGTGGACCCCGACCACGACAACAGTTTGGGATCGAACCAAACTCCTTCGCCGGTAGCTGCAACCCATCATAGACCGCAATACCGTGGGGAACTTAAGGCTTCCCCAGCCTACCGCTTGTTCTTCGGGCGACAAGTGTCTACGGACTATGCCGTGGGGACTTAAGGCTTCCCCAGCCTACCGCTTGCCCCGACAGATACAAGTGTCTACGGTAAAGCGCGTCCGTTGATGTACGAGAGGTGGAAACACTTTTGACTACTCCGTCCCATTCCAGATCTTATGGTTAACACGGGTATTACGGCACAAGAATCACTGGACGACATTTGTTGTTTAATCCTAGATGGATATAAACCCGTGCAATGGAACCTCCACCATATCAACACAATCCATGGTTCCATTGCCCACCACATAGTCATATTCATAGTTATGAAAATAGTGGTTTTGCTTTTTATGCAAAGTGATAAACATAGTACTTTGCAAGTAATTTGGTAAAAATACTCAAATGACATGAGCAAGCGATGAACTTGCCTTTCTTGACTGCAAGATTATGCAGGCAAGGTCTTCGATACGCAATAATTCCAAATTCTGAAATAGCATCATCGTCCGGTAAGGACGATGTTTAAAAGATTGGCAAGGATGCAATAATGCATAAGTATGAGATGCAATCGCTCTAAGCGTGATAACCCCGATGGTTTAGGATTAGTGTGTTGAAATGATTTGTTTAGGGTGTGTTGCACTTTTAGAGTGATTCCACAAACAAGGTTCTTATTAGGGTTTTGTTATCTTAGAAGCATAAACAAGTGGTATAATGCATAATAATAATCATACACACTCAAGGAATAGTAGTTGTATAATAAGTAAAGAGTAGTTGTCAATTTTAAGTCTTATAATGCATGTTGATGGTTACTTATTATATAGTTCAAAAGAATAACTTTTGAAGAACATGTTCTTTAATAAAGAACAAGTATGATAATTAGGTTTGTGGGGTTCTATGGTGTACTATGGTTTCAATTAGTTTCTGGAGTAGATATTAGATGGATCCTAACAGGGTTGGATTCATTGACATCTAGGGTTTGTAAGGTTGAGTTAAGCCTAGGCATCCTAAGCACTTATTCATACAAGGTTGCTATCAAGATTGGTTCATCTTATTGGTGATAGCTAGCTAGGGTTTATAGGTCCTTATAAGCAGGGTTGATGATGATTCTTTATTTACTTTAAAAGAATAACTTTTGAAGAACATACTTCTTAAATAATAAGAAGTATATCAATTAGGGTTGAGGTGGTTTAGGTTTTACTGTTGGTTCTATTAAGTAAGGAATAATTGGCTCCTAAATAGGATGGTGGATAAGTATCCAACACTAGTAGGGTTTAGTGGAATATGGTTATGTAATGCTCAAGATTTGGCATAGTTGCTCCTGAGGTTCATCACATTGGTGTGATGCTAAGCATGGATAATTAAGCTTGGTGTCTCAGAAGATAGGATCTAGGGTTGGTCCTATTTGATCAGCTAAGCATGAACACCTGTAATACCAATGTATTAGAGATGGGCCTCTATTATTTTATGTGGACATAGGTATGTCTTTAGTTGCTAATCATGGCTCTATGATTTGAAAAGGAAAGTATCATGATCACATGCTCTAACCTAGGGTTTAGGTTAGAAGCAATTTAGGGTTCACATGTAATATTGGAGCTAGGGTTCCTAATGGAGTTAGGGTTTTAGGGTTTCTCATGAAATGATAGGTTTCTAGTTTTCTCCCATATAGAACTAGGGTTTACTATTTACCATATAGTTCTATGATTAATAACTTTGTTTTAAATTTGAAGTTATTAATAGCTTCAAAATAATATTGAATATGGCATTTATTATTTTTAAACAATTAATAATTAGGGTAATTATTAATCAGGGTTTAAATCTCTAATAATGATTTAATAAAATAACAAATAAAGAAAATTAGTTTTAATATTTTATTTATTTACTTACTGGTTTTTATTTAATTTGGAAAGTTTTCCTAATTATTGAATTTTAATTCAATTAAGAATTAAAAGAAAGGCTTAAATAACCATTATTAAACAATTAAATTTTTATTAAAAATAAAAATTTCATATTATATTTTTATTGGATAGAGTTTACTTTTCTAAGAATTTGGATATCTTATTTATATTTTTGAGTTAAAACGAATTTTCTATAAATGCAAAGTTTATATTAATGAACTTTAAATTTAAACGAATTTACTAAAGCTACACGGTCGACCTACCCACACAGTCCCCTGACTGGTGGGGCTAGGTCCACGTCACCTGCCACGCAGCGCCGACGTGGCAAGGCTCACGGTGGCCGGCGGGCATGACGTCGCCGGCGTTGCCGTTTCCCTGGGGACGTGCACGTTGGAAAGAGGGCGACGAGGCGATTCTAGTGGTGGTGGCGCTGCCACCAAATGGTCGCCGAAGCTTGGCCGGCGGCGAGGCCGAGCGGCAGAGCTCACGGGCCAACGGTGCGGGGCATGCTACAGGAGGTTATCGAGCAAGCTGCGCATGCGAGGAGGATCAGTGGCTCACCAGGAGCACGCCGGGCTTGACGGCATAGCAAGGGGAGGTGTGGTTCGCCGGAATTCGTCGTTGCCGGTGTCGGAGAAGATGGGGTCGATGGCGAGGCTACGGCTCGCCCCAACTCGATTCTTCTTGCAGGTAGAGCAAGTCGAGGACGGCGGAGATGATGGTGGTCACGGCGAGGTCCGGGGGTGCTCCGAACGGCGGCGATTGGAGATGGCCGGGCGGTTAGGGTTTCGGATTTTGGGGAAAATTAGACAGAGAGAGGGGATTCTAGGGTTAGGGTTCGTCTGGCGGCGGCGCATTGAGCTTTATAGACGCCAGGGAGCGGCGGCGAGGATCTTGGCGTGGCCAGACGGCGTCGAGTCGACAGCGAGCAGCTTGCCGTGATGGACGAAGACGATGGTCTCCACCTGTGCGAAAACAAAACGAAGGAGTATTGGGCTGTCATATGGGCCTGGTCGTTGGATTGCTGTTGGGCTACGCGGGCTCAGTGGCCTGTTCTGGTAAGTCCTCCTCCTCTCTTTATTTCCTTTTCTCTTTTCTATTTTTATTTTCTGGTTTCAATTTCATTTATTGAATTCGTGTTACATCTAATTTGATTTAAAAATTTACTTGCAAGTTTTGTTATGTTAATTCAATTACAAGGTAATGTGATGTATCACACCACACTCCATTATGAAGCAAGCATTTTATATTTGATTACATTTCATGCTTGTTGGCTTATTCAATATAGCAATTAAACATGAGTTTGTATTCTCATTTTATTTCCTTTTTTATTAGGAGTTCAATTCAATTTGGAAGTATGAGAGTTGATACTTGTATCACAAATTATTTCTTAGGTTGGTAGTAGTTCATGGTTTCTATTTGAGAAATTATTCATTTGCATGTTATTTCATGTGATCACTTGTTGATTAAGGTCTTGTGATTTATTATAACCATATTTCAAGGGTAGCATTAGGATTATATTTAATAATACTTTGGATTACCTAGAGTGGGTATTACTCTCTTCATGGTTTAGTCTTGGTTATAATTATGAGTGGTTGATCACCACCATAGTTCTAATCAAATGGTTTAGCACTAGGTTATTCTTAAGTTCCATAATGAATCATGAGCTTTAATTAGTGAACAATTCTAGGGTTCTCATCATATTCACCTAATGGCAATTTGTTTGAATCTTAATTAGGAATTGGTTTTATTTGTGATCACCCAAGTGATACTCAAACTAGGGTTGAGTTATAATTCTAGGTTATAGAGTTGAGATTACACCATATTGCATGTGCTAGGGTTTAATCTCCCCTAACCATGATAAAGTGGTTACTTGCTTAATATTTCATGTACTTCCCTAATTACTAAGGCTTTGAGGATTGGTTTTATCTTGTACCAATTAACTCCTATTATTATCCTCAATTTATCATTAAAGTAACTACATTAATTATAGTTCTTTTTATAGTTAACTTTGGTCATATTGATGGATGGTTTCTCACCATATAAAATATAGAGTTTGACTAAGGTTTGCTTAGGTTCTATAATTTATGAAATATAGATGGTAGGATTCTACTTATGATCACCAAGTGAATCACAAGTTAAGGTTGGGATATAAGCTTAGGGTTGCTTACTAGTTACCTCCTTATGATTTCATGTGGTGAATGATATCTACTTATCCTATTAGGGTTTAACTTATCCTCACATACCTCAAGAGCATGATCATGGTTTAAGCATGATCAACTTGTTCTTAATCTCTTCTACCTCAAGTTCTTAGGGTTTATGATCATAACTCAATTTATAATGATCAAGGTTTGGCTTCCTAAGTTATCTCTCAAGAATTAGGTTTCTCACTCCCAAGATTAAGTATTGTCTTGATCAACTAAGGTATAATATCTCTCTATAGTTTCTTGGGTGGACATGGCTATGGTTGTCTCAATAATTTATATCCCAGGAGAATGCCTGAGATATTACTTAGGGTTCTTTCCAGGGAATGATGATATAATCTTCTGGTATATGGATAGTTCTCTCCCTCACATTCAAGTGTTGCCTCAACTACTTGAGTGTAACACCATATCTTGGGCTCTCTTATAAAGGAATGGTTATTCTAAGGTTTATGGTGTACTCACAATATCTCAATAGGTATTAAGTCTAAAACTCCACTTGGCTATCTTGATTGGGTTAATCTCCTCCTTACTTTATCAATTCATGGATATGGTATTATTCCATGTGATATTAGGTTATCTCAACACTCCAAGGAAAATGGTTTCCATCCTAATACTTTAGTTCAAAGGTTGTCCTTTGTTCATTAATAGGTAAAGCTAGGTTTAGAATAAATGGTCTCTCTCATTTGGGAATGCTTGAATAATACTCTAGTGTTCCTCTTGAAGATAATGTTGTGATCATATGGATATTTATATTCAAGATTTGTCTCAAGGTTTGTCATTGTTTCCCAAAATTGAAATAGAATGAATACCATGAGGCTAATGGTAGGATCATGGATTAGTTTAAGACATGGAGAAGATAAGTGAAGAATAGTTTCTCCATTTATTGTTACTTGATTTCCAATTAAATGGATGTTCATAAGTTATGGCAAGGATTACCATATTATGATCTTTAATAAGATCAAGTAATTGATCATTGAGTTAAGTGTTGTTGTGTTGATTTTAGTTCCATTTGATCTAACCCCTTAGATCAAATCATCTCTACCCAAAACAAGGTTTTAACAAAGTCACATTGAGGTTTATAGCGCTTGACTTGATGAGCTACTTCAATTCCACCAAGGTCAAGTGAAACTTCAGTTACTGTGACTGTTTTACTTTAAAGCGCGAAAATTCCCCGGATTTTCTATGCATGAATGCAATGCACACATCTGTTTCCTCTATTTTTGTAATACTATCGTACATGGCATGCATTTGCCTAATGAGGAGCATTGTATTGCCATTCTAGCCAACCTGATCGATCTGTCAAGCTTCATGCACGAGATGCCATGTTTAATTTACTCCCTCGCTCCGATCCATATTTCTTGGTGTAAAATGAATGTGAATCGGAGGGAGTACTCTTCTTAGATAGTACTATACCAGTTCAAAAAAAAGTACTGTACTACTACATCACAAATGCATCAAAAGAGTACTACATCACAAGACCACCACGGTTGTACTAGTAGAGTTTAATGCTTAACTTCCAAAGGGAATAAGATTACACATATGAACTTTAAACAGGCGCTGTCCGATGTCTGCTTGTTTGGGAGCACAACATAAATAATACTACCCCCGTCCATACATAAGTGACTAAACTTTGTCTGAAGATGGTTTCATCTATATATGTTTTTAGTGTGTAGATACATCCGTATCTTGAAGGAAAAAGGTGAGCCGCTAACTTTTTGAATAGAGTGAGTAATACAATTCGGATAAACAATGGTGTAGTAAAACAAATACTCCTGCCCATCATAAAACAAAACACAGACTGACTCAAATATATGTACAGATCACAAAAAAGGTTTCATCAGAACCCGAACATATACATGCAGAGATGACCGTTTGATCACATAAAACAAAGGTTTCGTGGCATATTTATGCCCCCAAAACAAGCAGACGTAGGACAGCGCCAACGTACTAGCAGCTAGCACTATGGAGCTGCAGTACAAACAAATGGTGCAGCGACATTTCCACCAGAACGAAAACTAAAAGACATCAGACCAAACAAAAGCTGGGCTATCACTTCTTGCCCAAACAAGCCTTGCTCCTTCATATGCGACTTCCTTTTCTCTTATGGATGTTGAACTTTGAATTAGATGGGTTCCTGACAGCGCGTTCTTTTTCGTGTCCTTGATGTTGCACTCTGGATCAGGTCGGTTACTGTCAGGAAATGAACAAATTGATCAGCAAAAGTCATATGTAAATGAATGCAAAGGTTACATATGAATGACTAACCCGGTCTAACTGAGTAGGGATGTAAAGTGCACCAACGTCTAGCAGAATTGTACTTTCTCCACTGCCAGTTGCTCATATCTAATTGGAATACTCCCTCCTTTGCCCGTACAACCAGCTCATTTTTGTCCTCAAATACGCAGAGTAACCTTACTGCATGTTTCCAATTGTATGGAAATGATGTGTCAAGGCCAAAAAAAGTATCCAATTCAAAATTTATATGACATGTCCATGACTCGTGATCGCCTGTTGATGATCTTGTACTGGCCCATGTTTGTAGGGTGAAGTCTCTTATAACAGCAAGGGCAACATCTCCATTATGTCCCTTGAAGATGTGAATGTTAAGCATGAATATATCATGCGTCTCATGAGGGCACTGAATATATTTCAGAGCCTTCTTTGCATGGTCAAGCTCAATGATATATCTAGACTTCGTTGGCCAGTACAAAATACCCCCTATGAGAGTTGCCGGTCTACGGTCAATCTCTGACAGCATCGGAGTTGATCGAGCTAGAAACTCCCATTCTTTTGAATCTGGTGAGTAGATATGAGCCTGTGCATCGTAACGTTTAGTTGTTATCCAAACAACCGAGAACTTGCCACAATGTGTAAACGGTTCAGAGTTGTTTCTCGAACAGAGAATTGAGCCGCTGCTTTCAATTGTGTGATTGCGCCACAATGGTGGTTCTGGTATCGCTGTGAGAACTTGCCTAATTGGATCCCAGACTGATATATACCCACTGGATACATTAGAATGGAGTAGCACCATACCATCGCGGCATCCCAGGACATAGATTTTGGGACCGTTCACTTGAGACGGGATTGCCAGCATCTTCAAGATGGCCGGGTGAAGATCATGCTCTGTGATGAATCGATTGTCCTCGGAGTTGTTGGTGAAAAACCCTAGCAACGGGTTTCCTCCGTTGTGTGACACAGTTAGCTTTCTGAAATAATTGCTTCCCATACATTGCCTCCATGCTTTCTTGGTGCCTGATGCAGCTAGTAAGCAGGTTGGATGGGGAGGAAGCCTGACAAGAATCTGAGAGACTACATCTCCAGGCAGATCGTTGATTGTTGTGGGTGTCCTTCGACTGAAGCTGGTAGGATTATGCAAATCGCACGATGCATCGTCAAAATTATGTAAACAGCACACTGCATCATCTATTTTTTAAAACAAAATGCAACATCTAATTTGACTAAGCAGCAAAATGCATCATCTAATTCATCATCAAAGTTTCCTAAACTGCATGGTGCATCAGCAAAATCAAAATAGTGTAAACAGCACAATGCATCAGCAAAATCAAAATAATGTAAACAGGACAATGCATCAGCAAAATCAAAATAATGTGAACAGCACAATGCATCAGCAAAATCAAAATATTGTAAACAGGACAATGCAATTGTAATCCTGTTGCATAATCAATGAAGCCCTTAATTTGCAAAAAAAAAACACCACAAAAATAGGACGCACCAACGGAAGGCAATCTCGCATATACAGTAATAATTGCTAACGTGTCAACACGATTGGAGGAAAAAGAGACCTCTACAGGACCCAAAACGCTGTGGTAACATCAGATGGGGTTAGCTTTGATATAGGTAATAAAATGTAAACAGCACAATACATCATCTAAGTTGACAGCAAAATTCTTCATCGAAATTTCCCACACTGTTCAAGGAATCAGAAAAATTACCTAAAAGGCTAAAAGAGCAAAATGCATCATCAGAGTAAAATATATGTAAACGGTACAATGCATCATCCAACTTTTGGCTAAACAGCAGAGAGCATTAGCTAGGTTGACAGAAAAACAAAAACAAAAAAAACCATGAAAAATTCCTGAAGAGGTGAGTGCATCAGAAAAATTACTACCTAAAAAGCATAATGAATCACCCAAATTACAAAAGAAGCAGAATGCATCATCAAAAATACAAAAACATCTCAATGCATCATCACGTCTGGTTTGGGCAAAAAACCCAATCCACCAGATCTAACCTCATTGCAGTTGGGGAAGGTAGAACTTACAAAGGGGTTGACGAGTCACGATCAAATGCAACAAGCGCCGCCTTAGATGAAGTCACCATCCAAGCTCTCGACGCGTTCAAAGCAGCCAGCTTCGAAGCCTCCGACGGTTCTCCCGGCTGCGCCGCCAAAACTCTCGAAGCACGCGCCAAGACTTTCCAACAAAATGCAGCTTCGATACGAGCATTTGCCAGCGCCACAGCGCCCGGGCCCGTCCTAGCCACCGCCTTCGCCTTTGCCTCCGCATCCGCTTTACATGTCTCCGCCGATGCATGCAGAGCATCCGTCTCCGCTTTCCATGTATCCGCCGACGCAGTGTAGGCATCGAGCGACGCCGTTTTCATTTCCTAGAAAACCCAGTAAGTTACTCACATTGCAATCCCCAAATTAAGGTTATATCGAACACAATGACCGATGAACCTCTGTACTCGCCGGAGGTTGGAGATGTACATACCTGCGAAGATCGGTCCGGTGGTGCTTGACGGTGGTGCGTCGGGGACGGGGGAGAACTCGGCGGGGAGAATGGTGGCGCGGCCCAAGACGGCGGCGCGGAGAGGGGCGACGGTGCGGTCATCGAACCTCGGCAGACAGTATTTTGTATATATATATGAGAAGAAGAATAAAGTCTGGTCGAATGAGGCAGCGCGACCGGCAGAGTACAACCGAAGGCTACTAGTGCTACCTTGGAGTATTGTAGTAATACTATAACATAATAAAAATAATGGCCTTGTTTAAACCACTCTTGTCAGTGTGGCATCGCGTCCAAATTTAATGCATTCTGTGGAAATCGGAATAATGCTGTAAAAACTCTCATACTAGTGTGGTATATAGCATGCACCGACACTTTTCAACAAAATGTCGTCTCCATTTCATAGGAGACTGCTTGCACACTGGGATACGATGCTGACATGACGAAGGGCGCAGAAGTATTTTGGAGTATTTCATTCGAGCAGATCGGGGCGACGGTGCGTCTTTGGAGGGAATACCGTGTGGTGTGTCTTTGGAGGGAATACCGTACGTACTTAGGAGTATTTCATTCGAGCAGACTGCTTGCACACTGGGATACGATGCTGACATGACGAAGGGCGCAGAAGTTTGCGAAAATGGTTGTACTACCATCCGACCATTAGTATAATCATTGCGCGATAGCTTACACGAGAAGGAAAAGAGCCGAACAGCTGTGGATAATAAAAGCATTTGGCTCTTCGAGGATCCTTCTTCTACTGCCTTCTCAAAGGAGTACTACTATTGTAATCTTTTTTTTGTTTTTCTGGGACCTTCGGGTCCCTTCCCCGTTGAAAAGTGAAGTGTTTCGAATACATTCATATGCCTATGTTTCTATTTTTACAAGCAAATAAATAACAAAGGATGACTCAATGCACAAGTTGATCTCATTTTGAAATTTTTTAAAACTTCTTCTATTGTATTCAAATTTGATTAGAAGGAGTCGATCGATTGTACATGCCAATCGTATAGCTTGGTGGGTGGATTGGCATTTGAAGTTTGGTCATTGTGTTCTTGTTTGTTACCACCCTCGCAAGGCACGTCCAAGTATTTCCTGTCAGAATTTATGGCATGTATGTAGTTAAATAACCTACATTATTTCAATTATGAGTTTAATTACTAGGCAAAAGCTTAAAAATCCATATATAGTTGCAGATTAAGATGAACAAATCCTTGAACCTATATCTACAAAATTGATGGCACTAACACATCCTACCAAGCGGAAAGCATGTCTACCCTACTGCTTCCAAAAGGTGGAATTATGACAATAATGTGCAACTGTTAAAATTTGGTAGCCCTCCTTCACAATTAACACACATCTAGCCATTTTTGTACAGTAATAAAAAAGGGAAATCATTCTTTCATGCATGCATATAATTGTTAGAATCTCTTGTTTGTGAAGTTGCTTAAAATACGATCTCTTCCAAACTTGAGGTCATATGATAACTAAAAAGTTTTGTATGGCGGGATTTTGCATCAAAGTACATGCGCACAATACTCACTTGTGGGCAGAAAGCCAAACAAACTCATATTACTAGGTTTGTATTAATTTGTTCTAGAAATTTCACCATCACACATGATTTTGTGCTTGCGTTAATTTTACTTTAAAAACTTCTTCCAAATTCAAATTTTCTTCAAACATGCCAACGGTACATGTCTACCAATTAATAATTAAGGGTACACCACACGTACTGCCTCGTAGGGTACATAAAAATTTACTATATTTTATGGCATGTACTAATTTCACATAATCTACAACTCAATGTTGAGTTTAATGATCAGCCCAGAACTAGAAAACAAATATACATATAGTTGCAAATTAACCTAGAAAAGCTCTAGTATCCTTTAAAACCCTAGAAAATGGACATGCATGCATGCATCCTACTCATAATAATTAATTAAGGTCTCGATCTCTATACTGCTCACGAAGTTTGGAATTCTGGCAAATATGCAACTTGTTTCATTAATTTACCATGGCGAGATAGATGCATGCACATCGATCACTTAAAAAATATAAAGTTTGTAAAGGATTTGGCATCCATATATGCTCACCGGATATATAGATAAGGCCAAGCAAACACATCGAATATTTGTGAAGAAATGTTTTTGCTAGAACCTTCAAATTTTTAGATTTACATCACACACAAAGAACACACCTTTAATTTCGCCAGGTTTGTGCACTAATAAAGTACTCCTACAGTACTAGAAATTGGATTGTTCTACTCCGGAGTGATATGCTCACCGGAGTATTTTTGGATCTTAGCTGGAGCGGCGTTTGGCGGTTGCACGAAGCCGTGCTGGATGTTAAGCCTGTCGAGGCACGCCTGGTGGAAAGCGTGCGCCACCTTAGCCTCATCGGCGCGCCGCTGCAATGCTGCGTCCCTGGGATTTGCAGCCGCCGCATTCTTAGCCTGCACGAAAGCTTGCAGAGCATCCCGGCATCTATAGAGTGCCGGGAACATCACGTTATATACGAGCTCCTTGGCGGTGTTGCTCCTGCAAAGGGCGTCGCCGTGATGCGCTTCGAAAGAACGGCCTGGCTCCACGGCCGGCACCGCCTGAAGTGCGGTCGGATTAGGCGGCTGGCCACGGGAGCTCCCTGCCTCCGCATCGTTCGCGCCGGCCGGGAAGGGGATCTCACCTGCTGGCAAAGAAAACCATGCGGCATGCGCGGGCGGAAAAGCCGGCCAGGGCCGAGCGGGCGTCGCATGCGGGGTTGCGTGGGAGATCCCTGCCTCTGCATCCATCGGCCCGCACGGGAAGCGGCTGGCGAGGGGCTCCACGGCCAGCGCCGCCGCCGCGGGCTGAACAACCGGCCAGTGCAGAGCGGGCGGGTTATGCCTTGGTGCGCGATGGACGAAGCGAAGGCGGCGCTGATGCTCCGCTTCCTCGTCGGTGGTAGGACTACGCGCGCGGCGACCAGAGCCAAGTCGGAAGGCCATAGATATGTCGATTGGTCACTTAAGCTGGAGAGGTTCTCTTACCATTTCGGAGAAGCGGAGTAAGAGGAAGTTGTTGCTTATACGGGTTCACTGCCACGTTGGGTTAAGAGGGGCAAAGTTGGTCAATGCCTAGGAAGTTGGAATCGTTTTGGCCCCAATTTTTTAATTACCTTGCGGTTCATCTCTCGGTCTCTCCCACCTCTTCACTATCCCTCCCCTTGCCTCCTTTCATGCTTCATCGTAGTGCATCTTGTTTTTCTAGCACCTTCACAAAAATCATACACATTTGGCCGATTCTGTCATTGTGTGCACTAATAAAGTAAAAAATCCATTATATGTGAATAAACGTTTAATACACTAGCTCGCAAAGATGTTTCTCAAGGCGATATGCACAATGCCTGCCAAAAATGGGTCATGATAACTAAATTTCGTGTTAATTTTTGCATGACATGTACTCACTTGTGTATGAAGCCAAGCAAACTCATAATCTATACCAAAAAAATGTGAAAGAGTTCTTTTTAGTATCCTTCATACATGGGGTTCCTATTTTTACTTTCTATTTTTACTAGTTACAAGTACTCATGCATGAAAACTTTTGAAAATATGTGCATTTTGGGCTATGTGGAGACATGGTACAATAATATATTCAAGTTGATATACAAAGTCTAGACATATTCAAACTAGACAAATAATGTATCTAACCCCCTAACCCTAAACTCTGTCTTATGAAGTCAAGCATGCATGAAGAGAATTGGTTTTGGGTTTCAAACATGGAAATTTCAAAATCATCCCAAAAGCTTCATTTTAGAGCGACTAAGAAGGATCCAGGCTTACCTTTCCATTTTCATGTTTTAAACTTGTTTAAATCTTGGTCAAATCTAGGATTTGACCAAGATTCAAATGGGCATAAAATAAAAAAATGAAAAAATGAAAAACCAAAGCGCACATAGTCTTCTTATATGTCATATAGTAAGCATTAAAGTTGGTAAACAAGGTCTAGACATATTCAAACTAGACAAATCATGTATCTACCCCCTAACCCCTAAACTCTATCTTATGACGAAGTCAAGCATGAAGATTAAGTGGTTTTGGGTTTCAAACATGGAAATTTGAAAACCTCCCAAAAACTTCATTTTAGGGTGACTAAGAAGGATACAGGCTTCCCTTTTCATTTTCATGTTCTATACTTGTTTAAATCTTGGTCAAACCTAGGATTTGACCAAGATTCAAATGTGCATCAAAATTCCAAAAAAATCAGAAAAATGAAAAACCAAAGCACATAGTTTTCTTATGTCATATAGTAAGCATTAAAGTTGATAAACAAGGGTCTAGACATATTCAAACAAGAAAAATCATGTATCTACCCCCTAACCCTAAACTTTGTCTTATGTAGTCAAGCATGAAGAGAAGTGGTTTTGGGTTTCAAATATGGAAATTTCAAAAACCTATCAAAAGCTTCATTTTAGAGTGACTAAGAAGGATCCATGCTTGCCTTTTCATTTTCATATTTGAAACTTGTTTAAATCATTGTCAAACCTAGGATTTGACCAAGATTTAAATGGGCATAAAATTAAAAAATCGGAAAAATGAAAAACAAAAGCACATAGTCTTCTTATGTCACATATATATATATATAGTAAGCATTCAAAAGTTGATAAACAAGGTCTAGCTAGACATATTCAAATAAGACAAATCATGTATCTACCCCTCTAACCCTAAACTCTGTCTTATGAAGTCAAGCATGAAGAGAAGTGGTTTTAGGTTTCAAACATGGAAATTTCAAAAACCTCCCAAAAACTTCATTTTAGAGTGACTAAGAAGGATACATGTTTCCGTTTTCATTTTCATGTTTTAAACTTGTTTAAATCTTGGTCAAACCTAGGATTTGACCAAGATACAAATAGGCACAAAAAATGAAAAACAAAAAGCACATAGTGTTCTTATGTCATATCGTAAGCATTCAAGTTGATAAACAAGGTCTAGATATATCCAAACCAGACAAATCATGTATGTACCCCGTGTCGATCTTATGAAGTCTAGCATGAAGAAAAGTCGTTTTGGGGTTTCAAACATGGAAATTTCAAGAACATCCCAAAAGCTTCATTTTAGAGCGACTAAGAAGGATCTAGGCTTACCTTTCCATTTTCATGATTTAAACTTGTTTAAATCTTGGTCAAATCTTGCTCAAGCATGAAGATAAGTGGTTTTGGGTTTCAAACATGGAAATTTCAAAAACCTCCCAAAAACTTCATTTTAGGGTGACTAAGAAGGATACAGGCTTCCCTTTTCATTTTCATGTTCTATATATACTTGTTTAAATCTTGGTCAAACCTAGGATTTGACCAAGATTCAAATGTGCATCAAAATTCTAAAAAAAATCAGAAAAATGAAAAACCAAAGCACATAGTCTTCTTATGTCATATAGTAAGCATTAAAGTTGATAAACATGGTCTAGACATATTCAAACCATACAAATCATGTATCTACCCCTAACCCCTAAACTATGTCTTATGAAGTCAAGCATGAAGAGAAGTGGTTTTGGGTTTCAAACATGGAAATTTCAAAAACCTCCCAAAAACTTCATTTTAGAGTGACTAATTAAGAAGGACACATGCTTCCCTTTTCATTTTCATGTTTTAAACTTGTTTAAATCTTGGTCAAACCTAGGATTTGATAAACATGGTCTAGACATATTCAAACCAGACAAATCATGTATCTACCCCCTATCGACCCTAAACTTCGTCTTATGAAGTCAAGCATGAAGAGAAGTGGTTTTGGGTTTCAAACATGGAAATTTCAAAACCTCCCAAAATTAAAGCTTCATTTTAGAGTGACTAGTTAAGAAGGATCCAGGCTTACCTTTTCATTTTCATGTTTTAAACTTGTTTAAATCTTGTTCAAACCTAGGATTTGACCAATATTCAAATGGGCATAAAATAAAAAATAAATAAAATAAAAAACCAAAGCACATAGTCTTCTTATGTCATATAGTAAGCATTCAAGTTCATAAACAAGGTCTAGACATATTCAAACCAGACAAATCATGTACCCCCTAACCCTAAACTTTGTCTTAATTATATATGAAGTCAAGCATGAAGCAGAGAAGTGTGGTTTTGGGTTTCAAACATGGAAATTTCAAAAACCTCCCAAAAAGCTTCATTTTAATTAGACTGGCTGGTTAATTAAGAAGGATCCATGATTAATTACCTTTTCATTGTCATGTTTTAAACTTGTTTAAATCTTGGTCGAACCTAGGATTTGACCAAGATTCAAATGGGCATAAAAATTCAGAAAAAATCGAAAGAATGAAAAACCAAAGCACATAGCCTTCTTATGTCATATAGTAAGCATTCAAGTTGATAAACATGGTCTAGACATATTCAAACCAGAAAAATCATGTATCTACCCCTAACCCTAAACTCTGTCTTATGAAGTCAAGCATGAAAAGAAGTACGGTGGTTTTGGGTTTCAAACATGGTAAATTCAAGAACCTCCCAAAAGCTTCATTTTAGAGTTACTAAGAGAAAGATCCAGACTTAATTACCTTATCATTTTCACATGTTAAACTTGTTTAAATCTTGCTCAACAAACCTAGGATTTTACCAAGATTCTCAAATGGGCATAAAAATCAAAAAATGAAATACCAATGCACATAGTCCTCTTATGTCATATAGCTAGTAAGCATTCAAGTTGATAAACAAGGTCTAGACATATTCAAACAAGACAAATCATGTATCTACCCCCTATCGACCCTAAACTTCGTCTTATGAAGTCAAGCATGAAGAGAAGTGGTTTTGGGTTTCAAACATGGAAATTTCAAAAACCTCCCAAAATTCAGCTTCATTTTAGAGCGACTAAGAAGGATCGATGCTTACCTTTTCATTTCCATGTTTTAAACTTGTTTAAATCTTGGTCAAATCTAGGATTTGACCAAGATTCAAATGGGCATAAAATAAAAAAACCGAAAAATGAAAAACCAAAGCGCACATAGTCTTCTTATATGTCATATAGTAAGCATTAAAGTTGATAAACAAGGTCTAGACATATTCAAACTAGCTAGACAAATCATGTATCTACCCCCTAAAACCCCTAAATTAAACTGTCTTATGACGAAGTCAAGCATGAAGATAAGTGGTTTTAGGTTTCAAACATGGAAATTTCAAAAACCTCCCAAAATTCAGCTTCATTTTAGAGCGACTAAGAAGGATCGATGCTTTTACCTTTTCATTTCCATGTTTTAAACTTATTTAAATCTTGGTCAAACCTAGGATTTGACCAAGATTCAAATGGGCATAAAAATTCAGACAAAAAATCTAAAGAATGAAAAACCAAAGCACATAGCCTTCTTAATTATGTCATATAGTAAACACTCAAGTTGATAAACAAGGTCTAGACATATTCAAACCAGAAAAATCATGTGTATATCTACCCCTACCCCTAAACTCTGTCTTATGAAGTCAATCATGAAGAGAATTGGTTTTGGGTTTCAAACATGGAAATTTCAAGTACGTCCCAAAAGCTTCATATATTTTAGAGTGACTAATTAAGAAGGATCTTGGATTACGTTTTCATTTTCATGCTTGAAACTTGTTTAAATCTTGGTTGAACCTAGGATTTGACCAGAATCAAATGTGCATAAAATTCTTAAAAAATAGAAAAATGAAAAACAAAAGCACATGGTCTTCTTATGTCATATAGTAAGCATTCAAGTTGATAAACAAGGTTTAGACATATTCAAACCAGACAAATCATGTATCTACCCCTAACCCTAAACTCGGTCTTATGAAGTCTAGCATGAGGAGAAGTCGTTTTGGGTTTCAAACGTTTAAGCCAAAAGCCCCATTTCAAATATTTCAAACTTATTCAAATTTGGTTCAAATTTGAAAGACACACAAGTTATAGCACACATAGTGCATACATTCTCACACATACTGCACTAGATGCTAACCCGGCCTATAGTTTGAGGCCATTGGATGAGGTCGAAAAAAATCTTGGATTAGAAATGGGGTTGTTCGAACCTTGATCTGTAGTACTGGGCAAAACCCTAGTTTAACCTATTTAATTATAGATTCGTTGGTCGATTTTTCTACCTTTTTATTATTACTATGCAGCACATGTGTGTTTGCCCGTCGAGTGAAACTCGGAGGAAGAGGGATCACTCGGAAGGAGAGAAGAAGGGAGAGAATTATGGTGTCTCCCCTTTTCGGGTGATGATGTTGACTTTTGTGGTTTGTCAGTGAGCAGGTGGGGCGAGCGAGCGAGCGAGTCGAGCGAGGCCGAGAATGAGAGAGATTTGTTTTTTTTTTGAGAGGGACGACCGAAGGATCCAGAAGGACCCACAGACTTCCAATACGCATCCGATGCGTCTTCTCTTGACAAAGAAAATGGCTGGGAGTTTGCGTACCTATTGCACGTGACTTGTGCTCACTGAAGTGTGGGACCTCACGCATGGGCACCACACGTAAGTGACAGACCTGTTGGTGTAAAAACTCGGTTGATTATTATAGTGCATTAGAACAAAGTTTCCTATGGATTCAAGGGTAGGAAATCCAAGTTAACTCATTTACATGACATTATTTTTTCCATGAAGCAAAGTTAACGCACCTATCAATTGGTACATTTTGGAGTGACTAAGAAGGATCCAGGCTTACTTATTCGTTTTCACGTGTAAAACTTGTCTAAATCTTGGTCAAACAAAATTGGCAGAAAATTAAAAAAAACAGAAAAATGAAAAACCAAAGCACATAGTCTTCTTATGTCATGTACTAAGCATTAAAGTTGATAAACAAGGTCTAGACATATTCAAACCAGACTAATCATGTATCTACCCGCTAACCCCTAAACTATGTCTTAAGAAGTCAAGAATGAAGAGAAGTGGTTTTGGGTTTCAAACATGGACATTTCAAAAACCTCCCAAAACTTCATTTTAGGGTGAGTAAGAAGGATACAGGCTTCCCTTTTCATTTTCATGTTCTATACTTGTTTAAATCTTGGTCAAACCTAGGATTTGACCAAGATTCAAATGGGCACAAAAAAATAAATAAAAAGCACATAGTGTTCTTATGTCATATCGTAAGCATTCAAGTTGATAAACAAGGTCTAGATATATCCAAATTAACCAGACAAATCATGTATCTACCCCCTATCGACCCTAAACTTCGTCTTATGAAGTCAAGCATGAAGAGAAGTGGTTTTGGGTTTCAAACATGGAAATTTCAAAAACCTCCCAAAATTCAGCTTCATTTTAGAGCGACTAAGAAGGATCGATGCTTTACCTTTTCATTTCCATGTTTTAAACTTATTTAAATCTTGGTCAAACCTAGGATTTGACCAAGATTCAAATGGGCATAAAAATTCAGACAAAAAATCTAAAGAATGAAAAACCAAAGCACATAGCCTTCTTAATTATGTCATATAGTAAACACTCAAGTTGATAAACAAGGTCTAGACATATTCAAACCAGAAAAATCATGTGTATATCTACCCCTAACCCTAAACTCTGTCTTATGAAGTCAATCTCTAGGATTTGACCAAGATTCAAATGGGCATAAAATAAAAAAACAGAAAAATGAAAAACCAAAGCGCACATAGTCTTCTTATATGTCATATAGTAAGCATTAAAGTTGATAAACAAGGTCTGGACATATTCAAACTAGCTAGACAAATCATGTATCTACCCCCTAACCCCTAAACTCTGTCTTATGACGAAGTCAAGCATGAAGATAAGTGGTTTTGGGTTTCAAACATGGAAATTTCAAAAACCTCCCAAAAACTTCATTTTAGGGTGACTAAGAAGGATACAGGCTTCCATTTTCATTTCCATGTTCTATACTTGTTTAAATCTTGGTCAAACCTAGGATTTGACCAAGATTCAAATGTGCATCAAAATTTAAAAAAATCAGAAAAATGAAAAACCAAAGCACATAGTTTTCTTATGTCACATACATATATATAGTAAGCATTCAAAAGTTCATAAACAAGGTCTAGACATATTCAAACAAGACAAATCATGTACCCCTAACCCTAAACTTTGTCTTAATTATATATGAAGTCAAGCATGAAGCAGAGAAGTGTGGTTTTGGGTTTCAAACATGGAAATTTCAAAACCTCCCAAAAAGCTTCATTTTAATTAGACCGGCTGGTTAATTAAGAAGGATCCATGATTAATTACCTTTTCATTGTCATGTTTTAAACTTGTTTAAATCTTGGTCGAACCTAGGATTTGACCAAGATTCAAATGGGCATAAAAATTCAAAAAATCGAAAGAATGAAAAACCAAAGCACATAGCCTTCTTATGTCATATAGTAAGCATTCAAGTTGATAAACATGGTCTAGACATATTCAAACCAGAAAAATCATGTATCTACCCCTAACCCTAAACTCTGTCTTATGAAGTCAAGTGCTGGCGTGTAGTTGACGTGGGAGTTAGAAATCTTTGTGGTGTAACTTTTCTTGATCTCCCCGGCAACGGCGCCAGAAATTTAGCGATACGCGTGGATGCACACGTCCGTTGGGAACCCCAAGTGGAAGGTATGATGCGTATAGAAGCAAGTTTCCCTCAGTATGAAACCAAGGTTTAATCGAACCAGTAGGAGCCAAGAAGCACGTTGAAGGTTGATGGTCGCGAAATGTGATGCGGCGCAACACCAGGGATTCCGGCGCCAACTGCACAACACAACCAAGTACTTTGTCCCAACGAAACAGTGAGGTTGTCAATCTCACCGGCTTGCTGTAACAAAGGATTAAACGTATCGAGTGGAAGATGTTTGCAAAGAAAACACAATTGCAGTAGATTGTATGCTATGTAAAGAATAGGACCGGGTCCACAGTTCACTAGAGGTGTCTCTCCCATAAGATAAAGCATGTTGGGTGAACAAATTACAGTCGGGCAATTGACAAATAGAGAAAGGCATAACAATGCATATACATGACATGGTAAATATAGTGAGATTTAATCCGGCATTACGACAAAGAACATAGACCGCCATCCAACGCATCTATGCCTAAAAAGTCCACCTTAGTTATCATCCGAACCCCTCCGTATTAAGTTGCAAAGCAACAGACAATTGCATTAAGTATGGTGCGTAATGTAATCAATAACTACATCCTTAGACATAGCATCAATGTTTTATCCCTAGTGGCAACAGCACATCCACAACCTTAGAACTTTCTGTCACTGTCCCAGATTCAATGGAGGCATGAACCCACTATCGAGCATAAATACTCCCTCTTGGAGTTAAGAGTAAAAACTTGGCCAGAGCCTCTACTAATAACGGAGAGCATGCAAGATCATAAACAACACATGAACAATAGATTGATAATCACCATAATCATAGTACTCTCTATCCATCGGATCCCGACAAACACAACATATAGTATTACAGATAGATGATCTTGATCATGTTAGGCAGCTCACAAGATCTAACAATTAAGCACAACAAGGAGAAGACGACCATCTAGCTACTGCTATGGACCCATGGTCCAGGGGTGAACTACTCACTCATCACTCCGAGGCGACCATGGCGGTGTAGAGTCCTCGGGAGATGAATCCCCTCTCCGGCAGGGTGCCGGAGGCGATCTCCAGAATCCCCCGAGATGGGATTCGCGGCGGCGCGTCTCTGTAAGGTTTTCCGTATCGTGGCTCTCGGTCTGGGGTTTCGCGACGGAAGCTTTAAGTAGGCGGAGGGTCAACGCGAGGGGCACGGGGGGGCTGGTCGGCGCGGCCAGGGCCGGCCGCGCCCCCCCCCTCCTCGTGGCCCCACTTCGTTAGGTCTTCGGTCTTGGAAGCTTCGTGCAAAAATAGGACCCGGGCGAAAGTTACGTCCAATTCCGAGAATATTTCTTTACTAGGATTTCTGAAACCAAAAACAGCAGAAAACAGGCTGGCTCTTCGGCATCTTGTTAATAGGTTAGTTCCAGAAAATGCATAAATATGACATATAATGTGCATAAAACATGTAGATATCATCAATAAAGTAGCATGGAACATAAGAAATTATCGATACGTTGGAGACGTATCAGCATCCCCAAGCTTAGTTCTGCTCGTCCCGAGCAGGTAAAACGATAACAAAGATAATTTCTGAAGTGACATGCCATCATAATCTTGATCATACTATTTGTAACCATATGTAATGAATGCAGCGATCAAAGCAAAGGTAATGACATGAGTAAACAACTGAATCATAAAGCAAAGACTTTTCATGAATAGTACTTCAAGACAAGCATCAATAAGTCTTGCATAAGAGTTAACTCATAAAGCAATAAATCAAAGTAAAGGTGTTGAAACAACACATAAGAAGATTAAGTTTCAGCGGTTGCTTTCAACTTGTAACATGTATATCTCATGGATATTGTCAACATAAAGTAATATAACAAGTGCAATATGCAAATATGTAGGAATCAATGCACAGTTCACACAAGTGTTTGCTTCTTAAGGTGGAAGGAGATAGGTAAACTGACTCAACAATAAAAGTAAAAGAATGGTCCTTCGCAGAGGAAAGCATCGATTGCTGTATTTGTGCTAGAGCTTTTATTTTGAAAACATGAAACAATTTTGTCAACGGTAGTAATAAAGCATATGAGTTATGAAAATTATATTTTACAAGTTGCAAGCCTCACGCATAGTATACTAATAGTGCCCGCACCTTGTCCTACTTAACTTGGACTACCGGATCTTCGCATGCCATGTTTCAACCAAGTGTCACAAAGGGGTACCTCCATGCCGCCTGTACAAAGGTCCAAGGAGAATGCTCGCATTTCGGATTTCTCGCTTTTGATTATTCTCAACTTAGACATCCATACCGGGACAACATGGACAACAGATAATGGACTCCTCTTAAATGCATAAGCATGTAGCAAAGTTATTATTCTCATATGAGATTGAGGATATATGTCCAAAACTGAAACTTCCACCATGATTCATGGCTTTAGTTAGCGGCCCAATGTTCTTCTCTAACAATTTTGCATGCTCCAACCACCAAAATGATAGACCTTCAGACAAGACGGACATGCATAGCAACTCACATGATATTCAACAATAGTTGATGGCGTTCCCCAGATGGTTATCGCACAACAAGCAACTTAATAAGATATAAAGTGCATAAGTACATATTCAATACTACGATAGTTTTTAAGGCTATTTTGTCCCATGAGCTATATATTGCAAAGGTGAATGATGGAATTTTAAAGGTAGCACTCAAGCAATTTACTTTGGAATGGCGGAGAAATACCATGTAGTAGGTAGGTATGGTGGACACAAATGGCATAGTAGTTGGCTCAAGTATTTTGGATGCATGAGAAGTATTCCCTCTCGATACAAGGTTTAGGCTAGCAAGGTTATTTGAAGCAAACTCAAGGATGAACAAGTGCAGCAAAACTCACATAAAAGACATATTGTAAACATTATAAGACTCTACACCGTCTTCCTTGTTGTTCAAAACTCAATACTAGATATTATCTAGACCTTAGAGAAACCAAATATGCAAATCAAATTTTAGCAAGCTCTATGTATTTCTTCATTAATGGGTGCAAAGCATATGATGCAAGAGCTTAAACATGAGCACAACAATTGCCAAGTATCACATTATCCAAGACATTTTAGAATTACTACATGTAGCATTTTCCAATTCCAACCATGTAACAATTTAACGAAGAAGAAACTTCGCCTTGAACATTATGAGTAAAGCCTAAGGACACATGTGTCCATATGCAACAGCGGAGCGTGTCTCTCTCCCACAAAGTGAATGCTAGGATCCATCTTATTCAAACAAAAACAAAAACGAAAACAAACCGACGCTCCAAGTAAAGAACACCAGATGTGACTGAATAAAAATATAGTTTCAGGGGAGGAACCTGATGATGTTGTCGATGAAGAAGGGCATGCCTTGGGCATCCCCAAGCTTAGACGCTTGAGTCTTCTTAAAATATGCAGGGGTGAACCACGGGGCATCCCCAAGCTTAGAGCTTTCACTCCTCTTGATCATAGTATATCATTCTCCTCTCTTGACCCTTGAAAACTTCCTTCACACCAAACTTCAAGCAAACTCATTAGAGGGTTAGTGCATCATTAATAATTCACTCATTCAGAGGTGACACAATCATTATTTTCACTTCTGGACATTGCATAATGCTACTGGACATTAGTGGATCAAAGAAATAAATCCAACATAGCAAAAGAGGCAATGCGAAATAAAAGGCAGAATCTGTCAAAAACAGAACAGTCCGTAAAGACGAATTTATAAATGGCACCAGACTTGCTCAAATGGAAAAACTCAAAACTAATGAAAGTTGCGTACATATCTGAGGATCACGCTCGTAAATTGGCAGATTTTTTAGAATTTTCTACAGAGAATTATGCCCAGATTCGTGACAGACAGCAATGCTGTTTCTGCGCAGCGATCCCAAATATAACATCAACTTTGACATAGAAACTTTACTTGGCACAAAAACATGATAAGGAGAGGTTGCTACAGTAGTAAACAACTTCCAAGACTCAACAAAACAAAAAATTGCTGTAGGTAAAAACATGGGTTGTCTCCCATAAGCGCTTTTCTTTAACGCCTTTCAGCTAGGCGCAGAAAGTGCAAATCAAGTTTTATCAAGAGTAGAAGCATCAACATTATTATTTTTCATGCAAACACAACTTGTTGCAGAGGGTACTTTAGGTGCTCCATTATCTAAATTTTCTATGGTGGTGCTAGGGGTTTTAGCAATTTTAGGCCTATAGTAATTCTTTTGTTTAGGCACTTTAGAGGCATACATGAATTTTTGCTCTTTACCCACATAGGCTTTCTCATTATACTTGAGAGAAGAAAAGGTTGAACCCAAGGTTCCCATAGCTTTTTCAAGTTCATCAATCCTATTGGTTTGATTATCATGGATAACACAAGTTCCTAGGACACTAATTCTTTCATTAATTCCTCCTAGGGATTTATCAAGTTCATAAGTTTTGTCAAATAACATTCCCAATTTAGTTTCAACACTTGGAAAATTTTTCTCTATGGTTTCCAATTTTTTCATAACATCCTCAAGAGAGATTTCAATTTTAACTTCATTAACAGGTGGTATTCCAACTAGACTCTCAATGATGCAACTAGCTTCTAAAGCGGGAGTACCTAGGAAATTACCTCCCGAAAGAGTATCAAGAACATATCTATTCCAACTAGACAAACCAACATAAAAGTTCCTAAGAAGGATAGTGGTGGAGTGTTTCTTAATGCACCTTTGATGAGCATTACTAATTCTATACCAAGCATCTTTAAAACTTTCTCCACCTTGTTGCTTAAAAGAACGAACTTCAACTTCAGGATTACTCATTTTAGTAGCAGTAAAATAAAATAAACTAGATAGAGTAAATGCAAGTAATTAATTTTTTTGTGTTTTCGATATAGAGAGCAAGACAGTAAATAAAGTAAAACTAGCAACTAATTTTTTTATATTTTGATTTAGTGCAGCAAACAAAGTAGTAAATAAAATAAAGCAAGACAAAAACAAAGTAAAGAGATTGAGAAGTGGAGACTCCCCTTGCAGCGTGTCTTGATCTCCCCGGCAACGGCGCCAGAAATTTATTTGCTGGCGTGTAGTTGACGTGGGAGTTAGAAATCTTTGTGGTGTAACTTTTCTTGATCTCCCCGGCAACGACGCCAGAAATTTAGCTTGATACGCGTGGATGCACACGTCCGTTGGGAACCCCAAGTGGAAGGTATGATGCGTATAGAAGCAAGTTTCCCTCAGTATGAAACCAAGGTTTAATCGAACCAGTAGGAGCCAAGAAGCACGTTGAAGGTTGATGGTCGCGAAATGTGATGCGGCGCAACACCAGGGATTCCGGCGCCAACTAGGAACCTGCACAACACAACCCAAGTACTTTGTCCCAACGAAACAGTGAGGTTGTCAATCTCACCGGCTTGCTGTAACAAAGGATTAAACGTATCGAGTGGAAGATGTTTGCAAAGAAAACAGTAAAACAATTGCAGTAGATTGTATGCTATGTAAAGAATAGGACCGGGGTCCACAGTTCACTAGAGGTGTCTCTCCCATAAGATAAAGCATGTTGGGTGAACAAATTACAGTCGGGCAATTGACAAATAGAGAAAGGCATAACAATGCATATACATGACATGGTAAATATAGTGAGATTTAATCCGGGCATTACGACAAAGAACATAGACCGCCATCCAACTGCATCTATGCCTAAAAAGTCCACCTTCAGGTTATCATCCGAACCCCTCCAGTATTAAGTTGCAAAGCAACAGACAATTGCATTAAGTATGGTGCGTAATGTAATCAATAACTACATCCTTAGACATAGCATCAATGTTTTATCCCTAGTGGCAACAGCACATCCACAACCTTAGAACTTTCTGTCACTGTCCCAGATTCAATGGAGGCATGAACCCACTATCGAGCATAAATACTCCCTCTTGGAGTTAAGAGTAAAAACTTGGCCAGAGCCTCTACTAATAACGGAGAGCATGCAAGATCATAAACAACACATGAACAATAGATTGATAATCACCATAATCATAGTACTCTCTATCCATCGGATCCCGACAAACACAACATATAGTATTACAGATAGATGATCTTGATCATGTTAGGCAGCTCACAAGATCTAACAATTAAGCACAACAAGGAGAAGACGACCATCTAGCTACTGCTATGGACCCATGGTCCAGGGGTGAACTACTCACTCATCACTCCGGAGGCGACCATGGCGGTGTAGAGTCCTCCGGGAGATGAATCCCCTCTCCGGCAGGGTGCCGGAGGCGATCTCCAATCCCCCGAGATGGGATTCGCGGCGGCGTCTCTGTGTTTTCCGTATCGTGGCTCTCGGTACTGGGGGTTTCGCGACGGAAGCTTTAAGTAGGCGGAGGGTGCGAGGGCCACACGAGGGGCCCGGGGCTAGGTCGGCGCGGCCAGGGCCTGGGCCGCGCCGGCCACCCCTGGCCTCCTCGTGGCCCCACTTCGTTAGGTCTTCGGTCTTCTGGAAGCTTCGTGCAAAAATAGGACCCTGGGCGAAAGTTTCGTCCAATTCGAGAATATTTCTTTACTAGGATTTCTGAAACCAAAAACAACAGAAAACAAACTGGCTCTTCGGCATCTTGTTAATAGGTTAGTTCCAGAAAATGCATAAATATGACATATAATGTGCATAAAACATGTAGATATCATCAATAAAGTAGCATGGAACATAAGAAATTATCGATACGTTGGAGACGTATCATCAAGCATGAAAAGAAGTACGGTGGTTTTGGGTTTCAAACATGGTAAATTCAAGAACCTCCCAAAAGCTTCATTTTAGAGTTACTAAGAGAAAGATCCAGACTTAATTACCTTATCATTTTCACATGTTAAACTTGTTTAAATCTTGCTCAACAAACCTAGGATTTTACCAAGATTCTCAAATGGGCATAAAAATCAAAAAATGAAATACCAATGCACATAGTCCTCTTATGTCATATAGCTAGTAAGCATTCAAGTTGATAAACAAGGTCTAGACATATTCAAACAAGACAAATCATGTATCTACCCCCTATCGACCCTAAACTTCGTCTTATGAAGTCAAGCATGAAGAGAAGTGGTTTTGGGTTTCAAACATGGAAATTTCAAAAACCTCCCAAAATTCAGCTTCATTTTAGAGCGACTAAGAAGGATCGATGCTTACCTTTTCATTTCCATGTTTTAAACTTGTTTAAATCTTGGTCAAATCTAGGATTTGACCAAGATTCAAATGGGCATAAAATAAAAAAACCGAAAAATGAAAAACCAAAGCGCACATAGTCTTCTTATATGTCATATAGTAAGCATTAAAGTTGATAAACAAGGTCTAGACATATTCAAACTAGCTAGACAAATCATGTATCTACCCCCTAAAACCCCTAAACTCTGTCTTATGACGAAGTCAAGCATGAAGATAAGTGGTTTTAGGTTTCAAACATGGAAATTTCAAAAACCTCCCAAAATTCAGCTTCATTTTAGAGCGACTAAGAAGGATCGATGCTTTTACCTTTTCATTTCCATGTTTTAAACTTATTTAAATCTTGGTCAAACCTAGGATTTGACCAAGATTCAAATGGGCATAAAAATTCAGACAAAAAATCTAAAGAATGAAAAACCAAAGCACATAGCCTTCTTAATTATGTCATATAGTAAACACTCAAGTTGATAAACAAGGTCTAGACATATTCAAACCAGAAAAATCATGTGTATATCTACCCCTAACCCTAAACTCTGTCTTATGAAGTCAATCATGAAGAGAATTGGTTTTGGGTTTCAAACATGGAAATTTCAAGTACGTCCCAAAAGCTTCATATATTTTAGAGTGACTAATTAAGAAGGATCTTGGATTACGTTTTCATTTTCATGCTTGAAACTTGTTTAAATCTTGGTTGAACCTAGGATTTGACCAGAATCAAATGTGCATAAAATTCTTAAAAAAATAGAAAAATGAAAAACAAAAGCACATGGTCTTCTTATGTCATATAGTAAGCATTCAAGTTGATAAACAAGGTTTAGACATATTCAAACCAGACAAATCATGTATCTACCCCCTAACCCTAAACTCGGTCTTATGAAGTCTAGCATGAGGAGAAGTCGTTTTGGGTTTCAAACGTTTAAGCCAAAAGCCCCATTTCAAATATTTCAAACTTATTCAAATTTGGTTCAAATTTGAAAGACACACAAGTTATAGCACACATAGTGCATACATTCTCACACATACTGCACTAGATGCTAACCCGGCCTATAGTTTGAGGCCATTGGATGAGGTCGAAAAAAATCTTGGATTAGAAATGGGGTTGTTCGAACCCCGTAGTTGGATTTTTTGAACCTTGATCTGTAGTACTGGGCAAAACCCTAGTTTAACCTATTTAATTATAGATTCGTTGGTCGATTTTTCTACCTTTTTATTATTACTATGCAGCACATGTGTGTTTGCCCGTCGAGTGAAACTCGGAGGAAGAGGGATCACTCGGAAGGAGAGAAGAAGGGAGAGAATTATGTCTCCCCTTTTTCGGGTGATGATGTTGACTTTTGTGCAGGGTTTGTCAGTGAGCAGGAGGTGCGAGCGAGTCGAGAGCGAGGCCGAGAATGAGAGAGATTTGTTTTTTTTTAGAGGGACGACCGAAGGATCCAGAAGGACCCACAGACTTCCAATACGCATCCTGATGCGTCTTCTCTTGACAAAGAAAATGGCTGGGAGTTTGCGTACCTATTGCACGTGACTTGTGCTCACTGAAGTGTGGGACCTCACGCATGGGCACCACACGTAAGTGACAGACCTGTTGGTGTAAAAACTCGGTTGATTATTATAGTGCATTAGAACAAAGTTTCCTATGGATTCAAGGGTAGGAAATCCAAGTTAACTCATTTACATGACATTATTTTTTCCATGAAGCAAAGTTAACGCACCTATCAATTGGTACATTTTGGAGTGACTAAGAAGGATCCAGGCTTACTTATTCGTTTTCACGTGTAAAACTTGTCTAAATCTTGGTCAAACAAAATTGGCAGAAAATTCAAAAAAAAAACAGAAAAATGAAAAACCAAAGCACATAGTCTTCTTATGTCATGTAGTAAGCATTAAAGTTGATAAACAAGGTCTAGACATATTCAAACCAGACTAATCATGTATCTACCCGCTAACCCCTAAACTATGTCTTAAGAAGTCAAGAATGAAGAGAAGTGGTTTTGGGTTTCAAACATGGACATTTCAAAAACCTCCCAAAACTTCATTTTAGGGTGAGTAAGAAGGATACAGGCTTCCCTTTTCATTTTCATGTTCTATACTTGTTTAAATCTTGGTCAAACCTAGGATTTGACCAAGATTCAAATGGGCAAAAAAAAATAAAAAGCACATAGTGTTCTTATGTCATATCGTAAGCATTCAAGTTGATAAACAAGGTCTAGATATATCCAAATTAACCAGACAAATCATGTATCTACCCCCTATCGACCCTAAACTTCGTCTTATGAAGTCAAGCATGAAGAGAAGTGGTTTTGGGTTTCAAACATGGAAATTTCAAAAACCTCCCAAAATTCAGCTTCATTTTAGAGCGACTAAGAAGGATCGATGCTTTACCTTTTCATTTCCATGTTTTAAACTTATTTAAATCTTGGTCAAACCTAGGATTTGACCAAGATTCAAATGGGCATAAAAATTCAGACAAAAAATCTAAAGAATGAAAAACCAAAGCACATATAGCCTTCTTAATTATGTCATATAGTAAACACTCAAGTTGATAAACAAGGTCTAGACATATTCAAACCAGAAAAATCATGTGTATATCTACCCCTAACCCTAAACTCTGTCTTATGAAGTCAATCTCTAGGATTTGACCAAGATTCAAATGGGCATAAAATAAAAAAACAGAAAAATGAAAAACCAAAGCGCACATAGTCTTCTTATATGTCATATAGTAAGCATTAAAGTTGATAAACAAGGTCTGGACATATTCAAACTAGCTAGACAAATCATGTATCTACCCCTAACCCCTAAACTCTGTCTTATGACGAAGTCAAGCATGAAGATAAGTGGTTTTGGGTTTCAAACATGGAAATTTCAAAAACCTCCCAAAAACTTCATTTTAGGGTGACTAAGAAGGATACAGGCTTCCATTTTCATTTCCATGTTCTATACTTGTTTAAATCTTGGTCAAACCTAGGATTTGACCAAGATTCAAATGTGCATCAAAATTCCAAAAAAATCAGAAAAATGAAAAACCAAAGCACATAGTTTTCTTATGTCACATACATATATATAGTAAGCATTCAAAAGTTCATAAACAAGGTCTAGACATATTCAAACCAGACAAATCATGTACCCCCTAACCCTAAACTTTGTCTTAATTATATATGAAGTCAAGCATGAAGCAGAGAAGTGTGGTTTTGGGTTTCAAACATGGAAATTTCAAAAACCTCCCAAAAAGCTTCATTTTAATTAGACTGGCTGGTTAATTAAGAAGGATCCATGATTAATTACCTTTTCATTGTCATGTTTTAAACTTGTTTAAATCTTGGTCGAACCTAGGATTTGACCAAGATTCAAATGGGCATAAAAATTCAGAAAAAAATCGAAAGAATGAAAAACCAAAGCACATAGCCTTCTTATGTCATATAGTAAGCATTCAAGTTGATAAACATGGTCTAGACATATTCAAACCAGAAAAATCATGTATCTACCCCTAACCCTAAACTCTGTCTTATGAAGTCAAGCATGAAAAGAAGTACGGTGGTTTTGGGTTTCAAACATGGTAAATTCAAGAACCTCCCAAAAGCTTCATTTTAGAGTTACTAAGAGAAAGATCCAGACTTAATTACCTTATCATTTTCACATGTTAAACTTGTTTAAATCTTGCTCAACAAACCTAGGATTTTACCAAGATTCTCAAATGGGCATAAAAATCAAAAAATGAAATACCAATGCACATAGTCCTCTTATGTCATATAGCTAGTAAGCATTCAAGTTGATAAACAAGGTCTAGACATATTCAAACAAGACAAATCATGTATCTACCCCCTATCGACCCTAAACTTCGTCTTATGAAGTCAAGCATGAAGAGAAGTGGTTTTGGGTTTCAAACATGGAAATTTCAAAAACCTCCCAAAATTCAGCTTCATTTTAGAGCGACTAAGAAGGATCGATGCTTACCTTTTCATTTCCATGTTTTAAACTTGTTTAAATCTTGGTCAAATCTAGGATTTGACCAAGATTCAAATGGGCATAAAATAAAAAAACCGAAAAATGAAAAACCAAAGCGCACATAGTCTTCTTATATGTCATATAGTAAGCATTAAAGTTGATAAACAAGGTCTAGACATATTCAAACTAGCTAGACAAATCATGTATCTACCCCCTAAAACCCCTAAACTCTGTCTTATGACGAAGTCAAGCATGAAGATAAGTGGTTTTAGGTTTCAAACATGGAAATTTCAAAAACCTCCCAAAATTCAGCTTCATTTTAGAGCGACTAAGAAGGATCGATGCTTTTACCTTTTCATTTCCATGTTTTAAACTTATTTAAATCTTGGTCAAACCTAGGATTTGACCAAGATTCAAATGGGCATAAAAATTCAGACAAAAAATCTAAAGAATGAAAAACCAAAGCACATAGCCTTCTTAATTATGTCATATAGTAAACACTCAAGTTGATAAACAAGGTCTAGACATATTCAAACCAGAAAAATCATGTGTATATCTACCCCTAACCCTAAACTCTGTCTTATGAAGTCAATCATGAAGAGAATTGGTTTTGGGTTTCAAACATGGAAATTTCAAGTACGTCCCAAAAGCTTCATATATTTTAGAGTGACTAATTAAGAAGGATCTTGGATTACGTTTTCATTTTCATGCTTGAAACTTGTTTAAATCTTGGTTGAACCTAGGATTTGACCAGAATCAAATGTGCATAAAATTCTTAAAAAAATAGAAAAATGAAAAACAAAAGCACATGGTCTTCTTATGTCATATAGTAAGCATTCAAGTTGATAAACAAGGTTTAGACATATTCAAACCAGACAAATCATGTATCTACCCCCTAACCCTAAACTCGGTCTTATGAAGTCTAGCATGAGGAGAAGTCGTTTTGGGTTTCAAACGTTTAAGCCAAAAGCCCCATTTCAAATATTTCAAACTTATTCAAATTTGGTTCAAATTTGAAAGACACACAAGTTATAGCACACATAGTGCATACATTCTCACACATACTGCACTAGATGCTAACCCGGCCTATAGTTTGAGGCCATTGGATGAGGTCGAAAAAAATCTTGGATTAGAAATGGGGTTGTTCGAACCCCGTAGTTGGATTTTTTGAACCTTGATCTGTAGTACTGGGCAAAACCCTAGTTTAACCTATTTAATTATAGATTCGTAGGTCGATTTTTCTACCTTTTTATTATTACTATGCAGCACATGTGTGTTTGCCCGTCGAGTGAAACTCGGAGGAAGAGGGATCACTCGGAAGGAGAGAAGAAGGGAGAGAATTATGGTGTCTCCCCTTTTTCGGGTGATGATGTTGACTTTTGTGCAGGGTTTGTCAGTGAGCAGGAGGTGCGAGCGAGCGAGCGAGTCGAGCGAGGCCGAGAATGAGAGAGATTTGTTTTTTTTGAGAGGGACGACCGAAGGAGAAGGACCCACAGACTTCCAATACGCATCCTGATGCGTCTTCTCTTGACAAAGAAAATGGTGGGAGTTTGCGTATTGCACGTGACTTGTGCTCATGAAGTGTGGGACCTCACGCATGGGCACCACACGTAAGTGACAGACCTGTTGGTGTAAAAACTCGGTTGATTATTATAGTGCATTAGAACAAAGTTTCCTATGGATTCAAGGGTAGGAAATCCAAGTTAACTCATTTACATGACATTATTTTTTCCATGAAGCAAAGTTAACGCACCTATCAATTGGTACATTTTGGAGTGACTAAGAAGGATCCAGGCTTACTTATTCGTTTTCACGTGTAAAACTTGTCTAAATCTTGGTCAAACAAAATTGGCAGAAAATTCAAAAAAAACAGAAAAATGAAAAACCAAAGCACATAGTCTTCTTATGTCATGTAGTAAGCATTAAAGTTGATAAACAAGGTCTAGACATATTCAAACCATACTAATCATGTATCTACCCGCTAACCCCTAAACTATGTCTTAAGAAGTCAAGAATGAAGAGAAGTGGTTTTGGGTTTCAAACATGGACATTTCAAAAACCTCCCAAAACTTCATTTTAGGGTGAGTAAGAAGGATACAGGCTTCCCTTTTCATTTTCATGTTCTATACTTGTTTAAATCTTGGTCAAACCTAGGATTTGACCAAGATTCAAATGGGCACAAAAAAATAAAAAAAGCACATAGTGTTCTTATGTCATATCGTAAGCATTCAAGTTGATAAACAAGGTCTAGATATATCCAAATTAACCAGACAAATCATGTATCTACCCCCTATCGACCCTAAACTTCGTCTTATGAAGTCAAGCATGAAGAGAAGTGGTTTTGGGTTTCAAACATGGAAATTTCAAAAACCTCCCAAAATTCAGCTTCATTTTAGAGCGACTAAGAAGGATCGATGCTTTACCTTTTCATTTCCATGTTTTAAACTTATTTAAATCTTGGTCAAACCTAGGATTTGACCAAGATTCAAATGGGCATAAAAATTCAGACAAAAAATCTAAAGAATGAAAAACCAAAGCACATAGCCTTCTTAATTATGTCATATAGTAAACACTCAAGTTGATAAACAAGGTCTAGACATATTCAAACCAGAAAAATCATGTGTATATCTACCCCTAACCCTAAACTCTGTATTATGAAGTCAATCTCTAGGATTTGACCAAGATTCAAATGGGCATAAAATAAAAAAACAGAAAAATGAAAAACCAAAGCGCACATAGTCTTCTTATATGTCATATAGTAAGCATTAAAGTTGATAAACAAGGTCTGGACATATTCAAACTAGCTAGACAAATCATGTATCTACCCCCTAACCCCTAAACTCTGTCTTATGACGAAGTCAAGCATGAAGATAAGTGGTTTTGGGTTTCAAACATGGAAATTTCAAAAACCTCCCAAAAACTTCATTTTAGGGTGACTAAGAAGGATACAGGCTTCCATTTTCATTTCCATGTTCTATACTTGTTTAAATCTTGGTCAAACCTAGGATTTGACCAAGATTCAAATGTGCATCAAAATTCCAAAAAAATCAGAAAAATGAAAAACCAAAGCACATAGTTTTCTTATGTCACATACATATATATAGTAAGCATTCAAAAGTTCATAAACAAGGTCTAGACATATTCAAACCAGACAAATCATGTACCCCCTAACCCTAAACTTTGTCTTAATTATATATGAAGTCAAGCATGAAGCAGAGAAGTGTGGTTTTGGGTTTCAAACATGGAAATTTCAAAAACCTCCCAAAAAGCTTCATTTTAATTAGACTGGCTGGTTAATTAAGAAGGATCCATGATTAATTACCTTTTCATTGTCATGTTTTAAACTTGTTTAAATCTTGGTCGAACCTAGGATTTGACCAAGATTCAAATGGGCATAAAAATTCAGAAAAAATCGAAAGAATGAAAAACCAAAGCACATAGCCTTCTTATGTCATATAGTAAGCATTCAAGTTGATAAACATGGTCTAGACATATTCAAACCAGAAAAATCATGTATCTACCCCTAACCCTAAACTCTGTCTTATGAAGTCAAGCATGAAAAGAAGTACGGTGGTTTTGGGTTTCAAACATGGTAAATTCAAGAACCTCCCAAAAGCTTCATTTTAGAGTTACTAAGAGAAAGATCCAGACTTAATTACCTTATCATTTTCACATGTTAAACTTGTTTAAATCTTGCTCAACAAACCTAGGATTTTACCAAGATTCTCAAATGGGCATAAAAATCAAAAAATGAAATACCAATGCACATAGTCCTCTTATGTCATATAGCTAGTAAGCATTCAAGTTGATAAACAAGGTCTAGACATATTCAAACAAGACAAATCATGTATCTACCCCCTATCGACCCTAAACTTCGTCTTATGAAGTCAAGCATGAAGAGAAGTGGTTTTGGGTTTCAAACATGGAAATTTCAAAAACCTCCCAAAATTCAGCTTCATTTTAGAGCGACTAAGAAGGATCGATGCTTACCTTTTCATTTCCATGTTTTAAACTTGTTTAAATCTTGGTCAAATCTAGGATTTGACCAAGATTCAAATGGGCATAAAATAAAAAAACCGAAAAATGAAAAACCAAAGCGCACATAGTCTTCTTATATGTCATATAGTAAGCATTAAAGTTGATAAACAAGGTCTAGACATATTCAAACTAGCTAGACAAATCATGTATCTACCCCCTAAAACCCCTAAACTCTGTCTTATGACGAAGTCAAGCATGAAGATAAGTGGTTTTAGGTTTCAAACATGGAAATTTCAAAAACCTTCCAAAAACTTCATTTTAGGGTGACTAATTAAGAAGGATACATGCTTCCCTTTTCATTTTCATGTTCTATATATACTTGTTTAAATCTTGGTCAAACCTAGCTAGGATTTGACCAAGATTCAAATGTGCATCAAAATTCCAAAAAATATCAGAAAAATGAAAAACCAAAGCACATAGTTTTCTTATGTCATATAGTAGCATTAAAGTTGATAAACAAGGTCTAGACATATTCAAACAAGAAAAATCATGTATCTACTCCCTAACCCTAAACTTTGTCTTATGTAGTCAAGCATGAAGAGAAGTGGTTTTGGGTTTCAAATATGGAAATTTCAAAAACCTACCAAAAGCTTCATTTTAGAGTGACTAAGAATGATCAATGCTTACCTTTTCATTTTCATATTTTAAACTTGTTTAAATCATTGTCAAACCAGGATTTGACCAAGATTTAAATGGGCATAAAATTAAAAAAATCAGAAAAATGAAAAACAAAAGCACATAGTCTTCTTATGTCACATATATATATAGTAAGAGCATTCAAAAGTTGACAAACAAGGTCTATACATATTCAAATAAGACAAATCATGTATCTACCCCTAACCCTAAACTCTGTCTTATGAAGTCAAGCATGAAGAGAAGTGGTTTTTGGTTTCAAACATGGAAATTTCAAAAACCTCCCAAAAGCTTCATTTTAGAGTGACTAAGAAGGATCCAGGCTTACCTTTTCATTTTCATGTTTTAAACTTGTTTAAATCTTGGTCAAACCTAGGATTTGACCAATATTAAAATGGGCATAAAATAAAAAAAAAACCAAAGCACATAGTCTTCTTATGTCATATAGTAAGCATTCAAGTTCATAAACAAGGTCTAGACATATTCAAACCAGACAAATCATGTATCTACCCCCTATCGACCCTAAACTTCGTCTTATGAAGTCAAGCATGAAGAGAAGTGATTTTGGGTTTCAAACATGGAAATTTCAAAAAACCAAAAGCTTCATTTTAGAGCGAGTAAGAAGGATCGATGCTTATCTTTTCATTTTCATGTTTTAAACTTATTTAAATCTTGGTCAAACCTAGGATTTGACCAAGATTCAAATGGGCATAAAAATTCAGACAAAAATCTAAAGAATGAAAAACCAAAGCACGTACATAGCCTTCTTAATTATGTCATATAGTAAACATTCAAGTTGATAAACAAGGTCTAGACATATTCAAACCAGAAAAATCGTGTATCTACCCCTAACCCTAATTAAACTCTGTCTTATGAAGTCAAGCATGAAGAAAAGTGGTTTTGAGTTTCAAGCATGCATGGAAATTTCGAGAACCTCCCAAAATAAAGCTTCATTTTAGAGTGACTACGAAGGATCCATGCTTACACCTTTTCATTTTCAAGTTTTAAACTTGTTTAAAACCTGGTCAAACCTGGGATTTGACCAAGATTCAAATGGGCATAAAATTCAAAAAAATAGATAAATGAAAAACCATAGCACATAGTCTTCTTATGTCATATAGTAAGCATTCAAGTGGATAAACAAGCTCTAGACATACTGAAACCAGACAAATCATGTATCTACCCCTATCCCTAAACTATGTCTTATGAAGTCTAGCATGAAAAGAAGTGGTTTTGGGTTTCAAACATGGAAATTTCAAAAACCTCCCAAAAGCTTCATTTTGGATTGACTAAGGAGGATCCAGGCTTACTTTTTCATTTTCATATTTTAAACTTGTTTAAATCTAGGTCAAACCTAGGATTTGACCAAGATTCAAATGGACATAAAAAATCAACAGTTTACAACAGCACACAAAATAAACATGAAATTACATCTAAATCCCTAACTTTTACATGGAGGACCCCAGGCTGAAAGCAAGAAATGCGATCGGGTCTTGAATCTTGATGCGTCTTCTCTTGACAAAGAAGATTGCTGGGAGTTTGCGTACGTACATCACGTCACTTGTGCTCACTGAAGTGTGGGACATGACGCATGCATGGGCAACACACGTAAGTGACATGGATTCAAGGGTAGGGAAGCCAAGAGAAAAAAACGAGAATTTGGACAAAAATAACCCAATCTTGCTAGTATGTCGAAAGTTTGTTTTTCCCAATCTTTTCGACTTTGGGTTATTTCTGTCTATTTTGCCGAAAAAACGAGGACAGAGACTGGAAACGGTGATGCATCTAGCTTCAGAGTACGTCAGATTAAGACTTCATGAGCAACACTAGTCTGACGTAAGTACAGTGTATACAGACAAGACAGGGACTAGACATTGCTACCCACGTCCCTCTGCGCCCCTTCAAAGAAATCATACTCCGTACTAGAATCTCGAAACGTAGGAATTAGTCTGACACGATTTCTGATTGTTTAATTCATAGGATTGCAATTTTCAGAATTCATTGACAATACATTTTTATACAAAAACAAAAAATCCTTCATTGTGTAACCGTATGTTACTACTAGTATTTCTTTTGGTTTTCACACGCAATCAAATGTTATTGGATCCAAATACCGTTGTTTCTCAATCCTATATATTTGGAGATGATCATCACTCTCTAATCATACAATTTTCATATTCCCGCACTTTGAAAATCTTGCGAATAATCAAAGCAGCCAAAATCTATGGTGTGTATTGTATATGTTTATGCCATGCTTAGTTTCATCGAATATTGTTTGGTTGCATCGCGGGGAAACCGCGTGAATTTAGATTAATTGTTGCATGTTTGTTTGTGGTGTGACCAACTGCTTTTGCAACGAAACAACCCCCCCACCATGTACGCATTGTTTGGGTCGCATGCATGATGTGTACAAAATGTTAAAATAGAAATAATGTAGGAATTGAATATGATTGCATGTTGAATTAATCCTATATGAGAGAAATCACACAAATTTGAATTGCATGTTCTTTGGTTGTAGTGCTACACAAAAAACACGTGAATTAGTATGAATTATCATGTATTCAAGAATCAAAGGAGCCACTGAGATTTGAATCCCACAAAATTTCTATGAATTTTCTTCGAACCAAACAAGCCCAACAAGATTCCAAAGGAATATAATACAACGAATCAAACAACTTCCGTTGTTGGAATATTTCCTTAGGACATCAATCCAATAGAAACTATATGATCCAGTTTCAGCGACAATCTGGTCGGTGTAGGCTCGAGGAGGCCAATTGTATATATATGTTTGGACCCGGTTGGTTGAGTGATCATGCTCGTGACATCCAGCCTGAAAGGTAAAATTCGGGCAAGGCCAGCGTGACGCCACAATACTTTTGAAATATTCAAAAGCGCGTAATATTTGTGAAATTTTAATAATAGCTACTACTTATGTGAATTTTTTTCGTTCATACGCTTATTGGGGGGTAGGCTAACCCTAATGGCCTCCTCAAGATCCCTACCTCTACCAAGGTTTCCCGAGTTCATCCACCTCGATGGGTTCCTTGCCACTTTCGACCATGTTGTGGGCATCATTTCGGGTTCCCGTACCACGGCCAGTCCTTTTCAGGAGTCCCGAACCCGATGCCATAATATTTGTTTGAAAAAAATTCAAGACCGCACAATATTTGTTGAAATAAATGAATAAGCATTTTTAAATAGCTAAATAAAAGAAGTACGAATTTTGAAAAATTTATTTTTTCTAAAACATTAATTGGAGCATTGACATGTTGAACCCACTTGTCGATTTTGCTATCAACATGACTAACTAGCTGATTAGATAACCAAGTGGTGAAATTTGCAACATATTAGACCACCACATGGTGGAAACTGCAAAAAAAATGTCCAAGTGGTGGTTTGTGCAACATATAGAGCAGTACAGTATATGGTAGTACAAGATGAAGAGGCCTCCAAGATGAATGTGCACTGCCGTGGGCCCGTGGTAATATATCATGATGATGGCAAAGGATCTTTTCTCTGCTGAAACTGTCCAGAGCTGATTTGATGAGACAAAATACAGCTCCACGGCGTGCAAGGACAGTATACAGTACATTAGCTTCTTCTCGGGTCACACGCCTTCACGACAGGTGCAGTAGTGCAGCAGAGACCAGAGAGAGAAGGCACGCCCGTAGTACTCGTATTATTGATTTCAATTCAAATTGTTTTTTTTGCCTGCTTCTCCGTCTTCTTCATCTCCATCTTCTCTGGCGACCCCGCCTACACCAGCAGCCCCTGCACCACCGCCGCCATGCCTTTTTCGGATCATCTCGAGCCACCTGTTTGATGGTACTAGTAGGAGTTGTGGACTTTTATCCATATCGCTCTACCAGCTGCCGCTCGCACTGTCCTCCAATACCTCATACCCAAACGCCAGCGTCCCACTCCCACACCCCCACACCCACTTGACCGCATCCTTCCAATGGCGAGATCGATCAATGAGAGTGGCAGTTCTTGGGTGTTTCCTGATGGCCCCCTTGAAGAAATCGCATCCCGATGCGATGTCATCACCGCCGCGAGCCTCGTCGGTTCATGCAAGTTTTATCATGATTCAGCAACACAAAGTGTAGCTCTGCCTGCATCTCAGCCGTTTGGCATGCCCTGTGTTCTTCATACTCACCAAACTGAGGTACCGCCCGCGCACAATCCCTTCTCCCGCGTCCACAAGTTCAAGCAGGAGGGTGCGCAGAAGGACAAGCAGCATGATGCAAAAGATCGCAAGGGTACCTTGTGCCAACTGACGCCGCTGGACAGGATCTCTTCCGATGCCGTGATTCCAGATGGTGGTACGGGCATGTGGGCAGGCGCGAATGGAGATTGGATCGCCCTTCTTGGCTTCCCCTGGAATTGGGAGCTTGTCAATGTGTACACTGGTCGCCGGATTCCTCTACCACCAATAAGTGAGTTTAAATCCACCCCGGATAAACTTGTGTTCGAGTCTAATGATCAACATCTTCAACTGCTGAAGATAGCTATTTGCCGAGTTCCAACAGCTGCTTCAAATTATACTAGTTTCTCTGTTCTTGCCATCTTCAACGCGGCAATTGCAGTCCTTCACTGTGCTTCTAGCAGATGGACAGTTCTTGACAACCAGTTCTTAGCGTACGGCTACTCCGATGCAATCATCCACAAGGGTATTGTATTTGCTGTAACTCAGACAGGCGAAGTTTATGCATGGAATCAACTTTCTTGGGGTAATTTTTCTCATCTCATATGATGTGTTTTCGCTATTACCTGCTAGTTTCAGATTTAGCTTTAGCCTTTTTCTTTTTGTTGTGCAGTTTTCGTGTCATGCCTGTACCTTTCCCCCTCTATATTCAATCAAAATCAGCAGCGATATGCCTTTGAGTCAAAATAAAGTACTCCCTCCGATCCAAATCAAATTGACTCAGCTTTGTCTAGCCAGTGCATCTAGCTAGACAAACTTGAGTCAATTAATTTGTGCATATCTAGCTAGACACATCCAGTTGAGTCAATTAATTTGGATCGGAGGCAGTATTTTAGCTACATCATTATTCATGTATGTAATGAACTAATCAAGTTTTGCTGAACTGACTTCAAGCTGTGCTTTCCTTTGCAAGGTCCTTTGTTGATCAGCACGGCACCTATTCCGCCAGAACTTGATGAACAAGGTCGGTACAATCTTGGCTCCTGGTGGTTAGCACGATCTCCTGATGGTTCTAGACTTTTTCTGGTCCATACCTGGGGCGTTACTGACGGGCGGGATTATACTGGACTGGTTCGGATTTTACCTGCTGCTGCTACCTCTGAGGGTCGTCATGGTCGCACTATTCGCGGGTATGGTAAGGGTTTACTTGGCTGCGAGGTGTACAGCATGGACACCAGTCAGTTGATGCCACCGAGGCCATGGAGGAGGATTATTTCCCTTGGATCATATTCTCTCTTCCTTGGAGTGAACTATCCGATTATCATTCCAGTAGAAGACGGGGCAGAACATGACCGTCCAAATATGGCGAGAAGCAACTCTGTTTACACATCGCACCATGCAGTAGGCCTTGCATATCCTCCTTCTCCAGAAATTTGCCGCTTCAGTTTGAATTCTGAAGACTGTACTGTTGGTTTCCAAACCAACATTAGATGGACATGGCGGCAGGTTCCGTTGTGGCTCATCCCAAGCTTCGCCAACGCCCGGCAATGGAACCTGCCTTCGCGTCACAGGTCCAGAAAGAAGGGCTGATGTACTTTATGTAATACTCGTGTTGTAATGCAAGATTTGTATCTGTTGAACTATTTCATTTGCATGTTTATCTCTACCTAGGCTACTCCCTTTCCGTAGTTGTGTTGTACTATCTGTTGAACTATTTCCTTTGCATGTTATCTCTACCTAGGCTACTCCTCCGTAGTTGTTAAATTGATGTAATGCTCCTACAATGCACGCTACACTGGGCGTGTGGCCTGTAATGTTATCAAACACCTTTTGTACTCGTTCTAGTAAGCATTTCACACTATAGCTCACATAATTAAAGTACTCCTACAACGTATTAGTTGAAAGATATCTCTCATAAGTAAGTACCCCTCTTTGAGCTTATGCGAAACATAAATGACTATTTTAGAAATATATACTCTCGACACAAGATTATATTAAAAACAATGGTACATAGTTCTATTAGAAAAAGAAAGTGTGAATAGTAGAATGATGGAGAAGTGTTTTTTGAGGTCTGTGCATAGCTAGTGTTCATGGTGCAAAAGCACTTAGACTAGTCACAATGGGAAGTATACTAGTCTATGATACAACACCTTCAATGCATAGTATCATGAATTAGTATCATGCAATGTTGCGAAAAACCAATTATTCATTTCTTTCCAAATAGACTAGCTTTGCGAGGATGACAAAACATTTCTTTATTGCCCTCTCGTATGAATCTCCTCCATACATCACCTCTCATACCGATTGAAAGCCATTCCAAATCGTTGGTTCAAGACCATGAATACCAAGCCAATTTTGTTAGCTAGTTGGACCACCCTCGGATTGAGAACCAACGGTTGAAAGAAAGGTGGGCGCCAACTCATATTTTTTTCTCGAGAGTCCGACACTTGATGTTGATTGCAAAGTTCACAAAGGCCAAAATTTTGACATCCTCTTTGTGCAAGTCTTGCCACCATCCAAACTCGGTTTTGAAGTACCAACCAAGAAAAAAAAAGCTTGCACTTTGGAGGACCCCATGGACCATGAAAATTTTGAAAAACTTCCAGTAAATCATGCATATTTCGATTTATATTTTGGTGAAGTTTCATTCGATTTGAATCATAGGTTTGTGAGCAAATATATATTTAGTTTAAACTAGTGCTCGAGTACGTAAGAATCTATTTAATCACAAGCTAGTCATCCGAATGGGATGAAATATTCATAGATTTTAAAACAAGGAATCTACATATTACTGGATTTTTTTTCAAAATTTTCTGAATAGTTTTTCTTTTTTAGCTTCGAAATAAGAGATAGTTTGGAACGTTGGATCTCAAATGGATGGTAGATGGTGGGACACAGTCACAATGTATCTTGGAAGCATCAAGTCACTGAAGCTCTGTCCGGTTTCCAAACCAAGCTAGGAAAGGCATTGAAAATGAAGTTCTGCTCTAAAACATTTCTCATTCCATTTTGGTGCTCGCGCGGTTGCATGCTGCCCACGTGTTAAGGTACGTGTCTCTGGCATGTAGAGAACTACGATTATTGGCGAAAAATATATCGAAATGGAAACTGTAAAAAAAAGCCCTCTCTGGTCAACCTGATGTGACGAGACATCACTGCACCAAACGTCGTCGCAAATTTATAGATGGGTGGCGTGCTAGTCTACCAACAGTCAAATCGGCGCCCAGTCGCAGCAGCAGCCTAGAGTACTACCTAGTTTTTGCCCCTTGCATGTCTATCATCTTCTTCTTCACCCCGTTACAAAAAAAAAATCTTCTTCTTCACCCTCCCAGAATCACGCGCACGCGCAGGATCTCGATCCCCACCACGCCGCATCACTAGTACTACTCCGTATACCTTTCTCTCCTTACCCCGGCCGGCCGCGCGCCGCATCGTTCCTTCCATAGCGCTCGCCCTCTCCTCCGAAAACCCCAAGCGCAGTTGCATCCGCCATCCACCTAAATCCATCTTCACGTGATGGATTATTCTAGGCTTTGCCGGGGCGGCGGGGACGGCCACTTGGAGGCTCTCACCGGCGACAACATCGACCTCATCGCTGCGCATCTGGACGTTACCTACACCGTCCGACTTGCTGCATGTTCCAGGGAGCTCTACGACATGATCAGCAAGGATGAAGGTAAGATGCACCATTGGGATGAACCCTGCCTGCTGATGCCTCCGCCTGCTTATTGGTTCGATGAACACTGGGACGTGGCGAGAACATCTCGTCTGCATGATACCGTGTACGACCTGGTGCCCCTCGACCATCCTCGCCGTTCTGTCGCCCTGCCGTTCATGCACGACAGAAAATGGCTTGGCGCGAACGGCGACTGGATCGCCGCCGCCGATCATCATGAGTGGTGCCTCGTGAACGTCTACACCGAGCGACATATCCCCCTTCCATCCCTACCTGATTCGAAGATCGATCATAGTAGTTTTTCATATCAACCTGCATACTCTTTTAACTGGGGTCCAGCAATTGATTTGTTGAAGATTGTAATCTGCCAAGTGCCCACAAAAGGTGGGAGGTACGCAGATTACAAGCTCATCGCCTTGTTCGACAAAACGATTTTCTACCTTGAAGGGGGTGGCGACTGGAGAATGCTGGAGGCCCTTACACCTGCACCTGATTATCCAAATTACTGTGATGCCATTGAACTCCGTGGCCACGTTTTTGCGGTGGACGAAACTGACGGCTCCACGTACTTCTGGGACACCGCAAATGGTATTTTTTCAGTCCTTATGTTGCATTGCATGATACACTGCCTTAACCAATGAAGTTATTCATGAACTACCTTGTTTATATTTTACCTTTCTTATATGACTTAATGATCACACCCCCTTTTGCTGAATATGAATGAACCGTTGCTTGCAATGAATTAGTAGTACTAATTAGTCACCAACAAACATAGTATGCTCAGTATGTGATTGCATTCCTGAATTAGTAACTCTACGCCACTGCAGAATATGGGTGTAATTAACCAGTATCTCAAAAGATAACGTGGCACTATGAAGGCACCCTTTTTGATAACCTTTTACACCCATTGTTTCATATATAACTAATTGATTTTGCCTCCAAAAGGAGGACGAGAGACCCCCGCCATCTGCATCAGAGAGATGCATAAGGACTTTCATAAGTATATGACTTAACGATCACATCCTTTATCTGAATATGAATGAACCGTTGCTTGCAATGAATTAGTACTAGTCAGTCATCAGCAAACATAGTATACTCCGTATGTGAATGCATTCCTGAATTAGTAACTCTATGCAACTGCAGAATATGGATGTAATTAACAAGTATCTCAAATGTTAACGTAGAAACAGAAAAATAGAAGAAAATCGTTTGTAATTACATGCGTAGCTTATATTTTCTAGAGATCGGGGAAAAAGCCTTGATTGGATGTACCTACATGCAGATCAAACGGTTCTTTGTTTATATCGGTGAACAATCTGCAGAATGGTATAATTAATTTTGTTTTTGATACATTTTTTCTCCCATTTTCTTGAATAGATTTCAGTTTCCCACAATTATCTTTCATTAGTGATTGTGACGTCCCCTCATTCAAAATAACTCAGGTTATCTTTTTCCTAATTCAGTGATATTTAAGTTTGAGTAAGTTTACGATTAATATCTACAACCTCATATATATATAAGATTTAGCACCTGCAGGCCTAACAAAGTTAGCTGCCTCTAGTCCCCTGTATAGTTCTTTCTTTTTGCTTTCTCAGTTTTTCGTAGCCTTGCTACAACCCTGTATGCTCTAATATATAATGATGCACGACTAGGCATGTGTTCGAGAAAAGAAAATCTAAATATCTTTTGTAATATATGAACCTATATTGATGTTTTAGATGTTGGTAGTATAATTTTCGATAAACTTGAACAGACTTAAATCAGTTTAACTTAGCACAACCATATAGCGTACCTTTTTTAGAACGCGAAAATGAGGTAAACAAATACCATGTGTACCCTTTACTATCAATAGTAGAGAAGAGATTATGAACCTTCAACTCTAAAATGCAAATTCTTCTACTGAATGGATAGCTGCATCTGATACCTATTTTGCAAATGTTACCAGACTTGGGGTTAGCTATAAAGAGCATTTCTTTCTTGTCAAGCTTCATGCACTACCAACACAACCAAAAGTCCGAACTGATCGCAAGGGCGGCAATCCACTTATACAATTCAACACCCCCCGTCACGTGTGATGGGAGACAAGTCAACATGTGGAAAGACTCAGAGGTATAGCTCAAGAGGCATATAAGTGGACTCCGAGGGGGCAACAACAATTTTAGGATAAATTGCGAAAGCCAGGACTCGAACTCGAGACCCTGGCTCTGACACCATGTCAAGCTTCATGGACTAGCCAACGCAACCAAAAGTCCGAACTGATGGAAAGGTCTAGGCAATCCACTTATACAGTTAAACATTTCTTACCCTTCGGGTGGTCACAGGGAAGCTCTCTAATAGATCACTTAAGACAAAGGGAATTAACTACAGCACAGGACTTAAACTTAAGATGATATATATTTGTCAAAATTTGAATGTATCTATATGCTTTCACTGTCTAGATACATCTGAATTTGGACAAATCTCAGACACTTTCGGTGGGACAGAGGTAGTATATAACTGTGTATACACTAACTAGTGTCTAGTTTTGGCGAAGTTTAGACTAGTTTCGTGGGATGGATGCAGTATAACTGATATATTGGACACTTGATTTGAACACATGAATGACCAATGTCCTTAGCTTACATAGTCGTATTTATACTGTGAGCATGAACGATGAACAATGCTGCTGTTTGAATATGGTTGCCAGTAACACCCTATTCGTCTCCATTTCTAATATTGCAGAAAACCTGATGCTCCCGTTTGTAATCCCGCCACCGGTGGTGGATGATCAGCAGTACGCGTGGTTCCTCGCTCCATCTGCTGATGGCAAGCGATTGATGATCATCCTTACAGTAAACAAGATTGGGATTGCCAATGCTGAAGTACCTCCTGACATTCCCTATGCTGCTAATGGGCTTCAGCTACGGCAGTATCCTCCTGTTGCCACCTACGTCTTTGAGCTGGATCCCTTATCTACTGCACGTGCAGGGGACTTTCTTTGGAGGCAGGTTAACAGCCTCAGCGACCACTCTCTGTTCCTCGGACTCAATTACCCAATCATTGCCAACCTGAAGAAGCGTGAATCCAAAGCTCCTGATGGCACATTGGTTCCATTCATGAGGAAAAACTGCGTCTACACAGCATACCGGAATATTCGTTATAATCAATACCCTAAAATTTTGCGCTGCAACCTCCAGCCAGATGAAGGTGAGACTGTGGGAGTTATCAGCCTTCCCAAGGATGGTTGGGATAGTGTCCGACAAGCGGCTATGTGGTTTAAGCCTGCTTTAAACATTGCCCGTTCGGTGTTACCTTTAAAAAAACAGTGACACTTTTTTATTATGCTTGAAGTGTTGAGAAGTAGTACACTGTTTTTAGTATGTACTAGTTTGAATCAGTTTATTTGAACACTGCCCTGCTTTTGTATTTCGTGTTGCCTTCATATTATAACCCATGCATGGCTGTTTTAGGATTGACTTTATTTCAGCACTATAATTACAATGTGTGTACGTCCTTTATAATATAGCCACCTCTTGTTGATCATAGTCATGAGAGGACCATTCCTATTTTTTTCGCCGCTAAAGGGTAAAGTACATCCACTGGCACGGGGGTGTGTTCGGTTCCACCCCATCCCCAAACCGAACATGCATCAACTACGAGCAAGGAAGTAGATGTGCGACCTAGGTGACTGTGCGGACCCCACATGTGAACCAAAGAAAAAAACATGTCAATACGGAACTGATGTACATACGACAACTCCTATATGATATGCGTATGTACGATTGAGCATCTGGAGGTGTGCTGCCACCTGCTTCCTCACACGAAGGGTTGGATCTTGTGTTTCGTACACGGATCGGACTGAAATTGTCGTGTGCATAGCAAGGTTCATGTCAATAAGGCTGAGTTTGGCATCTAAGTCTAGGCAACAAATACTTTTGGGTTCCAACGGCCATCTACAAGGTATTTGCTATAGGCCTACTTGCTCCGGCTGTCGAAGCCCAATAACTACAAATGGGCCTTTCTGCTCATGCAATGTTGGCCCTTTTCTAAAGAACCACAGATCCTATGATTGGCAAAAAACAAAAACACGGAGATTCTACATAAAAGTTGTTTGTATTTATTTTGAATTATTGGGTTGCAATTTTTGAAACTGCTCATGGCCAATATGAAAATCCTTGATCGCTCCATACCCACATAGATCACGGTATTTTCAAAAATTCATAAAGTGGATTTGAAATTTAAAACATATCCTAATAATTCCATGATTTATTCTATTAACTTGCAAGATCTTGGAGCGAAAGAGCTTGTATTAGTCTGCGAAAATAATACTGATAAACCTGTCGTTAACAAGAAATGAAGGTTTATCGTTCAGAGAGGATGCCATGTGGGACCCATGAGACAGTAGCGTCCTCAACGTTTCAAAGAAAAAGGCAAGTAGCCCGAAAATAGGGGTAAAAAATAAATCCTACAAAGGAAACATTTATAGTTCATAGAGGCTGACATGTGGGACCGATCTGCCAGCTGCATCCTCATCATTTCGAAGTCGGCAGGGATCAGAAGAAAAAGGCAAATAGCCAGAAATTAGGGGTAAAAAATAAATCCAAAAAGGAAACTTTTATTCTTAATAGAGGATGACATGTGGGACCGACCTGCCAGCAGCGTCCTCATCGTTTCAAAGGCCGCAGGGGATCAAAAGAAAAAGGCAAATAGCCAGAAATTAGGGGTAAAAAATAAATCCAACAAAGGAAAGGTTTATTGTTCATAGAGGCTGACATGTGGGACCCATGAGCCAGCGGCGACCTCAATTTCAAAGGCGGCATATGATCGAAAAGAAAAAGGCAAGTTAGCAAAAATCAGTGGGTAAAAAAAATCTAAGAAATGAAACTTTATTGTACAGTCCCAGTGTGTAAAAAAAAGGCAAATAGCCAGAAATTAGGGGTAAAAAATAAATCCAACAAAGGAAAGGTTTGTTGTTCATAGAGGCTGACATGTGGGACCCATGAGCCAGCGGCGACCTCAATTTCAAAGGCGGCATATGATCGAAAAGAAAAAGGCAAGTTAGCAAAAATCAGGGGGTAAAAAAATCTAAGAAAAGAAACTTTATTGTACATAGAGGATGACATGCGGGTCCCATGAGCCAGCACCTTACTCAACGTTTCAGAGGCGGCATGAGATCAAAAGAAAAAGGAAACTGACCAAATATCAGGAGCAAAAAATAATCCAAGAAAAGTAACTTTTATTGTACATAGAGGATGACATATGGGTCCCACTTATACAAGCTCTTTCGCTCCAAGATCTTGCAAGTTGATTGTACATAGAGGATGACATGCGGGCCCCATGTGTCAGCAGCTTAATCAATGTTTCCAAGGCGGCAGGGGATCAAAAGAAAAAAGGAAATAGCCAAAAATAAGAGGGTGAAAAAAAATCCAAGAAAAGAAACTTTTATAGTATAGAGGATGACATGTGGGTCCCATGAGCCAGCAGCTTCCTCAACGTTTCAGAGGCTGCATGAGATCGAAAGAAAAGGCAAGTGACCAAAAATAAGAGGGTAAAAAAAATCCAAGAAAAGAGACTTGATTGTACATAGAGGATGACATGCGGGTCCCATCAGTCAGCTTACTCAACGTTTCCAAGGCGGCAGGGGATCAAAAGAAAATGGAAATAGCTAAAGATCAGAGGGTGAAAAAAATCCAAGAAAAGAAACTTTTATAGTACATAGAGGATGACATGCGGGTCCCATGAGCCAGCAGGTTCCGCAACATTTTCAAAGGCGGCATGAGATCGAAAGAAAAAGGCAAGTGACCAAAAATCAGAGGGTGAAAAATAATCGAAGAAAAGAAACTTTTATTGTACATAGAGGATGACATGCTGTCCCATTTTGCAGCAGAGGTCCCAACGTTTCAAATGCGGCTTGAGATCAAAAGAAAAAGAAAGTAGCCAGAAATTAAAAAACTCAAGAAAAGAAAGTTGATTGTACATAGAGGATGACATGCGGGACCCACGAGTTAGCAGCTTACTCAACGTTTCCAAGCCAGGGATCAAAAGAAAAAATAGCCAAAAATCAGAGAGTGAAAAAAAACCCTAGAAAATAAACTTTTGTAGTACATAGAGGATGACATGCGGGTCCCATGAGCCCAGGTTCCTCAACGTTTCAAACGTGGCATGGGATCGAAAGAAAAGGCAAGTGACCAAATATCGAGCCAAAAATAATCCAAGAAAAGAAACTTGATTGTACATAGAGGATGACGTGCGGGTCCCATTTTGCAGCCGGTCCCAACGTTTCAATTGCGGCTTGAGATCAAAAGAAAAAAAGTAGCAGAAATTAGGGGTCAAAAAAACTCCAAGAAAGGAAAGCTTTATCGTTCATACAGGCTGACATGTGGGACCTATGAGCCAGCAGCTTACTCAACGTTTCAAAGGCGGCAGGGGATCAAAAGAAAAAGGAAATAGCCAAAAATCAGAGGGTGAAAAAAATCCAAGAAATCAAACTTTTATTGTACATAGAGGATGACATGCGGGTCCCATGAGCCAGCAGTTCCTCAACGTTTCAAACGTGGCATGAGATCGAAAGAAAAGGAAAGTGACCAAATATCAGGAGCCAAAAATAATCCAAGAAAGGAAACTTTATTGTACATAGAGGATGACATACGGGTCCCATTTGCAGCAGCGGTCTCAACGTTTCCAAGGTGGCACAGGACCAAAAGAAAAATGAAGTAGCCAGAAATCAGGGGGTGAAAAAAATCCAAGAAAAGAAAGATTTCAATTGGGCTGCATCTGGACATCTGGGCCTTCGAACTATCCTTCTGGGCCTTTTGATTCGTACAATTTCAGCCCACTCCAGAACATGGAAGTTCGGATTTTTCTCAAAAAAAACAGGAATGTCCTATGCTTCGCAAAAACAAAAAACAAGGAGATTCAAGATATAAGTTGTAAAAATAAAGATTTAATTTATCCGTTTGCAATAGCTCAGAGCGAAATACACTGTTTATTGTCTGCAAAATAATCAAGATATCACATGTTTCTTGTACGGGGAGGCTGACATCGGGACCCATGAGCCAGCAGCGTCGTTAACGTTTCAAAGGCAGTGGGTCGAAAATAAAAAAATAAAAAGTCAGTTGGTAAAAAAATCCAAGAAAAGAAAACATTTATCTGAGAGGATGACATGCGGGACCGATGAGGCAGCAGCATCCTCAACGTTTCCAAGGCGGCAGGGGATCAAAAGAAAAAAAAAGGAAATAGCCAGAAATTACTTAGGGGTCAAAAATAAATCCACCAAAGGAAACTTTTATTGTTCATAGAGGATGACATGTGGGACCGACCTGCCAACAGCGTCCTCATCGTTTCAAAGGGGGCAGGGGATCAAAAGAAAAAGGCAAATAGCCAGAAATTAGGGGTCAAAAATAACTCCAATAAAGGAAACTTTTATTGTTCGTAGAGGATGACATGCGGGACCCATGAGCCAGCAGCTTACTCAACGTTTCAAAGGCGGCATGAGATCGAAAGAAAAAGGCAAGTGACCAAATATCGGAGCCAAAAATAATCCAAGATTTATTGTACATAGAGGATGACATGTGGGTCCCATTTTGCAGCGGTCTCAATGTTTGTAATGCGGCTTGAGATCAAAAAAAAAGAAAGTAGCTAGTAATTAGGGTGAAAAAAATCCAAGAAAAGAAAGTTGATGGACATAGAGGATGACATGCGGGTCCCTTGAACCAACAGCCTCAACGTTTCAAAGGGGCAGGGGATCAAAAGAAAAAGGCAAGCCAAAAATCAGAGGGTGAAAAATCCAACAAAGGAAACTTTTATAGAGAGGATGACATGCGGGTCCCATGAGCCAGCAGGTACCTCAACGTTTCAAACGTGGCATGCGATCGAAAGAAAAAGGCAAGTGACCAAAGATGAGGTGCCAAAAAACTCCAAGAAAAGAAAGTTGATTGCTCATAGAGGATGACATGCGGGTCCCATTTAGCTGCAGCGGTCTCACCGTTTGAGAGGCGGCAGGGGATCGAAAGAAAAAGTCAAGTGACCAAATATGAGGTGCCAAAAATAATCCAGGAAAAGAAAGTTTTATAGTACATAGAGGATGACATGCGGGTCCCATTTAGCAACAGCGGTATCACCGTTGAGAGGCAGCAGGGATCGAAAGAAAAAGTCAAGTTACCAAATATGAGGTGCCAAAAAATCCAAGAAAAGAAAGTTTTATAGTACATAGAGGATGACATGCGGGTCCCATTTAGCAGCAGCGGTATCACCGTTTGAGAGGCAGCAGGGGATCGAAAGAAAAAGTCAAGTGACCAAATATGAGGTGCCAAAAAATCCAAGAAAAGAAAGTTTTATAGTACATAGAGGATGACATGCGGGTCCCATTTAGCAGCAGCGGTATCACCGTTTGAGAGGCGGCAGGGATCGAAAGAAAAAGTCAAGTGACCAAATATGAGGTGCCAAAAAAATCCAAGAAAAGAAAGTTTTATAGTACATAGAGGATGACATGCGGGTCCCATTTAGCAGCAGCGGTATCACCGTTTGAGAGGCAGCAGGGGATCGAAAGAAAAAGTCAAGTGACCAAATATGAGGTGCCAAAAAAAATCCAAGAAAAGAAAGTTTTATAGTACATAGAGGATGACATGCGGGTCCCATTTAGCAGCAGCGGTATCACCGTTTGAGAGGCGGCAGGGGATCGAAAGAAAAAGGCAAGTGACCAAATATGAGGTGCCAAAAATAATCCAGAAAAGAAAGTTTTATAGTACATAGAGGATGACATGCGGGTCCCATTTAGCAGCAGCGGTATCACCGTTGAGAGGCGGCAGGGGATCGAAAGAAAAAGGCAAGTGAAAAAATATGAGGAGCCAAAAATAATTCAAGAAAAGAAAGTTTTATAACATAGAGGATGACATGCGGGTCCCATTTAGCAGCAGCGGTATCACCGTTTGAGAGGCGGCAGGGGATCGAAAGAAAAAGGTAAGTGACCAAATATGAGGTGCCAAAATAATTCAGAAAAGAAAGTTTTATAGTACATAGAGGATGACATGCGGTCCCAAGCAGCAGCGGTATCACCGTTTGAGAGGCGGCAGAGGATCGAAAGAAAAAGGCAAGTGACCAAATTTGAGGTGCCAAAAAAACTCCAAGAAAAGAAAGTTGATTGCACATAGAGGATGACATGCGGGTCCCATTTAGCAGCAGCGGTCTCAACGTTTCCAAGGCGGCAAGGGATCAAAAGAAAAAGGAAGTAGCCAGAAATCGGGGTCAAAAAAATCCAAGAATAGAAAGAATTTTGGTTCATAGAGGATGACATGCGGGACCCATGATCCTGCATCGTAAACGGCTCGATCGGAGAACGTTGAACGAGATGGCGCGATCAAGAAAAAACAATGCCAGAGAGGCTGCCATCTGGGCCCTACATCCCTCGGCTGTGCGGATTTGCGTTGACTCGGCCGGCGAACCCGAGATTTCGAGATGCACCACGTCCCGGGCCACCATACGCGACGTTTTGGCCGCTTTCGTCGGGCTAGGTGGCCTCAAAAACGAGAAAAGTTTTGACATGCACCACGGAGGGACCAAAAATCGTCGGCCATGGTACAAGCAACCACTGCGCGACTTCAACTTCGTCGGCCATGGCAACTTCTTGTAGGAAGTGGGCCGGCCCAACAATATAGTGGCCAAAACACAGTGGGTCCCACTTTCCCGTTAAAGGGCCGCCCATTTAGTATGTGGGCCCACCATATAGCCAGTGGGCTGGCCCACAAAGATAGTGGGCCGGGCCAAAAATACAGGTGGGTCCCACATTCCTGTTAATGGGCCGGCCCATTTGGTATGTGGGTCCACCATATAGAAAGTGGGCCGGCCCAACAAGATAGTGGGCCGGCCAAAAACACAGGGTCCCACCTTCCATTAAAGGGCCGGCCCATTTACCATGTGGGACCACCATAGAGCAAGTGGGCCGGCCCAACAAGATAGTGGGCGGCCCAATAAGCACAGTGGGCCCCACTTTCTCGTTAAAGGGCCGCCCAACTAGTAAGTGGGGTCCACCATATAGCAAGTGGGCCGGCCCAACAAGATAGTGGGCCGGGCCAAAAACACAGGTGGGTCCCACTTTCCTCTTAAAGGGCCGGCCCATTTATTATGTGGGGTCCTCCAAAAGCAAATGGGCTGGCCCAACTAATTAGTGGGCCGGCCCAGTAGTTGGTGGGGTCCACCTTAAAGCAAGTGGGCCAGCCCAATTAGTTTGTGGGGTCCACCGTAAATCAAATGGGCTGGCCCAAGAGTAAGTGGGCCAGCCCGTTTAGTTGCTGTTTATATGCCGGCATAATATGCGCTTTAGGATTTTGCGGGCAGGCACATATGTGATTTCGCTTAATTGGGCCGTTTAAGGGATGGGAATTCGTGATTTAGATACTGAGAATATTTACGCAGCATTGATTTCTGTCGGATAGCCTCACTTACCACAAGCACCAAAGAAAAAATGCGCGAAAGAACTATAAAAACTAACTAAATATTACATCAGCTGCAAGGCATTGAAAAAAATATTACAGAACCCAGAGAAATTGAATGGTAATTAAACCTAGCAATACAATGAAGCGATCCGGCAATCTTTTAAGTTGTCCATGCAGCACCTATATCCGAAACAAAGACATTACAAGTTAAGACAGCAACAATGGAAAGGCAAAGACACTACAATATTGTTTGGCAAAGAATTTGGAACTCATCATTTCGTCGTTATAACAAGATCATTGTAATGCGCACAATAAGCAAACAAAGAGTGCATGCCGCATACCAACAACCAATATAACAGAGCATGTTAGAATGAAACAGCAGACTTACTACTGTCGAGTCCCATGCAAACCAACATGTTCAGGGAGTACAAAATTGGCATGAACAACATAGTAGCAGGCTATAAATTTTGTAACAACGACTGAGCAAGATGAAGTTATGATGGCTACATCTACAGAGCAGGGAATGTAAACCAAAAATAGAAGTTACGATGGCAAAAGCTAAAGAGGAGGGAATGTGAACCAACATGTGCCAAGTGCAATTACTTCATTTTGGCCGTGAACTAAATAATACTCCTGAACTTATAGTGAAGGGGATGCAAATCAAGATGTTTCGGGATATAAACTTGTAATGAGCAACACATGGAGGATAGTTAATGCTGGAGCTTAGGATGGACCAGATACATAATATAGTGGGATCACCTGTGAACTTGTATAAGAGGGAATGCAAACCAATATGTTCAGCTTTCCATATGTGAGCGTCATGCCAAGTCAGAGAAACAAGTCAATAATGCAGCTTTTGAAGAACAAGATGGCACGCAAAATTATTATCTAGTAGTATGACAAGTTTATTTGTACTACAGGCTAGATAGCAGAGTGATAGCATGCCAAACTAAGTCCTTACTTTGTTAGCTTACAATGAACTAGATACAAAACAATGGCATCACCTGTAGTACAGGGAATGCAAGCCAACATGTTCATGGAGTAAAAAATTGGCACAAACAACATAGTAGCAGGCCATAATTTTTGTAACAACGACTGAGCAAGATAAAGTTATGATGGCTAGATCTACAGAGCAGGGAATGTAAACCAAATATAGAAGTTACGATGCCAAAAGCTATAGAGCAGGGAATGCGAACCAACATGTGCAATTACTTAAAATTGGCCATGAACTAAATAATAGCAGGATGTTACTATAATACCTACAGTATAATTTTTGTAACAACGACTGAGCAAGATAGAAGTTATGATGGCTACATCTACAGAGCAGGGAATGCAAACCAAAATGTTCAATCGCTTAAAGTTAGCAATGAAGTAGAAAATAGCAACGTGTTACGGTCATAGCTAGGAATGAACTAAAAGAGCTTCAGACAAACAAGCATCTGAACCCAGAACATGGCGCTAAAACAAGGGACTTACATTAGGAGAAGCACTCTGTGGGAGTCACAGCAGATCTTCCTGGGGTTGATAGATCCGGTGATGAAGTACGCTACATGTGCTACTTGGGGTTGGAGAGACGGCCATTACACTTCATGGTTACTCATCTCATCTGCAAAAACGTAACGGCGCGTCGTTAGCACAAACAGGTTCCCCCAAGATTAAACAAGAACTTGCAGGCAAGCAATAGAAAAGCGACAGTAGAAGAGTTTAGATCATGCACTGCGCCGGTGAAGCAGATCCGGTTCATGCACAGCGGTGTCGGTGAGCAAGATCCGATGCGGTGGACGACGGATCCGGCGAAGCGGCTCCGGCGGGGTGGACGATACCGCAGCTGAAGCGACTGCGGTAGACTGCTGGATGAGCATATGGTTTCGAGGTTCGGCGGGGATGATCCGGTCCGGTTGATGACGGCGTCGATGAAGCGGCTCCGGCAGGCAGCCGGATGACGAGGATCGCGAGGGCTCGGGTAGGCCAGGGAAGTCCGGCGGGGATGTTCCGGTGCGGTGGTCGTGGAGGTGGTAGAGAGAGGGACTTGAGAAGTTCCGGTGGGTGGTCTCAGATGAGAGACTGAAGGAAATGTATTTTTTTGGGAGGGTTTCCGGGCTAGGGAGGTGGTGATCGAAAAAATGACGGGCAAACCCCTCACCAACCGACTTTGCTGTCATCTCCACAGGGGTAGAATGGGAATTTGGAAGCGTGTGAAATTTTTGTATTTTGTGGGCGGGAAGTTTTGCCGCTATGAGATTTTGAATTTGGCTACCGTCCAAGTATAATGATAAAAAATTGTGACACCGTACTAGTACCTCTGTTCATGGCCGAGTGCAAAATCAAATCATCATCACGTTGAATATAGGTCACTACCATGATCATGATCTATCTTCTTAATCCCATTCAAAAATGCGTTTGAAATATTTCAGGATTGGTGGGAGATTTTGCCGCCCGACAGAGATTAAATTAAACCACACGTTCGACAATTCAAACTTGAGACCTTGGCTATGATACCATTTAAGTTCGAACTGATTCAAAAAAGGCTAGGCAATTAATTTATATAACATCCACAGGAACAACTACCAAGTTGATCCCAACCGCAGATAAATGCATCCACCAACAAAAGTCTGAACGGTGCCTTAATCTAAGGAAACATTTCACAAGACCAATGTACTCACTATGTTAGTGTTCATCTCCAATTATCTATGGCATTTTCTTAGTCTTTGGGAGATTATAACGAACTTGATTGGCCTCGTGCAGTAGGGCATCACATGCTTCTAATCTCGATCTCAACATGTCAACTTTTGTTCTTAGCATAGCTGTTGCAACTCGTTCTACTTGGAGTTGTTCCTCCAAAACTTGAGCAGAGAAAGACTTGGACTTGGGCTTCAAAACCCAGCATTTCGCAGGAAAGAGTTTTTGGTGATATCTTTATCTTTCCCGGGTTTTGCCATCTCAAATTTCATATTAGCCAGACAAGTTTTGAGTTGTGTAAAAAGAAAAGTTATTACAGAGAAAAATGCAGATGGTAGATTTAATGTGTACGAACTACTTTTAATCATACAAGTTGACATGCCTGACTATAATAAGGACCATCTATCTTGCTAGCAGGCATAATTATTAATGGGCTACCATGTACGGGAACCGTATCCTCTAACGTGAAGGAGCTAAGTCAGGAAAAATAAAGAAGCAAAGTCAGGCTTCTGTAGCATAAGTACAAGGTTATGCACTGTCTTTAACTAATAAAGGTGATTACTGTAGATGTTTAAAAACTAAACTAAATTTTATTACACCATAATTTTCTCTGCATGTAATTACTTCAAATGCAAGACACAAGTTTGTATTGTGCAAATTAATTTAAATTATTTGGATTTTAGACATATGGTTTGGGGGAAGGAAAGTTAGAGTACTGTAGCTTCTCTAACTTTTCACCTTCAAGTTAGAGGATCCCGTTCCCCATGTACGTAGTCCTTCCAAGAAACAGCCGTTATTGCATTACGAGCAGAAAACAGTTCACACGTGCGCTCAGATTCAAATTTTCAGCATGCAGTCGATTTATGGTTTAATTGAAGTACACATCAGGATATTATTTCACACAAAATACAGCAGCCACATGGAACATATCTAATTTTAGTACAACAACAAAATTTGCAATTATTACAGACCACGAAATTTTGAACGAAATTTTGAGCAGTAATTAGTTACAGCATTGGCATCAGCAGTCCACTTGACTGAACAACAGAATCAAAGTTTATTTAGACACCTTCAATTCCCAGACACATCACAACTGGCTTACCATGACAAGTGCATAGGAGATTCTTTAGAACATTTTCTGTCAAAGTTTGCCTATTTTTCAATTCATGTATCTCTTGGCGTGTCTTGGCAATTAATTCATCAGCATCTTTGTTTTCCCGCCCAAATATATCAACTGCCTCTTGGAGTGCATCCCCGAAATCTCTTTGTGCCGGATTAAGTTGACCAATAGATACCATGGGCCTATGCGAGCAATATGCACTCTCACTGCTGCTTTGTGAAACATCAATACTTGAGGCATTGGCCCTTGCTTCTGGCATTGTAGCTTTATTTGAAGCCTGAAATTTAGATAAAACAAGTTACAACATCATATGATGCAATAAAAGACCTCCAATTTCAAGAACATCATTGAGCTGATATAACACAACAAGCAATCAAAAATAGAGCCTCGTACATCTATTTCTTCTGGAATGGTTGGTGTACCGGACTCAGTGGACCAATGAGAGCACGTGCCACTGTCACTGTTGCTCTGTGAAATGACCGCAACACTTGATAAATGGGTTGTCCCTACTGACATTACAGCTTTGTTTGCAGGCTGAAACTAAGACAAAACAAGTTAAAATGCAATACAATACAAGGCAAACAAACAGCATTGTTGACATAATTTTGAAAGAACCATGGGCAGATACAACAAAGAAACCAGTTAAGCCACATGCCTCTTAGAACAAACCAAACTAGATCATGGCGATGATGTATACAATGAACCAAGCAACTAGACATCATGTGCCCAATAACGAAGCCAGGTCACTGCACAGAAGAAATCTAGCAAATAGCCAAATACAGTCAAAAGATGTGCATGTTGGATTTGATACTATTAGGAAAATAATGTATGATTGATTTAAGCATGACTCAGATAGTGCCTTCGACATCGCAGAAGGTCAATGCAACAATTAATTGTATGGCTTGTATGAAGTGCCATAACATTTAAATTAAGCATAACGAGGCATTGCTTAATCTGAGAACTGAGTGCTAGCTCAGTGGCAAGGCTTGCGAGTGCGCAGCCAGCCCACCCGGGTTCGAGTCCCAACAGGACCGAATTAAACGGGGTGTTATCTAGCGCGTATAAATTCGCTGCTAGAGAGGTCTCATCATCTATCTCACAACGTATAGACAAGGGAGGGAATCTTCCTACGTTGGTCAACGTTTAGGCAATGCTTAATCTTGAATTCATGATCAAACTCAAACAAAAAAGGGCATATAACAAGTAGCACCATGTGCATCATGTATAATAGATTACTAGAAACTGAATGAAGCAATTGAACATGGAGCGTATTATATAAACAGCCAGATCATTTGAATATGGATATACCACATCATGTCAATGGGACTCAGAAAAACAAAGCTAGACATTTAAACAAGTAATATAACTATTTTTTCACCATGTTTCAAGTAGAATAGGAAGCTAGGTTAGGAATAAAGCAATCATGTTTCAAGTAGAATAGGAAGCTAGGTTAGGAATAAAGCAATAAAAAAACACAAAGTGCATCATTTCAGCTAGGATCATTTCTATCAAACTTCATGCACTAGCCATGGAACAACAGGCAAACTCAATGAAGCAACAGGCAAAAAATTAACATAATAGAATTTCAGGACTTGTATTAACATAGCCAAATCATGTAACTTATACCCAGGCATGCCGGATGCCAGATGGGTCAAAGGCAGTGTGCAATGTTCCATATGGTCATTGTTTATATTTTATTAGATTCCATTAGGCAACTTAGGTAGTGCAACATACAGAAAATGATGCAATTGAACTATGCACAGGAGGTAAATTAACATTCCAAAAAAAAAACAGGGAACTTACGTGAGCTTTTTTTTGAGTCACACGGACCTCATCGGGTACTTGGACAGAAGAACCTGGTGCCTCACTGTTTCTCCTCTGCATGAAGGAGAGGCCAATTGTAAACAGAAACAGGTCCAAGATATAGAAGTTTGCATTAAGCAATATACAAAAAACAGCAGGTACTTACATGATTATAGGCGAGCTTTACTCTACGTTTATGAGTGTAAGATGTGCCTGCTGCACGTGTAATAACAACAAACAGTTACGAGTCACGGCTTTGCTATAATTAAATTGACACCAAATAGTAGTAGAAGCATTATGACGTGCATAAACATGTAATACAGGATCGCAGAAAGATATCAAACATGATGTAACTAGAGCAGTAGCCTACGGCCAAATAGTGAGAAATTGTAATCGTGTCAATTGTGGACTTGTATAGCCTACCCCAACTTGTTTGGGAATAAAGGCTTTGTTGTTGTTGTTGTCAATCGTGGACATGTAGAGCATTCAACGGCTCATGATTGGTGGCTCATATTTTGTAGAGTTTCAGCGAATGGGTGGGTTAGGTTACTCAGACCACCACACTGTATTTATATCATCTGAGTTAGGGTTACAATACTACTGGACATGGGCCTCTATGGGCCTCACACTGGATACAATATTACTACAGCGCTACTACTAAACTCACTCATGGTCCAACACACCCCCTCAAGATGATCATGGGTAAACAACCATGGCCATCTTGCAACAACAACATGACACATATGACAACTACCAGTAATGAACATTCAGCATAACTCCTAGGATACATGACAGCATTGCACTTTCCATCATCTTGTCATCTCGATTCATCTCTTCATCAGCAGCGAAGATATCCAGCTTCAACCATCTGGGATACGCACAACTCCTAACCATACACGTCCTCAACAACCCCGGCTGCCTCACCACACAAGTTCCGCAGAACCATCCACACTCGCCTCAATGTCCTCAGCCTCTCTTCTCCACTCTGCCCGGCCACCTCTTCCGTCTCTCCCACAAACCCCCAGCCAACTCCTGCCTCAACCATCCACTCCTCAAGCACCCATGCCTATCCCCCGGTCAGGCCTCAACCAGTCTCACCTCAGGCACGCATGCCTTTCCCCTGGACATATCCACAACCATCACCATCACCACTAAACCGCAGCCTCATCAACTCCATCACGACTCAACCGCAGCCTCATCAACTCCATCACCACATATCCTCACAGCCTCACATCTCCATTTTCTCCTCACTTCCACTCGGATGGCGCCTCGTCTGCGCGCCCTGGCCAACCTGGCGGACCGCACCTGGCCACATCGACCGGCTCGCGCTGGTCAACGTCCAGCACCAACCTCCGGCTCCGCCCTGCGCTCAAAGGCTCGCCCCACTCCGCACGCCTCCAACTTCTGCCCCTCACACGGATCCAGATCTCTCTGCCACGGATTCACTTCCTCTTCTCTCCTTTCTAAACCAAAACGATCTTCACCCTCTTCTTTCTCCCCGCGCGAGCAGCCGCCGATCTCACACAGCTCACATCGCTGTGTGTGATAGCCGCAACCCACGCAGAGCACCTGATGCGGCCTCCCGCCGCCTGGATTTCTACATCTCAACGGTGGGTTTTGTGATCAAAGGAAGAACTTGTTTGGTACTGTTTGTGGCGGCTAGCAGGAAGGAAACCTAGGCTCTGATACCATGTAGAGTTTCAGCGAATGGGTGGGTTTGGTCACGGAAAAACATACTTATGCGTCGTGTTTAAACCTAAAGGATGAGGTGGTTATCAACGAAAGCACTTGTAAGTTAGAAATATAGCACGAATTCAGAAATACAGTCAGCTGCAATACTCCTAACAGAACAAAACGCGCAGGGATGTCTGGTTACCTATTTCTGGGCGGCGTTTAGACGTGTTCCGCGTTCTTACGGGTGACGTGGAGGTCGGCGAGGGGACTGCTGTTGCGGTGGGTGCCGGGGAAGCAGATCTTGGGGGGTCGGAGAAGGACATGCTGGGCGGTCGATGAAGTGTTCAGCGCGCCGGCCGAACTAGAAGGTCGGTGAAGCAGATGATGTGCAGTGCACGGGGGCGTCGGTGTCGGCGAAGCTGGTCAGGTGCGGTGGTCGATAGAGTCGGCGAACGAGATACGGTGCGGTGGACGCCGGAGTAGGTGCGGATCAAGCGGATAGGGCAGCCTCGGGGTTTGAAGCCGTGGCAGCTTGAACGGCGAAGTGCGGCGGCCGGGAAGGTCTGGAGGTAGGCAAGAGGGGCGGTTTCTCTGAGGGCTTGCGGGCGAAACTAGGGCGAAGCTGGGCGAAGCTGGGCGATAGAGGAGTAGAAGGGAATTTCGCAGTCCTTCTTTTGAGGAAAAAAATATTCGCAGATCTGAAACTTTGCGGCGCGAGATATTTGGGCGTTGGCGGGGAATTTTACCGCTCGATGATATTAAATTTTGGCTGCAGTAGGTTTTTTTTTGAGAGTATGTAATAATAATAAATAGTAGGCCCTACTAGTACTGTACGTCTGTTCAGGAATCCAAGGGGGTAGAGGTAGAGGTATAGATATATAGACAATATAGAGATATAAGAAATGGCGGGGGCTAGCGGAAATGCACTTTGCCTCATAGGAGCATATGCTCCCATTATGTGAATCCATATTTCAAAGTGTCAAAAAATTCTAAACTAAAATTTTACATGTATATCTAGACATTTTATGTTGGTACACAAGTTTTCTCACAAAAAAATTATGTGGCTCCTATAAAAAAGACAAATTTTGATGTTGTAACACGACTACGTACAGTATATTTTTTGCCTTTTTTTACACGCCACACAAAATGTCGTTTTTCCACGAAAACTTGTGAACGAACATATGATGTCACAATGTATACCAAAAAAATTAACATTTATATAATTTTTTTAATCATTTTCTATAATTGGTGCATATGCACGCGTGTGCCAAAACGCCACCTCCGCAGGCTAGGAGTTTCTAAACTTCTTATGGCACATCAAATAAAATGTTGTTCAAACAATAATAATAATGTGCTTATGATTGTTACTCCCTTCCACCATGAATAAAGTCCACATCGGTTTCGTGTCAAACTTTGACTCGAGATTTAGGTACCCACATGATAGTGCTAGTATCATAGCTAGTATCATACACATTGGTCCCACAAAAATGTTGATGTGGCAGCTAATTAAGTAGGAGAGAGGAGATTAGTGTAACATAGGTAGATACTGTATCATAGCGCAAACAACGAGAAAACTTAATGCTAAACAAATCTTGTACACAAATTTGCATTGAGATTCTAAAAAATAATAAATGTAGCATTACTATGATACTACTCCATGATACTACCCACTATAGAAATAGTATGACCAGCCTAATTTTATGACATCCGCAAAATATACCATTGGAAAGTTCATCGAAACAAGCATCCGATGATATAGTTTTGAATGACATGCAACTCATAATTGGCGGGCCCAAGTATTAGTCTAAGTTTGCCTCTGAAAACAAATTGGCATTGTACTCTAGGACAAAGGGAGACTACTCGCAATGGCAATATCATAAGTAGTATCATGCACTACATGCATGCAAAATGTTGATGCGTCATATCAGTTAATGATGAAAGAGACGATAGTGGTATCATAGGTAGATATCGTATCATATCATGTAGAACTAGAAAAATTACTGCCAAACAAATCTTGTACACACTTTTGTATTGAGATTCTACAAATCCCTAAATACATGTAACATATTATACTACTACATGATGATACTATGGACTGTGAAAATAATATCGTACATTAGTATCATATGCATGATACTATTATATGATACTCCCCATTGTGACTAGTCTAATAATAACAATAGTACTCAAATTTGTCTTGTCCCTCGGGTGTTTAGAAGTATATGTTCGGTCCCTCACGTATTTAAGAATTATGTTTGGCCCCTCAACTCTAATGTGGTCAAAATTGAGCACTTGAACACTTAGTTAGGTCTAGCAATGATAAAAACTTGATTGGTCTGTTTATTATTTGTTATGTGGCACGGCGGCAAAGCATTTTGCTAAATCTCAAGCACACATAGTTGGGGTCCATTAGAGGGACTAATTAAATCAAAGTACAATGGATTATAAAAGCAGGTTTTATCATTGATTAGCTTTGCAACGGCCTATCAACTGTAAGTGTTGCATGTGTTCTAAAGAACTATGTTCATCGTCACAGATCAAGAGGAGTACGCAGTGGAGGACGCACAAAACAACCGTAGGCCAGGTGGGCACACCTTACTAATTTTCTTTTTTCCACTTTATATGTGATAATTTTTTACATAATTAATTAACTAAAACATTTTAAAATAGGGTGGGCCATTCAACCCAAACACCATGTTGCGTACGTCGCTGAGGGTAAGGGGTTTCATCTTCGTTCTATGGTATGAGTATGTAATGCGCGTGATACTCATCGAAGACAATATATATAGCAGACATCACATCAGATGAGCCTATGGATAAAAATGGGCCAAATCATATCTACTAGTGCACAAATGAAGTTAAAAATAGGTCAACCTTCATTAAACCGATACTACTTAAAAGACCATTGTTTGACCTAAGTAAGCGTATATATGAGGTCAGTAATACTAGTCACAATGCATAGTATCATATATAAAAGTATGGTGTGTATGATACAATTAATACTACATGTTACTATGTCAACGATGCATGGTATCATGTACTAGTATCATAATCTTCTTATATTAATTGATTTGTAGAATCTCAATGCAGATCTATGTACAAGATTATTTAACATTAAATTTTCTAGTACTACGTGCTATGATACGGTATCTACCTATGATATTATAATCCTCTCTCTCATCTTTAATTGCAGTGCCACATCAGCTTTTTTGCAAGCATGAGATGCATGATAGTGTACTACCTATGATACTCCCATTGTGGGTAGTCTAAGGGGGCAATGTTAGACCTAATTAAGTGTTTGAGGTTAGTTATGGACCGCTGTTATACCTAATTGTGTTTGAGGTCAGTTAGGGACCTTATTATACATAATTAAGTGTTAGAGGTGAGTTCAAATAATAATATATAGTTGGGGTCTAAAGTTCACCAACGTATGCAACACACGAGCTGCCAAATGTGTACTTAATTAACCCTATTAGGAAAACACAAGATTATCTCATTCAACAAAATATTAGGAAAGTGTATCACAATTGTATTTATCCCTTATCTCTCTCATGTTAACCGAGACAAGAGTTCGTTCTAGGTCAGCTCTACGACAATTAGCGTCGCAAGGGTGGTAACATAGGTGTGCAGTTGCGAAAGTTTTTTCCCAAGTTGTCGACTTCCTCAATCCACACTTAATATTTGTGCATGTGGGCCTAAGTATATGGTACTACTTAGTTCTATTCCTAGTATATATGTTGGGTGACTTAGAAAAATCATACTTCGTACATGATTCCTTCGAAAATCCTTTAGGGCTTCTTTGATTCATATTAGGTTGGTATAAGATAATAGGATTTAGATCTTATAGGAATATTTCCTACACTAGTAGTTTGATTCATATGAACATATCCAATAGGAAATAATCCTATAGGAATCATCAAGTAGTGCAAATCCTAGTATAGGATTAAATATTTGGTCCTACCTCATGGAAAAATTCATTTGGCGCAATCAAACGCAACTCATCTTATTATAGGATTTAACTACACATGTCATCCCAAATCCCAATCCTACATTCCTACTCCTATGATTTCCCTATCCTGTGAATGAAAGGAGCCCTTAAAATCAAACTATCCCGCACCTCGTCGATTCGTATAAAACCGACTCTAGCCAACAACTCTTCGCCCGACCTTTCTTCTTCACCATCAGGCCACCACACACTGTCATTTTCCATTGCAACGCATTTAGGGTGTGTTCGGTTCCAGAACCAAGTGGAATGGAATGGAACCGTTCCGCACCTAGAGCCCATTCTTGTGTTCGGTTGTGGAATGGAACGGAACCGAGTGGTTCCTCGAAAGGGAATATTCTCCCCATATGCAGAATGCACCCATTCCACCGAATCGGTGGAATGTGGTGGAACGGCTGTTACTTAGCCGCTATTAATTACAAAGCACTTCACTAATCCAACCAAAAAAATTATTAGTTGTTGTTAATTATGATTTTGAGATTAAAAAGGCCACTATTAATTACGATATTTAGACAAAAGATTAAACTTTAACTTCATTCCGTTCTACTCTCCAAATTCCCCGACCATACAAAAAATAACATTAATTACGATTTTAAGATTAAAAAGGCCATTAGGCGTTGTTAATTACGATTTTAAGATTTAAAAGGCTATTTGCCATTGTTAATTACGATTCTTAGACAAAAGTTTAGTTTAACCACATTCCGTTCTGCTCTCCAATTCCTCCAACCGAACAAAAAACAGTACCATTCTGTACCTCCTTTTTGTCCAAACCGAACGCGGGGATGGAACCATTCCATTCCTCTGGAAAGGAACCATTCCTTACTAAAATCTTCTTGTGCCACCTCCCAGTTTAAAGGCCTACTCGCATAACCCTACAGCTCTGCACTCGCGTGGGCAACCGAACACACCTACATCATCAATGCCCCGCGTACTTATCCGCACCGCCTACAGCTCTGCACTCCTATGACCTATCCATGGCTGGGCAGTCAAAAAAAGCTGCGTCACCTGGGAAATCAACAAGCCACGCAAGCAAGTCGCAAGCATCATAAATTCCGAATCAATGCCTAGCTACAGTCTACCTGGCCTCCTCCCAACTCATTGTCCTTGAGGCCTTAACAAAGCCTTCTAAAAGGGTTTTATCAAAATATTCCATATGGATTAGTAAAAAAACGCACCTGCTAAAGATTCATATATGCCCCTAGGTTAAAAATATGCATCTCAAATTTGTATGGATACATATGTATCTCTGACTAAAATGCATGTATCAAGACATAAGTGAGACACCTATATATTTTCAAACGGGGATGTAGTAGTAGATTTTTTGGGTCATGTGTTGGCAATAAAAAATGGATTCCCCATTTCATCTGTGCACAAGGAGGGCAAAACGAGTGGTCTTTTGTGAAGTGTCTCTACCAATCTACAACCACTTCAATTTTCACATGTACGCTAGACCCTGAAAGATGTCCAAATCAAGTTGCAGTGTTTTATCTCGATCCACATCTACATATGGTTTTATAATTGAGCTTTATCCTAATGAATTCAAAATTAAACTGTATGAGTTTGCTTGTTTTTGTACCCACTTGGGAAGGGTTCATGCAGGATCTGTAGCGAACTTTCTTGTGAAGACATATTTTGGCACATACTGTATGTGAATCTTCTCACGGCCATCAACTTTGAATACTCAAGTTTTTTACTCCTATATATGCAAAATGATATCAGTGTACCATTTTACTTATTCACAATGTTGGCAAAAAATGTATTTTTATGCCCATCTATTTCCATTTTTTGATTTCTTTTTTGAATTTTCATGCCCATTTGTAGATTTGACCAAGATTTAAACAAGTTTAACACATGAAAAATGAAAAGGTAAGCATGGATCCTTCTTAGACACTCTAAAATGAAGCTTTTGGGAGGTTCTTGAAATTTCCAAGTTTGAAACCCAAAACCACTTCTTCTCTTCATGTTTGACTACATAAGATAGAGTTTAGGGTTAGGGGTAGATACATGATTTTTCTTGTTTGAATATGTCTAGACCTTGTTTATCAACTTTAATGCTTACTATATGACATAAGAAGACTATGTGCTTTGGTTTTTCATTTTCTGTTTTTTTTATATTTTATGCCCATTTGAATCTTGGTCAAATCCTAGGTTTGACCAGGATTTAAGCAAGTTTAAAACATGAAAACGACTTCTCTTCGTGCTTGACTTCTTATTCACTCCAAAATGAAGCTTTTGGAAGGGTTTTTGAAATTTCCATGTTTGAAACCCAAAACGACATCTCTTCGTGCTTGACTTCATAAGATAGAGTTTAGGGTTAGGGGGTAGATACATGAATTTTCTGGTTTGAATATGTCTAGACCTAGCTTGTTTATCAACTTGAATGCTTGCTATATGACATCAGAAGACTATGTGTTTGGTTTTTATTTTTTTGAATTTGTTATGCCCATTTGAATCCTGGTCAAATCCTAGGTTTGACCAAGATTTAAACAAGTATAAAACATGAAAATGAAAAGTAAGCCTGGATCCTTCTTATTCACTCCAAAATGAAGCTTTTGGGAGGGTTTTTGAAATTTCCATGTTTGAAACCCAAAACGACTTCTCTTCGTGATTGACTTCATAAGACAGAGTTTAGGGTTAGGGGTAGATACCGGATTTTTCTGGTTTGAATATGTCTAGACCTTGTTTATCAACTTGAATGCTTGCTATATGACATCAGAAGACTATGTGTTTGGTTTTTGTTTTTTGAATTTGTTATGCCCATTTGAATCTTAGTCAAATCCTAGGTTTGAATATATATGTCTAGACCTTGTATATCAACTTGAATGCCTTACTATACATATGACATAAGAATGTTATGTGCTTTGGTTTTTCATTCTTTTCATTTTTTCTGAATTTTTAGGGCCATTTGAATCTTGGTCAAATCCTTGGTTTGACCAAGATTTAAACAAATTTAAAACATGAAAATGAAAAGGGAAGTCTGTATCCTTCTTAGTCACTCTAAAATGAAGCTTTTGGGATGTTCTTTAAATTTCAATGTTTGAAACCCAAAACGACTTCCCTTCATGCTAGACTTCATAAGATCGACAGGGGGTAGATACATGATTTGTCTGGTTTGGATATATCTAGACCTTGTTTATCAACTTGATTGCTTACGATATGACATAAGAAGACTATGTGATTTGGTTTTTCATTTTTCTGATTTTTTTGAATTTTGTGCCCACCCATTTGTATCTTCGTCAAATCCTAGGTTTGACCAAGATAATTTAAACAAGTTTAAAACATGAAAATGTAAAGGGAAGCATGTATCCTTCTTAGTCACTCTAAAATGAAGCTTTTGGGAGGTTTTTGAAATTTCGATGTTTGAAACCCAAAACCACTTCTCTTCATGCTTGACTTCATAAGACAGAGTTTAGGGGTTAGGGGTATAGATACATGATTTGTCTGGTTTGAATATGTCTAGACCTTGTTTATCAACTTGAATGCTTACTATATGACATAAGAAGACTATGTGATTTGGTTTTTCATTTTTCTGTTTTTTATTTATTTTTCTGCCCATTTGAATCTTGGTCAAATCCTAGGTTTGAACAAGATTTAGACAAGTTTAACACGTGAAATTAAACGAATAAGTAAGCATTGATCCTTCTTAGTCACTCCAAAATGTACCAATTGATAGTGTTAACTTTGCTTCATGGAAAAAATAATGTCATGTAAATGAGTTAACTTGGATTTCCTACCCTTGAATCCATAGGAAACTTTGTTCTAATGCACTATTATAATCAACCGAGTTTTTACACCAACAGGTCTGTCACTTACGTGTGGTGCCCACGCGTGAGGTCCCACACTTGAGTGAGCACAAGTCACGTGCAATAGGTACGCCAACTCCCAGCCATCTTCTTTGTCAAGAGAAGACGCATCAGGATGCGTATTGGAAGTCCGTGGGTCCTTCTGGATCCTTCGGTTGTCCCTCTCACAAAAAAACAAATCTATCTCATTCTCGGCCTCGCTCGACTCGCTCGCTCGCTCGCACGTCCTGCGCACTGACAAACCCTGACAGTCAACATCATCATCATCACCCGAAAAAGGGGAGACACCATAATGCTCTGCCTTTTTTCTCTCCTTCCGAGTGATCCCTCTTCCTCCGAGTTTCACTCGACGGGCAAACGCACATCTGCAGCATAGTAATAATAAAAAGGTAGAAAAATCGATATACGAATCTATAATTAAATAGGTTAAACTAGGGTTTTGCCCTGTACTACAGATCAAGGTTCAAAAAAATCCAACTACGGGGTTCGAACAACACGATTCTAATCCAAGAACTTTTTCGACCTCATCCAAGTGGCCTCAAACTATAGGGTTAGCATCTAGTGCAGTATGTGTGAAAATGTATGCACTATGTGTGCTATAACTTGTATGTCTTTCAAATTTGAACCAACTTTGAATAAGTTTGAAATATTTGAAATGGGGCTTTTGGCTTAAACGTTTGAAACTCAAAACGATTCTCTTCATGCTAGACTTCATAAGACCGAGTTTAGGGTTAGGGGTAGATACATGATTTGTCTGGTTTGAATATGTCTAAACCTTGTTTATCAACTTTAATGCTAACTTCTCAGTCACTCTAAAATGAAGTTTTTGGAGGTTTTTGAAATTTCCATCTTTGAAACCCAAAACCACTTCTCTTCATGCTTGACTTCATAAGAAAAAGTTTAGGGTTAGGGGGTATAGATACATGATTTGTATGGTTTGAATATGTCCAAACCTTGTTTATCAACTTGAATATGCTTACTATATGACATAAGAAGACTATGTACTTTGGTTTTTAATTTTTCTGATTTTTTTAATTTTCTGCGCATTTGAATCATATCTTGGTCAAATCCTAGGTTTCACCAAGATTTAGACAAGTTTAACACGTGAAAACGAGTAAGTAAGCATGGATCCTTCTTAGTCACTCTAAAATGAAGCTTTTGGGATGTTCTTGAAATTTCCATGTTTGAAACCCAAAACCACTTCTCTTCATGATTGACTTCCATAAGATCGACAGATCAGTTTAGGGTTAGGGGTAGATATATACATGATTTTTTGGTTTGAATATGTCTAGACCTTGTTTATCAACTTGAATGCTTACTATACATATGACATAAGAATGCTATGTGCTTTGGTTTTTCATTCTCTTTTTGAATTTTTTCTAAATTTTTAGGCCCATTTGAATCTTGGTCAAATCCTTGGTTTGACCAAGATTTAAACAAGTTTAAAACATGAAAATGAAAAGGGAAGTCAGTATCCTTCGTAGTCACTCTAAAATGGAGAAGCTTTTGGGATGTTCTTGTAATTTCTATGTTTGAAACCGAAAACGAGTTCCCTTCATGCTAGTAGACTAGCTTCATAAGATCGACAGGCCGGGGGTAGATACATGATTTGTCTGGTTTGGATATATCTAGACCTTGTTTATCAACTTTAATGCTTACTATATGACATATATAAGAAAACTATTGCTTTGGTTTTTCCTTTTTCTGTTTTTTTTAATTTTGATGCCCATTTGAATCATGTCGAATCCTAGGTTTGACCAAGATAATTTAAACAAGTTTAAAACATGAAAATGAAAAGGGAAGCATGTATCCTTCTTAGTCACTCTAAAATGAAGCTTTTGGGAGGTTTTTGAAATTTCCATGTTTGAAACCCAAAACCACTTCTCTTCACATGCTTGACTTCATAAGACAGAGTTTAGGGGTTAGGGGTATAGATACATGATTTGTCTGGTTGAATATGTCTAGACCTTGTTTATCAACTTTAATGCTTACTATATGACATAAGAAAACTATTGCTTTGGTTTTTCTTTTTCTGATTTTTTTGAATTTTGATGCCCATTTGAATCTTGTCAAATTCTAGGTTTGACCAAGATTTAAACAAGTTTAAAACATGAAAATGAAAAGGGAAGCATGTAACCTTCTCAGTCACTCTAAAATGAAGTTTTTGGGAGGTTTTTGATATTTCCATGTTTGAAACCCGAAACCACTTCTCTTCATGCTTGACTTCATAAGACAGAGTTTAGGGTTAGGGGTAGATACATGATTTGTATGGGTTGAATATGTCCAAACCTTGTTTATCAACTTGAATATGCTTATGTGCTTTGGTTTTTTATTTTTCTGATTTTTTTGAATTTTATGCCCATAAATCTTGGTCAAATCCTAGGTTTGACCAGGATTTAAACAAGTTTAAAACATGAAATGAAAAGATAAGCCTGGATCCTTCTTAGTCACTCTAAAATGAAGCTTTTGGGAGGTTCTTGAAATTTCCATATTTGAAACCCAAAACCACTTCTCTACATGATTGACTTCATAAGACATAGTTTAATTAGAGTTTTAGGGGTAGATATATACATGATTTTTCTGGTTTGAATATATATGTCTAGACCTTGTTTATCAACTTGAATGCATGCTTACTATACATATGACATAAGAATGCTATATATGTGCTTTGGTTTTTCATTCTTTTGATTTTTTTCTGAATTTTTAGGGCCATTTGAATCTTGCATGGTTAAACTTGGGTTTTGCCCAGTTCTAAAGATCAAGGGTTCAAAAAAATCCAACTACGGGGTTCGAACAACACGATTCTAATCCAAGAATTTTTTCGACCTCATCCAAATGGCCTCAAACTATAGGGTTAGCATCTAGTGCAGTATGTGTGAAAATGTATGCACTATGTGTGCTATAACTTGTATGTCTTTCAAATTAAGTTGATAAACAAGGTCTAGACATATTCAAACCAGAATATTATACTGCATTAGTACAAAAAGTTTCCTATGGATTCATCAAGGGTAGTAAAGCCAAGTTAACTCATTGTCATGACTAAGAAGGATCCATGCTTACTTTTTCATTTTCATGTTTTAAACTTGTTTAAATCTTGGTCAAACCTAGGATTTGACCAAGATTCAAATGGTCATAAAAAATCAAACAAAATCAAGAAAATCAAAAACCAAACCACATAGTCTTCTTATGTAATATACTAAGCATTCAAGTTGATCAACGAAGTCTAGACATATTCAAACCAGAAAAATCATGTATCTACCCCCTAACCCTAAACGTTGTCTTATGAAGTCAAGCATGAAGAGAAGAAGTGGTTTTGGGTTTCAAACATGGAAATTTCAAAAACCCACCCAAAAGCTTCATTTTGGAGTGACTAAGAAGGATCCAAGCTTACTTTTTCATTTTCATGTTTCAAACTTGTTTAAATCTTTGTCAAACCTAGGATTTGACCAAGATTCAAATGGGCATAAAAATTCAAAAAAGAAATCAAAAAAATGAAACACCAAAGCACATAAACTTCTTATGTCATATAGTAATTAAGCATTCATGTTGATCAACAAAGTCTATATATATTTAAACAATAAAAATCATGTATATATACCCCCAAACCCAAAACCACTTCTCTTCACATGCTTGACTTCATAAGACAGAGTTTAGGGGTTAGGGGTATAGATACATGATTTGTCTGGTTTGAATATGTCTAGACCTTGTTTATCAACTTGAATGCTTACTATGTGATTTGGTTTTTCATTTTTCTGTTTTTTAATTATTTTTCTGCCCATTTGAATCTTGGTCAAATCCTAGGTTTGAACAAGATTTAGACAAGTTTAACACGTGAAATTAAACGAATAAGTAAGCATTGATCCTTCTTAGTCACTCCAAAATGTACCAATTGATAGTGTTAACTTTGCTTCATGGAAAAAATAATGTCATGTAAATGAGTTAACTTGGATTTCCTACCCTTGAATCCATAGGAAACTTTGTTCTAATGCACTATAATAATCAACCGAGTTTTTACACCAACAGGTCTGTCACTTACGTGTGGTGCCCACGCGTGTGGTCCCACACTTGAGTGAGCACAAGTCACGTGCAATAGGTACGCCAACTCCCAGCCATCTTCTTTGTCAAGAGAAGACGCATCAGGATGCGTATTGGAAGTCTGTGGGTCCTTCTGGATCCTTCGGTTGTCCCTCTAAAAAAACAAATCTCTCTCATTCTCGGCCTCGCTCGCTCGCTCGCTCGCTCGCTCGCACCTCCTGCGCACTGACAAACCCTGCACAACAGTCAACATCACCAGAAAAAGAATATACACCATCAATAAGAGGGGCCCCGTGACTGCTCTCCCTTCTTCTCCTTCCGAGTGATTCCTCTTCCTCCGAGTTTCACTCGACGGGCAAACACACATGTGCTGCATAGTAATAATAAAAAAGTAAAAGAATCGACTACGAATCTATTATTAAATAGGTTATAAACTAGGGTTTTCCCCAGTACTACAGATCAAGTTGAAAAAAAAATCCAACTACGGGGTTTGATTTTGGCCTACAAATAAAAAATTAAATAAGTTGAACTAGTATTCCTCTAAAAAATCATTTTGGTTTGCATTGTTTGATAATTTTCATAGCTAGAGTGCATCACAATTTTTTGATTTCATGCTTTGCTTTGCCAATTTTGATTTTTTCTAACCACCTTCTCTTTGATTTCAAATTTAGGTCAAACTATCGGTGCCTACTATGTGTTCTACTTGAATTGGATGCAGCATGCGCACATGATATGTTTTGCCATTGTTTTGGGCTTCCACACATCTTGGGGCATCCAAGTATTTAAGTTACCTTGTTTTTTAATTGTAATTCATGTACCCTTTCCTCCCAATTAAATTTTGGTTTTACATTTTTAAATTTTTTAAATTTTTATGCCCATTCTGATGTCATATAGTTAGCATTTAAGTTGATAAACAAGGTCTAGACATATTCAAACCGGAAAAATCATGTATCTACCCCTAACCCAAAACTCTGTCTTATCAAGTCAAGCACGAAGAGAAGTCGTTTTGGGTTTCAAACATGGAATTTTCAAAAACCCTCCAAAAAGCTTCATTTTGGAGTGACTAAGAAGGATGGAGGCTTACCTTTTTCATTTTCATGTTTTAAACATGTTTAAATCTTGGTCAAACCTATTATTTGACAAAGAATCAGATGGGCTTAAAATTTCAAAAAAATCAAAAAATGAAAAACCAAAGCATGCAGTCTTCTTATGTCATATATATATTACACATTCAAGTTGATAAACAAGGTTTGGACATATTCAAACCAAAAAATCATGTATCTACCCCCTAACGCTAAACTCTGTCATATGAAGTCAAGCATATGAAGAGAAGTGGTTTTGGGTTTCAAACATGGAAATTTCCATGCTTGAAACCAAAAACCACTTCTCTTCATGCATGCTTGACTTCATAAGACAGAGTTTAGGGTTAGGTGGTAGATACATGATTTTCCTGGTTTGAATATGTTTAGACCTTGTTTATCAAATTAATTGAATGCTTACTATATAACATAAGAGAAGACCTTGTTTTTTTTGAATTTTTATACCCATTTGAATCTTTGTCAAATCCTTGGTTCCACCAAGATTTGAATAAGTTAAAAACATGAATATGAAAAAGTAAGCATGTATGCTTCTTAGTCACTTCAAAATGAAGCTCTTGGGAGGGTTTTTGAATTTCCATGTTCGAAACCAAAAACCACATATCTTCATGCTTGACTTCATGAAACAAAGTTTAGGGTTATGGGTAGATACATGCATGATTTTTCTTGTTTGAATATGTCTAGAACTTGTTTATCAACTTAATTGAATGCCTACTATATAACATAAGAAGACCTTTTTTGTTTTTTTTAAATTTTTATACCCATTTGAATCTTGGTCAAATCCTAGGTTTCACCAAGATTTGAATAAGTTTAAAACATGAATATGAAAAAGTAAGCATGCATGTATGCTTCTTAATTAATCACTTCGAAATGAAGCTCTTGGGAGGGTTTTTGAAATTTCCATGTTTGAAACCAAAAACCACATATCTTCATGCATGCGCTTGACTTCATGAGACAGAGTTTAGTGTTAGGGGGTAGATACATGATTTCTCTCGTTTGAATATGTTTGAAACCAAAAACCACATATCTCTGGTTTGCCCGCACTTAGAAATGATATTTGCATCACTTATCATATGTTTGCCCATTTGAATCTTGTCAAATCCTAGATTTGACCAAGATAATTTAAACAAGTTTAAAACATGAAAATGAAAAGGCAAGCTTGTATCCTTCTTAGTCACTCTAAAATGAAGTTTGGGGAGGTTTTTGAAATTTCCATGCTTGAAACCAAAAAACCACTTCTCTTCATGCTTGACTTCATAAAGACAGAGTTTGGGGATATATAGGGGTAGATACATGATTTTTCTGGTTTGATATGTCTAGACCTTGTTTATCAACTTAATTGAATGCTTACTATATGACATAAGAAGACTATGTGCCTTGATTTTACATTTTTTTAAATTATGCCCATTTGAATCTTGGTCAAATCCTAGGTTTGACCATGATTTAAACAAGTTTAAAACATGAATATGAAAATTAAGCATGTATCCTTCGTAGTCACTCCAAAATGAAGCTCTTGAGAGGGTTTTTGAAATTTCCATGTTTGAAACCAAAAAACCACGTACTTCTCTTCATGCTTGACTTCATAAGACAGAGTTTGGGGTTAGGGGTAGCTTGATACATGATTTTTCTCGTTTGAATATGTCTAGACCTTGTTATCAACTTAATTGAATGCTTACTATATATATGACATAAGAAGACTATGTGCATTGGTTTTTCATTTTATTGTTTTTTTAATTTTATGCCCATTTGAATCTTGGTCAAATCCTAAGTTTGACCATGATTTAAACAAGTTGAAAACATGAATATGAAAAATTAAGCATATATCCTTCTTAGTCACTCCAAAATGAAGCTCTTGGGAGGGTTTTTGAAATTTCCATGTTTTAAACCAAAAACCACATATCTTCATGCTTGACTTCATGAGATAGAGTTTAGGGTTAGGGGTAGATACATGATTTCTCTGGTTTGAATATATCTAGACCTTGTTTATCAACTTAATTGAATGCTTACTAATGTGACATAAGAAGACTATGTGCCTTGATTTTCCATTTTTTGTTTTTTCTGAATTTTTATGCCCATTTGAATCTTGGTCAAATCCTAGGTTTGACCATGATTTAAACAAGTTTAATAAAACATGAATAGGAAAAATTAAGCATATATCCTTCTTAGTCACTCCAAAATGTAGATCTTGGTAGGGTTTTTAAAATTTCCATGTTTGAAACCAAAAACCACGACTTCTCTTCATGCATGCTTGACTTCATAAGACAGAGTTTAGGGCTAGGGTAGCTAGATACATGATGTTTCTGGTTTGAATATGTCTAGACCTTGTTTATCAACTTAATTGAATGCTTACTATATGACATAAGAAGACTACGTGCCTTGGTTTTTCATTTATTTTCATTTATTTTGAATTTTTATGCCCATTTGAATCTTGGTCAAATCCTAGGTTTGACCATGATTTAAACTAGTTTAAAACATAAATATGAAAAATTAAGTATCTATCCTTCTTAGCCACTCCAAAATGAAGCTCTTGGGAGGGTTTTTGAAATTTCCATGATTGAAACCAAAAACCACTTCTCTTCATGCTTGACTTCATAAGTCAGGGTTTAGGGATATATATATAGGGGGTACATACATGATTTTTCTGGTTGGAATATGTCTAGAACTTGTTTTTCAACTTGAGCTTATCTAGAGCTTGTTTTTAAATTTTTTATACCCATTTGATTCTTCGTCAAATCCTAGGTTTGTTGACCTAGATTTGAACAAGTTTAAAACATGAATATGAAAAGGTAAGCATGTATGCTTCTTAATTAGTCACTCCAAAATGAAGCTCTTGGGAGGGTTTTTGAAATTTCCATGATTTAAACCAAAAACCACTTCTCTTCATGCTTGACTTCATAAGTTAGGGTTTAGGGATATATAGGGGGTAGATACATCATGATTTTTCTGGTTTGAATATGTCTAGAGCTTGTTTATCAACTTAATTGAATGCTTACTATATGACATAAGAAGACTATGTGCCTTGATATTTCATTTTTTTAAAATTATGCCCTTTTGAATATTGGTCAAAACCTAGGTTTGACAAAGATTTAAAAAAGATTAAAACATGAAAATGAAAAAGTAAGCCTTGATCCTTCTTATTAACTCCAAAATGAAGGTTTTTGGGAGGGTTTTTGAAATATCCATGTTTGAAACCCAAAACCACTTCTCATCTTAGGGTTAGGGGTAGACAGAAGAAGACTATGTGCATTGGTATTTCATTTTTTTTTGAATTTTCATGCCCATTTCAATCTTGGTGAAATCCTAGGTTTGAGCAAGACTTAAACAAATTTAACACGTGAAAACGAATAAGCATGGATCCTTCTTAGTCACTCCAAAATGTACCAATTGATAGATGTGTTAACTTTGCTTCATGGAAAAAATAATGTCATGTAAATGAGTTAACTTGGATTTCCTACCCTTGAATCCATAGGAAACTTTGTTCTAATGCACTATAATAATCAACCAAGTTTTTACACCAACAGGTCTGTCACTTACGTGTGGTGCCCACGCGTGAGGTCCCACACTTCAGTGAGCACAAGTCACGTGCAGTAGGTACGCAAACTCCCAGCCATTTTCTTTGTCAAGAGAAGACGCATCAGGATGCGTATTGGAAGTCTTCGGTTGTCCCTCTCACAAAAAAACAAATCTCTCTCGTTCTCGGCCTCGCTCGACTCGCTCGCTCGCTCGCACCTCCTGCTCACTGACAAACCCTGCACAAAAGTCAACATCATCACCCGAAAAAGGGGAGACACCATAATTCTCTCCCTTCTTCTCTCCTTCCGAGTGATCCCTCTTCCTCCGAGTTTCACTCGACGGGCAAACACATATGTGCTGCATAGTAATAATAAAAAAAGGTAGAAAAATCAACCTACGAATCTATAATTAAATACGTTAAACTAGGGTTTTGCCCAGTACTACAGATCAAGTTCATAAAAAATCCAACTACGGGGTTCGAACAACCCCATTTCTAATCAAAGAATTTTTTCGACGTCATCCAAATGGCCTCAAACTATAGCATGGGCGGATCCAGACTATAGCCAAGGGGGGCAGCCGCCCCCACTCAATTTTCTGAAACCTTGTACTTAGAAATATGTTAAGCTAAAGGCTGGTTTGCCCGCACTTAGAAATGATATTTGCATCACTTATCATATGTTTGCCCATTTGAATCTTGTCAAATCCTAGATTTGACCAAGATAATTTAAACAAGTTTAAAACATGAAAATGAAAAGGCAAGCTTGTATCCTTCTTAGTCACTCTAAAATGAAGTTTGGGGAGGTTTTTGAAATTTCCATGCTTGAAACCAAAAACCACTTCTCTTCATGCTTGACTTCATAAGACAAAGTTTGGGGATATATAGGGGTAGATACATGATTTTTCTGGTTTGATATGTCTAGACCTTGTTTATCAACTTAATTGAATGCTTACTATATGACATAAGAAGACTATGTGCCTTGATTTTACATTTTTTTTAAATTATGCCCATTTGAATCTTGGTCAAATCCTAGGTTTGACCATGATTTAAACAAGTTTGTTTATCAACTTGAATGCTTGCTATATGACATCAGAAGACTATGTGTTTGGTTTTTGTTTTTTGAATTTGTTATGCCCATTTGAATCTTAGTCAAATCCTAGGTTTGAATATATATGTCTAGACCTTGTATATCAACTTGAATGCTTACTATACATATGACATAAGAATGTTATGTGCTTTGGTTTTTCATTCTTTTCATTTTTTTCTGAATTTTTAGGGCCATTTGAATCTTGGTCAAATCCTTGGTTTGACCAAGATTTAAACAAATTTAAAACATGAAAATGAAAAGGGAAGTCTGTATCCTTCTTAGTCACTCTAAAATGAAGCTTTTGGGATGTTCTTTAAATTTCAATGTTTGAAACCCAAAACGACTTCCCTTCATGCTAGACTTCATAAGATCGACAGGGGGTAGATACATGATTTGTCTGGTTTGGATATATCTAGACCTTGTTTATCAACTTGATTGCTTACGATATGACATAAGAAGACTATGTGATTTGGTTTTTCATTTTTCTGATTTTTTTGAATTTTGTGCCCACCCATTTGTATCTTCGTCAAATCCTAGGTTTGACCAAGATAATTTAAACAAGTTTAAAACATGAAAATGTAAAGGGAAGCATGTATCCTTCTTAGTCACTCTAAAATGAAGCTTTTGGGAGGTTTTTGAAATTTCGATGTTTGAAACCCAAAACCACTTCTCTTCACATGCTTGACTTCATAAGACAGAGTTTAGGGGTTAGGGGTATAGATACATGATTTGTCTGGTTTGAATATGTCTAGACCTTGTTTATCAACTTGAATGCTTACTATATGACATAAGAAGACTATGTGATTTGGTTTTTCATTTTTCTGTTTTTTATTTATTTTTCTGCCCATTTGAATCTTGGTCAAATCCTAGGTTTGAACAAGATTTAGACAAGTTTAACACGTGAAATTAAACGAATAAGTAAGCATTGATCCTTCTTAGTCACTCCAAAATGTACCAATTGATAGTGTTAACTTTGCTTCATGGAAAAAATAATGTCATGTAAATGAGTTAACTTGGATTTCCTACCCTTGAATCCATAGGAAACTTTGTTCTAATGCACTATTATAATCAACCGAGTTTTTACACCAACAGGTCTGTCACTTACGTGTGGTGCCCACGCGTGAGGTCCCACACTTCAGTGAGCACAAGTCACGTGCAATAGGTACGCCAACTCCCAGCCATCTTCTTTGTCAAGAGAAGACGCATCAGGATGCGTATTGGAAGTCCGTGGGTCCTTCTGGATCCTTCGGTTGTCCCTCTCACAAAAAAAAACAAATCTATCTCATTCTCGGCCTCGCTCGACTCGCTCGCTCGCTCGCTCGCACGTCCTGCGCACTGACAAACCCTGCACAACAGTCAACATCATCATCATCACCCGAAAAAGGGAGACACCATAATGCTCTGCCTTTTTTCTCTCCTTCCGAGTGATCCCTCTTCCTCCGAGTTTCACTCGACGGGCAAACGCACATCTGCAGCATAGTAATAATAAAAAGGTAGAAAAATCGATATACGAATCTATAATTAAATAGGTTAAACTAGGGTTTTGCCCTGTACTACAGATCAAGGTTCAAAAAATCCAACTACGGGGTTCGAACAACACGATTCTAATCCAAGAACTTTTTCGACCTCATCCAAGTGGCCTCAAACTATAGGGTTAGCATCTAGTGCAGTATGTGTGAAAATGTATGCACTATGTGTGCTATAACTTGTATGTCTTTCAAATTTGAACCAACTTTGAATAAGTTTGAAATATTTGAAATGGGGCTTTTGGCTTAAACGTTTGAAACTCAAAACGATTCTCTTCATGCTAGACTTCATAAGACCGAGTTTAGGGTTAGGGGTAGATACATGATTTGTCTGGTTTGAATATGTCTAAACCTTGTTTATCAACTTTAATGCTAACTTCTCAGTCACTCTAAAATGAAGTTTTTGGAGGTTTTTGAAATTTCCATCTTTGAAACCCAAAACCACTTCTCTTCATGCTTGACTTCATAAGAAAAAGTTTAGGGTTAGGGGGTATAGATACATGATTTGTATGGTTTGAATATGTCCAAACCTTGTTTATCAACTTGAATATGCTTACTATATGACATAAGAAGACTATGTACTTTGGTTTTTAATTTTTCTGACTTTTTTAATTTTCTGCGCATTTGAATCATATCTTGGTCAAATCCTAGGTTTCACCAAGATTTAGACAAGTTTAACACGTGAAAACGAGTAAGTAAGCATGGATCCTTCTTAGTCACTCTAAAATGAAGCTTTTGGGATGTTCTTGAAATTTCCATGTTTGAAACCCAAAACCACTTCTCTTCATGATTGACTTCCATAAGATCGACAGATCAGTTTAGGGTTAGGGGTAGATATATACATGATTTTTTGGTTTGAATATGTCTAGACCTTGTTTATCAACTTGAATGCTTACTATACATATGACATAAGAATGCTATGTGCTTTGGTTTTTCATTCTCTTTTTGAATTTTTTCTAAATTTTTAGGCCCATTTGAATCTTGGTCAAATCCTTGGTTTGACCAAGATTTAAACAAGTTTAAAACATGAAAATGAAAAGGGAAGTCAGTATCCTTCGTAGTCACTCTAAAATGGAGAAGCTTTTGGGATGTTCTTGTAATTTCTATGTTTGAAACCGAAAACGAGTTCCCTTCATGCTAGTAGACTAGCTTCATAAGATCGACAGGCCGGGGGTAGATACATGATTTGTCTGGTTTGGATATATCTAGACCTTGTTTATCAACTTTAATGCTTACTATATGACATATATAAGAAAACTATTGCTTTGGTTTTTCCTTTTTTTTTTTTTTAATTTTGATGCCCATTTGAATCATGTCAAATCCTAGGTTTGACCAAGATAATTTAAACAAGTTTAAAACATGAAAATGAAAAGGGAAGCATGTATCCTTCTTAGTCACTCTAAAATGAAGCTTTTGGGAGGTTTTTGAAATTTCCATGTTTGAAACCCAAAACCACTTCTCTTCACATGCTTGACTTCATAAGACAGAGTTTAGGGGTTAGGGGTATAGATACATGATTTGTCTGGTTGAATATGTCTAGACCTTGTTTATCAACTTTAATGCTTACTATATGACATAAGAAAACTATTGCTTTGGTTTTTCTTTTTCTGATTTTTTTGTATTTTGATGCCCATTTGAATCTTGTCAAATTCTAGGTTTGACCAAGATTTAAACAAGTTTAAAACATGAAAATGAAAAGGGAAGCATGTAACCTTCTCAGTCACTCTAAAATGAAGTTTTTGGGAGGTTTTTGATATTTCCATGTTTGAAACCCGAAACCACTTCTCTTCATGCTTGACTTCATAAGACAGAGTTTAGGGTTAGGGGTAGATACATGATTTGTATGGGTTGAATATGTCCAAACCTTGTTTATCAACTTGAATATGCTTATGTGCTTTGGTTTTTTATTTTTCTGATTTTTTTGAATTTTATGCCCATAAATCTTGGTCAAATCCTAGGTTTGACCAGGATTTAAACAAGTTTAAAACATGAAATGAAAAGATAAGCCTGGATCCTTCTTAGTCACTCTAAAATGAAGCTTTTGGGAGGTTCTTGAAATTTCCATATTTGAAACCCAAAACCACTTCTCTACATGATTGACTTCATAAGACATAGTTTAATTAGAGTTTTAGGGGTAGATATATACATGATTTTTCTGGTTTGAATATATATGTCTAGACCTTGTTTATCAACTTGAATGCATGCTTACTATACATATGACATAAGAATGCTATATATGTGCTTTGGTTTTTCATTCTTTTGATTTTTTTCTGAATTTTTAGGGCCATTTGAATCTTGCATGGTTAAACTTGGGTTTTGCCCAGTTCTAAAGATCAAGGGTTCAAAAAAATCCAACTACGGGGTTCGAACAACACGATTCTAATCCAAGAATTTTTTCGACCTCATCCAAATGGCCTCAAACTATAGGGTTAGCATCTAGTGCAGTATGTGTGAAAATGTATGCACTATGTGTGCTATAACTTGTATGTCTTTCAAATTAAGTTGATAAACAAGGTCTAGACATATTCAAACCAGAATATTATACTGCATTAGTACAAAAAGTTTCCTATGGATTCATCAAGGGTAGTAAAGCCAAGTTAACTCATTGTCATGACTAAGAAGGATCCATGCTTACTTTTTCATTTTCATGTTTTAAACTTGTTTAAATCTTGGTCAAACCTAGGATTTGACCAAGATTCAAATGGTCATAAAAAATCAAACAAAATCAAGAAAATCAAAAACCAAACCACATAGTCTTCTTATGTAATATACTAAGCATTCAAGTTGATCAACGAAGTCTAGACATATTCAAACCAGAAAAATCATGTATCTACCCCCTAACCCTAAACGTTGTCTTATGAAGTCAAGCATGAAGAGAAGAAGTGGTTTTGGGTTTCAAACATGGAAATTTCAAAAACCCACCCAAAAGCTTCATTTTGGAGTGACTAAGAAGGATCCAAGCTTACTTTTTCATTTTCATGTTTCAAACTTGTTTAAATCTTTGTCAAACCTAGGATTTGACCAAGATTCAAATGGGCATAAAAATTCAAAAAAGAAATCAAAAAAATGAAACACCAAAGCACATAAACTTCTTATGTCATATAGTAATTAAGCATTCATGTTGATCAACAAAGTCTATATATATTTAAACAATAAAAATCATGTATATATATACCCCCAAATCCAAAACCACTTCTCTTCACATGCTTGACTTCATAAGACAGAGTTTAGGGGTTAGGGGTATAGATACATGATTTGTCTGGTTTGAATATGTCTAGACCTTGTTTATCAACTTGAATGCTTACTATGTGATTTGGTTTTTCATTTTTCTGTTTTTTAATTATTTTTCTGCCCATTTGAATCTTGGTCAAATCCTAGGTTTGAACAAGATTTAGACAAGTTTAACACGTGAAATTAAACGAATAAGTAAGCATTGATCCTTCTTAGTCACTCCAAAATGTACCAATTGATAGTGTTAACTTTGCTTCATGGAAAAAATAATGTCATGTAAATGAGTTAACTTGGATTTCCTACCCTTGAATCCATAGGAAACTTTGTTCTAATGCACTATAATAATCAACCGAGTTTTTACACCAACAGGTCTGTCACTTACGTGTGGTGCCCACGCGTGTGGTCCCACACTTGAGTGAGCACAAGTCACGTGCAATAGGTACGCCAACTCCCAGCCATCTTCTTTGTCAAGAGAAGACGCATCAGGATGCGTATTGGAAGTCTGTGGGTCCTTCTGGATCCTTCGGTTGTCCCTCTCACAAAAAAACAAATCTCTCTCATTCTCGGCCTCGCTCGACTCGCTCGCTCGCTCGCTCGCACCTCCTGCGCACTGACAAACCCTGCACAACAGTCAACATCACCAGAAAAAGAATATACACCATCAATAAGAGGGGCCCCGTGACTGCTCTCCCTTCTTCTCCTTCCGAGTGATTCCTCTTCCTCCGAGTTTCACTCGACGGGCAAACACACATGTGCTGCATAGTAATAATAAAAAAGTAAAAGAATCGACTACGAATCTATTATTAAATAGGTTATAAACTAGGGTTTTCCCCAGTACTACAGATCAAGTTTCCTCCAATTAAATTTTGGTTTTACATTTTTAAATTTTTTAAATTTTTATGCCCATTCTGATGTCATATAGTTAGCATTTAAGTTGATAAACAAGGTCTAGACATATTCAAACCGGAAAAATCATGTATCTACCCCTAACCCAAAACTCTGTCTTATCAAGTCAAGCACGAAGAGAAGTCGTTTTGGGTTTCAAACATGGAATTTTCAAAAACCCTCCAAAAAGCTTCATTTTGGAGTGACTAAGAAGGATGGAGGCTTACCTTTTTCATTTTCATGTTTTAAACATGTTTAAATCTTGGTCAAACCTATTATTTGACAAAGAATCAGATGGGCTTAAAATTTCAAAAAAATCAAAAAATGAAAAACCAAAGCATGCAGTCTTCTTATGTCATATATATATTACACATTCAAGTTGATAAACAAGGTTTGGACATATTCAAACCAAAAAATCATGTATCTACCCCTAACGCTAAACTCTGTCATATGAAGTCAAGCATATGAAGAGAAGTGGTTTTGGGTTTCAAACATGGAAATTTCCATGCTTGAAACCAAAAACCACTTCTCTTCATGCATGCTTGACTTCATAAGACAGAGTTTAGGGTTAGGTGGTAGATACATGATTTTCCTGGTTTGAATATGTGTAGACCTTGTTTATCAAATTAATTGAATGCTTACTATATAACATAAGAGAAGACCTTGTTTTTTTTTGAATTTTTATACCCATTTGAATCTTTGTCAAATCCTTGGTTCCACCAAGATTTGAATAAGTTAAAAACATGAATATGAAAAAGTAAGCATGTATGCTTCTTAGTCACTTCAAAATGAAGCTCTTGGGAGGGTTTTTGAATTTCCATATTCGAAACCAAAAACCACATATCTTCATGCTTGACTTCATGAAACAAAGTTTAGGGTTAGGGGTAGATACATGCATGATTTTTCTTGTTTGAATATGTCTAGAACTTGTTTATCAACTTAATTGAATGCCTACTATATAACATAAGAAGACCTTTTTTGTATTTTTTAAATTTTTATACCCATTTGAATCTTGGTCAAATCCTAGGTTTCACCAAGATTTGAATAAGTTTAAAACATGAATATGAAAAAGTAAGCATGCATGTATGCTTCTTAATTAATCACTTCGAAATGAAGCTCTTGGGAGGGTTTTTGAAATTTCCATGTTTGAAACCAAAAACCACATATCTTCATGCATGCGCTTGACTTCATGAGACAGAGTTTAGTGTTAGGGGGTAGATACATGATTTCTCTCGTTTGAATATGTTTGAAACCAAAAACCACATATCTCTGGTTTGCCCGCACTTAGAAATGATATTTGCATCACTTATCATATGTTTGCCCATTTGAATCTTGTCAAATCCTAGATTTGACCAAGATAATTTAAACAAGTTTAAAACATGAAAATGAAAAGGCAAGCTTGTATCCTTCTTAGTCACTCTAAAATGAAGTTTGGGGAGGTTTTTGAAATTTCCATGCTTGAAACCAAAAACCACTTCTCTTCATGCTTGACTTCATAAGACAGAGTTTGGGGATATATAGGGGTAGATACATGATTTTTCTGGTTTGATATGTCTAGACCTTGTTTATCAACTTAATTGAATGCTTACTATATGACATAAGAAGACTATATGCCTTGATTTTACATTTTTTTAAATTATGCCCATTTGAATCTTGGTCAAATCCTAGGTTTGACCATGATTTAAACAAGTTTAAAACATGAATATGAAAATTAAGCATGTATCCTTCGTAGTCACTCCAAAATAAAGCTCTTGAGAGGGTTTTTGAAATTTCCATGTTTGAAACCAAAAAACCACGTACTTCTCTTCATGCTTGACTTCATAAGACAGAGTTTGGGGTTAGGGGTAGCTTGATACATGATTTTTCTCGTTTGAATATGTCTAGACCTTGTTATCAACTTAATTGAATGCTTACTATATATATGACATAAGAAGACTATGTGCCTTGATTTTCCATTTTTTGTTTTTTCTGAATATTTATGCCCATTTGAATCTTGGTCAAATCCTAGGTTTGACCATGATTTAAACAAGTTTAATAAACATGAATATGAAATTTCCATGATTTATACCAAAAACCACTTCTCTTCATGCTTGACTTCATAAGTTAGGGTTTAGGGATATATAGGGGGTAGATTCATCATGATTTTTCTGGTTTGAATATGTCCAGAGCTTGTTTATCAACTTAATTGAATGCTTACTATATGACATAAGAAGACTATGTGCCTTGATTTTTCATTTTTTTAAATTATGCCCATTTGAATCTTGGTCAAATCCTAGGTTTGACCAAGATTTAAACAAGATTAAAACATGAAAATGAAAAATTAAGCCTTGATCCTTCTTATTCACTCCAAAATGAAGCTTTTGGGAGGGTTTTTGAGATATCCAGGTTTGAAACCCAAAACCACTTCTCTTCATGCATAGTTTAGGGTTAGGTGTAGATACATGAATTTTTGGTTTATAGTAAGCATTCAAGTTGATAAACAAGGTTTAGACATATTCAAACTAGAAAAATCATGTATATACCCCCTAAGGCTAAACTCTGTGATATATATGAAGTCAAGCATATAAGAGGAATGGTTTTGGGTTTCAAACATGGAAAATTCAAAAACCCTCCCAAAAGCTTCATTTTTTGAGTGAATAAGAAGGATCCAGGCTTACTTTTTCATTTTCATGTTACTGACTTGTTTAATTCTTGGTCAAACCTAGGATTTGACCAAGATTCAAATAGGCATAAAAATTCAATAAAGAATTCAAAAAATGAAAAACCAAAGCACATAATTAAGCTTCTTAAGTTATAGTAAGCATTCATGTTGATCAACGGAGTCTATACATATTTAAACATTAAAAATCATGTATATACCCCAACCCTAAACTCTGTCTAATGAAGTCAAGGACGAAGAGAAGTGGTTTTTGTTTTTTTTTTTTGAATTTTTATGCCCATTTGAATCTTGGTCAAATCCTTGCAGGTTTGACCAATATTTAAACAAGTTTAAAACATGAAAATGAAAAGTAAGTGTGGATCCTTCTTATTCACTCCAAAATGAAGCTTTTGGGAGGTTTTTTTAAATTTTCCATGTTCGAAACCCAAAATGATATCTCTCCGTGCTTTACTTCATAAGACAAAGTTTAGGGGTAGGGGGTAGATACATGATTTTTCTGGTTTGAATATGTCTAGACCTTGTTTATCAACTTGAATGCTTATTATGTGACATCAAAAGACTATGTGTTTAGTTTTTTTTTGAATTTGTTATGCCCATTTGAATCTTGGTCAAATCCTAGGTTTGACCAAGATTTAAACCAGTTTAAAACATGAAAATGAAAAGTAAGCCTGGATTCTTCTTAGTCACTCCAAAATGAAGCTTTTGGGAGGTTTTTTAAATTTCCATGTTTGAAACCCAAAACCACTCCTCTTAATGCTTGACTTCATAAGACAGAGTTTAGGGTTAGGGGCCAAGTATATACATGATTTTTCTTGTTTAAATATGTCTAGACTTTGTTTATCAACTTGAATGCTTACTATATGACATCAAAAGACTATGTGTTTGGTTTTGATTTTTTTGAATTTGTTATGTCCATTTGAATCTTGGTCAAATCCTAGGTTTGACCAAGATTTAAACCAATTTAAAACATGAAAATGAAAATGAAAGCCTGGATTCTTCTTAGTCACTCCAAAATGAAGCTTTTGGGAGTTTTTTCAATTTCCAATGTTTGAAACCCAAAACCACTTTTCTTCATGCTTGACTTCATAAGACAGAGTTTAGGGTTAGGGGGTATATACAATATTTTTCTGGTTTGAATATGTCTAGACTTCGTTGATCAACTGTAATGCTTACTATATGACATAAGAAGCTTATGTGCTTTGGTTTTTTTATTTCTTTTTTGAATTTTTATGCCCACTTGAATCCTGGTCAAATCCTTTGTTTGACCAAGATTTAAACAAGTTAAAACATGAAAATGAAAAAGTAAGCCTGGCTCCTTCTTAGTCATGAAAATGAGTTAACTTGGCTTTCCAACCCTTGAATCCATAGGAAACTTTGTACTAATGCAGTATAATAATCACCCGAGTTTTTACACCAACAGGTCTGTCACTTACGTGTGGTGCCCATGCGTGAGGTCCCAAACTTCAGTGAGCACAAGTCACATGCGGTAGGCAGGCAAAATACCCGATCAATCCGGGCGGTGGCTGTTAAGGACCCGATCGCATTTCTTGCTTTCAGACTGGGGTCTACCATGTAAGAAGTTTGTTCCTTTTGGATGCATCACTCGTATTTGCAAGTTTTTTGGGGGTCCCGCAAATTCAGGGTAGCATCATGCCCCCCTTCCCACGCCAACACAAACAGAGTTCAACACAACCTAATTAAGCAAGGTTCAACACAGACATAGTTCAACAACCCCTAATTAAGCTAATAGGTTCACCACAAACGCTGCTGAGCAGCAAACATAAACAGAGTTCAACAAAAGATGCTGCTTTTGAAGCAGTAGGAGAGACAAACATGCACAACAGTTACGGAGTATATTTACCATCTTCTTCCTGTCGCCTCCTCCCGGTCCCGCTTCTTCTGCTTCTTGCTGCCCATACCTTTAATCTTTGGTGGCTTGGGCTTGGGAGGAGGCACACGACCGGTCTCGATAGCTTGGTTCAATTTCTTCCTTAGGAATAGCCCATAGGCCATGTGGTTGGCTATGAAGCCGGATCGGTTAACAGTTTCCCCAACTTTGAGACAGCCGGACCCACCGGCTTCGGCATGCTGCAGGACGCTTCGAAAGTCAACCTTTATGCTCTTTGTGCAGAAGGGGCAGCTGTTCCTGGCACCAGTCCAGGGTTCACTCCAATACTTGTCGAACTTCCCCGCCTTAAGCTTGTTGAGAGTGGCCCTGGCCTTCCTATGACGCGACTCGACATCGCTGTCAACCTCATCAGTAGCAACCTGATACATGCCAAATAAACAGGTGAAGCAAATATGTAGCAGTTGCAACTAATAATGAATATGAATCTAAAAAGATTCTGACGCTAATTCAAAACCCTATAGCGCAAAAAAAAGAGGGAGAGACCATAGAGCAAATCGATACAGGGCTATGTTAAATAAGGGAGAGAGGTGAATCGGATGTGAAGCAAATATGTAGCAGTTGCAACTAATACTGAATATGAATCTAAAAAGATTCTGACGCTAATTCAAAACGCTATAGCGCAAAAAAAGAGGGAGAGACCATAGCGCAAATCGATACAGGGCTATGTTGAATAAGGGAGAGAGGTGAATCGGAACATACTTCCTCCCCCTCGTCGACGATATTCTCGTCGAAGGTCGGCGGCGGCGGTTCAAAGATGAGTTCAACCTCGTCCTCGTCATCTAGGGGATGCTTCCCAAGAGAGTGGACCCATCTACCAACAGCATCAGATGCCGATGAGCGACCGATGGCCCGACCTTCGGCAATGGCCTCCGCTTCGTCTTTGGCATCCGCTGCGGCAATGATCGCCGCCGTTGCGGCCATGCGTGCTGCGGTCGCGGCTCTGGACGCCTCCTCTGCGGCTAAGGCCAGCCGCGCGGCTTTCGCTTTCGCTGCGTTGACGGCGTCGGTTGGGCTCTCCATCGGTGGAATGGGAAGGGGAAGTGAAGAGAGGGTTTTTTCCTAGTCCGTGGAGAGAGGGAGAAGTGTGGACGTGAAATGGATAACTGACGATATTTCAAGATTTGGGAGACATAGCACGAACCGGCAGATGACAGCGCGTGGGTGCATTACCTCATACTGCCTCTGTCCTAGAAAGAGCGTACGTGTGGGTTTTCAAGGCATATTAAGGATTTTATTATTACATTGGGAAACTGTCATCGACCATCACTTTCCTCTTCAACTTTTCCACCTCCAATGATCTAAATGCATGTAGTAAATAAGAAAACCATATTATGCTAAATACTACTACCTCCATCCCAAAGCGTAAGGCTTATATTATTTTTAGAAGCTCAAACTATGTCAAGGTAAACTAAGATTTTACCAAAAATCATTATCATGCAAAATACAAAATTAATATCAATACATAGACAACGATTTTTTTTGGTATGGTATCTACAAAATATTATATTAGTTGATAGATTGTTCTAAATTTTCGTCAACCTTTACTTGCTTTGACTCTTAAAAAAAGACTTAAGCTTTGTGATGGAGGTAGTACGTACTAGTCGTGAAGAAACTATATCCCTCGTGATGAGAAAGAAATATTTTTTACTACCACTCTTTTGTGGACAAATTTTGAAGTGCATTGCAAAACGAGAAGTACACTCTTTTATGGACAAATTTTAACTCTACACCCATTATTTCAGGATGGAGGGAGTATAACCCAACTTGTTTTTTTCTTCTGGGCACTACACTGCTTTTTCCCTGTGCAATGCTTGGTTCTACCCTTTTTCTCAATGTAATGGTCACTTTAAGTCATTTTTTCCCACACACATTTATTTTGTACTTCTCTACAGTGTTGACCGTGCTACTACTATTTGTGTTAGTGCGCCAAAAACAAAATGTTATTTTTTAAGTGCCAAATTAATCTAGGGCGTTGGTTGTGAATCGGTGAACAAAAAAGAGATAGCCCAAAAGAGGAACACACCAAGGTACAAAAACTAGCATATATGCATGTTTCTATGTACATATATATGACCCTGGGTTTGTAGATAAAAAACATTCATATATGCGCTTACTATTAATATACATAAGTTTATGCTGATTCTCTTGGTTTAGGTATATATATGGTTAGGCATCACTACTAATTCAGAAAAAAACAAAAATGTAACTCTTCAAGTGAAGTCATTTTAAGTGACCTAACAACTAAAATTCATATATAGGATTTGTATAGGAATTATGTAGGATTTAGATCACATGTGAATTTTCCCCACACTAGTTGTTTGATTCATAGGAACATATCCTATAGGAATCTTGCAGTGCAAATCCTATAAGAATAAAACATTAGGTCATACCTCATGGAAAATTTCCTTTGGCACAATCAAACACAACTCATCTTCCTATATGATTCAACTAGCCATTAAATCTCAATCCTATGTTTTCCATATTTCTATGGTTTTCCCATCCTATGAATCAAAGGAGCCTTAGGGCTTATATCTTTTTTTAGAAAGGCAAACTATGTTAAGATTGGCCAAGTTTTACGAAAAACCTTTAACATGCAAAATACAAAGTTGAGTCATTTCGTTTGAATCGGAGGGAGTACATTTGACGTTATGGTACTATTTGACAGCTGCTTGGCACTGTATTTTTTTTCGAACCAAACTTCCCCCTTCATGAAGCTTTTATTTTAGCTTCAGTGACTTGATACATCCATATATCTAGACAAAGTTGAGTCAATTCATTTGAATCAGAGGGAGTACATTTGACTATATGGGTATTGTTTGACAACTGCTTGGCACTGTCTTCTTTTTTGAACCAAACTGCCCCCTTCACGAAGCTTTTATTTTGGGATAGAGCTTCACTGACTTGATACTTCCAAGTTTCACAGTGACTTGGTGCCACCATCCACCATCCATCTCAGATCCAATGTATGCGATCGACTTAGAATTTAAACTAAATAATTATTATAATTGCTCAGAAATATTTCAAGAACTTCCAGTTAATCGTGCATATTTCGATTTATATTTTGGTGAAGTTTCATTCGATTTGAATCAAAGGTTTGTGAGCAAATATATACTCCCTCCGGTTCATATTAATTGACTCTAATATGGATGTACTAGACACATTTTAGTTCTAGATACATCCATATTGAAGTCAATTAATATGAATCAGAGGGAGTATTTAGTTTAAACTAGTGCTCGTATACGTAAAAAGCTCTTTAATCACAAGCTAATCGTCCGAGTGGGATGAAATATTCACAGATTTTAGAACAAGGCATCTACATTTTACTGGATTTTTTTCATAATTTTTGTTTTTAGGTTCGAAATAAGAGATTAGTTTGGAACGTTGGATCTCAAATGGTTGGTAGATGGTGGCACCAAGTCACAATGAGATTTGGAGACTTCAAGTCACTGCAGCTCTGTCCTTTTATTTTGACAAACTGCAGAGCCGCTGGTGCATCTATGCTTGCGTACGGCCGACGCCGATTCTTAGCAAGGAAGTTCTTCCTATAAGTAGTAGTATCCATACTCCACTCCAAGGCATGTATAAAAAAAAGAACCCATCCCGTTCTCGTTTTCCCGATCACTCTTCTCTGAAGATGGAGGAGGCCCTCTTCTTGTGCCCCCTCTGCCTGCTGCCCTTCAAACCCCCCATATCCAAGGTCGCTCCCTTCCGATTTCATTCTTAGGTTCACCTGTGAGAAATGTCAATGACAACTGATGCCACGTACGTTGTTCCGTGCAGTGCAAGGGCGGTCATATGGGCTGTCGGCGCTGCGTCGGCGAGCTTGCGCCGAACCCGTGCAAGAAGTGCGAGCAGCCGGCGTGGTTGCCGCCGTCGAATCGATCTGGGCCAAGATTGCCGCCGTCGAATCGATCTGGGGCAATGGTCAAGTGCGTCGGCTGCCAGAGCTTGGTCGCCTCCACGGAGTCCTACAAGCACTATATCGCGTGCCCGCATGGTCCGTGCGGCTGCACAGAGGCCATCAATACCGGCTGCAGCTTCACCGGCCCGCCGCGGGAGCTCCTGGTACACCTCCAAGCATCCCACTCCATCCCAGTGTTTACGTTCCAGTATGGCATACCCGCCTGGTGCATAGTTCGTGTTCCGGTACAACCGCGGGGACACCTGTTCATCGGCAGTGGGGAAGAAGACGGTAGCGTGTTCGCCATCACCGTTGGAGCGCTCGGCCCGACCACCATTGTGTCCTGTGTGTGCATCAGGTCGGCCGCGTGCTTGTTTCCGATGTACAAGGCGCAGCTGTTGGTGATTGGTCCGCCGGCGCCGGCGACGGCTGGGACCAGTGACCTCTCGACGGACACCTTGATGGCGGTAATCGAGCCGACGAGCTCCCCGACGCCTAGCTCGATCATGTTGCAGCAGCTCACTTCTTTCCTGGCGGTGCCGCCCCGTTACGCGAAGCAGAATGGAGGGCAGCGTGTGTTGCCTATCTGCGTTTGCATCAACAAGAAGGTTATACAATAATCTTCGTTTAGTCATACTGCAATGTAGTTACTCGAAGATCGGAGGGAGTAGTTTAGTTCGAAGTAGGGTTCGTTCGGATGTATTTTGGACTTGTATAGTAGTACTACTACTCCAGAACTATTAGCTAGCTAGTTGGAGTGCTAGAATGCAGCTCGGAGTATTATAGTATTTTGGCAGTACTACTAGTTATGTATGTGACTGCAAATTCAAACTAAAATGGAGTATTTCTTGCTAATGTTGTTCTTTTGGAGTCATCATTTTTTTCTGAACGTGTTAACTATGCTATTGTCTAAGGATTCGTTTAGATTTCTTTGGTTGAATTCATATTTCGTCTCTTCCTAATTTGGCAAAACTGCACTGTCATGGGCATTCTTACAAGGTCGCTGAAGTTTCAAAGTTTCTTAATGTATATTGCGTAGGGTGTACCCCCTTAACATGGATCTGTTGCATTTTTGGGTTGTATTTTTTTTGGCAATTTTCAGGACCATAAAATAGCACGCCTTCAGTTGAAATTTGAATTAGTGGCCGATACTAGCATGGAGTAGTGAAGTTTTTTTGTACTCCCTCGGTCCCACCAAAAGTGTCTCACCTTTGTTAAAATTTAGATGGATAGATGTATTTTTTTTACAAAGTTGAGACAACTTTGGTGGGACGGAGCCACGGAGTCGTAGTTGATGGCGAGAAGGTTGATGCCTTGCTAGGTTGGTGTACGTTGCAAAAAGAACAAGGTTGGTGTGTATTTGTTTTATTTGTTCACCATAATACTGACATGGCCATCGATTTGATTAGACAACACAAGCCTGGGATGTTTCACTTATTTATTGTAGGAAGCACGATTAATGTTCTGTAATGATGGGGCTACTCCTATAGTCCGTCTGCTCGGCTCCTACTCGGGTGTCGGGTCACAGTCACACTCTCCTCTTTTTTTGAACACATTCACACTCTCCTCTTTTTTTGAACACATTCACACTCTCCTCTTTTTTTGAACACATTCACACTCTCCTCGAAACTGCAGTAGGCAGTATATGCATAAGAGGAGGAGCGTCTCGGTTCACCTCCGTCGTCTATCCCCACTCCGCCCATCTTCCATAGCACGCGCCTGCGTCTCCGCCATGGCGCTTTCGCATCCTATCCAGCAGTGCCCAGTTTGAGAGCCTCTGTTCTCCAACTCAAACCCCCACCTGCCGCCATTGATCGCCATCTCTCTCCCAAAGTTCGAATCAGTAGATCTCCCAAGAAAATACCAACCCCATTGTACCACCTGCCTCATTGCGATGGCGAAATCGAGCAGGGTCTGTGGATCTGGGCTGTTTCACAAGGTGTTTACGGAAGGCCCCCTTGAAGTGCTCATCAGCCAGTGCGACGCCATCACCGCCGCGTCCCTAGTCGGTTCCTCCAAAAGTATTCTTCAGTCAGCCAAATACAGTGCCACTCTGCCTGCTTCTCAGCCGTTTGGCCTTCCGTGTGTTCTCTGTTGTGACCCGGCGGATAAACCATGGGCGGTGTTCAAGGAGGATTTGCCGGTGCACAGCAAGTGCAAACTACTGCCGCTGGACAGGTTCTCCTATGATGGCCTAATGCCACACGGTAAGGATGAGGAGCGGGCAGGCGCCAATGGAGATTGGATCGCCATGGTTGGCCCCGAAGGCAAGTGGAACCTCCTCAATGTCTACACTCATCGCAAGATTAAGCTTCCATCTTTGAGGAACAAGTTGGAAACCACACACAATCCACTTATATTCGAGTATCAGCGTTCTGCTATTCAACTGCAGAAGATAGCTATTTGCCAAGTTCCTACAGCTGCTAGGGGGTATCAAGATTTCTCCCTTGTCGCAATCTTCGACTTTGCAATTGCCTACCTCCATGGCGAATATCCTCGTACATGGATATTTCTTGAAAACCAGTTTCAGTACGGCGCCATATACTGCGATGCAATTATACATAACGGACTTGTGTTCGCCGTTACTGAGCTTGGAAATGTTTATGCATGGGATCCTAATCAATTTGGTAACATTTCCTCCCTATCTTTTTTATATACGTAACTTATATAGTATTTCACCTCTTATTTGTTGAACTGTCTTGGCATCTTTTGGCTTAAAGGAATTCCATAGGCGCACACCATAACCCTCTTGTGGTATGGACATATATAGAATTTAACATCTATAGGAATTTTAGTATGGTCTAATGTGCATGTTGTTCCTTAGGAAAAAGGCCCCCTAGTAATTAAGTTTCTTTATTATTACTCCCTAGAAAATTTAAGGTAGAGTAGAAATAGAATCAATAAAGGTGCCATGCAATATTGATAAAGACTTTCATTTGTTTATATTCCCCCGGTTCTAGAGAATAAGGAGTACTATATTCAAACCATCTAAAATTTGGACCAATATTTTCGGGAACATGTTTTAAATCCATATGAAGTTTTACCAAGATGTTCGAAATATATTTCAAACCATCTTATGTTCGACCATGATTTTATAAAGTACTAGTATTGGCATCCCAATATCAAATCAATATCACTAGTAGATAAATCATGAAATATATTTTCATGTGACGTGTTCTTTCCTTTTTCAAGGTCCTATAGTGCTCCCTGCTCCATTCATTCCGTGGACGGCTGGATTTGATGGCGATGATGATTTTGACTCTAATAGTCGTACGTGGTGGCTGGCAAGATCTCAAGATCGTTCTAGACTTCTCCTGGTCTATGCACGTGGCGTAATGGATTTTGACGCTGACGGTGCTCCAACTCATTATGATAGTACCCCTTCTGTCCATTGCGGTCGCGCTGTTCACAGCTATTCGGGGTATACCTGCATTGTATTCTCGAATGACACTAGTCGGTTACTTCCAGCCAACCCGTGGGAAAGGGTTACTAATCTTGGAGACTATTCTATGTTCCTTGGGTTGAACTATCCGATTTTCATGCCAGTGGGTGGTGCAACATTTCCCCCAGGATATTTGACAAGAAGAAACTGCATCTACACCACGCCTCAGGCCATTGGCTCTCACTTTGACACATCACATCAAGAAATTTTCCGCTTCAGTCTAAATGGCGAAGACCACCAAAGCATATCTTTCTCAAGCAGCGGTCCAGGGGCCAACTGGCATACGGGGTTTTGGTTCATCCCAAGCTACACCAACGCGCTGGACTGGAACAAAGACAATCAGAGTTAGGGATATTTATGTAATAGTAGGATCATACTACTAGCTAGCTCAGTTGGTCTTGACTCCTATTTAACTATTTATAGCTAATGTACTTAGGTGATAAATTTATGCTATTTGCATGAACCCAGGCGCTTCTTTTAATTTGATCAAATACGGTCTATACACATGCATGGTTGTTTGGCTGTTTCAGTGTCCCTAGAGGCATACATATATACTGTTATTTAGCAATCTTTATTACAGTACAAAGGTCTTAACCTCATGGTTCACAGAAAGTATAAACGTAGATCAACCATCTAAACATAGAAGACATTCTAGTGTATGATTCTTACATATACACATCAACATCCTATCAGAAAATCTTAATGTGAATTGTACTGGCTGTACAAACCCGTGCATCATTCTCTAGCCGGTTGCACCCAAAAACCAAATCGTGGTACTTCATAGTTGACTGTATGTAGGACAACATACAGATCCAATGCGAAGCCATGGGTATCACCTGCATGACAGAACCATATTTCACATGGTTGGAGGTACTCCATATGGCATTTAAAATCATTCCTTGTCCTTCATATGGCCCTAAAAATAGTACAGTTGGATTTGTGGGTTTTAATTTTTTATTAACACACTCAATTGATTGCCCAAACATTGATTAATAATATTATTAAGGGGTGTGATGTTGAAAGCCATAAGAACAATGTGCCAAACAATCTTTGCTAGCGGACGGTAAATGTATACCCATCAGAAATAATCAGCAGACGTGCATGTTTCTTTGGTCAGAATAACTGCTGCACCATCTTAAAAGTAAATGGCATGACCATTTATTTGATTTGATAGCGTGCAGCTAGATGGCGTACATTACTATCTCTACTTCCTTGGGTCGCCCAAATCTGGAGTACTAAAAGCAAATCCTGGTGATTCATTTGACAAGACAACACAGATGCGTCCAAATTTCTCCGTCCATATTATTATAGTAATATACGAAATCTGGAGTGCGTTGCCTCGTTGCCTTCCAAGAGAAGCTGCATTCCTTGCCAAAAAAGAGAGAGAGGCTGTATTTATAACTACCTCACCGGCCGCCACTAGTACAAACCATCACTCCCTCTCCACCTCCACCTCCATCTCTTCCCTAGTAGCTCCACCTCCATATCGGCGACGGACCACAATCGCGCGGCTTCGACTTCCTCTTCGACGGCGGCGGCGACAGAGGCGTGAGGCACCTTCTCCGCGGCGCATCACTCATCCTCGTCCCGCGGCAACAATGGCTGTATGTGAAATCACCATACCCTTTTGTATGGTAGAGATGATGATGTGCGGATAAAATTTTATTGGCGGTTGCTCATCCTTGTTTGAATATTTGGTGTAGATTCACATCTAGGGCAGGGTGTCAAGCGGGGTGGGTAGCGGGCTAGCTAGTTTCAGTGCGAGTGCTTTAAATCTGCTCTAATCTCAACCACTATTTGCTCTAATTTTCTGCTTTGCGGGACGATTCGCGGACGCCGCTTGCAACCCTAATCTAGGGTATTGATCCTAGTTTAGTAGACTACTAGGATTTACATGCCAATTTGTTTTTAGACTAATCCGGATATTTGTCAATACTACTAGAGTACGTACTTCTTCCGTTCGTATTTAATTGACTCTAGTTGAAAGCATCGACAGTTCATTTTCTTCTCTCCCTCGCGTCGACTAATTAAAACCGAACAGAGGGAGTATTAGGAATCCTTGTGCATCCGTACTACCAGTAAGGTATTGCGTTGTTGCAGAGGCTCAGTGTAATCAATATCTTTCGATATTAATATACGGAGTACTCACTTTATCAGAAAATAAATTAGTAATCCATGTTCAAACTTGCTAGTTTGATCGACGTTTGATGATGATTTGTGAGGCCATGTATGGGCCTAGTTTGTTTCCTTTGCTTGGTGGTCAGTAGGCTGATGATTTTTTTTTGCTTGGTCGATCTGTGGTCGTTCCATGGCCACTGCTGATTAATCATTACTAGAATCAACAATTTTTTGCTTGTCTGGTGATTGGAATTGTATGCGCTCTTCTGAAGAGCACCATCGCACGATGATTAGTCTTAATGGAGATGCAGATGTCGATCAAGAGGGAGAAACATATCTTGATCATGCATTTCTCACGAGATTACTTGGTGATTGGAAGTAGAATCCACAATTTGTTGTGCAAACTTCTCAACATATGCATATATTCGTTGAATTGGCTTTATGTGATCAATATTACTTCTTATTGCAGATGGATGGAGGGGAAAGAGCGAAAAAACCGATACTTAGTGAAATGACTTCTCATTCTGTGACTTCTGATATCCTAGATGACAAGGTAAATATATAGAACGATGATTCGTAGGTGATGAAAGCAGAATCCACAATTTGCCGTGCAAACTTCTCAACATATGCATTTATTTGATTAATTAGTTTTATGTGATCAATAGTATTACTTATTCCAGATGGACGTAGGGGAAGGAACGAAAAAGCGGATGCTATGTGAAATGACTTCTAAATCTGTGTGTTCTGATATCCCAGATGACAAGGTAAACATATGGACCGACGCTTGTTTTGCTGCTGCCCCGTTAGATGGCTAGATGCTCTGGTCTAATTTCTGTTCATGTGCTTATTATTGCAGAAACATAGAGTTGAAGAAAACTCTATATTGTCTGATGACAAAGGTGAAATGGCATGCCAGTCTTTTAAACCTCCGACGCCACCTTGTTTACTGTCTATGGAGACATGCAAATGGTTGATTCTAGTAATGATTAATCAGCAGTGGCCATGGAACGACCACAGATCGACCAAGCAAAAAAAAATCATCAGCCTACTGACCACCAAGCAAAGGAAACAAACTAGGCCCATACATGGCCTCACAAATCATCATCAAACGTCGATCAAACTAGCAAGTTTGAACATGGATTACTAATTTATTTTCTGATAAAGTGAGTACTCCGTATATTAATATCGAAAGATATTGATTACACTGAGCCTCTGCAACAACGCAATACCTTACTGGTAGTACGGATGCACAAGGATTCCTAATACTCCCTCTGTTCGGTTTTAATTAGTCGACGCGAGGGAGAGAAGAAAATGAACTGTCGATGCTTTCAACTAGAGTCAATTAAATACGAACGGAAGAAGTACGTACTCTAGTAGTATTGACAAATCATGCGTTGTTGCAGAGGCTCAGTGTAATCAATATCTTTCGATATTAATATACGGAGTACTCACTTTATCAGAAAATAAATTAGTAATCCATGTTCAAACTTGCTAGTTTGATCGACGTTTGATGATGATTTGTGAGGCCATGTATGGGCCTAGTTTGTTTCCTTTGCTTGGTGGTCAGTAGGCTGATGATTTTTTTTTGCTTGGTCGATCTGTGGTCGTTCCATGGCCACTGCTGATTAATCATTACTAGAATCAACAATTTTTTGCTTGTCTGGTGATTGGAATTGTATGCGCTCTTCTGAAGAGCACCATCGCACGATGATTAGTCTTAATGGAGATGCAGATGTCGATCAAGAGGGAGAAACATATCTTGATCATGCATTTCTCACGAGATTACTTGGTGATTGGAAGTAGAATCCACAATTTGTTGTGCAAACTTCTCAACATATGCATATATTCGTTGAATTGGCTTTATGTGATCAATATTACTTCTTATTGCAGATGGATGGAGGGGAAAGAGCGAAAAAACCGATACTTAGTGAAATGACTTCTCATTCTGTGACTTCTGATATCCTAGATGACAAGGTAAATATATAGAACGATGATTCGTAGGTGATGAAAGCAGAATCCACAATTTGCCGTGCAAACTTCTCAACATATGCATTTATTTGATTAATTAGTTTTATGTGATCAATAGTATTACTTATTCCAGATGGACGTAGGGGAAGGAACGAAAAAGCGGATGCTATGTGAAATGACTTCTAAATCTGTGTGTTCTGATATCCCAGATGACAAGGTAAACATATGGACCGACGCTTGTTTTGCTGCTGCCCCCGTTAGATGGCTAGATGCTCTGGTCTAATTTCTGTTCATGTGCTTATTATTGCAGAAACATAGAGTTGAAGAAAACTCTATATTGTCTGATGACAAAGGTGAAATGGCATGCCAGTCTTTTAAACCTCCGACGCCACCTTGTTTACTGTCTATGGAGACTGATGCAGCTGGACCTTGATTCTAGTAATGATTAATCAGCAGTGGCCATGGAACGACCACAGATCGACCAAGCAAAAAAAAATCATCAGCCTACTGACCACCAAGCAAAGGAAACAAACTAGGCCCATACATGGCCTCACAAATCATCATCAAACGTCGATCAAACTAGCAAGTTTGAACATGGATTACTAATTTATTTTCTGATAAAGTGAGTACTCCGTATATTAATATCGAAAGATATTGATTACACTGAGCCTCTGCAACAACGCAATACCTTACTGGTAGTACGGATGCACAAGGATTCCTAATACTCCCTCTGTTCGGTTTTAATTAGTCGACGCGAGGGAGAGAAGAAAATGAACTGCCGATGCTTTCAACTAGAGTCAATTAAATACGAACGGAAGAAGTACGTACTCTAGTAGTATTGACAAATGCAGTAAGGTATTGCGTTGTTGCAGAGGCTCAGTGTAATCAATATCTTTCGATATTAATATACGGAGTACTCACTTTATCAGAAAATAAATTAGTAATCCATGTTCAAACTTGCTAGTTTGATCGACGTTTGATGATGATTTGTGAGGCCATGTATGGGCCTAGTTTGTTTCCTTTGCTTGGTGGTCAGTAGGCTGATGATTTTTTTTTGCTTGGTCGATCTGTGGTCGTTCCATGGCCACTGCTGATTAATCATTACTAGAATCAACAATTTTTTGCTTGTCTGGTGATTGGAATTGTATGCGCTCTTCTGAAGAGCACCATCGCACGATGATTAGTCTTAATGGAGATGCAGATGTCGATCAAGAGGGAGAAACATATCTTGATCATGCATTTCTCACGAGATTACTTGGTGATTGGAAGTAGAATCCACAATTTGTTGTGCAAACTTCTCAACATATGCATATATTCGTTGAATTGGCTTTATGTGATCAATATTACTTCTTATTGCAGATGGATGGAGGGGAAAGAGCGAAAAAACCGATACTTAGTGAAATGACTTCTCATTCTGTGACTTCTGATATCCTAGATGACAAGGTAAATATATAGAACGATGATTCGTAGGTGATGAAAGCAGAATCCACAATTTGCCGTGCAAACTTCTCAACATATGCATTTATTTGATTAATTAGTTTTATGTGATCAATAGTATTACTTATTCCAGATGGACGTAGGGGAAGGAACGAAAAAGCGGATGCTATGTGAAATGACTTCTAAATCTGTGTGTTCTGATATCCCAGATGACAAGGTAAACATATGGACCGACGCTTGTTTTGCTGCTGCCCCCGTTAGATGGCTAGATGCTCTGGTCTAATTTCTGTTCATGTGCTTATTATTGCAGAAACATAGAGTTGAAGAAAACTCTATATTGTCTGATGACAAAGGTGAAATGGCATGCCAGTCTTTTAAACCTCCGACGCCACCTTGTTTACTGTCTATGGAGACTGATGCAGCTGGACCTGGTACTGATGAGCCTATACGTGGCATCATCGTGCCACATGAAGAAGGTTGTGGATTGGGTTTACCCCCTGCTGAAGAAACTGGTGGTGCAGCTGGAGCTGCTAGTGTAGAGCCTCTAGTGAACGGTGTCGTGCCACGGGAATTCTCTGAACTAGAGCAAGACGGTTTACCTATTGTCAAGACCGATGTAACTGGTGCTGATGCTGGAGTTGCTACTGATGATCCTGCACCCGAAGTTGCCACGCCACCCGAAGGAGGTTTTGTATTGGTAGAACCCGTCATGACTATGCCCACAGTACTGACTGGTGGTGGACCTGGAGCTGGTAGGGTAGAGCCTCTAGCGAAAGGTGTCGTGCCACGAGAATCCTCTGAAGTGGATATTGGTGGTTTACCCTCTGTAGATACTGGTGGTCTACCTGGAGCTGGTATTGTAGAGATTTCAGCAAACAGTGCTGTCCCACCCAACTCCTATGAACTGGAGCATGTACCTGATGTGCCTTCTGTAGAACCTGATGCACCTGTAAGTAGTGGTGATGATTCCGCTGAATCTGATCAAGAAGGATCTGCATCTCGAGGACAAGATGTCAGCTGTCATTCACCTGAACCCGAGCTGAAGTCAGCAACGGTAGCTTATATGGCACGGACTGTCCTTCAAGCTCTAAAGATCCAGTTGGGTGGTTCACAGGACCAGCTACTCCAAGCCATTGTCACTACAAAAGACCAGCCAGCATGCTTCGTTATCTCCTGCATACTGTTTGACAAGCTGAAGCACTGCAACTGGCGCATTGTTCAATCCCATCAGCATGGAGAGAGGAGCTATGTTTATGTCAAGATGATTCATGCTGATTTGGTAAGGTTCCATGATAAGATGTATGGGTGGGGTGAGGCAAGAGCCACATTTTGCAGCATTCACACAGTCTTCGCTCTTGAGCCAGACCCCATGGATGCTTACCCAGTGGTGCAGCTGTCCTGACTTGATATATGTTTTATGATCAGTATGCTGCTGTCGTGGAACTGTGATGTGGAGCTACCTTTCTTATGGTTTCTAGGCTTTTGGTTTCAACATGTATTATGGAGCTTACCTTAGGACTTTCGCATGCGTTTGGCTGTTGACCTGTAATGTTTGTGGTTGGTTGTCTAATCTACTTGGCACAATCACATTGCAAAGGCAAATGTTCCTTTTCTCTTTAATTGTTATTATGACTTATGTGTTATAACCAGGCAAGAATATGCAATCTTGGTTCTCTGACCGATATATATGTACATACAACTTTTGTTCACATAATAACACTTACACGGGAAAAGAGTAGCTTTCTCTGTTGGACAAACACCAAACCACAAAAGGGTAACAACACAATATCCAAACTAGGTACGGCACCTGTTGAGCATACATGACTTTTGTCGTAAAATCACGTTAACCAACACTAGCAGCATCTTGTTCTTTGCAAGGTGCTATGCTTATCAGTCTAATCCCAATACACAACCTACTTCAGGTGGCACGATGATGTCAGGTGCAGGTTCACCAGTACCAACTCTCTTGCATCAGTCTCCATTGAAGGTACGCCACTGCTGCAGTAGACACCATTAGCAATGCAACCTGAAGGTGTTCTTATCCTCATATCAGGATCACATAATACAGGTGTCAAGCTTCATGCACTAGCCAACACAATCAAAAGTCCGAACTAGGATCGCTAGGAAAAAAAACATGAAGATCCTTTTATCGAATCCCACGCTGAACATCTTTTTCACTAATTAGGTAAGCTCCTGCTGACAAACATATTACAGCAACTCCAGCAGTGGCTCTATATTTTGGCGCTGTGGGCTGATGCTGCGCATGGAGCCGGCAATAGCTTCACCGGAAGCTGCAAACTGTGGCGGCCAAATGCAGGGCTGAAACAGCGTATTTTCAGAGGCGCTATAATGCAGCGCCAAAAACAGAATATAATGAAAAATAGAGTGCAGTAAAACAGAAGATCAAATAAAGACTAGAAATAGACATAAAATAGGAGAAAATTAGCTTGATAGATACTCCGTAGTTCATATTTGTACAAAGTAGTGCGATAAAACTAAACTAAAACTCGACATCTGACGAGTCCGGTGTCGTGCCCGACACCGGATCCGACGAGAAGAGGTCAATCCAACGGGGGTCGTCCTCGCCAATGGTGGTCGGCCCGGCGAGCTGCGCTTCGATGAAGGCCCGCTTCGTCGCCTTCTCCGCCCTCCGTTGTGCGCGGTCCTCCTTCTTCGCAGCCCGCCTCGTAGCCTTCTCCGCCCTCCGTCTGCGGAAGTGCTCGTTCTCGGCGGCTACGTCCTCGGGGAAGCGGGCCGCCCACTCGCGCGCCGCGCGCTCGTCCCGCTCGGCAATGCGCAAACGGCGCTCCGTCTCGCGGCGGCGGCGCTGTTCCTCCTGTCTAACGATGTACGGCGGCGGCGCGAGATCCTCGGCCTGCTGGCGCGTCCACACGTCATGGAAATTCATCGACGATCGCGGGCGCCCGAGCCGCCACGCCACGGCGTCGTACGCGCGCGCGGCCTCGTGCGCGGTCTCGTAGGTGCCGAGGCCGATGCGCTCGCCGCCGTCACGTATCTCCGCGTAATACGTACCTTTGGGGCGCGCGCGGACGCCGCGGTACCCCGTGCCCGAGACGCGGCAGTACCGCGAGCTCGACGCGAGACGAGGCATGGCGGCGGCGGCGGAAGCGGAGCCGCGGCGGCGATATTAGGCGCAGATGGGCAAATTTCAGCAACCCGTGTCCATCTTTTTTTTTGGCAGGATTACGCCATGTACCACCTTCCAATTAGAAAATAGTACTGTTCAGCCTTCCCCTGTTGGGCCCAATATTTCACTTTGGGTTGCCAACGGCCATCTACATGGTAATTGCTCTCGGCCTACTTGCTCCGGCCGTCGAAGCCCAATAACTACAAATGGGCCTTTCTGCTCATGCAATTTCGGCCCTTTTCTAATGAAACACAGATCCTATGAATGGCAAAAAAAAAAACGCGGAGATTCTACATAAAAGTTGTTTTTAGTTATTTTGAATTATTGGGTTCCAATTTTTGAAACTGCTCATGCCCAATATGAAAATCCTTGTTCGCTCCATACCCACATGGATAACGGTATTTTTAATAATTCATAAAGTGGATTTGAAATTTAAAACATATCCTAATAATTCCATGATTTAATCTATCAACTTGCAAGATCTTGGAGAGAAAAAGCTTGTATTAGTCTGCAGAATCCGCACCGTTTCAAAGGCGGCAGTGGATCAAAAGAAAAAAGGAAGTAGGGGTCAAAAATAACTCCAAGAAATGAAACTTTTATTGTTCGTAGAGGATGACATGCGGGACCCATGAGCCAGCAGCTTACTCAACGTTTCAAAGGCGGCATGAGATCGGAAGAAAAAGGCAAGTGACCAAATATCAGGTGCCAAAAATAATCCAAGAAATGAAACTTATTGTACATAGAGGATGACATGCGGGTCCCATTTTGCAGCAGCGGTTTCAGCGTTTCAAATGCGGTTTGAGATCAAAAGAAAAAGAAAGTAGCCAGAAATTAGGGGGTAAAAAAACTCCAAAAAAAGAAAGTTGATTGTACATAGAGGATGACATGCGGGTCCCATGAGTCAGCAGCTTACTCAACGTTTCCAAGGCGGCGGGATCAAAAGAAAAGGAAATAGCCAAAAATCAGAGGTGAAAAAAAAACCAAAAAAGAAATTTTATAGTACATAGAGGATGACATGCGGGTCCCATGAGCCAGCAGGTTCCTCAACGTTTTCAAAGGCCGGTGGGGATCAAAAGAAAAAGGAAAATAGCCAGAAATTAGGGGTAAACAATAAATCCAACAAAGGAAAGGTTTATTGTTCATAGATGCTGACATGTGGGACCCATGAGCCAGCAGCGTCAAGGCAAGTGACCAAAAATCAGGGGTAAAAAAAATCCAAGAAAAGAAACTTTATTGTACATAGAGGATGACATGTGGGTCCCATGAGCCAGCACCTTACTCAACGTTTCAGAGGCGGCTTGAGATCGAAAGAAAAAGGAAAGTGACCGAATATCAGGAGCTAAAAATAATCCAAGAAAGGAAACTTTTATTGTACATAGAGATTGACATATGGGTCCCACTAATACAAGCTCTTTCGCTCGAAGATCTTGCAAGTTGATTGTACATAGAGGATGACATGCGGGCCCCATGTGTCAGCAGCTTACTCAATGTTTCCAAGGCGGCAGTGGATCAAAAGAAAAAGGAAATAGCCAAAATCAGAGGGTGAAAAATAAATCCAACAAAGGAGAGGTTTATTGTCCATGGAGGCTGACATCTGGGACCCACGAGCCAGCCGCGTCCTCTACGTTTAGAAGGCGACTGGGGATCGAAAGAAAAAAGGCAAATAGCCAGAAATTAGGGGTACAAAATAACTCCAAGAAAGGAAGTGTTTATTGTTCATAGAGGCTGACATGTGGGACCCATGAGCCAGCAAAGTCTTCAACGTTTCAAAGGCGGCAGGGGATCAAAAGAAAAAGGAAGTAGCCAGAAATTAGGGGTAAAAATAACTCCAAGAAAGGAAACTTTTATTGTTCATAGAGGATGATATGCGGGACCCATGCTCCAGCAGCTTCCTCAACGTTTCAAAGGCGGCATGAGATCGAAAGAAAAAGGCAAGTGACCAAATATCAGGACCCGAAAATAATCGAAGAAAGAAATTTTATTGTACATAGATGATGACATGCGGGACCCATTTAGCAGCAGCGGTCTCAACGTTTCCAAGGCGGCACGGGATCAAAAGAAAAAGGAAGTAGCCAGAAATTAGGGTTCAAAAATAACTCCAAGAAAGGAAACTTTTATTGTTCGTAGAGGATGACATGAGGGACCCATGAGCCAGCAGCTTACTCAACGTTTCAAAGGCGGCATGAGATCGAAAGAAAAAGACAAGTGACAAAATATCAAGACAAAGATAATCCAAGAAAAGAAAACTTTATTGTACATAGAGGATGACATGCGGGTCCCATTTAGCAGCAGCGGTCTCAACGTTTCAAATGCGGCTTGAGATCAAAAGAAAAAGAAAGTAGCCATTAGGGGGTAAAAAAACTCCAATAAAGGAAAGTTTTATCGATGAGCCAGCAGAGTCCTCAACGTTTCAAAGGCGGCAGGGGATCAAAAGAAAAAGGAAATAGCCGAAAATCAGAGGGTGAAAAAAACCAAGAAAATGAACTTTTATAGTACATAGAGGATGACATGCGGGTCCCATGAGCCAGCAGGTTTTTCAACGTTTCAAACGTGGCATGAGATCGAAAGAAAAAGGCAAATGACCAAATATCAGGATCCAAAAATAATTCAAGAAAAGAAACTTGATTGTACATAGAGTATGACATGCGGGTCCCATTTAGCAGCCGGTATCACCGTTTGAGAGGCGGATCGAAAGAAAAGGCAAGTGACCAAATATGAGGCGCCAAAAAAGTCGAAGAAAAGAAAGTTTTATTGTACATAGAGGATGACATGCGGGTCCCATGAGCAGCAGGTTTTCAACGTTTCAAACGTGGCATGAGATCGAAAGAAAAAGGCAAGTGACCAAATATCGAGCCAAAAATAATTCAAGAAAAGAAACTTGATTGTACATAGAGGATGGCATGCGGGTCCCATTTAGCAGCAGCGGTATCACCGTTTGAGAGGCACGGGATCAAAAGAAAAAGCCAAGTGACCAAATATCAGGAGCCAAAAATAATCTAAGAAAAGAAATTTTACGTACATAGAGGATGACATGCGGGTCCCATTTTGCAGCAGCGGTCTCAACGTTTCCAAGGCGGCACAGGACCAGAAAAATGAAGTAGCCAGAAATCAGGGGGTGAAAAAAATCCAAAAAAGAACGATTTCAATTGGGCTGCATGTGGACATCTGGGCATTCGAACTATGCTGGCCCTTTTGACTCGTACAATTTCAGCCCACTCCAAAACAGGATAGTTCGGATTTTTCTAAAAAAACAGGAAAGTCCTATGCTTCGCAAAAACAAAAAACAAGGAGATTCAGCATATAAATTTGTTTATGTAAAAATAAAGATTTAATTTATCCGTTGAAATAGCTCAGAGCGCAATACACTGTTTATTGTCTGCAAAATAATCAAGATATCACATGTTTCTTGTACGGGGAGGCTGACATCATGGACCCATGAGCCAGCAGCGTCGTTTTAAAGGCGGCAGGGGATGGAAAGAAAAAATAAACCAAAAATCTGTTGGTAAAAAATCCAAGAAAAGAAACATTTTCGTTCCGAGAGGATGACATGCGGGACCCATGAGGCAGCAGCGTCCTCAGCGCTTATTGTTCATAGAGGCTGACATGTGGGACCCGTGAGCCAGCAGCGTCCTCAATGTTTTAAAGGCGGCAGGATATCGAAAGAAAAAATAAGCCAAAAATCATTTGGCAAACAATATCCAAGAAAAGAAACATTTACCGTTCTGAGAGGATGACATGCGGGACCCATGAGGCAGCAGCATCCTCAACGATTCAAGGCGCGGGGATCAAAGAAAAAAAGGAAATATCCAAAAATTAATTAGGGGTTCAAAAAAATCCATCAACGGAAACTTTGATTGTTCATAGAGGATGACTTGTGGGACCGACCTGCCAACACGTCCTCATCGTTTCAAAGGGGCAGGAGATCCAAAGAAAAAGGCAAATAGCCAAATTAGGGGTCAAAAATAACTCCAAGAAAGGAAACTTTATTGTTCGTAGAGGATGACATGCGGGACCCATGAGCCAGCAGCTTACTCAACGTTTCAAAGGCGGCATGAGATCGAAAGAAAAAGGCAAGTGACAAAATATCGAGCAAAAGATAATCCAAGAAAAGAAACTTTATTGTACATAGAGGATGACATGTGGGTCCCATTTTGCAGCAGCGGTCTCAATGTTTGTAATGCGGCTTGAGATCAAAAGAAAAAGAAAGTAGCTAGTAATTAGGGGGTGAAAAAAAATCCAAGAAAGGAAAGTTGATGGACATAGAGGATGACATGCGGGTCCCTTGAGCCAACAGCTTACTCAACGTTTCAAAGGGGCAGGGGATCAAAAGAAAAAGGCAAGCCAAAAATCAGAGGGTGAAAAAAAATCCAACAAAGGAAACTTTTATAGCACATAGAGGATGACATGCGGGTCCCATGAGCCACAGGTTCCTCAACGTTTCAAATGTGGCATGAGATCGAAAGAAAAAGGCAAGTGCCCAAATATGAGGTGCCAAAAAAACTCCAAGAAAAGAAAGTTGATTGCTCATAGAGGATGACATGCGGGTCCCATGAGCCCAGCAGGTTCCTCAACGTTTCAAACGTGGCATGAGATCGAAAGAAAAGGCAAGTGACCAAATATGAGGAGCCAAAAATAATTCAAGAAAAGAAAGTTTTATAGTACATAGAGGATGACATGCGGGTCCCATATAGCAGCAGCGGTATCACCGTTTGAGAGGCGGGGGATCAAAAGAAAAAGAAATTGCCAAAAATCAGAGGGTGAAAAAAAACCAGAAAATGAACTTTTATAGTACATAGAGGATGACATGCGGGTCCCAGTTAGCAGCAGCGGTATCACCGTTTGAGAGGCGGCAGGGGATCGAAAGAAAAAGTCAAGTGACCAAATATGAGGTGCCAAAAATAATCCAAAAAAAGAAAGTTTTATAGTACATAGAGGATGACATGCGGGTCCCATTTAGCAGCAGCGGTATCAACGTTTGAGAGGCGGCAGGGGATCGAAAGAAAAAGTCAAGTTACCAAATATGAGGTGCCAAAAATAATCCAAGAAAAGAAAGTTTTATAGTACATAGAGGATGACATGCGGGTCCCATTTAGCAGCAGCGGTATCACTTTGAGAGGCAGCAGTGATCGAAAGAAAAAGTCAAGTGACCAAATATGAGGTGCCAAAAAAATCCAAGAAAAGAAAGTTTTATAGTACATAGAGGATGACATGCGGGTCCCATTTTAGCAGCGGTATCACCGTTTGAGAGGCAGGGGATCGAAAGAAAAGGTAAGTGACCAAATATGAGGTGCCAAAAATAATTCAAGAAAAGAAAGTTTTATAGTACATAGAGGATGACATGCGGGTCCCAGCAGCAGCGGTATCACCGTTTGAGAGGCGGCGGGGATCGAAAGAAAAAGGCAAGTGACCAAATTTGAGGTGCCAAAAACTCCAAGAAAAGAAAGTTGATTGCACATAGAGGATGACATGCGGGTCCCATTTAGCAGCAGCGGTCTCAATGTTTCCAAGGCGGCAAGGGATCAAAAGAAAAAGGAAGTAGCCAGAAATCGGGGGTCAAAAAAATCCAAGAATAGAAAGAATTTTGGTTCATAGAGGATGACATGCGGGACCCATGATCCTGCATCGTAAACGGCTCGATCGGAGAACGTTGAACGAGATGGCGCGATCTAGAAAAAAACAATGCCAGAGAGGCTGCCATCGGCCCTACATCCCTCGGCGGTGCGGACTCGGCCGGCGAACCCAAGATTTCGAGATGCACCACGTCCCGGGCCACCATACGCGACGTTTTGGCCGCTTTCGTCGGGCTAGGTGGCCTCAAAAACGAAAAAAAAAGTTTTGACATGCACCACGGAGGGACCAAAAATCGTCGGCCATGGTACACCAGCAACCACGGCGCGACTTCAACTTCGTCGGCCATGGCAACTTTTCTTGTAGTGATGCATAAAGCAATCAAAAACATACTATATTTGTCAATCAAGTGACTAATGAGATTCATGTTGAGTCTTAGTTGTGAGTCCTAGATACATCTACGCGACCTCACGCTATTATACTCTTACACGGTGGCCTCGGCCACCAACCTCCTCCTTGAGGAGTTTTTGTGTTCTCTTTTGTTCTTATTGATTTTCTTTGAGTTTCTTTTGCATTTGGTTTTGATTTTGTTTCTCTTTATTTTTCTTTGTGGGAGATTCACCCAAGCTTGGCTTTTCATGTTGATTCTTGAAAGCTTGGTTGAGTAGTACCTTACCAATTTCTTCATCTAATCCCAAGCCATACCCTACCTCTTGAGCCATCTCCGTCTAAAAGCACAAGCCTACACCATAATCTGGGTTTCCTGAACTTTGGCAACCGGTACTACCGATGGTCAGGCCTGTACTACCGCCCCTGTGCAGTGTCCTGACGATTGTCAGGATTTTGCCCTAGAGCGGTACTACCGCCTGGGATACCGGTTAAGTACCGGGAAGCGGTACTACCACTTAGTGCAAAATTTCACTGTTGTTGCTTGTTAGTGTGCTTTGCGTTGCAACTCCAAGGCTTGTGCACTCAACCCCTATTCCCTCTACAACCTATGTTGTTCACAGGTTCATCCAAGCCCCGTGGCGCCAAAGCAAGGAATCCTCCCGTCCCTCGTCATCAAAGGGATGAAGAACAAGAAGAGATCATCTCTCCAAGGTCTACAAAGTGTCAACGAGCAGCTGCAGCTGCAGCTATGAAGAGAACCACCTCGGGATCCCTCAAGCGCATGAATGAGCTCACCAAGAACCAATTCTTGGAGATCCGCAAGGTCAATCCTTACTTGGTGGAGAAGAACCATCGGCTGTGCCCCAACACCTACTTCGATCATCCAAATCAAGAGAGGATATACAATGAGGTCTATGGCAAGAAAGAGTTCAATTGCTGCCCCCAATGTTCTATAGGCATGGAGAAGCTAGCCTTGGAGCCCGAGTAATTTGGTGAAGCACAAGAGATTTGTGAGGAGCTTGGACTTGTCCCCTTGACGACCTTCACGCATGATTACTCCAAGGAGGTAATTTGCCAATTCTATGCCACGGTGGTGTTCCTTGAGGATGAGAATGGTGACCGCTCTCTCAAATGGATGACCAAGGAGTATGTCATGGAGGCCACATGGGCAGAGTTTGCAGAGGGTATTGGTTACCACCTTGCTCACAAATGATATCAACACATTCCAGATTCATCTTCAACACAAGCCCATGAGCAAGGACAAGATGGTCAACCTCTACCTCCCCGGACGTGTGCTTTGCGGCAATGCATATGACCTCCTCCCTACCTATGATATCATGAACCGCATCTACCGCAACACCATCAACCCTAAGAACACCAATCATGATGAAGTTCACTGTTTTCTCGGTAATCTCCTTGTGCGCACTCAAGAGAACAAGGGCAGGGGCAAGCAATTGGATGTCATGGACTACATTTGGCATGAGATGCAAGATTGTGCCTTCCTCGGCAAGCTCCCCCAATATGCACCCTACATCATGAGGCTCATTTGCCTCAAGTGGGAGCAAGCTCTCCGTGGAGACCTCCTCACTCAATGCAGACTGATCACCACTCACCGTGTGCGCAACCCCACTATCAAGAACCACTCGCTGCCAAGGTATGGTCCCAAAGCTCCCAAGGACAAGGAAGATGAGGAGGCCGATAGCGATGACTCCGACTTCGTGCCTCAATCCGTCAAGACCAAGGGTTTCTTCGTCAAGCTCACCGCACGCCTCAAGAAGTCCTTTTGCTTCAAGAAAGACCTCCAGGACAAGATGTATGATGCTCATGTGCAAAATAAGAATATTCGTCAACGCCAAAAGTCCATGTTGACTCATATGGGCATTCCCGTCTCCGATGGCTCCGAGAACATCATCACCCCTCTCGAGGAGTGGAAATCCAAGCACAAGTGGACGAGGTCCGAAGAATCCATCCCCGAGCGCAATTGGGATCGCCCCTCTCCACCACCTCATGGCAAAGCTCAAGTTCAAGATGAAGACGAAGACGAAGGGGAAGGTGAAGAGGAGGACTTTGGCGATGATGAGGACGAGGAGGAGGATGACGAGGATGATGAGTGATCTTCTTGGGACACTAGCATGCTTCCTCTCCCTTTTTGGTGTTCCGATGCCAAAGGGGGAGAAGTTGTTCTATTAGGATGGGTATTTGCATGGGGATGCCAAGGGCTTGGTGCTTCGTTTTGGTCTTTTCGGCATTGGCATCAATTTTAATCCCTAATTATTCGAAACTTTATTCGTGCTTGATACTTTGATACTCTATTCGTGGATCTCCCGGTTTGTAATAAGACTTATTATGGTAGCCTATGTTGGTTTTCGGTATTCATCTATTGTGGCTATACCATCTCTATGGAGGCATAATTGTTGGAGTTTGGGTTTTCTCAAGGCAAATGTATGACTCATACACTCAAACTCCATGTATCGAAATATGTTGCCTCAATGTTGTACATATGCTATATAGACATGTCAAATATCTATGTTGCATATGTGCTTGGTTTGTAGAATCTAGGGGGAGTTATGTCTCTAGGATGTGTGTATTTGTATTCAAATCCATATTCAAACTATGCACACATCTAGGGGGAGCAACGTCTATTTCTTGCAAATCTAGGATCTTATCATAATATCTTGTGCTATATTGCAAATTCTTGTGTTGTCATCAAACACCAAAAAGGGGAGATTGAAAGAGCAAAATCTATACCTCGTGTTTTGTGTGTTTGATAACAACACTAGAATGAATTTCACCGTGTGCATAGTTTGCTTTGAATAGATTTGCAGGTGCACGGTGTCCTCGCTGAGCGCATCAGGATCGGAAGACTCGAGCATAGCTTATAGCTTTTCTGGTTTTGTGTGTGTGTCGCGAGGTGACGTGGTTGGAGAGGAAAAAAGGAAAAACCAATTTCAGCTTGACCAGTACTACCGGTACCAAGAGCGGTAGTACCGCTATCGCTATTGGTACCGGTTACCAGTACCGCAACATGCTTTGCACGAGGGAAAAGCTCACAGTATGCATTACGGTACCTTGACGGTACCTCGACCGGTAGTACCGCTCCCAACCGGTACTTCCGACCAGGTACCGCTTTGGTACCGTAACTGCAATCTACGACATTACCGCCTTGGTACCGCCATGGTACCGGGAGGGAGTCCAAGACTTGCAGAGGCCCTGCCGGTACCTTGACGCTACCGGCAGCGGTAGTACCACTTTGAGTCCCACGTGGCAGAACTGTGGGCTAATCTCTAAGCCATAGCGGTAGTACCGCTTCCCAAAGCGGTAGTACCGGTCATGCGGAAACTGGACATAACGGTTGGATTCGGAGGGCCCTATAAAAGGGGTCCTTCTTCCCCAGCTCGTTTCAACTCTTCTCTCTCTTCTCCATAGTTGCTGAGTTCAGAACCTTGAGGATCTCTCTCCCCATCCAACCAATCTTGCCCAAACTTTGAGGATTGGTGGAGGAGATCCCGATCTATAGTTCTACCAAGAGAGATTTCACCAATACCATTAGTCCTTAGTGGATCTTGGAGTTAGGGTTCCTATTGTGGGATCTTGGAAGAAGAGCTCCTATGGAGGCTAGCTTGGAGTTGTGCTAGCCCCATAGGGTGTTGGGAGCCTCCGGTGTTGTGGAGCTCGCCCCAACCTTGTGAAGGAACCGCCGCCTCGACCGACTACTTAGTGGAGAAGGGGAAGCTCCTTCGTGGGGCTTTCTCGAGGAACAAGGTGAGGCCTGTGTGGCCGTTGAGCCTTTGTGGTTTACACCTCCTCAACGCAGACATACTCCCTCTTGTGGGAGGAACTGCGGGAAACATATCGCTCTCCTCTCCGCTACCCCGGTTGTCCCGCTCCCTCTCTCTTACTATCTTGTCGGTTCCTTTACTTGTTGCATCGCATAGGGTCATACTAGGATCACCCTCATCACTAAAGTTGCCACCTTTACTTCCACATCGCGCCTAAAATTGGAAAAGCTATAAAATTTGTGTAGCGACCATTCACCCCCCTCTTGTTCGCTAACGATCCATTCACCTTCGACTTCACAAACTCGTCAATCTTGGAGGCCAAGTTTGATGCTTCAGCTTCAAGCTTGATCTTCTCCTATGCCTTCTTGTTCCCATCTGGCTTCCCCTTGTTCCTTCCTTTGGTGATGCTTCTTGGTCCCTCAATTTTCACTTGTCAACATGCTCGAGCAACTTCCAACAATGTTGCAGTATAAATTGTCTTTCCTTGAAGGCCGCCATTGCTTTATACCTTTCCATTGCAACTCCTTCATATGACCACGAAGGAAAGTGCAAGATAAATGCATATGTGTGGCAACAATATCACAAAGAAACATGCAAAATGAAATGCACATGCATAGTCATCGATAGAAATGCCACTCGGAGGCGCGTTACGAACTTGCTCCATTTCTCCACTCCATCGGCTACAACAAGCCTTGATCACATCCCACCGGCATTGTAGTGATTGATAGGAGTGATTAGACCGGTGTAGCAACGCGAGGCATGAGCTTGAAAATTTTATGTTCGATTCGCTGTCACTTCCCGGTTTGGTCACTATCGTGCACCGCATCGATTGACACTTACGACCATGCCTGCACCAAGCAAGTGTCTTTGATCTCGGTGTAGTTCACGACTCTCTTCTTCTTCGACATCGCCGCATCAAACACCTCCTCGTCGATCTATTCCAATGCGTCTTGACCCTCACCATAACCCTGACCATCCTCAACCTCTTCACCATCATCCTCACCATCCAAATCGTAAGCATCGATGGGAGGCTCGATAATGTCCACCTTGCTCTCGTTTAGGAAATTCACAAATGAGCTCGTAACCTCGTGCACATCGTACCTTGGGGGCAGTTCGACGAACACATTGACAACCTCAACGTTGTTGTCTTTCGAGGCGTCGATCACAGCCACCTACGGGCTGATGTGAGGAACGCCGCTGCGGTCCATAGGCCGCTTCTTCTTCGCGCCGTCCCCTGCCTTATTCCACGACACCCCCATCTTCGGCCGCGGCCGAGGAACGAGCGTCAGCGCGGCGGAGGCCGAGGCAACACCAGCGACGACGAGGTGGGTGCTCGTGTGCTTCCTCTTGAGGACGTAGGCGGCGGCTAGGGCTGCAACGCAGGATGCGATGCCGGACAAAATTTCTTCTAGCATACCCAACCTTTCCTCGGCCAAAACTAATGCTAGACGTTGGCTTAGTTCCGTTTTTGCAGGACTACGCGGGACGCCGCCCTGCAACCCTAGCGGCGGTGGCGGGCGGGCCACCCGCGCGCACTGCCGGAGCCACGAGAGGTGGTGGTGATTTGACTACGCGGGAAAAAGCTGAGGGGGTCCATGGGGTCAAATCCGGGAGGTGGCGATCGCGGAGACCAAGTGGGGAGGTAGATCGGTGGCGGTGACGGCACATGAAAGCTGAGGGGGTCCATGGGGTCAAATCCGGGAGGTGGCGACCGCGGAGACCAAGTGGGGAGGTAGATCGGTGGGGGTGACGGCACATGAGCGGGAAAGGAGGGGAAGGAAATGTAGGGAGATTTTTTCCAAGCCCTGTATTTTTTCCGGGCAGGAAATTGAAAAAGAGCTGTTATTTTACTCAGGGATCTGCTGGAGATGCTCTCTTCAGTTCGTGGCTCCACGCTCGACCCGACCTTCCTCCTCCGCCGTGTTCTTGTCTGCTGCAGCCTCGCCAGGGAGCTGCCTGCTCCAGACCTCCGGCGACTCCGGCGAGCAGGCGACATCCTGCAGCCAGGTGCTTCCCTCCACCCCATCTGCATTTTTCGTCCGCACCGCACCGCACCCTCTCTGTTCGCCGCACCAACCCGCTCCCTCTTTTTGCTGCAGAAACCGCGCGGCCCCCCTCCAGCCCGGCGACCGACGGCGATTCAAGGCGGCGGCTTCCAGAGAGGTAGTCCTCCATTTTCTCGCTGTTCTCCGCGCATCTCCAGTTCCCCTCCATGGCTCCGACGCGCGGCTCCTCCTAGCCCTAACCCTAGGCGCGACTGCGGCGCCGCTCCTTTTCCCCGGCCGGCCAGAACGCATCTCGCCCCTCCCTTCCCCAATATGGCGTTCCCCTGCCCCGAGTCGCCTACCGACGATGCGACCGCGCACCTCCGACGCGCCGCACGGCGCACACTGCCACAAGCAGGCAAGCAGAACTGCTGCTGCTCGTGGGCCATAATCTGTTTTTTTTCGACAATGTTGTTGTGCTTGTCGCTGGTACCTGCTGGCTAGCTGCTCGGTGCGATGGGTCGGCGGTTCTTCTAGCTGCCGCTCCTTGCTATTGCTCACTTGCAGTTCGAATGTGCTTGAATGCTTGCGAAACTGACACTTTCACTGAGTTCTACTGATAACCCCCAGGTTTACTTGCTGTTTGAATGTGCCAAATGGTTCAGTGACTGCTAGCTATCAAATAGTGCTTGTGCAGCTGTCCCCTGCTCACTGTCACGCTTTGCTGCAAGTGATGCCCATTACTTCAACTCTTCAACTCTATAATGATTTGTGTGTGTAATTGTGTGATGCTTAGTCGTCAAGTCATCTAAAATTCGCGTCAACTTGGTTACTATGGTATTTAGCGAAACCGAAATAATTTGGTATTCACTGAGATGGAACCATATTTTTATCTCGTACCCTATTTATCAAAGTATCATAACCGTATTTACCTAATTAACCCAAAGTGCATCCACTGTTAGGTGTTAGGCAGGCGATTGCTGGAGCCTAACACTTAGTCAAGCTACGCGGACGTCTTTTATAATAGCAGATTTAAGTTGATCTGTTGGTCGAACAGCTTTCCATCAAGCTAACCAGAAGTCAGATTGCCCAATGTCTATACTAGCTAACCAGTTCTTGTTTGGTGCTGTTTCAGGTTTGAATTGATCATTATGGTGAAGAAAACTGCAGAGAAAAGTTTTGGTGAACTTTCAGAAATTAAGCCAAGGCAGAATTTCCGTTTAGGAGATATAACATGGGTTAAGCACGGTGTCTCCTCTTGGTGGCCAGCGCAGGTATGGTGATGCATACACCTTCCACACACTGCATATTTTAACTAGGTGAAGATGAATACCTTTTCTTTGTCATGGTTCAGCAATTTAGATTGCCCCAACATGTTGAACCTTTTTGGTGCCCCACTCAATGCTACGCCCTTGGTTTCATATCAGCCCTCGAGTGAGTTTCTCTGCGGGCAAAACTAGGAGTCGTTTGCGAGGAGCCTCACTTTGGGAAGTTTTTTTTTTTTTTTGAATCTGAAGTTAGTAATACGGAGGACATCTATCGGGGTCTTCACGCAGTCACAATTATGGTTTGTCAAAAAAAAAAAATGGTCCCACAAGTAGAGAGGGGAGAAGAAGATGAGCGGACTGTTCCCACGGATTAACATCTTTATTGCGGTGGAGATGTATAGAGTATGGTTCCACATTACATTTGTAGATGCCAGTGTATATGCTCTCCACCATAATGTTTATCGCTGGGCAGATGGTTGTATCTGTAATAGAGCAATTATATCAATCATATATGAGTAAGACTTACACTTTGGTCAAGTGCCAATACTGCATCCTTTGTAGTTGTATGATGCAAAGATAAAACATTGTAGACTTTTGCCAACTGTTACTTGTTGATATTCTTGATCCTAAGCTTCCCATGCATATATTTATACCCAATTGTATTCCTGAATTCAAGGTCATTGATGAAGCATCTGCTAGTAACAAGCCCAAGAAGAAGACCATCCATGATGCCCTGGTGCGATTGTATGGCACATGCCAATAGTAAGGGGCACTATTAACATGTTAAACATTTCTCTTCTTTCTAGTTGTGATAATCTTTACGACAAAGGTTAATTGTTCTCATTATTTGTTTTCAGCTTGTATGTTGACCCTTGGAAGTCTAAGATGGAATTTGAAATGGTATGCACATCGTATATTCCATAACTCATGAAGATGCTGTTAAGTAGTGAGCAGCAAGTGACTGAACTGAATTAAAAAAAGCTTAAACCAGCTGAAACATGGAAATAACTAACAACTTTAATCGTTATGTCCTTTTTGGTTGAGTTGGATTTTCAACTTCGGGATACCGATATAACCAAAACTGCTGAATTGATGCACATCTATCCACAACTTATGAAAATGTAACATGCGTCGATGATGAAATTCTAACAGTTGTTTTGAATTGTAATATGATTCGTTTTAACTAGCAGAATGCACCAGTAGCGCAATTCACACATATGTGATTGTACGGGTAAAGCATGCATTTTATTTTATTATTGTTGCATAAGTAATAAACCAACTTTGCTGATCTAATTATTTTTTAGTCTGATTATTTTTTTATGTTGAAATTTATACCGAACTGGCCATATCAATTGAATACTTGCCCTGTGTCACCACTTATGTACTGCTAGTAGTAGTTTTATAGATAATTCTGTTGTATGAAGTGTTCTTATTTTTAGCCTACAAGAGAGTTAGTTGCTTTTGTCTTCCCATTCATGAATGATATCAAACCCCTGATTATTCTGAACTTCAAATATTTCTCATATGAGCTCATTGTGTGCAGATTCTGAAGGAAGAAAATAAGACAGCCATGGAAGCATTCCACCATGTGCTTCAGAAGGTAGGGCAATCACCTTTGCATTGAGTTTGTTATAAGTCACAATTTGAAAGAGGTTGTTTAAGTCCGTGTTTAATCTTACAAATGCAGGAGCTTACTCATCTTAGCTCGCCAAGTGATGATGATGACGAACCTGCCAGCACAAAAGGTGAATTTCTGTTTGTTTTCGTATGAAGAATCTAATATGTTCTGTATATTGGACATGGTGGGCCTTGTGTAGTGTGGACAATGATTTGATCATTCATTTTGTCCCCCTTTGTCAGTGGCTATTGCCAACACTGATATGTTTCTGTTTGCGATGTTGTTCATAGTAGTAAGATTTAAGGATGTTCTATTGAGCAGTTTCAGTGTCAATATTGCTAAATTGTCACCTGTACTGTTTTATTCCCTGAATCAAGTTTTAGTTCTCCTTGTCATCAATAAAACAAATATATTTAGCTTTAATTGGTACATATCTATTTTTTTTTAAATTTCCATATGATCTGCCCATCTTGGCCACAGCCAAGACGTCTGTTAGGAAAGCCTCTGCTGAAGGAAGAGATAAGACACAGAAGCAAGCTTCTGTAGATAAAAAGGGTCGTAAGGCAGTAACATCGGTTGTCAGGAAGGAAGGAGCAAAACAATCAGGCCGTACCAGTGCAAAGAAATATTCAGATGCTTCCGAGGACATCACATCGCAACTCCACGATACAAGTGCAAGTGAAGATGCAGCTGAAGTAGGAGACATTACGTCAGTGAATCGAAGGCAGCGCAAGAAGGTTTCAGCGGTAGATGGAACTAACCGAGAGATAAAGGCTATGGTTAGGGACATGCTGCTGGGGGACGTTGTAGCCAGGCAGCACGCCTCTGTAGATGATGTGATCTTTCGAGTCTGTGATGCTACCGTAGGAATGGTGGCCCATGGTACTACAGAGGGTGGACGAAGCATCAAGCGAACTGGCAGTGGACTGGAGGCTGATTCAAGCAACGATGCAAAGCGATCTAGAAAGGGGAACACCAAGCCTAACAATTCCAACTCTTCTCCTGTAAGTAGATATACTCCATACTTCTGAATATGTCTGTGAGCTTCATACACTAATTTGACCGAACTCCACCAGAGCACGGATGTTGCAGCCATGGAGGGATGTGAGCAGCATAGCTCGCGCCAGATCAAGATCATGCAGAAGCTGGGTCTGGTTGCTCCACCAGGATCTCCATTCAAGGGATTAGCTGCGGCCACCCACCGATAGTTCCAATGCACGTTAGGACCTGCTATTTTTTTGTAAGCGCCACTACTGTTATGTATGGAAAGTTGGAAACCCCTAGGTATGGTGCTGGATCTATTAGTTTAAGCTGTAGTCGCCAATTGCTATTCTTTAGGGAAGAACTTGGCCGAGTTTAACTGCTACGTAAGTGCACCGTTAGTTTTGTATGAGCAGAGATTGGTCACCGTCGCTCGTGCTACGTAAGTTATTGAGTTGGGACCTTGGATTATTCATGTTTGTTGCCAGCAGTCCAGCACCACCGGTACATGTCAACCGTTGGCATTGAAACGGTGACATGAATGGCTCAATGATGAATGCTACATGTCATTTGTCATCTTTTTTTCGTCGTACAACATACTTCCTCTGTCCGCGATTGAGTACACTTCTAACTCTTGTTTTAAGTCAATTCGTGTATTTCTAACTCTCGTTTGAAATCAATTTTTTTTAAAAAAATTAACCTATTTTATTGGGAAAAGTAGCAGTATTTAATTATTTATGACACTATCACTCAACCTGTTTTGAAATGTAGTTTCATAATATACAAGTTTGACATCATATATTTGCGAAAAAGTGAACAGTACATGCAGTGTCCCATAGAGCAGCGTTGCCATGCTTGCACACCCACTGTTGTTTTTTGGCCATTGTAGTAGATTCCAGTCAGAGCGAACCCATTACGCGAACATGTTTGGGGCATCTCCAACGACGCCCCCAGCGGCCTTGATAGCGTCTTGATAGCGTTTTGAAGGCTCGTGTGGTTTTCGAGCTCAATAGAAGCGCCCGCAAACCCGTGCTGATCCCTTCGTAGAGGGCGCGGATCAGGCGCGCCGGCGCCTCGCGGCACGTCAGAACACGTGCGTGGGCTTCGCCTGGCAGCCAGACGCACCACTTTCCACACCTTCTACCCACGCTCGAGCCGACTCCCACCCCTCTAGATCGCTACCGTTGCTGTCGCCGTCGCGCCCCTGCTTGCAATAGACACCGCCGCCTGTCCAGGAACCGTCGTCCATCGACACAACCGCCACCCCCTCGACTGGCGGCCGCTAGTTTGCTCGGAACAGAGCTCACCGCCATCGCCGCACAACCGTCCCGCTCGCAAGGTGTTCGTCGGATTGCCGCGATGGACAGCGGCGACGAGATGATGGTGCTGCTGTTCACGGAGGAGCAGAACACCCGAGGCTGTCCTGCGGCAACAACATCATCTGATTCTAACGAGCTTGCTCTGCGTTCGTCAGCCTTTGTTCGCCGTGCCTCAGCGCGGCGGCTCAAAGCCAGGCAAGAGGAGGAACATCAACCGGCATCGTCAAGCCGGCGCAGTGCTGCTTGACGCCGACTACTTCAACGACGATGCGACTCATTTGCCGAAAGAATTTTCAGCGCCGGTTTATGATGAACAAAGATCTGTTCATGAAGATTTTCTACGGCGTCAGGGAGTACAATGACTACCTCATGGCCGAGCAAGATTGCACAGGTTTGTGGGGCTTCACCTCAATTCAGCACTGCTGCAATGCGCTGTCTTGCATACGGAGCTCCTCCAGATACAATCAATGACTACCTACGGATGGCGGAATCGACATGTTCACATACTCTCTACAGGTTTTGCCGAGCCGTCATAGCGGTGTTTGCTAAAGACTATTTGAGAGCACCAAGGGCAGATGATACAGCTTAGATCCTGGAAAAAATGCAGCAAGAGGATTTCCTGGGATACTCGGAAGCATTGAATGTATGCATTGGGGCTGGAAGAATTTCCCTTTTTCTTGATAGGGGATCTACAAGAGGCATACTGGTGAGTGCAGTGTCATTCTTGAGGCGGTGGCAGACCATGATCTCTGAATTTGGCATGCTTTTTTGTCATGGCAGGAACAAACAATGATATCAACGTGCTGCAACGCTCTCTGGTGTTTTTCTTGCTAGCTAAGGAACAAGCTCCTGCCGTGAACTTTGAGGTAAACAACCACACATACAACAAGGTGTACTATCTAACTGATGGTATCTACCCGACGTATGCTACGTTTATGAAGACAATCCTATCTCCAGCTTCGGAGATGGACGCTAATTTTGCAACATGCCAGGAAGCAACTCGCAAAGATATTGAGCGTGCTTTTGGGGTGCTTCAGCAGCGTTTCGTCCTGTTGTCCGGTACGCAGCTCTCACTCGGTCCGAGTCTGAGATGTGGGAGGTGATGAATGCATGTGTGATCATGCGCAACATGATCATTGAGAGCAAGCGCGGCGAATCTGTGCATGATCATCAACCATTTGATTATCAAGGGTCTCTTGCTGAGGTAGAGCATGTACCCCAAGAATTTGCCGCTTTTTTCACATGCATCATGAAATTCGAGATGCAGGTGATCATGCTCAACCTCAGGCGAATCTAGGTGCGCATTTGTGGGCGAGAAGAGGAGCCACCAACAATGCATGATTTAATTTCTATTTATTTGATTGTATGAATACTTTAATTTTCATTTGTTTGATTGCATGAATAATTTAATTTTTATTTGTTTGATTGTATGAATAATTTAATTTCTATTTGTGTGGTTGTATGAATAATTTAATATAGTATGAATAAAATATGATTGATATTTGCTTTAAAATATTGAAAAAAAGTTTTAGGGGTCACCGTATAGAAGCACCAGTGTGGAAACATCATCCTTAAATAGAGGATACAGTGCTGACGCATCATCCTTAAATAGAGAATACAGTGCCGACGTCTCCCAGGCGCGCCGATGAAGATACTCTTACTAAACATTATATTTTGCGTACGGATCTTGCTCCTACTGAGGAAATTCCCAGCGGCAGTGAGACCGTGCAGTGAGACTGTTCTGTCTTACCTACACGTACACGTACGCATCGAAAGACCCTGTCGGCAACACTTCATGCCGGTATCACAGCCACAGAGGAATTCCTGTGCTGCGTTCAAGGGCCAAGGGTCGAAGACTACTAGGAGTTGTCGCCGCATCCTTAGTATCAAGATCATTGGTGAAAATATTATAGAAATAGTATGATATATGTGTTGTTAAAATACTGTATAAAACTAACATGTGGTTGGATGGTTATGAGACTAGTGTCACCTCTCGAAAAAAGGAGGACAGTGGCACCCCAACCCATCAAGTTTAAATCCTAGGTTTGACACTTTGATGTCTCATTCAAGATGAAATATTCTTCAGTGGGAGGCGACGTTCCTATCGACAGCGAGACACCTGTAATGACTTCGTCAATCTCAAGACCCGTCGGATGAAGTTTCTTTGACTCGGTCTCTCGGAGGTGCTCGTAGAGGTAGGGTGTGCGTGTCTGCGTTCATAGGGATGAGTGTATGTGCGTATGTGTGAGCGTCTACATCCGTACCTGTATTTCGCAAAAAATAGGTATTGGATAACTTATGGTGTGGAATCATTGTATAACGTAAAAGTGCTATTGTAGCGGCATGGTCTGAAATTTGTTTCCATTGATATTGTAGGGCATAGAAAAAAAAAATGGTAGAACCGTTCTAGGTTGAAGAATTAAAAGAGGCGACGAATATTGGAGTACCTATTTTCTAAGTCAATGTAAAAGAAAGGAGTAATATGTGTTTGAGGAAAGAAAAGCATTTTTTTTGTAGAGAATAGTATCTTTTCTGGAGTCATTTTCTGCAGGAGAGTCGACAAGGGCAAAAAAATGTTTTTAAAGTAGAGGTGCGAAATAACTAATATCAAAGAATTACCATTCGTGCGCTGTTGGAGAAATACCATTGGGAAATTACCGACGAAGAATTATGCACAGTTGAGAAACTGTTGTCGCGAACTACCATTGAGGTTGAAGGGTTGTGTAAAACATACAACGTGCATACATCATTAGTTACCACTGGCGGAGCTTAGTGCATGCATTGAAGATTTTTTTTTGGAGAGCTAAAATTATGGATATTTTCTGTATTTTGCCCCCATGAACTCATGTATTTCATTTTGCTCCCTAGCGATTCCCAACAAGCTCCCCCTTTGAAAATCGTTGTAGAAATTATTTGAAAAAGTTATGCCGAAAGTAAACAACTGCTGACCCATGTCACTATTCATGCGGGGAGGGTAAGCGTCATTAAGAAGAAATATGATCCACGGTAGTTCCTCAGAAGAGCGGTATGTACTCACTAAATACAGGTCAGAATCGCTTGTTTAGTCATACTACCTAGCTCCATCACAAAACTTAAGACCTGTATTATTTTTAGAACGTCAAACTACATCAAGTTTAACTAAGTTTTTTTACCAAAAATCGTAAAATATAATTTCATATGATATCTATAAAATATCATATATGTTGATATATTTTCTAAAAGATTAATCAAACTATACGTGGTTTGACTTTTCAAAAAATATATAAGCCTCAAGTTTTGAAATGGAGGTAGCAGTTAACATCGGTAAAAGCTAAAGATTTGTACCGATTAATTATTTTCGAGAAAAAGTTTATACTTAATTTTTTTGCGGGGATATACTTAATTATTAGAGCATCCCCACTCGTTGGCGCTCCCCACGCCCAAATCTGGTGAAATTTTCGTCCGGATTGGATCAATTTTTGGCATGTGGGGCAGTATATTTCCAGTCGTGTGCTCCCCAAGCGGCGTTTCTCGGGGAAAAAGAGGATGGCCCGGGGAGTCCGGACGAAAGAGGAGACACGTGGGCGTGGGCGGTTGGTTTTGCTTCATCCGGAGTCCCCATGCGCTCCCCGGGGGGGCGGGGATGGTGTGGGATCGCGGATGAATTTAGGCCCAAATCCGGACGAAATCGAGAAACCGGGGGCGCGACTGAGTCGGATTTCGCCGTTTGGATGTAAAAAACGGCTCGTGGAGGCTTCTCAGGGAGACTAGTGGAGATGCTCTTACATATGTTCGCCGTTGAAGCTGAATACATTGGCCAACCCAGTGGTGCATTTATTCCTGTCGTTCCAATCTGCAATAAACCTTTGAGCTGTTAAACCTGCTAACTGTCCATAGATGGAAACACAGATGCAGCAGCAGGGAAAAAGAGTAAAATACATAGGAGGTCACTGAACTTGACTCCCTATTTCACTATGGTCACTGTACTATAGAATACGTAAATTACGGTCACTGAATACACCCAGCGTTTCATCGAAGGTCACTGGAGCCTGTACAGCTCCGTATTTGGTGATGTGGCACTGGTCAACCCCACATGTAAGGCCCAACTGGTGTTTGCAGGGATTGTTTTGAAATAATAAAAGACAAAAGGCCAAGCATAAAACTTTGATAGGGGCCAAATAGGAAAAAGGCCACCGACAGGAGAGCTCCTGGTAGGCGGCGCGGCCGTCCTTGCTGCCTTTGGCGAGTATGTTCGTCCTGCCCGCGCGGATCCCCTGCGCGCTCGTCGTCGCGGCGGTGCTCGAGCTCGTCCAACATCTGGAGGCGACGGGACGGCGCGGCGAGTGTGGGGGTGGCGTCTGTCCAGCAGCGAGCGGCGCATGTGCATCTTTAGCGCGGCCATGGAGGGATGGGGCGGGAGAGGAGCTGGAGGAACAAGAAGCGGCGAGGATAGGTGTGGAGCCGTGACGGCGCGCACGAGACCCAGTGCACGAGACCGGCGGCGGGAGGCCCCCCGCGCAACGTCCCTGCCCCTGCGTCGATCGCCCCTTCGTCGACCACCCGGGAACACTCGAACGCCGCCGGCGGGAAGGGCTCGAGGTCGGCCATGGCGCACACGGGGAAGACTCCTCTCCCCTACGGCGTACCTCGATCCCTTCCCCTGGATCTTCCCAGCCGGCGGCGCCCCGCCCTTGCCTCGAGCTGAAAGTGTCCGTCCCCAACGGTAAGGTCGGAGAGCAGCGTCGCCCCCTAGCGGCAGTGGGAGACCGGAGGCGGTGATGGCCGAGGTGGGATGCCAGGGGAAGCAGTGGTGCTCGACCACGGACACAAAACTTTTGTTCCTTTTTTTGAGATCCTTATCTGTTTCCTCAACTTTGTAGTTTGGCCCTTCTTATTAGACAATAGTTCATTCTGATGGTGGGAGGCTGATAGGCAGGTCCAACACGATGCCACATCAGCAAATACGTAGTTGTATAGGCTCCGGTGACCACTGATGAACCACTGGGCGTATTCAATGACTGTATTTTGCGTATTTCATAGTAGAGTGACCGTAGCGAATTAGGAAGTCAAGTTCAATGACCTCCTATGTATTTTACTCAGGGAAAAAAGTAGGCAATAAACCTTTGAGCTGTATTCCTGAGTCGTGACACGCTGCTTTTACTCCGTTGAATGACGAGTGCGAATCCACTTTTACGGACGAGAAAAACAGAGGCCTTTGCAACCTGGCCAAGGGAGGGAGAGATGAGAAAAACGTAGGGTTTTGCCGAGCGGCCAGCGTACAAAACTATCAAGTGCGACATGTCCTCTTTGCCCCTGTAACTTGTCAACTTTCTTTTCCTTCTCTGCCGCAGTCTCCTCTGCTGCCCCCTGCCTGCTGCGTCGCGAGGGGACACGCCACACAGATCTCGGTAACTTGTCCCAGGTCTCGGTTGATCGGTGGAGTGTGACAAAAGCTGTGGCTCCATCAGTCCATCCACCATTTTTACTGCAGCGAAAAAGCCCTAGGAATCGACGACCACTGCTTGGGAGTACGCGCGCGCCACACCTTTTTGTTACAGTTTGCGATTTGCAACAACAACAAAGGCAACCCTTTCACCGGTCCAAGCCGGTCTTCTCTGCAAGGTCTGTCTCGACGACCTGACTTCACCCAGGATTTAGCGGTGAGCTCAATTGTTGTGGCGACGACACCAGTGAGCTCATTCATTCCTTTGCAGCTGCAAACACGGTGGTACGTGTGCAGATTGTTACTGTGGAGACATTAACGGTGCTGACATTAACGGATCTCATGGAGTCAGCCCTGCATGGAGTGGAGTAGAGGGAGAGAGCGCACGGCATCAAGCGACGCAAACGGGACTGAAGACCGCGCGGTCGAAAATGCGTCTGCATGCAGTCCGACGCATAGTGATCAAGCTGTCTATGAAGACACAAACACGAACCAAATATATGCTTTAGATGCGTCTGCGCGGACACTGCACTATCGCCGCGTGATCGCTCATTCTCTCACGAACCCATCTGGCAGTGATGCATATGAAATGCATACATGAACCTTCTGGTTTATTGCATAAAAATCCTTATTATATTACTCCTTCTATTCTAAAATAGTCTACGTTCTAGCCTCAAAATTTGTTCTGAAATACTCTACATTCTACCTTTTAGTTAACAAATGGTTTTGCTTTCTTTATTGGTTGTTGTTATTTTCAATGTAGCTTGGATTGGTTGTTCGGATATCTAAATAGTACTAATAAGTGTAATACTCATTTTTTCTAGAATGTAGACTAAATTCAGAATGGAGGGAGTAGAACTTTATTATATTTATTGCGACCTAACCTATTAATAATTACAAAAGTGCATAAGTTTTTGTTTTACCCGAAGATGGTCTCAAACGGAAAAAGTGCAAGAGATCGAAGTTATGGATAATTTTCTGAAGTTTAATTTGACGTGAAGAACGTCTCAAACAGAGTTCGTATGCGAAATCGGCGCCCGTTTTGCTGAAGGGTACACATGCAATTTTGAAAACCCGAAATCGGTAACGCGATTGACACAAACTCTTGCTATATTTGATGAATTCGGCCAAGTGGAATTATAAAGTACAGAGGAGAGTTCTAGGAAAGTACGAGAGGTGCCCAAAGCCCTTGGATTAAAGGGGCATCCATCCCATGACCAAGATTGCATCTCTACCTCTATATATTGAGGGGAAACCCTTGTTTTGGAGGCTCCATCCATTGTAACGAAAATCCTCCTCCTTGTAAGATACCAAGGAGGGGAGAACCTCCTCAACACTAGCACCAGGTCCAAGGAAGAAGGGGCAAGGGGCCGCTTCCCCCAAGGGTAGCCGCCGCCCCTCCAGGACCCGCCGAGGTGCTGCCGCCGGGCACAGCCGCCACGGGGATCTTCACCGCCATCTCCTCCACGGGGTGCACCTCTTCATCGACTTCTACACCAACATCTCCATCTACTCTTTGTAATCTCTTGGCAAACATGATGTGAATTGCAATCCATCAATTTTCTATGGTATTTTGTGTCTCTATGTTTTTGTTTGAGTAGTGACTTGTTCATGGCAATTGTGAGATACTTTGTGATGGTTGCATTTAAGTATTTGTTATCTTCTATGATAATATTTTGTACTGATATATGAGTGCACACATACGTCGGGGATGCATAAGGTTGTCACCGTTGCATGATGATAGAGAGAGGGACAACTGGAGCTGACAGTAACCTTGTTCTAATTCTTAAATATGCATGTAGTATTACCATGGTTAACCAAACAGGAGTTTTTACTATGGGGACCTTTATACTTACAACGGTGGTTGAACTTTATGTCTTAATAATTCCTATGTTTGCTCATACCTATGGCCTTAGGATCAATCATTAGACTACTCATTGTGGGAGTAACTTCACTAGTAACTAAGTGTCCAACTCAGCAAATTTGTCTATGTGGCAGTGAGTTAATGAGGAGAGAGGAGGATGGAGTAACATAGCTAGTTACTGTAACATCACACTTCCCAAGATACAATGAGTCTATAAGCTAATTAATGAAGACATCTATGATACTACTTTGATGTTACTAACCACTATGAAGGTAGTAATATAGAGTAATAACATGTGCATGTTACTACTCTATGTTACTTCCCACTATGACTAGTCTTAGGGGTGTATTTGCGCATATCCATGGCTACACCTATCTATGGCTCCTCTCTAGAAGAAACAATAAAAAGATTATCTTTCTACTTCACTAATTATGAAACCACACAAATAAATTAGCAATTTGCTAGAACACTTACTCCCTTGAGTTACTCCACTTCACTTCAATTCATCTCATATTACTTTGTTCCACTTACTTTTTTGTATTAGTTTTACACTTTGCATTTTAATTTCAGCACTTATAGTTTTATAGTAGAAACCTCTTCACACAAACATCATAGATCTTAGCTTTGCATAAAAGGCCATATAAGTGGGTTATAGGGTTTTAGAGAATAGATAGTTTACCTTCAGCTCCTCGTGGGTTCAACACTCAAATACTTATCAAATTATACTGCGGTGATCTCCTGCACTTGGGGGTTATTAGGCAGCGACCTATGTCGATGCACCTTCTCAGGCGCGCCAGTGCTGGCGACGAAGCATCGCTTCAGTAGTCTGCGCCACGTTAATGGCGGTGCCTCGCGTGCCGAGCGGCCGCCTCCCACCTCTGCCAACGAAGTTAATGGCGATGCCACGTGTGTCGCTGCCTCCGACGTATATACAAAGGGGCACACTCGGCTACCTCATCATCTCCTCCACAGAAACCCTAGCCGCCACAACCTCCACCGCAGCGCCGCCTCGCACCTCTCCTCAACATTTGCCATGATGAGCAGCGCCGACGGCGGCCAAGCTACTCCGCCTCCACCCCCCCTCCCGACCGACAACTCCGACGACGCAAGAGCAACCTACCCGACCGACAACTCCGACGACACAAGAGCAAAGATAGTGCGGACAATGTCATCGATGCGGCCTTGGACACGAAGTTCATAGCTGACGCGGAGCAGGAGACAGAGGAGGAGCGGGTGGCCCACGCGGCGTTGGACGCGGAGCAGCTACGCCGCAGGGAGGCGACGACCACAGAGGAGTCCGACGATGATGACGACTTCGACTGGAGAGAGCCTAACCTGGAGGAGAAGGCGACGGAGCAGAGGGTATTAGTCGCGTCATTCGAGACGCTAAAGAAGGCCGATGATGACTCTAACGAGGCGCTGCTACAACGGCTACTGGGGACACGGCGGCCCATCGAGGTCTGGCGACCGCGCGACGCATGGAGTGGCGGGCGGCTGAGATCAGTAGGGCCTTGTTTCTTCTTCCTTTTCCTTTATTTCGTATGTACATTACGCATTTCAGTTGAATCAAAAATCTATTGGAAAAGCAATATGGGTTGCCCCGCTGGAAGCACACATAGAGTGCGGTAAAAAACAATTATTTTTCGTGTTCACAATCCGACGCACATAAACGCCCACAACTATTTTAGACGTATAAAATACGTCGGCCCTCAAGAAGGTAAATGCTGCGCCGACGTTACCATGAAATTAAAGGCAGAACTCAGAAGCTCTACTAGCAGTTCTGGAGCAGCCTCGGCGGCGATGGAGTAGGAAGTGATGAGATCTCCAGTGTCAAAGGCTGCAGCCGCTGACGCCGCGCAGCGATCAAAGCAGACGCCATGTCCCTCCCTTGTCCCCCCGACGCGACGTGCCCTGCCCGATCCACCCCGCGCCAGCCGCCAAAACAGCCGTCGTCGCCGCACGCTGACGCCATCCACCATCCACCATCCACACCCAGACGCAGCGCAAAGGGAAAGCGCATGCAGCCGCGTGTCGGCGTCCGGCCACCGCCAGGCCAGTAGTTAAACGGCTGCCATTAAAAGCGACGCGCGCCGCCCCAGCTGCTGACCCCTGGGGTTTCCCGCCTCCGCCCTTTTAAACGCCTCCGCCGCCTCCCGCGGCAGTCGGCAGAGGAGCACACGGCGACGCTTCCGCTGCTGCAGCTTCGACGATGGCGACGGACGGTGAGTGCTCGGCGCCGGTAGCGTCGCGGAAGGGGGCGACGCCGGTCCGGAGCCACAGCGAGGCGGAGCGCAAGCGGAGGCAGCGCATCAACGCCCACCTCGCCACGCTCCGCACGCTCGTCCCCTCGGCTTCCCGGGTACGAGTCTTCGTACAGCAGTTCCTCCATTAGAAAGGGCACGCATGTATGATGTAACTAGATGCTTGCCCACGTTCGCTCGTGTAGATGGACAAGGCGGCGTTGCTGGGCGAGGTGGTGCGGCACGTCCGGGAGCTGCGGGGCAGGGCGGACGACGCGACGGAGGGCCTCGCAGTGGTCCCCGGCGAGGGCGACGAGGTGGGCGTCGAGGAGGACCGCACCTGGCTCCGACGGCCTGACGACGATGACGAGGAGTCCCGGTGGCAGCGGCGCGTCCGGGCGTGGGTGTGCTGCGCCGACCGCCCCGGGCTCATGTCCGACCTAGGCCGCGCCGTCCGCTCCGTCGGCAGCGCGCGCCCCGTCCGTGCTGAGATCGCCACCGTCGGCGGCAGAACCCGCAGCGTCCTGGAGCTAGACTACCACGCCTGCGACAACCACGGCGCGACGCCCCTGGACACGGACAAGGACAGGGCGGTGGCGCTCTCCACCCTGCGCGCCGCTCTGCGCACCGTGCTGCTCAACCGGGACGAGCTCCACGCCGCCGCCGCCGCCGCCGCCGACGCGGAGGGATACAAACGGCCACGCCTCTCCAGTCTAGTGTAGCTAGCGTTCGATCTCCCGCCGGTGGCGGCAAAACGGAGGGAAACAATACCGCGCCATGCTTTGCCAGTTTCGTGTTGCTACATGCTAAGCTTTTGACCGTACGTGCTCTTTGGCCTGCCATGGTCGGTCGGCGCTTGTACTTGCAGCTAGTGGCGCATATGGTTAAGTAGACCTGTCAGGTTTACACTGTTGCGGCCGTTGAATTTTGCAGCTTGCCTCGTGTGCGTGTGGTATACCACTGTTGCGTGCTGCACATCGGTAGTTCAGAATAGGTCGAGCATGAACTGATCGATGCTGCTAGTACCGTTGCTACTGTTTGCAGACCACCACCACTATTTCGTCTTAATATAGGTCGAGCAAGAAATTACACTTTTGTGTCCTCTGGCCTGTATCACAGACCTACTTTGGCGCAATTCAAACAACTGCAACTTCACGCCCAAAAAAAAAAACCCGTCAACTTCTCAAAGTTATGAAGACTGTCTGATCTTTGCTAATTCAATAAACCGTGAAACTCGCTGCAAATCTGAAATCACACACACACCAAGCCTCCGAGAAGCTCAAAGGGTTTTATTTCGGAAAATGCAATAGTTTAATGATTTTGAAAATAGTGAAAGAAGTATTCAGTTAATTAAGTTGTTTTTTTGGAAAAAACAACCAATCTATTGATAATTATTTATAGTAGTACAAAAAATGCAAATAATAATAAAACATATTTTGACTTTAAGATGTAGCCGCCTCACCATCTAAAACAAGACACTAGAAAAAAAACCTACACAAATAATGGAAACCCTCCCAGCAAGGGGCCATAGTTGTAACATCCCAAATTTTAATAAAAGAGAAGAAGAATAATTTCAGAGATTCAAAATTCAGAGCCAACAAAAACTTTTATTTGCATATAGTGCCATGCATAAGACTTGTGCATTTGAGTGATATGCCATGATGTTTGTTAATGTGTTATTGTGATAAACCCTAAAACCCTAATGTGATCAAGTGAAGATCACTAACCAAATAAATAGAGGAGAAAGAAATCAAATAAGAAAACCCTAATACCCTCACATATGATTTATGCCATTTTTATAAATCTCGACCCTAGACCATTTTGGTCTTCACCATTAGTTAGAATATGTGATTAAACACTTATTACAACTTCTGGAATCATTAAAACACAAATCAAATCAAAATCAAACTCAAATGGTGATCACATATGATGATGGTCAAATCTGCCAACTATATTTTGGTCACCACTTTGAGCCCTTGTATCTCAAGATTTTCAAACCAAACTTTCCCAATTCTTTGCATGTCATCCAAGAGCACATCAAGGTGAACAACTTTTGCAAAGACCACCATGCCAAAATCATCTTGGATCAAATTCTATGCTCATGCAAAGTGGAGACTTTTTAATATGTGGAACAATCTCACTTTGTCAATTTTGGCTATCCTTTGATTTTTAAAATTCCACCACCACCCATAGTTGTCTCTGGTCATTTACAACTCAACTAAACTCACCACTTTCAAATTTTGTAACCATATGAACCCATTCAAATTTGGGCAAAATTTGCAAAGTTCAAATAGTGAACAAACTCAAAACACTATTTTGAATAGTGTTGGCCCAACCCTACTGCCCCATCTCCACCCTACATGTCCCCTGGTCCCCTCTCTGCCTCACACCACCACAGAAACCCTAGGAGAAACCCTAAGGAGGCCATGGACATGGCCATGCCAACCCATGCCGGCCATGTCGAGCCTCTCCTCTCTTCCTTCCTCCCCTTCTCTGGCACTGGTGCCCAAGATCACCACCTCACCTCCCTACACCACCCTAGCACCGCCACGGTTGCGGAGAACGTCGACAGCCGCCGGAGATCGCGCGCCCAGAGCGGCATTGCCATGCCGATGGCGTCGCAGCAGTGCACGCGCGGGCACCACTGGCCACGCGCCGTGCCACCGCCTCACACGCGCCCTGGCCCCTCCCTCGACGAGTTGAGCGTCGCAGCGCCACCACAGACCCGCCAGACATGCTCACGACCGCGACCCTGGACCGCCGCCGCCGGAGAGGACGACACGATCCCGTAGACGCCGCCGCCAGACATGGAAGCAAGGCGAGCTCTCCAGACGCCACCCGACCCAGCTGTCGCCACCATTAGCTTCGCTGGACGTGTAGACCACCTGCGCCAACGCCTAGCCCCAACACTCGCCGAGACGCCGCGCGCTTGTCGACTTCGCCACGCCCGCAGCACCCAAGCTTCTCTATAAATAGGGCGTTCCCTGGACGCCATTGAGCACACCAGTCCCTTCTCCTCCCATCCCTGACTCTCCTCGCACCATTAGCTACCTCAATCGTCGCCGGAGCAAGCTCAATCGAGCGATCGGAGCCGCGGAAGCCCTGGTGCAATCGCCGTTGATCCAGGCCTCCCCAAGCGACGCCACTGCTACAGGCTTCTTCCCCTTCATCGACAACCTCGCCTCAACCACCGCGCAGGGACCACCGATTAGCCCTCCCCCCAGCCCGCTCTCTCGTCGGCGACGACGACGAGCGTGAGCCGTTGTATGGCGTTCTAATCCAATGCCCCACACGCCCCGTCGCGCGCGTTAAAAGGAGGCCGGTGGAGCCCACCGTGACCCCACGCGTGCGAGACGCGTGGTGGGCTGGCTGGCCGTTTAAACCAATTCGGCGTTAGTTTTCCCGGCCCTTTTAATTCAAACTCGAATTTCCCATTTCATTTAAATTTCAATACTAGACCCAACTTTGAAATTAAATAGAATCTGTTTGGCTTGGCCAAATTTAACAAATTTTATGTTGTTGGAAAGCTAGTGAAAAGTTCTACAACATGCCACTGGTCCCACCTCAAGATCTATTGTAGAAATAAAATGATAAAAAGAAGAAGGCAGGGACTTTTTCATATTCAAATAATTATTAAAAATCAACCAAAATAGATATTTAGTTAATTCCAACTCCAATAGCTCACATTTGACTTACACTAATTGTTTCTGCAAGAAAATGGTGTGGTCACTTTGCATGATCATGCCCTAGTTTAATTAATGGACAATATGGCTAGTTTATTTAAGTGATATTGTCCAAAACTATTATGCAAATCATATGAAGTATTCTACTTCATTTAAATCTTGTCCCAAGTGAATTCATGTGATGTTTGCACCCCTAGTCAAACACTCTTAGATGAAATACTTGGAGATTTAAATCATTTGTAGAATTATTAAATGGTATGAGGTGGTCTACCTCATTTAAATCATTTTCTCAAATGATGATCATGAATGGTTGACTTAGGTCAATATAAAATTCATGTGTGATTGTTTGAGAAATTAAATCTTAAGAAGATTTTAATGAGAGAAAATTATTTCTCAAGAACCCTATAGAAACTATCATTTACATATGTAATGAGAGGAAATTATTTTCCCGAAACAACACCACCAATGCACCCTAATTATATTAATTGTGTGCTTAGCATAGTTTGTGTGAATATATGTGATGTTTGGAATAGCCATTGAATTAGTTGAGTGATTATACCTCGTATTCAAATTTAGACGCTAGTACCGGAGAATACCAGGAAGAGGAAGGTTGCTAACAAGAGGAGGAAGAGGAAAACTTTGAGAACTACCAAGGCAAGCTAATATTCTTGCAAAGTGCAAAGTTCTACCAAGAACAAGGCACACTCATATTTTCTTATGCTCATGAAAACATCCCAAGTTTTACCTTTCAAGTTTTCAATTTGAATATTGAAGTTTCCTTTTATAGTTAACGTTGGTCTAAGTCTAGAATACTACAAGAGTGTCAAACTTAGCCTAACAAGCATTACAAGTAGCTAGCACCCCTCATGATTAGTTGCTAGTGCTAATATTAAAACTTGACTACTCTAGATGGGAACAGGTGACTTGAAATAAAGTTGAAACTTTGGAATGATGATGCATTCCATTGAATGAATTTTGAAGGAGAATATGACCAAGAGAAGATAGTGATTTTTTATTAAAAACTGATATTGGTTTGGATGCGATACCTTCCAATTCTTGAGTACCCCCACAATACCTGATTATGGGTAAGGGCTTAACTAGAAATTTATGTATCTTAGTATGGGTTCCCTCTGAACACACATCATAGGGGTTATGCTGAGGCTGCCTCCGTTGTTGAGAAATGATGTGAATTGAGGTGAATTGTACGGCCAAGCCCTGTGCAGTTCGTGACAGTTGGTCTTCACTGGGAGGCCAAGCTCATGGGGAGAGGTGCTCATACTAGGGTTTGTAAATGAAAGGTTATGGTTGATGATCCGTGTACTGTGTTACGATGATTCGGGGTTATCCCGACGGATGAAATCAAATGTTGTGGCACAAGTGTGCAACCTCTGCAGAGTGTAAACCTATTCGAATAGCCGTGTCCACGGTTGGAAAGGCCATACAGTTTTCAGTGTTAGATTCTTGAAAGTGTTGATAAAATGAATGGTGAAATGGTGACTTGTTTTGAATCACAACAGAGTGGTGGGAATGACACTAATGTTTCCACTTGAGTTAGTTAGCACATGAATAAGTCTTTATCAAATACTTGTTAACTAAAATTGGCTTTATGCAAATAAACTAGAGCTTAGAACCCCTTACTAAAATGACTAGCACTTACTCTAGTATTAGTTTGCGAGTACTTAAAGTACTCACGACTTTGTCCCTGGCTATTCAAATGGCCAGAGTATGAAGATGAACAGAACTTCCAAGGAGATGACCAGCAGGACGCCTACGACAACTAGGAGTCTTCGACGTCATTGGCCTGTGGACTAGAGAGTCCATTTATCTTTACGCTTCCGCTATGAACTTGTGTTTGTTCATTGATCAATAGATCAACTATTTGTGTAATATGGATCATGTGATTCCAGTTGTAAGACAATATGGTTTGTAATAAATGATGACTGTGATACTTAACTATTATGTCTCGCAACAACAATATTCCTGGAATTGCGATGAATGACATAATAGACATCTGGACTTAAAAATCCGGGTGTTGACAATAGTCCACCACGGCTCCAAGGCTAATGAAGGTGGAGTGGAGCACAACATCGTTGACGAAGAGGATAAAACCCCAGATGAGTTTTAGGATTGCTTTCGATCGCCCCTCTCTCTGCTAAGATAGGACAGTGGATTGGTGGTGGTTCTACCAATATTTATGGGTTCCTCCTGTCCGACAGTTTACTCTATAATATTTAGACTACTCATAGTGCAAGTAATTTCACTAGTAACTTAGAAGCCAACTCAGCAAATTTGCTTATGTGGCCCTGAGTTAATGAAGAGAGAGGCGGATAGAGTAACATAGCTAGTTACTGTAACATCACACTTTTCAAAACACAATGAGTCTACAAGCTAATTAATGGAGCCATCTATGATACTAACTTGATGTTACTATGCACTATGAAGGTAGTAACATAAACTAGTGTCATGTGTATGTTACTAGTTGAAGTTACTATGCAATATGACCAGCCTTATGGGTTCCGCCTCAAGTCCACATGATTGTTTTGAAGAATTAATAGTCAGCAAAACGTTGAAATTATTGCATTTAAATACTAATATACTAGTACCGGTATTCATTTAAACAACAATTGACATGGTAGCAAGGGGCGCACAAGCTTCACATAATCACAATGTTGCCCTATAGCTTGGATCTTAGGTGCATTTCCCTCTGTAATATTATTGTTCGGGTGCAACCGGACTACTATAATCAATTTTTAAAACTTCTTTAGAGTTGTAAAGAATCTCTATGTAGTTATAATTCTAGGGCAATCAATGAATCAACTGATGTGTTCAGCCTGATTCATCCAGTGCTAGTGTTAAAAGTTGAAATATCATTTAGAATAAAGGGTCAAATTCAAATTGTACTCCATTTCACTAGTACGGAGAGCATGGTTACCTAAAATCACTTGTAATGCGAATTGTCTCTACATAATGAGGCCCATCTCCATGAAAGAAACGGAAGTGGAACATATAGCAAAGGTAGAGACATATTTGTAAGGGAATGAATCGAAATAGAGGTAGAGCAGAAGGCCAGAAGCATTGGATTATATTGGATGGCGGTGGCGGATATTTGTGCTCAGGGCAAGCCCGTGCCTGAGATATGTTTCCCATCTAGAGGCCAGCCGTCCAAGAGAAAGAAAGCAACCCAAGGTTCTGGCAATCCAACCGTTAAAAGAAGGGGTTCTGGCAATCCAAGTGCATGCCACTGTCAGAGAGGACATACGATGTTCCATAGATCAGCAATACGTAGAGAAGAAAGTTATGTCAAGAACTAATGACTATCCCAGAATGTCCTTAAGTGGTTCACGTTTCTAGCTCGGTATTTCCACACGTGATGATTTCACAATGTGTACGGGCTGGGTTGTCAAAAGATCAGAAAGATATGCAACAACTCTGCCGCCCATCAGCTCAACTGCTAAGAGAACTTCCTAACTCCCTGATCTTACATCTCTCAAGTACAATGGGTGGTGAACAACCAGGCTGGGCGATTCAGAAGTCAGCACAGGTCAACTACCAACGAAACCATTGCTCTTGACCCCCCAGTGATCACCCCTTGGTATAAATAGCCCCAGCATCAAACTCTTAGAATCACGAATATCATCGCAGAGCAAAATAAACAAAGCATCTGCCTAGCTTACATACAGTCACTAAACCATGGCTCCTAGTGTTCACCATCTCCTTGTTCTGCTCCTAGCCTTCACATCCTTCAGCAGCAGCTACGCAGCTCGTTGTCTTCTAGACACAGCAGCCACGCCAGAGGCCGCCGCACCAGCTCAGCCTTCTGTACCAAAAGTTCCCACAGCACTGCCTCCGGCATCTTCCGTTCCTGCAGTTCCAACCACATTGCCTCCAATGCCTTCCATTCCCGCAGTTCCAACCACACTACCTCCAATGCCTTCCATTCCCGCGGTTCCAAAGTTGGCAATCCCACCAGTACCATCCATTCCCATCCCCAAGGTTGCCATGGCACCAATAGCCCCTGGCGCAGTTCCATCTCTTCCTGTTCCGGCGGTTCCAGCCACCATACCGACCATTCCTACTTTGCCTGGTACCATGCCATCGATGCCCTCGGTCCCAACTACTATTCCATCCATTCCGCTCACAGTACCGACGACATTCCCTACCATTCCCGGGTTCCAGATGCCACCTATTCCATCCATGTCGCCACCTCCACAAACTACCAGCCCATGAAGACAGTCATAGCATGTGAGTCTGCTTATGACTGCTAGTCGGGGATTGATTCGCCATAAATAGTTATCAGTGTGTTTGTAATGTTTGTTCTGTAACTTGGGCGTGACTGGCTTGCATTTAGTGTGATTGTAAATGCAGCCAGGTCCATCTACTATCCTGTTTGTTAATAAAGCATTGTTTGGTTTGCACAAGTTGCCGCAAAGAATCTATGCAGTCCTTTCATGAGCGATAGTGTGGTGTCAACAGTAAAGTATGATAGCATCTACAGTGCTCACAAGAGAATGATACCACCTACAATGCTCTTCTCTCATTCATAGAAAGGGGATATAGCATTTTCCTTCCAACAAAGTAAAAAAAAACATGGTACTCCCTCCGTCTCACGAAACTTGTCTGAGATTTGTCAAAATTTGGATGTATCGATACATCCAAATTTTGACAAATCTCAGAATTTTTTCATGGGACGGAGGGAGTATTAACAAAATAAATATCAACAAGAAGCCGGCACACGAAGGTGCAATCTACCAAGACGTGCTACTGCTTACACAGCAAGTATAGCTACATGTAAGCTTCAATGTATCTGAACTAATCCTCTGGGACTCATATGAGAAATAATAAAACATCAAACAAGCGCAACAATGCAACCCAATACTCCTGGATGTCCAGATCATGAGAACAGTAAAGGAAAAATAACAAGGCATCGGGCTATAAAATGCGAAGGAATGACTATCCATCAAACTGACGCAAGTGATAGATACATCATGTGAAGCTACTATGTCTATACTGTTGGAGATGAACAATCACCTCTTTGAAGTAGCACTTGCAGCTTATATATGGCACTACAGTATGGAGCAGGAATTGCTGTCAGACTAGGGAGTGAATACTTCTGGTGCCTACATGCCAAATGAACAATAAGCTACAGCGATTCCGGGACAATATAGCCATAAGAAAATCAAAGAAGAATTAAAGAGTTGGAACAATATAGCTCGTACATGCGATTTATCATAGCAATAAAAAATATATCGATACTTACCCTCAACAAACTGAAGCTGTACTAGCTGCAAGCACGAGCTGAACAATTATCGTATCCCCTCCTTGCCGCTTACAGTAATAGGTCAATTTTCCTGCTGCAAGCTGAATTCACTGCGCTTCCTAGACTCTCAATTTTTTCATATTCCACTTTGAACATGACGACAACTGTACCATCTTTGCCGGTGTCATAGTCTTGTTTAATATCTTCAGCTTGGAAATGCTGCAGCTGTTCAAAGATTCAACTCGGTCAAGCTTAGGCTTCAGCAAATTATAACCATGTTGAAGGTACATGAATAATCTGAAAGTGCTGGCTTGAAATTAAATGTACCAATTACACTGTTACAAATCAACCAAACATATGGCAGATCAAACATTCGGTTTACTGTGAGTCTGTGATATCTCCATTTTGTTGCATGTATGTATGTAACACTCAAAGTAGATAAACCAGGCTTAGATTTCTCAACATAACTGTTTCTAGCCAACAAGAGTAAGCTGACACACCATAAATGTAACATGATATATCACGTATGTTTATAATTATACTTTAATTGATCATCTAATAATAAGCATGGCATCTCCAGTACTACTAGTTTGCATATGTTTATTACCTGATGATAGACTGTGCCCAAGAGATCAAATGGTACTTCCATGCCCACATGAGCCTGAAATGAAAATACCCAGCAAGTGAGAACTATACGCACCCCGTGTTTCTTCACATTATTGGACGAATCAGACAAGAGCAGATGGAAAATAATTAATCTTGATCACCTTGGGTTTCACAAGACAAGTAGGAGCATCTTTAAGGCATTCAGAAGCAGTCCCACCATAAGCTCTCACCAGTCCGCCGGTTCCCAATTTTATGCCTCCAAAGTATCTATTTGCAATGTTTAAAGGAGTGAATTCATGTAATGAGGTAATCGCATGAATTGTGAATCTCACAAAAAGGTGTGGTGAAATGTATGTTCAGATCACTTTATAAAATTTGATTTCCACGGTGCACTTAATACAAAGTTAAATACTAAAAAATTGGCAAAATTATTAGTCATGAGTTCATGACAAAGAATCAAAGATTCATGAAAATTAAAGGGCATTACTTCACAAAACAGTTACCTAATTACAACTACCATGACCATATCAAGGCCAGACGAAACGATGGCAGAGTATATTGGCTTTCCAGCTGTGCTTGAAGGTTCGCCGTCATCGTTGAAACGGAGTTGCTCTCCCACCTAAATATACATGGATGCAAGACCAACTCATCGTTAATAACCATGGACATGTGCCATGGATAGAAAGCTTTATGTAGAACTGCAAACCTTGTATGCCCAGCAATTATGGGTGGCACGCGGATCTTTGACCTGTAACACAAAACCATTTAGACCTGGTCAAGAGAGTGCAGGAAAATTCCAGTTTTGGCATGGATAAGTTTGCTAGTATGATCCAAACGTAAATACGTTTGTCAGTATAAAGCTGCACGGTTAAGAATGCATATACAACACGTAACATGTCTGACCCACTGCTTGTAAATCCTAGCAATCCATCAGCATAACAAGGATAACCTAGAGGAGCATATTAACACAATTAACAGCTCAGGCGGCAGAACACGTTTTAAGAATTAAACTACTGATGGAGCATTTGATTGGGTTACACATTATCGTCTGATGAAACAGGTACAGCAGGACACGCTCTGATGTGCATTCAGGCCTACATGTGCCTGCTGCACCTAGAGATTAGGATTAAGGCCTCGCTAGAAGGTAAACAGCGTGTGAGGGAGGCTGACCTCGTTGAGGAAGGACATGGCGGCGCGCTCGTTGGGGACGGATGCGGCGATTGCGATGAACTTGCTGCGCTTGATCTCGCGCTCGCAGCGGACTCGCCCCACCAGCGTCGTGTAAGGAGAGGGGCCCGACGACGTGGAGGAGGATGACGACATGGCGCGCGCGGAGTCGACGGCGGCGGCGGAGCTTCGGCAGGAGTAGCTCCGGTGGACTGCCGCCGCGGGGAGCAGGAGGGGAATGGAGCGAACGCGCACGGCCGCCATCGCGGGGCGCCGTGGCCCGTGGGTGAGTGGAAACCCGTGGGTGCGCTTCCGTGTAGCGGCAGGACTCCATCAAGCTGGGCCTAGACATGGCATGTGGCCCAGATACCTCCAGTATGAGCAGATCTGGGTATGGGCCGGGCCCGTCTGTGTATACGCGCATAAACATTTACTCATACATTCCGCTCAAATAAAAATGCTCAAATAAAAATACAGTACAAAAGAAGCATTATACATTCCCAAAAACTCGCACAACATCAACTTTCAACATGCCTTGCGCAAAATAAAATGAACATTCAACACCCTGTTAAAATCAACATTAAACAACTCAAAACAAAAGAAGCCGTAGAACTGCACAAAGAATGAGCTAGCAAGTCTAGTCCTCTCATTCAAGCTGAAAGGAACTGAACAGAGAACATGATCTTCACCAGATATAATGACAGCATTCAAAATGACGAGGTCCAGCACACGGTTCGAGCCAGCTCAGCCGACCTCATCTACATGTCACGGGATGGGGAAGTAAAACTCATTTATACATATGCTGGGACACGGCAAATTATTGGTTCTTCAAAGAAAAGAGAAACTGGGGTCTGCTTCAGTATCCCCAGTAATCGTTGCGGATTTCATCATCAAACTTCTTCTTGAGTTCAGGATGCTTCTCAAAGTATTCATCGGCTGTCATCGTGCTGATCTTTTTCTGCGTGAATAAAAATATGTTATAAGGGTGATGGAAGCATGTTCCAAAACATGAATCTAAATGCAATTTCTTTTATAATGGAGTTCAGCTCCTGTAAAGATCCTCCTCACCTTCATCTCCTTGAGTTCAACAATCTCCTTCTCTATCCTCTCTGACTCTTTCAGAGAGGTTTTCTCTGCCTCTTTCAGTTCAACCACCTGCACATGGGAAATAAAATAAAGGGATAAAAGGCACATAAATATCTGAAGTGGGTCATGACAGCTTACAGGGAAAATAATGCCCTTGTGCGCAGCCAAGCTGGGAATAAAATCAACTTGCTGAGAAGAAAACATGACAAGAGCGATAGTTCCTTACTAGAGCATCAAACTTTGGCTTGTATTCAGGAGTCACTGTGTCAACATACTTGGGGATCTCAATGCCTGCAATTAGGTTATGTTTAGTATCTCAACAAGTAGATCAAACAAAAATATGCATGTCATGCCATCTCAGTTGCATAAAAATTGAGCTGCACTAGCTAGTTCAGTATCAATGCGACTACCACATATTTTTAAGATATCAGACACAATAGAGCACTAACTTCTGCCAAATGAATATGTGTAGCCTAACAAGCATGTGTCCTGTAGGTAAGAACCAGGTAGTACTATATAGAGTGCAGCGTAAAATATATTAATTCAGACATCAGACCAACTGTAACTTGATCCTTCTTAATAAGTTAGCTGATCAGTGGCAAGGAAGGAATAAGAACTTCTGAGCAACAATGACTAATAAAATGTACTCCCTCTGTTCACAAATTTAAGACATTTTAGACATTTCAAAGTGAGCTAGATACATAACATAATTAGTGAATCTACACATCAAAAGTAGACCAGATACATACCAAAATAGATGGATCCACTAAAAACTACAACATCTTATATTAGTGAACGGAGGGAGTAGAATACACTAATCTGAAAAGGACTTTCAAAGGCCTAAATGGGACATCAAGCATGAGCATGAGAGTATCATTGTTGAATAACTGTAAGACACATGAAGTGATAAACCTAACAAATGTCCACATGCCAACATCAATAATCAACTAACAAAATGATGAATTGACAACTTCAACTACAAAGAAGCATCATATGACCCACACTTCACATCACCTTCAACTAGATTAATATTTAAAAAACAATAGTAGAGTAGAAGGAAATAAAAAATTCATATCAAGTAAATCACAGCAGAACCAATCTGCGTTGTCCGTCACTTAAAATGTTCAACATTGATTCAGAGATTCACAAATATGCAAAAATCCTCAATGACGCCAGAAACAAACATCGTATGAGATCAATAAAACCCTTGTTTCTAGAAATGCAAACTAGGATTCTAGAAACATGATGCTTACTGTCATAAGCTTGTTTGTACATGTCGACCACTTTAGATCCGATTCCTTTTCTGTAGTACTCCCAGTCAATTGGTTGAGGTTCCTTCAATAACACAACAAATACAGTTTACTGATGGCAGCACATTCATCTAGCCTACAAATTTACAACGAGCGAAAAATAACCATAAGTCAGGTGAATCTCTGAGGCTATATTGAAACGTCCGGAAGGTTTTCAAGATAGAAACAGGAAAGGAATATGAGTAGAAGCATTTAAGATGGTTGGGGGTGGTACTTAATCCACCATATAGTAATCATGTTCCATGTTAAGCTTGTTGCCTATTGAGTCATTGAGACATGTCTGTTTGCACTATAAAAAAATAACCTTGTGAGGATTCTTCATGAAGGAAAATGCTTGGTTGTATCCGAAACAGAAGTATCATTTACTGCGGTCAATAGAACATTATTATGAAAGCAGTTATCAAATGGCCGCATAAATCTATAAGCTATTCTATTAGTCAGAACAATGGCATTGAATAGCTGATGGGTCGCCATAAGGTTTGTCACCAAGGGCTTGAACACAAGTTGACTACACACAAGACACGACATGTAATGACTCTATTGAATATGTATGTATATTTATGAATTATGAGCGACAATAAACACAGCCCTAAACTTTCAAATTTCCATGATATACCAACACATAACGAATGGCAACCCAGCAAAACATGTTAAAGCCCGACGCTCATCTGGAAACACTAGCATAACGGCTTGCAAAACAAAATCAATAATGACCACCGAGCAGAAATGCAGCATAACATTGCTACATCGCAACCAACGGCCTACCCAAAAGCTAATCCAATACGCCAAAACGTAACTTGATTATATCAGCAGCGCAGGAACTACAGAATCCCCAACAAAGTGGATTTGTTCTATCGACAATCCGCCATGAAATTCCTACACCACACATAATGCTATTGAAAGGATCGGATCCTACGGTAAGGACGATTCGAAGCCCTGGAAGAGGGGCGGGCAGATCTGGGAGCCCCAGGTCAAATCAGGCCGGGCGAGAAGGCGACGGGTGGGATACCTGCGAGTACTTGGTCTGGAGCTGGTGGTTGACGTCCTCAAAGGTGCGGCGGAGGGTGGCGAACTCCTTGCGCGCCTCATCGGAGACGAGCACCTTGGCCATGCCGTCCCAGTCGATCGCCCTCCCGGCCTTCACGGCCACATCGGCGACCTTCTTCCCGCTCATGTTCGCCGGCCTGTGGCCTCAGTCACGTCGCCGAGCCTTCTGCCTGCCTCTATCCCCTCGGTTCGCCTCGCCGCCACCGCCGCGCTGTACTACTCGGACAGCACAGGAGAAATGGGAAAATGGGGGTTGAGCGTGGAGGCCGGAGGGGATGGCTTGGCATTCCTACGGGATTTTCACAAAAATAACCCTCTGGTTAAAGTACTACACGAAAATAACCTGGCGAAACTATTTTAGTCCACTAACTCTGTGTGACGCTTAGACTACTCGTAGTGGAAGTAACATCTATCTATACCTCTATACCAATATAAAAAAAGCACAGAGGGGGCAGAACCAACGGAACAGGGCCTTCAGATGGACATCTAACGCTCCAAATCTTCACCATAATTAGCGCTAAAACAGCCCAGGCTGACAACTCCCCACCACTGAATCAAATACAATAGATCCCGACCATCAGATCCACATCTAACGCTAAAAAAATAATCGTGCAGCAGCCTGGGCTGACAACTCTAATCATGCCCGGCCGTAAGCAATCCCTAATCACGCCGCCGCACTGTCGCTCAGCTCGACGTCCTCCTCCTCCATCACCTACAACGCCGAGCGCCGCCTGCAGCGCCACCCGTCGCCTCCGCTACCAGCGGCAACCGTCGCCGCCTCAAACAACGCTGTCGCACCGTCGCTCAGCCCGACGTCCTCCCACACCTACAGCGCCGAGCGCCGCCTCCAGCGCGTCCCGCCGCCTCCGCTACCAGCGGGAACCGTCGCCGCATCAAACAACGCCGAAGCACCGTCACTCAGGCCGACGTCGTCCATCACCTACAGCGCTGAACGCCGGACCCTCGCCGCCGCCACCAGTGCGGACCCTCTCAGCCCGGCCGTCGACGACTACTTGCCCTTCGCAAGGACGCCGCCACCACCTGCCAAGTCCAACTGCTCCTCGAGGCTGCGGTTCTACATCAAATTAAGGTACCTGGACTGAATGTTATGAACCGATGTTATGAACCGATCTAATATTGCTTTCTGAATTGCATATGGAATAGCTTGTAGTACAACCCATTTGGTTTATTACTGTCTTACTACGCGAGTATCTGACGGAATGAGTACTGGTTAAAGTTCGCTGCTGAGGATTCATTGTGCTTGAGTTCATGAAAGTTTGCAAAAGCTCATGGTTATTTGGCTTATTGGTTGCCTGAAGTTCTGAAACAAGTATGGTGTACGTACTAGAAAGTCCATTGCACCGAAGCGCTGAGTCATAATTCAGATATCCTAGAAACAGAATAACTGCCCAAGTGCAAAATAATTCAACTCACAAAAACATCCAGACCCAGGTGCAGACACGGAATACATGCCATTTAGACCCAGGTGCAGAAGTCTTCTGGTGGTTATGACTGTAATTTGTCTGAATTGGTTTCAATTCTATCGAATTCTGTTTAGAGCACAGGGTGAGTACATGGGCGTTCATAAGTACTATTGGCTGGAAATATACTTGGTGAGCTCACATTATTCATATCTGAAATTTGTGATTCCCTACTAGAGCTTCACTGTAATTGTGTTATTGTAAAACTAAATCCAATCAAGTATATTAAATCCAATGTGATTCAACTGCTATGTTACTTCTCTCATACTGTTTTTTGTTTTGTCAGCGCCGCACCGCCGACTTCCATGTCGCGATGACGCCGCCGCCCGTCACCAGATCGACAGCCTACTGCTACTGGAGGCGTGCGACCATCCCTGCACTGGGAAGTTACCTGAAGTGTGTGCGTATTCAGAAACTACTACCTAAAATATGCGTTGCGGATACTCTAATTTGCAGTTAGTTTCATGGCTACAGTTACATAATGTTAGCACTCTCACAATATGCAGTTAGTTTGTCTGTTTGATGCATAGTTCTTCACAGTCTTCGATGAACTCACATGTTCAGTGAATTTCAGCAATCAAAGCCTGCTTGATACACCAGCCTATGAAAACAAATTTTGTGATTTCCTGTCCAGCATCATATTCAGCAATTATTTCCAGGGAAACATTGCAACCAATATTGCTCAGTTATAACATGCATAATATTTTATCGGTCTTCTAACTTTACAGGGAAGAGGTTTTCTATAATATCAATTACATTTACGACAAGTGTAAGCCAAAACTGCACATGTCAGCGTCCAAGTACACCCCTTTTCAAGACATCACCAACGGCCAGAATCTAGGTGATTAACAAGGACTTATGCTTTCAACTCGCTTATTATTATTTGTACATATAGTAAATTGTGCCATGAATGCAGATCCTAAAGAGGCCAAAATGCAGAGGAACTATATGCATGTGGCCAAAAGATCCTAAAGAGTATTATGCAAAAAATAAAGATGAAATTGCAAAACGCCGGCGCCAAGCACGAGAACTTAAAAAACAAGTGACTTCAACGGATGCCCTAATTGACAATAACACATTATGTCATACACCAGATCCTCTACGATCCGGAGTCAGCCAGCTGCAATACAAAACACCAGGTCATGTCTTCTTTATTCGCGCATATAGGTGGCATATTTTTTGAATGCAAATACTGAATTGTCATCTCCAATGAATTTTTTAGACATGGTTCCACTTGTTTAGCAGATCTATGCATCTCAATGCCCGGAACCAGAACCATCACAATTCTGTGCAGACGCTACACGAAAGCATATACCTGGTAATATAATCTATCATGTTGTTTTTTGCATTTTTTTACGTAATCTTCAAAATCTTCTAACAATGATCGGGGTTCACATGTCTTAAAGCTATTCTAGGCTGCAGTAATAATAAGCTTGATCAATCGTCAACATCTACCTTGCAATATGATGGCTGTGACTCGGGTACTGTCCTATCAAACACACATCGAGGTCAAAAAAATCAAAGTGGTAAAAGTTCGTACGCTAAATTGTCTGACGAGAAAAAAAGCTAAGTATATACAGAGGCAGCGGTTGGCTCGACATCGAAAGAATGCTGCAACTCGGACTGCTCTTAATCATGCGGAAGTATCTCCGATGCAATTTACCCCATTGAGCAATCGTAAACATCTCACTTTCAAATGGTACATACACCTCTATTCATAAAATTTTGTAAAATGTACATTGCGTCAACTGTTTCATGCCAGCTACATTTCATCTGTATCATCACATTTTCTACTTCGGGTAGCAGGGATACTGCCACGCAATGCAGCGAATCAAGAATGTTTGACGAAGATCATAGTGATTGGCTACACAGTAATTTAACTTTCATTTGTCAAGTGAAATCCGGACAAGATCTGCAAAATGGATCCACATCTGCAGGAGGACATGGACAAAAGAGCTTCGCTGAAAAAAGTGAATATTGCAGTAAGAAACGACAGCGTGATTCTTCTGATCAGAAACGACAACGTGAAAGGGATCGGCACTCATCAATGACAGATGGTGAGAAGGAAATATGCTTGCGCAAAAAAGGGAGTATAAGAAATTAGTCCGGGAAAATTCTTCGCCCTTGATCACCTCACATTGCACACCTAACATGCAAGCACAACCATGTAAAACTAACCCAACATGTACTGTTGGCCACATGCATATAGTGTATTAATAGCATGTAATTCTAATTCTGTTAAATAATTGCAGTTCAGAGATCTGAAATTAGTGGGAATATTGTCTTTTCAAGCCGTTACAAATCATTACATTGATATAGCAATGGTCCTCGTGACCCCATCTGGTGGTTCACATTATTTTCAAACTATGTCTTCAATTTGCTGCCACACCACGATAAGGTACATGTATTTCCTAATTAACCATATGTACTTCTGTTTACAAGAACAATATGTCCGAAGTGTTCGATCTCCCAAATGGAACTATCATTGGTATTCTTGTTTAATATATAAAATTTATACATGATTACATATATTGATTGGGTCTCAAGTTTCATGTCTTCCACAAATCTTTACTGTTGAGGCTTACTAATTGTAAATTATTCTTAGATGTTTCCGGCGTCGTGACGTATGTCGGCCCAGCTGAGGCTGATTTTTGTGCCCCTAGCGGCATGAGGGAGATCGCTATAGTTGATAGCGGACACAACACAATCTTCCTGCGGGTTTTTGGTGAGTCTGCTTATCTACTCGATGATCAGCTATTGTGTGCATAACAGAACAATGCAGTTGTTGTGTCCTCCAACATGGAGGTTGTTCATCAATCAAGTAAGCTAATTACTTATGTACTCAAATTTAAATGTTAAATCCAGATATGTTGACTTTATTAAAAAAAAATCAGAGTCTCTTGATAACACCAGTGCCACCACCGTCACATTTGAGCCATGCGCAAAATGCTCTCAGTTTAACGTTCTCGAAGGCAAGGATTACAAACACACCAAGTTTTTTACTAATATGTTCACTATAGTGTCTAAATATTACTTTTGTTATGTTTTAGGTGTTAGGCAACACGTCCGTGCTGAGACGTCAATCCGGGAGCACGTGAAAAATTTGGTATTATACAGAAGGGACATATATGAGGGTCAGATCGATGTCATTGAAGAACCTCCATCCAAGACATCAAAGCTTAATAATGGTGGATCTAATCGTTCCTCTGTGAAGGATTTATTTGGTTACATGACCCAAGGCGTAAAGAGATCGACTATGATGGATGAGCTAGATTAACTCGAGAGTTCAAAATAATAATAAATAAAAAGTAGAATATTTTCTCTTCGTTTATGGATGACCTGTTTAATACAGGCTTCAAGTATCATGTGTGCGTGAACAATTTTTATTTTCCGTGGTTTGATGATTTTGTTATACTTTGAAGTTGCAATTTTGTAATGCTATTATACTTCCCTGAATTGTTGATATATCTCCTATATTACACGTACTGAATTTTTCTTATATTTATCGGTCAACCTACTCAGTTGCCTATTGTACTAAATTTTCTGAAATTTTGCATCTATGGACACATGTACTCAGTTCATTGGAACTTACGTCTGCTTCATATTCATAACTTCACATAGCACGGGCTAATCTTGCCTTCAGGTTTGCATGCATAAGACTGAATTTTGTTATCTGGTAATTGTTGTGAGAATGGGCTGCATCTGATACTTTGATAGATTTTTCTTCAATAAGGCATTAACACGTGATGATATCTATCACCTAAGATTACACGTGCATTGCACGTGCACAATTACTAGTAGGTAGTAACATCACACAACCCAAAGCATTTTGGTGACATGGCACGTCAATAAATGAAGAAAGAGAATGAGGTGGTAACTAGCTATGTTACCATAACATCACACACCCCAAGACAAGATGAATCTACAACATACTAAATAACACAATGCATGACACCGCATATAAGTTACTACCCACTATGAAGGTAGTAACTTAGACTATGACTAGCCTTACACGAACGGCCATACATCTTGACTGCGTGGCATGCACGTGCTCGCTCCGGATTCTCTAACTTGCAATAGACAAGGCAGAGACAAACAGTATCTCTAACTTGTGTTCATTTTATACAGTTGGATGTTGATCTGATGGTTGAAAACAGGCGCTACAGTAGTAGTAAACAGTACCGCGAACAGTACCATGAAGATGGACCGTTCCCTGTGCATGTTGCTACAGCCCTTGTACAGTGTTTAAGGTGATCTATGCCATTCAGTTTTAATCTGACGGCTCTAACAGCAAGTTAGAGGACTGTAGCTTGGTGACTTGCTACTAGCAAGTTAGATAAGCCGCGCTGGCACGTGCTTGCGTGGCCAGTGGCCAATGGCCTGCAGTTGCCAATGTGAAAGGCATGTGTGACGCCTAAACCAAAAATAACACACTACTCTTTATATATAGTATTTGTCTAGAGTTGGTAGAATATTATGGTAGCTAGATGAAACCTTTGCTGTTGAATCTTAATTTAAATTCAAACCTCCACACCACCTAATTTTATTTTTATTTTTAAGAATTATGCTAGACATTGTAGTATGTTCCAAAACATGGAACACAACCTCATATTGTTTTTTAAATATTTTATCATATTTTCCCCTTCAAAGCACCTAAATAAGAAAGAAAATCTGAGAATGTATGCTTATCACAATATCTCACTTCGAAATTGTTTTGTCTACACCCTCCAAATCTATGTAGTAGAAAAGGTAAAAAAAATATCATTGTCTCGTTATTCTTAATGACGTTGTGTTAGTAGAAAACATAAAAACTTCTCATTGTCTCATTATTCTTAAGGAGGGATGCTCTTCCATGCTTTTCCTACATTTTGGAGCATCATACATAGTTTTACCTGGAACTTGATTCAGTTTCACGACTAGGAGGTAGCATGGATGCTAGAGTCTCCATACAAGTTCCAGTGGATGCATACCTTAGAAATTTGGGTTTGCAACTGATGCATTATGAATGCGAATGGTTCATCATTCTGCATGTTGCTGCCTCTAGTGCTTGCTGGGCTTGGGCTGTGTGTAGATCTGCTGAGTTGCCAAATCATTTGAGATTGTGGAAAGATATGTTTGCCCAATACATATATATATATAAGTAAGGGATTTCTATTTTCGTGCCATCAGGTCCTTAGTTGTACTCAGTTTTCCCCAGCTCCTTAGTTTTTCCTCAGTTTTCCCAAAGCCCTTGTTTGAAACCCGCAGAAGCAGCTCAGACGGGATTCCCGTTTAGTTGACTGTTCTGTCACGTGTGGGGACGCATCGTGTGGGGTCGCGTCGCGTGGGGCTGGTAGAAAGGGACAGCGTGGGACAGGACGAGAAGTGTTTGGTTGCACGTGAGCAGGAGCTGGGTTCTGTCTCTCTCGGCCCCAAATTGGCATTATTAAGAGAATATTTTTCCCCTCTTTCTCTCTGTCCTTTTCACCAAATTAGTATCAAATCTAGAGAAGCTTGCATTTCTATCTTTCTTCAATTATTTGTGCCTTTTGGCCCTCGTTGTTTGCCCAATATGGCAGCAAATCTAGTACTCCCTCTAGTCCATGTGTATGTAGTTAAATCTAGAAGCAAATCTCCAGGGTAATGTAAGATAAATTCACAGTCATAGTAAATCGAGAAAACTAAGTACGACCAACAAAATATAGTAGAATAGGGATAGATAATATGGATAGATAATAGGGATCCCTCCCTAAATAATAAGCTGCATACACAGCAGCCAACATAGTAACAGGTTCTTGACAACACCATCATACTAACATAACAACAAGGGATCCCTAGCTAACAACAAAATAGGTGGCAGTAGAAGCACACGTCCAGGACTCCGCCTACCCCATCTGGCTCTGCCTCCACTTGTTGCTCCTGCTCCCCTTGGGAGCCTTGGGCTTGAGCGGAGGCATGCGCCCGGCGGAGATCTCCACCCGCGCATGCTGCGGAGGTGCATGCCGAGCGCCCTGTGCTTGGCGCGGAAGGAGTGGACGTTCACCGTCGTGCCGACCTTGGGGAAGGTGTTGCTGATATTCTCGGCATGCGTGACGAGGCAGTTGAAGTCTGTGCCGCCGAGTCTCCTAGTGCAGAAGGGGCACCTGTAGACACCCTTGGCGAAGTAGGAGATGTATTGGCCGACCTGCAGCCTCCGCAGCACCTGGCGAGTCTTGACGTCCTCCTCCTCTTCGTCGCTGCCGATGTCCCTGCCAGACAGCTGATCCATATCAAACAAAAACTATGAGTGAATGAGTTGCAACGATGACTAACGTGCATGATAACAAAGTTAGGAAAAATAGAGTCAGCCTCAGTTAGAGTGGGCATGATTATATATCTACAGAGAAGGTGTTAGCGAACCAAAACTCATGCACAACAGATTTGTACACAGCAATGGTTCGCTGAACCCTCCCTGTAAAAATTTGTGTCCAACGATTCATCATAGGCAAAGAAACAGATTCCAGATCTGAACTTGAACACATTCCAGATTATTTGCAAAATTAAACGGTTGATATCTTTTGATTAGTGCATAAAATAACTGATTGAGATCCCATGATTACTTGCAATGGCGCCAAAAAAAGAGCTGCTGGCATGTAGTTGACGTGGGAGTTAGAGATCTCTCGGGTGTAACTTTTCTTCAGGTCCCCGGCGCCAGAAAAAGAGCTTGATAACGCGTGAAGCACACGTCCGTTGGAACCCCAAGAGGAAGGTGTCATGCGTATAGCAGCAAGTTTTCCCTCAGAAAGAAACCAAGGTTACCGAACCAGTAGGAGCCAAGAAGCATGTGAAGGTTGTTGGTGGAGGAGTGTAGTGCGGCGCAACACCAGGGATTCCGGCGCCAACGTGGAACCTGCACAACACAATCAAGATACTTTGCCCCAACGTAATGTGAGGTTGTCAATCTCACCGGCTTGCTGAAAACAAAGGATTAAACGTATCGAGTGGAAGATGGTGTTTGTTTGCAAAGAACAGTAAAGAACAATGATTGCAGAGATTGTATTCAGATGTAAAAGAATGGACCGGGGTCCACGGTTCACTAGTGGTGTCTCTCCAATAAGATAACTAGCATGTTGGGTGAACAAATTACAGGTGGGCAATTGACAAATAAAGATTCAATACATATCAATGATGATTACTATGAGATTTAATCAGGGCATTACGACAAAGTACATAGACCGCTATCAAGCATGCATCTATGCCTAAATAATCCACCTTCGGGTTAGCATCCGCACCCCTCCAGTATTAAGTTTTAAACAACAGATAATTGCATTAAGTATGGTGCGTAATGTAATCAACACAAATATCCTTAGACAAAGCATCAATATTTTATCCCTAGTAGCAACAACACATCCACAACCTTAGAACTTTCTGTCACTGTCCCAGATTAAATGGAGGCATGAACCCACTATCGAGCATAAATACTCCCTCTTGGAGTTACAAGTATCAACTTGGCCAGAGCCTCTACTAGCAACGGAGAGCATGCAAGAACATAAACAACACATATATGATAGATTGATAATCAACTTGACATAATATTCTAGATTCATCGGATCACAAAACACAACATGTAGCATTACAAATAGATGATCTTGATCATGTTAGGCAGCTCACAAGATCTAAACAATGATAGCACAAGCGGAGAAGACAACCATCTAGCTACTGCTATGGACCCATAGTCCAAGGATGAACTACTCACGCATCAATCAGGAGCGGGCATGATGATGTAGAGCCCTCCGGTGATGATTCCCCCTCTCGGCGAGTGCGGAGGCGATCTCGAATTCCCAGATGGGATTGGCGGCGGCGTCTCCGGAAGGTTTTCCGTATCGTGACTCTCGGTACGGAGGGTTTCGCGACGAAGGATTTAAGTAGGCGGAAGGGTAGGTCGAGGGGGCGGCAGCCGTGCAGGCGCGGCCGGGGCCGAGCCACGCCACCCTGTTGTGTCGGCGCCTCGTGGCCCACCGTATCTCCTCCGGTCTTCAGCTTCGTGGAAAAATAAGACCATGGGCATTGATTTCGTCCAATTCCGAGAATATTTCCTTTGTAGGATTTGAAACCAAAAACAGAAAACAAACGGCACTTCGGCATCTTGTTAATAGGTTATTGCCGGAAAATGTATAATAATGATGTAAAGTATGTATAAAACATTCAAGTATTGTCATAAAAGAAGCATGAAACATAAGAAATTATAGATACGTTTGAGACGTATCATCGGCCCCTCGTGGCCCCACTTCATATGCTCTTCGGTCTTCTGGAAGCTCCGTGGAAAAATAAGACCCTGGGCATTGATTTCGTCCAATTCCGAGAATATTTCCTTTGTAGGATTTCTGAAACCAAAAACAGCAGAAAACAGCAACTGGCGCTTTGGCATCTTGTTAATAGGTTAGTGCCGGAAAATGCATAATAATGATGTAAAGTATGTATAAAACATGTGAGTATTGTCATAAAAGTAGTATGGAACATAAGAAATTATAGATACGTTTGAGACGTATCAGGAACCAAGCCAAGGACCAAGTCCCAACCTGTGAAGCACACAGGCAGCTCACAAGGTGTGTTGCATGCACAACAGCACACACATGCCAGGGGAGAGTCACCAAAGTGACCTGGTGGTGCTGTCGACCAAGGAAGCAAGGTACAGGGGGTATAAAACCTTTTCACAGCCCAAACCCTGGTTGTTCATCGACAGCAGCTCCAAAGGGTAAGAACACAAGAACAGGAAGAACACAAAACCGCCACAAACCCTAGAAACAATTCAGTTTCACCAAGAACTGCTCACTGTGCTCAAGTCACCATGGAGTAGATCAAGCACAAGCCACTAGGAGGAGCAGGGCAAGCACAGAAATCATTCAGAAGCAAAACCTCTACACCAACACCATTTTCTAGGAGCTGGAGTGAGATATACCATTATCATGAACAAACCAGATGGTTTAGTTCACTATTTGCACAACCATGTATACACAGACACACAAAAGGGTGGAATAAACCAGTATTGATCATCACTTGGTCATAGACCAAGAGTAACCTGGTGGAAATGGCAAAGACCAGGGATCAATCAAAGCCTATGACCATGGTTATGCCAACCAGATAAGAGGTAGCATATTTCCAGATGGAAATAGGAAGAAAACCATCCCAGATTTTTACCTATATACACCCAGACTACTCTAGCCCATTTAAAACCATCAGACATGCAGAGATATATGTTTCTGCAAGTATTTGTCAACATCAAAAGCCTCTGGTATTCAAATATGATTAACCAGTAAGCATTTATCCATAAACAGCAAGCCACCTGAGGTGGGAGCTACCAAAATAGCAAGGAATTGCTGTTGAGGCCACCTCAACCACATCATCATTTAAACCATCAAGCCAGGCACACAGATCATCACCCAAAGGGGTTCAACATGAGCTAGGGTACCCAACCAGTGGTTGGCATCCCTCTAGCTCTATTAAATCCACTTATATGATCATTACTGCTAAGCAGTTCACATCATTTATCCATTTAATGAATCAGAACTACACAGATAAATGAAACAATTAAGTAAACCATGCACCAGACCTTGCATATGATCCAATGGATCATTGCAAGCAATAACATGGGCTTGAGCAAGCACAAGCATGCACCAGCACCAGCTTGAGCATCACATAAACTCTAGAAGAGCAACATTAATAGATTCACAAGCAACAGCAACCACCAGTACATGGTGGAGAGCTATATCCACAAGCCATAGCAGCATATGAATTGAACCATGCATACACATAAGCCACCAGTAAGCCATGATGATCACAGGATCATCCAAAGCCAAAGATAAATAAGCAATCTATCATAGATAATCATATCAGCACATTATACTTGTATCCAGAAGCACAACAACAAGGAAACGATGCATCTAGATAACAGTCAAGCCTAGTAGAGCTTTACCAGGAGCTAGAGCTCAATGAGCATCACACAAGTGGCACTGGCTCTTGCATAAGCAAGGATTACTTCAAGTAATCAAGCCAGGGACAAGGTTGGAGAATACAGAGGACCATCCAGTAGCAGCAACAGCAGGTAGAACAACATGGCAAGCCATGAGCATCACAGCATGCTCATGAGCAAATGCATGAGTGCCACAATGATACGTCTCCAACGTATCGATAATTTCTTATGTTCCATGCTACTTTATTGATGATACCTACATGTTTTATGCACATTATATGTCATATTTATGCATTTTCTGGAACTAACCTATTAACAAGATGCCGAAGAGCGTTGCTGTTTTGCTGTTTTTGGTTTCAGAAATCCTAGTAAGGAAATATTCTCGGAATTGGACGAAACTTTCGCCTAGGGTCCTATTTTTGCACGAAGCTTCCGAAGACCGAAGAGATAACGAAGTGGGGCCACGAGGCAGCCAGGGGCTAGGCGGCGCGCCCAAGCCCTGGCCGCGCGGCCCTACCCCCTGGGCACCTCGTGTGGCCCCCCGCGTTGCCCTTCCGCCTACTGAAACCCCCAGTACCGAGAGCCACGATACGGAAAACCTTCCGAGACGCTGCCGCCGCGAATCCCATCTCGGGGGATTCGGGAGATCGCCTCCGGCACCCTGCCGGGAGGGGATTCATCTCCGGAGGACTCTTCATCGCCATGATCGCCTCCGGAGTGATGAGTGAGTAGTTCACCCCTGGACCATGGGTCCATAGCGGTAGCTAGATGGTCGTCTTCTCCTTGTTGTGCTTCATTGTTGGATCTTGTGAGCTGCCTAACATGATCAAGATCATCTATATGTAATTCTATATGTTGTGTTTGTCGGATCCGATGGATAGAGAATACTATGTTATGGTGATTATCAATCTATTGTTTATGTGTTGTTTATGATCTTGCATGCTCTCAGTTATTAGTAGAGGCTCTGGCCAAGTTTTTGCTCTTAACTCCAAGAGGGAGTATTTATGCTCGATAGTGGGTTCATGCCTCATTGACACCTGGGATCGTGATAGTAGGTTCTAAGGTTGTGATGTGCTGTTGCCACTAGGGATAAAACATTGATGCTATGTCTAAGGATGTAGTTGTTGATTACATTACGCACCATACTTAACGCAATTGTCTGTTGCTTAGCAACTTAATACTGAATGGGGTTCGGATGATAACCTGAAGGTGGACTTTTTAGGCATAGATGCGGTTGGATGGCGGTCTATGTACTTTGTCGTAATGCCCAATTAAATCTCACTATATTTATCATATCATGTATATGCATTGTTATGCCTTTCTCTATTTGTCAATTGCCGACTGTAATTTGTTCACCCAACATGCTTTATCTTATGGGAGAGACACCTCTAGTGAACCTGTGGACCCGGTCCTATTCTTTACATAGCATACAATCTATTTGTGTTCTTGTTTTCTTTGCAAACATCTTCCACTCGATACGCTTAATCCTTTGTTACCGCAAGCCGGTGAGATTGACAACCTCACTGTTTCGTTGGGGCAAAGTACTTGGTTGTGTTGTGCAGGTTCCGCGTTGGCGCCGGAATCCCTGGTGTTGCGCCGCATCACATTTCGCGACCATCAACCTTCAACGTGCTTCTTGGCTCCTCTGGTTCGATTAAACCTTGGTTTCTTTCGAGGAAAACTTGCCACTGTGCGCATCATACCTTCCTCTTGGGGTTCCCAACGGACGTGTACATTTACGCGCATCACACAACAGTAATAACAACATGAACACAAGCATAGGAGTAGCTGCAGACAAGATATACAGGCATAAGCAAGCTAGTAGCATCTAGGAAGCACAGAACCATGCACAACAAGTAGGGTGGAGCAACATAGGCTAGGGCATGGAGAGAGCAGCAGTATAAGCAGAGCAGCAGCACATGCATGGTCACAGAAGCAACAGCATAGGCTAGGGCATGGAGGTAGCAGCAGCAACACACAGCAGCAGCACAGCACCATGGGTGCCAAAGCATCCAGTGGTGGGAGAGGAGGAAGAACAGACGAGAGAGAGAGAGAGAGTGGAGCACATCCCTGGGCGAGAAGGCAGCAGTCGCGGCCATGGCGGCCACGGCGGCATACGCCGGGCGCACGGCAGCGCCAGGCCAGGCCAAGCCACGCCTCGGCCAGCGCCGCAGCACCCAGCACCACCACGGCGGGGCTCACGGCGGCGCAATAGCGCCAGGAACGCCAGTGAGCAGCGAGATCGCCGCGGATTCCGTAACCCTAGCCACAGAGAGGGGGTCGGGGACGAGCAGGAGCAATGCCAGCTCCAAATCTACACGGAGGAGAGTGACCGGCGTTGTGGGGCGGTTCGATTGCGCCCCATGGCGAGGGCCAAGACCGCCGGAGTCCGCCGAAATCGGCCGGCGACGGCGGGGGCGACACGGATCGCCAGAGCATGCGGGGGAATTAGGATTAGGTGAGGAGGAGACGACGCGAGCGACTGGGTCGGTTGGACCGAGCCCACGGGGCTGGTCTGACCTAACCAGCTCGGTCGGCCTGACAGGTGGGCCCGAGGGCAATTTTGTCTTTTCAAAATTATCCATTTAATTAAACCTCTCCAGGAATTATAGAAAATAAATATAGCTCTAAAAAAATAAATAAAATATGGAAACTACTCAGCATAAAATTCTCTACCATAATAAATTATGAAATAGAATTGTTGAGACCAATAAAATTGGATCATAATTTAATGCAAAGAATAAATATTAAAAATAATCATTAAAAATAACACACCATATTTTTAATGATAAAATAAGTCCATAGATTCTTTTGGACTTTAAAAACACCTTGGCAACATTCCAAGGTAGTATCTTACCTTAAACAGAGTATCCCTAAATTGGTCTTAGTAAACACCTCTACATGAAATAATACAACACCGGGAAGGGGGAATCAAACCCTAAAAGCTGAAAGCATGCATAATTGCTTCTTTAACCATTGCCCTTATCGGACAATGATGCTTCTTTCAGAAACAGAGGATCAGGGTCAATCCAAAGCATCCAACTGCATTACATCGCAGTTGCCAGGCAAGTTCATCGCTTGCACATGTCATTTGAGTATTTTTACCAAATTACTTGCAAAGTACTATGCTTATCACTCTTGCATAAAAAGTAAAATTGATATCTTCATAATTATGAATATGACTAAGTGGTGGGCAATGGAACCATGGTATGAGTTTGGTGGAGGTTCCATTGCAAGGGTTTATATCCATCGAGGATTAATAACAAATGTCGTCCAGTGATTCTTGTGCCGTAATACCCGTGTTAACCATAAGATCTGGAATGGGACGGGGTAGTCAAGTGTGTTTTATCCTATCATTCATCAATGGATGCGCTTACCGTAGACACTTGATCCAGAGAAGGACAAGCGGTAGGGTGGGGTCCCAATAAAGTCCCCACGGTAATGCGGTCTATGATGGGTTGCAACGCCGGCGAAGGTGTCGTGGAACCGGTAGTCGAGCCTTAATTGGATAAGTGAACCGGCGAGGACCCAAGGTCGGAATTGCAACAAAGGGTGGGTGTGCGAGGTCGCGGGGAACATTTTGGCTAGGACCTTATACCGGGCCTCACACCAAGGAAGTGTGGACGAAAGCTGCCCGGTTGGCACCAAGGTTAAGATCTCTTATGGGTAAAGCAACACACCTCTGCAGAGTGTAAAGAACTGTGACCTGTCACTCCCTGTTCCGGGATATGGAACTGCGAACGCGGCCGGAAAGGAACTCCATGAAGTTCTAGTAAACCGGTGAAGGCTGACGGAAATAGTTCTTGTGAATAATAGCAACCTTTTGAAGAAATGATTATGAAAACATGCATTGGTATTAGACTTTCTGGTCTAGTACCGTAGCTAGTGCATTAAACACCTCTTTCCTATTATGAACTTGTTGAGTACGCTCGTACTCATACCTCTTATAATCCCCTGCTTAGATTGCCTGAACCATCTTGAGGAGGACACCGACGACCAAGAAGGAGCAGATGGGATCTGCTATGAAGAGCCAGACCTCTCCGGAGGTGTAGAAGGAGTAGACTATCTTATAATCTACCGAGCCGGGGACGGTACCGAAGGAGAACAAGTCTAGGATAGAAGAGTAGTAGTGATAACCGAGCAGTGCGAGCACTCTAGAACTACGCTGCTCGAGTAGAATAAATGTATGACCTGCTAAGACTACTATATTGTAAGTTAAGTCGGGTTCACCTGGAACCCAGGAGTATTGCTCTCCGGACCCAGGAGAAACTCCGTGATGATATGTACATTTGGTTTGTAATAATAAGTGAATGAGTTATGGACCAGCTATGTTCTGTTGTACTACTCTGAGGGATGTAATATTTGCGGATTGGTACTTTGCACATTGTATGTCAACGACTGGCGTACTACAACATGCAGTGGTATGCAGGGTCACCACAACTGGCAACAATAGATCTGGTCTATTAACCAGATCATGGTTTTAAATTATCTGTAAATAGTCATAAACCTGCCACCAAAGGAAGAAACAAATAAATTTTAATCAAATTACTTTTGGTGAAACATTTGTGAAATGAATTGTTGTTGTTACATCTAGGAGGTGGTAGTAGATGATTCAGCCTAAAGGCATTGTCCAGCACTATTTCAGGATGGTGAAAAAACCTCGATTTCTCACTTAGCTGATTTCAGAAGCTAAACATGAATTTTACATCAAACATGGCTATTTCCGATGCTTCTTTTGTAGAAGTTGTTCATCGTATCTTATACTATCTTATTTTCTTACCTATGAGTGATGAGGTCAGCGGTAATTTTGTTGGTCCTGTGACATGATCATCATCTACATCCACACTACTGAAACTACCGTCTTGGTCTTAGAATAGAAACTATAGTCCGAATCAAGATCACGACCGTCTCATATTTAAATATAGGGATTTCTATTTTCGTGCCCTCAGGTCCTTAGTTGTACTCAGTTTTCCCCAGCTCCTTAGTTTTTCCTCAGTTTTACCCAAACGTTTGTCTGAAACCCGCAGAGCAGCTCAGACGGCAGGATTCCCGTTTAGTTGACCGTTCTGTCACGTGTGGGGCCGCGTCGTGTGGGGCCGCGTCGTGTGGGCCCGCGTCGCGTGGGGCTGGTAGAAAGGGACCGCGTGGGACAGGACGAGAAGCGTTTGGTTGCACGTGAGCAGGCACTACAAGAAAAGTTCTGATAGACAACGTCCCAAAATCGTCAACTAAGGGGCATTTTTCGTCGCCTATGGGCCTAACCCGACGATATGGGTTCTGTTGTCGAAACTGCGTCAGGCAAAGTCCTACGACGTTTTTTCGGTCCGTCGCCTTTGGGCGCCCTTCCGCCACGGAAAATCGGACCGTTGCGCAAGTGTTTTCGGGAGCCCGTTGACTGCTGACGTCTGCACGCGACGCGTGGCCGGCCGTTAACTTGCGGGCCGGGTAGGTGGTAGGCCCACACGAGGCCTGCCACTATAAGCGGGCTGGTCCATTAGTTACGTGGGCCGGGCCTAACCTCTAAGGTTGACTGGTCACAACTTTAATGGGCCGGCCCACTAAGCATGTGGGCCGGGCCGAATGCACTCGTTTGACCGGTCAACAGGCAAAAGGGCCGGCCCACAACACATGTGGGACCCACTTTCCTGTTATCGGGCCGGCCCATTTAACAAGTGGGGTCCGCCTTAAAGCAAGTGGGCCGGTGATACGTCTCCAACGTATCTATAATTTCTTATGCTCCATGCTACTTTATTGATGATATCTACATGTTTTATGCATACTTTATGTCATATTTGTGCGTTTTCCGGAACTAACCTATTGACGAGATGCCGAAGTGCCATTCCTGTTTTCGCTGTTTTTGGTTTCAGAAATCCTAGTAAGGAAATATTCTCGGAATCGGACGAAATCAACACCGAAGATCTTAGAATCCCGGGAGCTTCCAGAACACCCGAGAACCGTCGAGAGAGGGGCCACAGGGGGCCCACACATGGTGGCGGCGCGGCCCGGGGGCGCGCCGCCCTAGTGTCTGGTGGCCCCAGACCCTCTCGACCTTGCCCTTTCGCCTATATAAGGTCCCTGACCTAAAACCCGAGAGGAATAAGCCACGGTACGAGAAAAGTTCCAGAGCCGCCGCCATCGCGAAGCCAAGATGGGGGACAGGAGTCTCTGTTCCGGCACGCCGCCGGGACGGGGAAGTGCCCCGGAAGGCTTCTCCATCGACACCGCTGCCATCTCCACCGCCATCTTCATCATCGCTGCTGCTCCCATGAGGAGGTAGTAGTTCTCCATCGAGGCTCAGGGCTGTACGGTAGCTGTGTGGTTCATCTCTCTCCTATGTACTTCAATACAATAATCTCATGAGCTGCCTTACATGATTGAGATTCATATGATGATGCTTGTAATCTAGATGTCATTATGCTAGTCAAGTGGGTTTTACTTATGTGATCTCCGGAGACTCCTTGTCCCACGTGTGTAAAGGTGACAGTGTGTGCACCGTGTGGGTCTCTTAGGCTATATTTCACAGAATACTTATTCACTGTTATGAATGGCGTAGTGAAGTGCTTATTTATATCCCTTTATGATTGCAATGTGTTTTGTATCACTATTTATCTATGTGCTACTCATGTGATGTTATTAAAGTAGTCTATTCCTCCTGCATGGTGTAATGGTGACAGTGTGTGCATCGTGTAGTTCTTGTCGTAGATTATGATCATAATCTCTTGTAGGTTATGGAGTTGATTATCGCTATGATAGTATTGATGTGATTTATGCCTCCTTCGTAGTGTGATGGTGACAGTGTGCATGCTATGTTAGTACTTGGTCTATTTTGCAAAGATCTATTATACTCTAAGGTTACTTAAACATGAATATCGAATGTTGTGGAGCTTGTTAACTCCGGCATTGAGGGTTCGTGTAATCCTACACAATTAGTGGTGTTCATTATCAAACAAGAGTATATGTAGCACAGGAAGAGAACTTATTTATTATGTGATCAATGTTGAGAGTGTCCACTAGTGAAAGTATGATCCCTAGGCCTTGTTTCCACCACAAAGAATTGCTTCCCACGCCAGCAAGCTATTTTCTGGCGCCGCTTGTTTACTATTTTACTGCATCTTTACTTTCTGCAATATTACCACCATCTATACCACCTGTGTTTTACTATCTCTTCGCGAACTAGTGCACCTATACATATGACAAGTGTATTTGGTGTGTTGGGGACACAAGAGACTTCTTGCTTTGTGGTTGCGGGGTTGCTTGAGAGGGATATCTTTGACCTCTTCCTCACTGAGTTCGATAAACCTTGGGTGATCCACTTAAGGAAAACTTGCTGCTGTTCTACAAACCTCTGCTCTTGGAGGCCCAACACTGTCTACAAGAATAGAAGCACCCGTAGACATCAAGCTATTTTAGGCGCCGTTGCCGGGGAGGAAAGGTAAAAGGTACTCACACTCCGGATCTCGGCTACTAAGCTATTTTTCGACGCCGTTGTAAGTACGAAGCTATTTTCTTTAGATCTGCAATTGCATCTTTTGGTTTCTTGTTTACACTAGTTAGGCATAATGGACAGTGAGCTTCTTATTCTATTTCTGAGTTAAGACATGGATTGTTTGCTGCGAAAATTAAAAAACCTATGGAATCTTATTTGCATGCTGGTAACAATGATATTAGTATGAACGCTTTGAACACCATTGTTATTAATGATATGGAAAATTCTAAGCTTGGGGAAGCTGGTTTTGATGAGCATGATATTTTTAGTCCCCCAAGCATTGAGGAGAAAATTTTCTTTGATGATACTTTGCCTCCTATTTATGATGATTATAATGATAGTGGTCTTTTGGTGCCGCCTACTATGGAGAGTAAATTTTATTATGATAGTGGTCTTTTGGTGCCGCCTACTATGGAGAGTAAATTTTATTATGATTATAGTAAGCATTCAAGTTAATAAACAAGGTTTGGACATATTCAAACCAGACAAATAATGTATCTCTACCCCCTAACCCTAAACTCGGTCGATCTTATGAAGTCTAGCATGAAGAGAAGTCGTTTTGGGTTTCAAACATGGAAATTTCAAAAACCCTCCCAAGTGCTACATTTTGGAGTGACTAAGAAGGATAGATGCTTAATTTTTCATATTCATGATTTAAACTTGTTCAAATCTTGGTCAACCCTAGGATTTGACCAAGATTCAAATGGGCATAAAAATTCAAAAAAATCAAAAAAATTTGAAAACCAAGGTCTTCTTATGTCATATAGTAAGCATTCAATTAAGTTGATAAACAAGGTCTAGACATATTCAAACCAGGAAAATCATGTATCTACCCCTAACCCCTAAACTATGTCTTATGAAGTCAAGCATGAAGAGAAGTGGTTTTGGGTTTCAAACATGGAAATTTCAAAAACCTCCCAGAAGCTTCATTTTAGAGTGACTAAGAAGGATCCAGGCTTACGTTTTCATTTTCATGTTTGAAACTTGTTTAAATCTTGGTCAAACCTAGGATTTGACCAAGATTCAAATGGGCATAAAATTCAAAAAAATTAGAAAAATGAAAAAAAGCACATAGTCTTCTTATGTCATATACCCTCCGTCCCAAATTAGTTGTCCCAATTTTTTTTAAACATGGATGTATCTAGACATGTTTTAGTGTCTTAATGCATCCATATTTTAACAAACTTGAGACAACTAATTTGGGACGGAGGATAGTAGTAAGCATTCAAATTGATAAACAAGGTTTAGACATATTCAAACCAGACAAATCATATATCTACCCCTAACCCTAAACTTGGTCTTATGAAGTCTAGCATGAAGAGAAGTCGTTTTGAGTTTCAAACGTTTAAGCCAAAAGCCCCATTTCAAATATTTCAAACTTATTCAAATTTGGTTCAAATTTGAAAGACATACAAGTTATAGCACACATAGTGCATACATGTTCACACATATTGCACTAGATGCTAATTAACCCTATAGTTTGAGGCCATTTGGATGAGGTCGAAAAAATTCTTGGATTAGAAATGGGGTTGTTCAAACCCCGTAGTTGGATTTTTTGAACTTGATCTGTAGTACTGGGCAAAACCCTAGTTTAACCTATTTAATTATAGATTCGTAGGTTGATTTTTCTACAATTTTATTATTACTATGCAGCACATGTGTGTTTGCCCGTCGAGTGAAACTCGGAGGAAGAGGGATCACTCGGAAGGAGAGAAGAAGGGAGAGCATTATGGTATCTCCCCTTTTTCGGGTGATGATGTTGACTTTTGTGCAGGGTTTGTCAGTGAGCAGGAGGTGCGAGCGAGCGAGCGAGTCGAGCGAGGCCGAGAATGAGAGAGATTTGTTTTTGTGAGAGGGACAACCGAAGGATCTGAAGGACCCAGAGACTTCCAATACGCATCCTGATGCGTCTTCTCTTGACAAAGAAAATGGCTGGGAGTTTGCGTACCTATTGCACGTGACTTGCTCACTGAAGTGTGGGACCCCACGCATGGGCACCACACGTAAGTGACAGACCTGTTGGTGTAAAAACTCGGTTGATTAGTATAGTGCATTAGAGCAAAGTTTCCTATGGATTCAAGGGTAGGAAATCCAAGTTAACTCATTTACATGACATTATTTTTTCCATTAAGAAAAGTTAACACATCTATCAATTGGTACATTTTGGAGTGACTAAGAAGGATCCAGGCTTACTTATTCGTTTTCACGTGTTAAACTTGTCTAAATCTTGGTCAAACCTAGGATTTGACAGAGATTCAAATGGGCGGAAAATTAAAAAAAACAGAAAATGAAAAACCAAAGCACATAGCTTCTTCGGGGACTAATGTTGGGGGGATGACCCCCGGTATGCCAAAGGCATGCCAAACCGGATGGTCTTATCCATCAAGATACCGGTTTAATATTTATACCGGAGCTCAAAGATAGGAATTTGGCTAAGTAAGCTAAGCCGGTATCCCCAAGAGGGGTATGCCGGAACCGGGAAGGAAAGATACCGCACCGGAAGGAAGAGCATGTCGGCTGGCTGGTCAAAGATTCCGTCAGGAGCTAAAGGACAAGGATGAGCTAAGCAAAGTAGCTTTAAACGAAGGCCTGAAGACAAAGAAGAGGATGACGGCCAAAGAAGCCGGAGGACGTCAGCCTCCCTGTTTAAAGAAGACCCCGGCGTCATCTATGATTAAAGTAGCTTTATAAAGTATCTTTGTAAAGTAGTTTGTCTAGTCAAAGATCCCATTAGGGTTTCTTGTCCTGTAAGCCACCCTCTCCCCTATATAAGGAGAGGGGGCAGCCTCTTTCATACGCGCGTGACATTAGAGACAGAACCCTGTAAGCTCAAACTTGTATCATGTGGAGATCAATGAAGATAGCGATCTAGAGCGAGTTCTTCCTTGTGTCTTTCTTCTTCAACCTCTGGCCTTGGCCAAGTTCTTGAGGAAACCATCCGGAAGTTCGTCCCATCTAGTCGCAAACCCTCCCCCGAATCCTCTAGCGTCCATTCGGCCCCAAGATAAGCCATCCTATGGCATCTGTTTGTTCCCCACGACGACAGTTGGCGCCCACCGTGGGGCATGAAGTGGCGCTTGCTGGAGTTCATATTCGGGCGGGCATCCTCGACATCAACGGCGAGCGCACGGTGTCCGCGCTCGTGCAACGCATCTACAACATGGACTTCATCAACGATAACGCTGGCTGCTTCGCCAACGGCGGCAAGTTCCCGCAGAACGGCCGCACCATCGAGTTCGGCAGCATCCGCGTCTATTTCGGCACCGTCCCTGTGCGCCAGCGCCTCTCGCCGGTGCTGGTGGCGCCGGATCCGCCAAGATGGCTGTGTGCTGGCCGCGCCGCCGGCAGCGTGGAGGTCATGATGGCTGGTGCGGTCAACACCGGCAAGGGAGCTGTGGAGGAAGGAGATGAACGTGCGGCATCGACCCGCCCGGCAAAACCACCGCTGGAGCGTGACGCCGGCGTCGCGGGAGCATCGTCAGCACCACCGGCAACACCTCTTCAAGCGGCGATGCACACGCTGGCCACGCCCATCGCGCAGAACATCGACCCGGCAAAGGCTCAGGAGGAGCTGGAGGCCACGCGCAAGGCCCTGCTTACCGGTGGCGCCGACATCATCCGGGCGCAGCGCGAGCTGAACCTAACCCTACGTGAGTACAACGCTGCCCATGGCTTTGCTTCAGTTAGTGCTCATGCTGCTAGGATACCGGAAAACCGGCTTAAGGCTCGCAATCTAGATCAGGATTTGCGCAAAGAAGTTCTTACCGGCAAGAGTGCATCTGTATCTGTAAGCATCGTAGAAAAGCCTAAGTACAGTAGTCCGGATAAAACTATAAAAGCCGCTAAAGCTGCAGTAGAGTTATGTGAATCGCTTTCCGGTGACGAGTTGGCAAAGCAGCAAGAACGTGTAAAAGAGCTGTTGAAAACTATTGAGCAGCAAAATGCTGAGCAGCTAGCTAAGCTGAACGAGGCAGTGGCCTCAAAATCCGCGCGTTCAACAAAGAATGCCGGAAGCAAGTCCCAGGGCAGGCATCGTCCCCTCATCCGGACAAAAGAAGGGAAAGAGAAAAGAACGCACGGCAGATGACTGTGTATGATCCAGTTCTTGCCGGAAAGCAAAAAGCCGGGCAACATGATGCCGGTAGAAAAAGCCAAGGGGCAGATCGGGGCTACGCCAAGGGAGGCTATGCCGGAAACAATCATGCCGGTAGATATGAAACCGGGCAAAATTATCGAGCCGCAAGAGTGGCATATGTGGATGAAGAAATGCCACCACCAGGGTACCGGCAGGCAAGAGCCGCGGAACCGGAAGAATATGACGAATCAGATTCCGAGGTGGAACGAACAAGAGTCCACCGGAACCCTTTGGGGGAACGCCTGGGGGAAAGATGTTTGCCAGACCGGGATGCGAGGCACAGGTTGGACAGGGTACATCTTTCTGCAATAGTTGAATGTGAGGGACCTCCTGGCCCAAGGTGTTTTGGCCCACGAATCATGAGAGAAGAACCACCGGTACGCAATTTCCAGTTGCCCCGGGACACAAGAACGTATGATGGTACGACCAAGCCGGAAGACTGGCTGGCAGATTATGTCACAGCTGTTTATGTGGCTGGTGGTGGAGTAAACCGGCGTTGGGCGGTAAGAATCATACCGTCCTACCTCGTGGGTCCTGCGAGGATTTGGCTTAACAATTTGCCGGCAGGAAGCATTAACGGATGGTTGGACTTTGAGGAAGCATTTGTGAACAACTTCAGCAGTACCTACAAAAGGCCAAACCGGCCCCAACAGCTTGCGCTGTGCCAACAGCGTGCAGGAGAAACAGACCGGGATTATCTCACCCGGTGGAACTCAATGAGAAACACATGTGAAGGAGTGATTGAGGCACAAGCCATTGCTTGGTTCAGTCAAGGATGCCGGAGAGGATCACCTTTGTGGCAAAGGCTGCAGAGAAGCATGCCCACAACCTTGGCGGAAATGATACGTGTGGCAGATAGCTATGCATTGGGAGACCCAATGCAACCGGCAGTGCAAGCTGAGCCGGAGCAGTCGAATCCGCATCAGCAGCAATACCGGGATAACCGGAACAACAAAAGAAGGGAAGATTTCCCGGATCGAAGATATGCATCACAGCAAGTTGCTGCCGTGCAAGAAAATTATGACGCCAGCGGCAGTCAGAGACAGAAAACCGGATCGCAGCCATGGGCGGGTCCTAAGAAGCAGTGGGTCGAGAAGAAACCCTGGGGCCAGAAAAAGAATTGGCAAGAGCCTGTGAAATACACCATGGAAGCCGCCATGGACCAACCTTGCCGGTGGCACACGCCGAACCCGGATCACCCGTCAAACCATCTGACGAAGGATTGTTCTTGGACCAAGTACTTGATGCAAAAGGGTGCAGTGAAAGATGCGCAAGGACAAGGGTGCGCCACAATGTTGCCGCCGCAAGATATGCTGCGCCAACAACAACTGCCACCACCACCACCACTCACTGGAGCAAATGCTCTACCGGTTCAACCTCAGCCAAACAGGCAGCAATACCAGCAAGTTAACCGGGTGGAAGAGAATCGTGACCAACCACCTCCACCGGCACCTTTGGGCCGGAATGTTTACGAAGACCCACACTTGTGCATGGTTGTCTTTGTCACTGAGCCAACCGACAGGCAGAGCGTGCATCGCCGTTCCATGGAAGTGAACGCGGTGATGCCGGCAGTACCCAAGTACATGCTATGGTCAGATCAGGAAATAACATGGTCGTTCAAGGATCACCCGAAAATCATGCCGAATCCGGGTGGATACGCTCTCGTTGTGGACCCAATCATGAAGGGGCCGGAAACTCGAGTAAAATTCAGCAAGGTGCTGATAGACAATGGTAGCAGCATAAACATCATGTACAAGCACACCATGCGTACGCTGGGCATAACGGAAAATATGCTGCAGCCAACTCACACAACTTTCCATGGGATTGTTCCCGGTTTGTCTTGCGCCCCGATAGGAAAAGTTCGGGTGGATGTGTCGTTTGGAGGACGTGATAATTGTCGTGTTGAGAACATTGAGTTTGAGGTGGTGGACTTAGATAGTCCCTACCATGCCTTGTTGGGGAGACCGGCATTGGCAGCTTTCATGGCATCAACCCATACGGCTTACCTCAAGATGAAGATGCCGGCACCTCGTGGACCCTTGACTGTGGTGGGAAACTATAAAGTCTCAATGGAAACTGCTTCCGCCGGATCAAACCTGGCAGAATCACTGGTGATAGCGGAAGAAAAGAAAAGAATGCAAACTGCTGTTGCGCTGGCTCAGTCCTCAAAGTTGAGCTTAGCGGCAATGAGTGGAAACTTGGCTTCACCGGCATTCAAGCCGACAAACGAGACAAAGGACATTGTGCTGGATCCGGCTTACCCAGAGCGCACCGTTCGTATCGGTGCCGGCCTCAGTCAAGCATAGGAAAGCGCGCTCGTCAGCTTCCTCCGTGAGAATCGGAACATCTTTGCCTGGTCTACTGATGACTTGGTAGGGGTTCCGAGGGAGCTGGCTGAGCACTCTCTAAACGTCCGGAAAGATGCTAAGCCGGTGCGTCAACCTTTGCGCCGGTTCGCAGAAGATAGGAGGAAAATCATTGGAGAAGAAGTAACAAAGCTGTTAGTTGCCGGTTTCATCGTGGAGGTCACGCACACAGAGTGGCTGGCTAATCCGGTGATGGTCGAGAAGAAAAAAGATGAGAACCTGGAGGCACAAGCTCCAAAGGTGTGGCGCATGTGCATCGACTACACCAACCTCAACAAAGCTTGCCCAAGAGATCCTTTCCCTTTGCCCCGAATCGATCAAGTGATTGATTCTACTGCTGGGTGTGAGTTGTTGTCGTTCCTGGATGCGTATTCCGGCTTCCACCAAATCCCTCTGAAAAAAGAAGATCAAATAAAAACTGCGTTCATTACCCCGCACGGGGCTTATTGCTATGTTACAATGCCTTTTGGTTTGCGCAACGCTGGTGCAACGTACCAGCGCTGTATGCAAAAATGCTTGTTTGATCAAATCGGAAAAAATGTGCAAGTTTATGTGGATGATATTGTGATAAAAACTAAAGTAAAAGATACCTTAATCGATGACATCCGGCAAACATTTGATAACCTAAGGCGGTTCCGGATGAAACTCAATCCGGCAAAGTGCACCTTTGGTGTCCCTGCCGGCAAGCTGCTTGGTTTCCTTGTGTCAAGCCGGGGCATTGAGGTTAATCCGGTAAAAATCCGGGCGATAGAAAGAATGACTATCCCACGAGAACTGAAAGATGTGCAAAAGTTTACCGGAAGCTTGGCATCGCTAAGCCGGTTCATAAGCAGGCTAGGAGAAAAGGCCTTGCCACTCTATGCTTTGATGAAAAAATCGGATACTTTCGTCTGGACCACACAGGCAGACGCAGCGTTTAAAGAATTGAAAAACATGCTCGTAACGGCCCCAATTTTGGCCTCGCCCTTGGAAAGAGAACCTATGTTGCTTTATATAGCGGCAACAAACCGGGTGGTTAGTGTTGTGGTTGTGGTGGAAAGAGAAGAGGAAGGAAAAACCGTCCAGAGGCCGGTATACTACCTGAGCGAGGTGCTCTCCTCATCAAAACAAAACTACCCACACTTCCAAAAAATGACTTATGGCGTGTTCATGGCCGCCACGAAGCTCAAGCATTACTTTGAGGAGCACCCCATGAAGGTGGTGAGTGAGGCACCCATCTCCGATATCATGGGCAACAAGGATGCCAGCGGCCGGATTGCAAAATGGGCAATTCAGCTATCACCGTATGTACCGGTGTATGAAAGAAGAGATGCCATAAAGTCGCAAGCTTTAGCTGATTTCTTGGTCGATTGGGCGGAGATACAATACAAGCCGCCAGAGCACAAAATAGAATACTGGAAGATGCACTTTGACGGATCCAAACTCAAAGAAGGTCTGGGTGCCGGTGTGGTACTCACCTCACCTAAGGGAGATCACCTCCGGTATGTTTTACAAGTACACTTCAGGGCATCAAACAACGTCGCTGAATATGAGGCTCTGATACATGGGCTTAAGGTCGCAAAAGAAATCGGAGCGCTCCGGATCATTTGCTACGGCGATTCAGATCTGGTGGTGCAGCAGTGTTCCGGAGATTGGGATGCAAAGGATGCAAACATGGCCTCGTACCGGTTCCATGTGCAAAAGATTGCCGGCTTCTTCGAAGGGTGCGAGTTTCACCATGTGCCGCGGGCTGAAAATGAAGCCGCGGATGCTCTATCCAAGCTGGGCTCATCAAGGCAAGAAATTCCCCCCGGAATAGCCTTGGCACACCTAAGAGTTCCATCAATCAAGCCAAGCCCGGAGTCGGAATCAATTTTCGTACCGGAGTCGCATGTGGTGCCAATGGAGATTGACGAAGGAAACCCGGGGACTATACCGGTAAACTCGGGGACTACGACACCCATGCCGGAGGAGGCAATGCTCGTGGACAGCATGGACATAGACATGCCGGTGTTTGTGGTTAGAGAAGCACCATCTTGGGTTAAACCTATTAAGGAATTCCTGGTCAACGGCACCTTGCCGGTTGACGAAAATGAGTCCAGAAGGATACAGAGGAGGTCCAAAGCTTACACTATCATCAACGGTGAGGCATACAAAAGAAGTGTTACCGGTGTCCTACAAAGATGTGTGGAGCCGGAAGAAGGAAGAGAAATGCTTGAGGAGATTCATCGAGGAGAATGCGGGCACCACGCCTCGTCAAGGGCACTGGTGGCAAAGGTGTTCCGGCATGGATTCTATTGGCCAACGGCTTTGGAAAATGCGGAGGATATGGTAAGAAAATGCAATGGGTGCCAGAGGTACGCCAAGCAAAACCATACCCCAGCATCCGGTTTAAAAACCATACCGCTAACTTGGCCATTCGCTGTCTGGTGCCTGGACATGGTGGGACCATTTAAAACCGCAAGGGGAAACATGACCCACATCTTGGTAATGGTGGATAAGTTCACCAAGTGGCTGGAAGTGAAGCCTATCGCAAAATGTGATGGCCACACAGCGGTAAAGTTCCTGAAAGATGTAATTCTGCGGTATGGATACCCGCACAGTATCATAACTGACAATGGCACAAACTTTGCTCAAGGAGAGTTCAAACGATTTTGTGAAGACAAGAACATCCGGTTGGATTTGTGCTCGGTGGCGCACCCGCAAGGCAATGGCCAAGTTGAGAGAACGAATGCTTTGGTACTTTCCGGTATCAAACCAAGACTCATTGATGCAATGGAAAAATCGCCGGGATGTTGGATCGATGAGCTACCATCAGTGCTGTGGAGTCTAAGAACAACTCCGAACCGGTCTACCGGATACACGCCATTCTTCATGGTTTATGGAGCAGAAGCGGTCATACCAACCGACATTCTCCATGATTCCCCAAGGGTGCAACTCTATACCGAAGAAGAGGTAAAAGAGGCCCGGGAAAATGATGTGGACTTGCTAGAAGAAGCAAGAGAACTAGCTCTGGCAAGAACAGCCATTTATCAGCAAAACCTCAGACGCTATCATAGCCGGAAGGTCAATCCAAGAGTGTTCCGAGAAGGGGACCTGGTGCTACGCCTGGTGCAGCGCACTGAAGGCCGGCACAAACTTTCCCCTCCATGGGAAGGACCTTTCATTGTGAGCAAGGCTCTCCACAATGATGCCTATTACCTAATTGATGCACAGGAATGGAAGAAAGGAAAGGCGGACAAGTCAGGAGAGGAGACCAAACGCCCATGGAATGTAGCTTTGTTGCGTCCTTTCTACTCTTGAAGTGGTGCTGTAAGAGTTCCTTTTTGTACCTTAATTGCTATGAATAAAAAGATGTCGGAACCTCGAATGAATCTCGGGGACTTGCCTTATTAAGTTGCATGAAACATGTTTATTTTTTCTGTTGCCGGTTGCTTATTGAACGTTTTTTCTTTCCGGTTTAGTAATGTGCTAGACCATACCGGAGTCTTCGACTCTGCTGTTGTCCATAACTTGGCTTCATGGCAAGCAAGATAAACCGGTAGGGGATAAGCACATGAACTGCGGAAAGGGAGAGCAGGAAAGAACAATCCGGAAAAGTTTAACTAACCCCGGTTATACCGGTTTTTTGCAAAAATTTCGAGTTATTTCTAAGTTCAAGAAAATGCTTGCTTGGTAAAAGAACTTTGTGCTCATACGCCAAAAATGCCCAGAGAAGGTAGGCAGAGCCAAGGCAAAAGAGCCAAGTGTGCATCAATTGGATGCGGAAACAATTTCGGAATCATTGCAGTGCAAGAAAAAGCAAATCAACAAGCAAATATCTTAAGTCAAACATAACTTAATAAGTTAACCGGTACAGCTTACCGGCATAAAAGTTTCAGCACAAACCAAAAGGTTAAGTCTTATCTTACATCATAAACCCCGGCATACCGGGGTAGAATTTAACAAGTTTTATGACAAGTAATCAGGGACAGGTGATATCTAAGACAAGGTCAGGCAGCAGGGGCTTCCGGGGGAGCAGCGCCGGCATCAGGAGTTGGCGGTGGCACGTCCTCGCCTTCATCTTCCTCCTCCTCGCTCAGATAATCTTTGACATCTTCTGGAGGGGGGATGAAGGTGCGCATGTCAGCGTACTCCGCGATGTGGTACGCGCGGTCCTGCCGCTTAGCGGTGAGAACCGGATCCACATCGAGGAGAACCTTCACGCACGCCGATGAAAGCATCCAGGTCCAACTCCGGATACCAGGAGCAGGCAATGCGGAGCGCGGAGTCCGCTCCGGCGCGGGCAGCAGAGCACTGCCACTCCCGGATCCTTCTGCAGGCACCTTTTAACCGGTCGCTGATGAGGGAGAAGGTATCCGGCACCGCTTCACCAGGCCAAAGGGTCTTGAAAAGCTGGGAGGCTACTTCAGGGATGTCGGAAAGGTTCCGATCCACTGAGCGCATGTGGGAGATCCGCGCGCTTAGAGCAACCAAGTGATCGTAGGGATCCCAAGGTGCACCCAAGTTGTCGCCGGCCTGCTGCGCCCGGTGCTCCCCAACCTTCTTGATAGCGTGAGCCTGGGAGTCCGGAAAGAGCCCTGCGAGACAAACAAAAGCTAAGTATATGATACCGGAACGAATAAGCTTGTAAGCAGAAACCGGAAAAGAGAAAAGGAGAAACTTACGGAGGGCAAGCGCGTCAGTCCGCGTGACCAGAAGGTCGTACTCCTTCTGTTCCGCTTTCAGCCGCGCAACCTCGCTCTCGGCTGCTTTCTGGGCCTTCCTGGCCTCCTCCGCGGCAGCTTTGTGCGCTTTGGCGGCTTTGCCCTCGGCTGCTTTCAGCGCCTTGGCGCCCTCCTCCAGCTCTGCCTGCAACACCACATTGGCGTTGCCGGCATCCTCCAGCGCCTCGTTTAGCCTGGCCTCCGCGGCAGCTTCGGCGGCCTTCAGCTCCTCAGCGTACCGGACTCCGGCCTGCATAGCCTGGTCCTTGAGCTCTCTGGAGATCTCCTTTTGGGCGTCCAAGGCCTTCTGGTGATCCCGGATGAGCTGCTCCTTTTCAGCTAAGAGCCGGAAGAGAAGATATTAGCAAAACACAAAGGCAAGTGAGAAGCAAGTCAACCGGAAAGATAGAAGTTGTACCTTGGAGTTTGGCAACCTGGTCCTTGAGGGCCTCAATGGAGGCTTCCGGGATAGCTGTTGTGCAAAAAACTTGTAAGTCACAAAGAAAAGAAAAACCTTCCGGTGAAAAGATGTCGGAGGTGCGAGAAATTACCTAGGCACTTGCTGTGCGCCTCAGCAAGGCTCCGGTGCTCCCATAGAAGCTCCTCAAAGAGGGCTTTCCGGGCGTCGGCCGTGCTCTGTTTAAGGAAATGATGTTAGTGAAGAACAAAGGATTTTAACCCGAAACTCGGGGACTGGTGATGCCGGTTTCGTGCATTGCTAGAAAGTTTCGCGCTAAGAGCAAGCTCTCAACCCAAAACTCGGGGACTGGGAGTTTGCGGCATCTTTAAAAAGAAAGTTTCGCGCTAAGAGCAAGCTCTCAACCCAAAACTCGGGGACTGGGAGTTCGCGGTTTACTAAGAGAAAGATGCCGGTTTCGGAAATTCTTTAAAAAGGAAGTTTCGCGCTCAGAGTTGCACTCTAAACCCAAAACTCGGGGACTGGGAGGATAGACAAGATCCGGAAAGAGGAAAACCGGCATCAAGAAAATTTACAAGAGAAGTTGATAGAACTTACCACCACGTTGGCGGTGGCGTCGTACCACGCGCTGTCGAACTCCTTCACGGCACGCTTGAGGCGCGAGAAGTGTTCTTCAGTAGAGCGAGGGCCGGCAGGATCTGGCGCTGGGAGGCGGTCCTTCCCCAAGCCGCGGGTAGCTGCGGAGATGTCCGCAGCGTTCCAGCGCTGGGCGTAAGGAAGGAGAGGCCCCAAGTCTTGGCCTCCGCGCTTAAGCTCAACGATCCGGCCCAAGAGGCCGGAAGGTTTGTCTTGAACCACCATGGCGGCAGGCCCGGTGTGCAGCACTAAGGGCTGCGAGCCGCTTGAGGCGCTGCCGTCCGTAGCCTTTCCGCGCGACGCCCCCGGCTTGAGATAGTCGGTGATCTTGAGGGACGCCGGCGGCGGCTTAGGCGCGGTCGCGGGAGCTCCTTGGGTCGGTGGAGGCGTTGGCGTGGGCCCGGTTGCCTCAGGAGCAGAGGTTTCCGGTGGCGGCGGCGGTGCTGAAGTTTCCGGCGCGGAAGCTTCCGGCGCGGTCTTGGAGGAAGTTTTCTTCCTTTTCTTCTTCTCAAGGACGGGAGGAACAGAGGGTTCCGCCCGCCCGGCAGGTTCTTTTCCGGCGCCCATGTTGCTGGCGCCGGTGTCTTGGGTCTCTGGAGGGGAGGCAAGGTCCTCCTCCGCGCGGGGATCTGGCGGTGTAGGGGCCGCGCGCCCCGAACTTGTTGTGCCCCCCAGAGGGGAGGCAGAGGTGTTGCCGGCACCAGATGGTGCCGGGCTGGAGTGAGGAGGAGGAGTCGAGGTCCTGGCCGAGCCGGCAGAGCCCTCAGGCCTGGGGCCAAGCTTGAGCGCGGGGCTGAAAGAAAGAAAAGAAAAAAGTTGAGAAAAAAGCAACGGAAAAGAACTTGGTGAAAACAGAACAAGCAGAAAAAAGAAGCCTTACCCGGTGGCCGTCGGCATCTGCTTGCCCTTGCGGCGCCTCATGGCAACGACCTTACCCGCGACGGGCTCGGTCCGGAAGCGTTTGGCAGGAGGAGCTTGGCTTGAGCCGGCATCAGAGGCCGGCGTCTTGTTCTTCTGGCCCTGGGCCATGAGTTTGTCCACAAACTCTTTGCCCGCCTCGGCCTGCAGCGGCGCCACATGCTCATGGACCTGTGGGTTGAGGTTGGCTGAGGGCACATCTACAGAAGAACAATAGCAAAGAATATGAGAGGAATGAAAGAAAAGCTACCTCAAGAATGGTCAACTCATCAGACGAACCGGAAGGTTCCGGCGGAGCTTTGCCAAGGCGCGCGGCTGGAGTTCGGCCCATCTTCAAGTCCTTCCAGAAGATGACGGGGTCGGGGTCAAACTTGTCGAGACCGCGCTTCCGGCAACGGCCTCGCTTGTCGGATTCGATGCCGGGGAAACGGTCCTTGGCCTGAAGAAGAGGTTAGCCGCAATAAAAGCTTCCGGAGAACCGACCCGAGTTATGTAATTTCTTACTTCTTGGGTCGGAGGGTTAGTGGAGCTAAGAGGCCGGAGGCCCCATTCCCAGTCTTCCGGCATGGAGGTCTGGCAGATCTGCCTGGCCTTGAGGACGACGTCCTTCTTGCTGAGAGGGAGGCCGGTGATCTTGGTAGGATCGCCGGGACCATACATCTCGCTCATCTTGTGGGCGCGGCGCTTAAGAGGAAGCACCCGGCGCGAGATGAAGGTGCGGATGATATCGTCGGAGCAGAGGTTGGTGTCCTTCATGCGCTGTTTCATGAAGCGTATGATCCGGTTTGTCTCGTTGTGAGACTCCTTCGGATTGTAGCTCCAGTTAGTTTTGGTGGGTGGCGCCGGATCAAAAGGAGGCAGATCAATGAGATCTGCGGCGCCGTTGTTCTTAACATAGAAGAAGGTCCCTTGCCATGACCGGCATGACTCGAGACCGGAGAATTTGAAGAAGGGGCTCGCTTGACGAGAGCCAATGATGCAGGACCCGCATTGAACGGGGGGTTTGGGTTTCGGAATGTCTAAGCCCTGAACGGAATTAATCCGAAGGGCGAAGAATCGAGCAAACGTCTCGCGAGTGGGACGGATGCCGATGTATGCCTCCATGAAGGTGACATAGCAAGAAAGGTAGAAGATGGCGTTGCCGGGAAGATGGTGAGGTTGGAGTTTGTAGAAATCAAGAAAATCTCGGAAAAACGAAGAGACGGGAAGGCCGAAGCCGCGCTCAAAGTGAGCGAGAAAGACAACACGTTCGTCGGGTTCGAGCACCGGTTCGATCTCGTCGCCGGGAATCCGGCAGGAAACTCCTTCCGGAATCCTCCGGGACCGGTATAACCAGTCAATCTCGTACTGGCTAACGCTGGAGCCCATCCAGGCTCCGCGGGTGACCTCGGAAAGATCGGTGCCGGAAGCTTGGCTAGAGCTTCCGGCATCTTGTTCTTGGGCGCTGTCGGTTTCCATCTGCGCGAGATCTGCGCTGACCCCGTCAGATGCGGGATCTTCCGGGTTACTGGAGGAAGAAGTGGAAACGTATTGTTCGGAAGACATTTGGGTTTGAGAGTTTTCGGTATCTACTCGGAAAAAACAGATTCCCCAAGAACTACCCCCGCGAGAAGATCTACGAAGGACAGAAAAAGCAAAGAAAAGGAAAGAATAAATATGCTTTCAACTCAAGATCTGAACTGCAAGCAAAAGAGGAGTAAACGTGAATAAGGCCTAACCTGGGGCGGCAGAGTCGCAAGGGGAACGGGGGCGCTGTAGACAGAGAGGTCCGGCGACGGCGAGATGGAGAAGAACTCGAAGAAGCTCCAATGTCGTGGCCAGAGAAAGCCGCCGCGGAAGTTTTTCCCGCGGTGAAGTCCGGCGTCCGCGGCGCGGTGAGAAGGTTTGCTCGGCGGCGGAGTTTAGGCAAGCAAATGGAGCAGCGGAGGCGTACGAGCGAGGAACGGCAGTGCGCAAGGAAGTGGAAAGTGCGAAGAAGAAGAAGGAGAAGGGGCGGTTTGACCTTATAAAGAAAAAGAAGTGGGCTAAAAACCGCCGAACCGTAGCGGTTCAGCCGTGGGCCGCGACGGTTCGCCTCGCGTGTAGCCACGTGGCGCGATGATACACGCGCGGAAGAAAAGGGCCACAAGGAGGCACACAAGATCCGGAGAAGTGGTTGGGATCCGCTGCGGATCAATTAATGCGCGCGCGGAAGCCGAACGGAAGTGACTACTGACACTGGCGCGACAGTCACAGTGCGCATGTCTCTGACAGGCGCGGGACCCAATATATTCTCGACTTCGCCGAGGAGGTATTTAATGACCAAGATGCCGGAAGATAAGCTGCCGGAGAATGCCTTGCAAAGAGAGAAGGCATGAGTCCGGGCAAAGATGCCGGAGCCAAGTTGAGCGCCGGATAGATTAAACCGGTATGCAAGAACGTGAGAACCTGGCATGGTCTGTTGGATAGAATCCGCCAGACTATACCAGCTTCGGGGACTAATGTTGGGGGGATGACCCCCGGTATGCCAAAGGCATGCCAAACCGGATGGTCTTATCCATCAAGATACCGGTTTAATATTTATACCGGAGCTCAAAGATAGGAATTTGGCTAAGTAAGCTAAGCCGGTATCCCCAAGAGGGGTATGCCGGAACCAGGAAGGAGAGATACCGGCGCACCGGAAGGAAGAGCATGTCGGCTGGCTGGTCAAAGATTCCGTCAGGAGCTAAAGGACAAGGATGAGCTAAGCAAAGTAGCTTTAAACGAAGGCCTGAAGACAAAGAAGAGGATGACGGCCAAAGAAGCCGGAGGACGTCAGCCTCCCTGTTTAAAGAAGACCCCGGCGTCATCTATGATTAAAGTAGCTTTATAAAGTATCTTTGTAAAGTAGTTTGTCTAGTCAAAGATCCCATTAGGGTTTCTTGTCCTGTAAGCCACCCTCTCCCCTATATAAGGAGAGGGGGCAGCCTCTTTCATACGCGCGTGACATTAGAGACAGAACCCTGTAAGCTCAAACTTGTATCATGTGGAGATCAATGAAGATAGCGATCTAGAGCGAGTTCTTCCTTGTGTTCTTCTTCTTCAACCTCTGGCCTTGGCCAAGTTCTTGAGGAAACCATCCGGAAGTTCGTCCCATCTAGTCGCAAACCCTCCCCCGAATCCTCTAGCGTCCATTCGGCCCCAAGATAAGCCATCCTATGGCATCTGTTTGTTCACCACGACGACAGTTGGCGCCCACCGTGGGACATATTCAAACCATACAAATCATGTATCTACCCCTAACCCTAAACTCTGTCTTATGAAGTCAAGCATGAAGAGAAGTCGTTTTGGGTTTCAAACATGGAAATTTGAAAAACCTCCCAAAAACTTCATTTAGAGTGAATAAGAAGGATACATGCTTCCCTTTTCATTTTCATGATTTAAACTTGTTCAAATCTTGGTCAAACCTAGGATTTGACCAAGATTCAAATGGGAATAAAATATAAAAGATTAGAAAAATGAAAAACCAAAGCACAAAGTTTTCTTATGTCATATAGTAAGCATTCAAGTTGATAAACAAGTTCTAGACATATTCAAACCAGAAAAATCATGTATGTGGCTACCCCTAACCCTAAACTCTGTCTTATGAAGTCAAGCATGAGAAGTGGTTTTGGGTTTCAAACATGGAAATTTCAAAAACCTCCCAAAAACTTCATTTTAGAGTGACTAAGAAGGATACATGCTTCCCTTTTCATTTTCATGTTTTAAACTTGTTTAAATTATTATCAAACCTAGGATTTGACCAAGATACAAATGGGTGGGCACAAAATTCAAAAAAATCAGAAAAAATGAAAAACCAAATCACATAGTCTTCCTATGTCATATCGTAAGCATTCAAGTTGATAAACAAGGTCTAGATATATCCAAACCAGACAAATCTTGTATCTACCCCTAACCCTAAACTCTGTCTTATGAAGTCAAGCATGAAGAGAAGTGGTTTTCGGTTTCAAACATGGAAATTTCAAAAAACCTCCCAAAAGCTTCATTTTAGAGTGACTAAGAAGGATCCATGCTTACCTTTTCATTTTCATATTTTAAACTCGTTTAAATCTTAATTTGTCAAACCTAGGATCTGACCAAGAGATTCAAATCGGCATAAAATTCAAAAAAAACTCAGAAAAAGGAAAAACAAAAGCATATAGTCTTCTTATGTCATATAGTAAGCATTCAAGTTGATAAACAAGGTTTGGACATATTCAAACCAGACAAATAATGTATCTCTACCCCCTAACCCTAAACTTGGTCGATCTTATGAAGTCTAGCATGAAGAGAAGTCGTTTTGGGTTTCAAACATGGAAATTTCAAGAACATCTCAAAAGCTTCTTATGTCATATAGTACTAAGCATTAAAGTTGAGAAACAAGGTCTAGACATATTCAACCTATGCAAATCATGTATCTACCCCCTAACCCCTAAACTTTGTCTTATGTAGTCAAGCATGAAGAGAGGTGGTTTTGGGTTTCAAACATGGAAATTTCAAAAACCTCCCAAAAGCTTCATTTTAGAGTGACTAATTAATAAGAAGGATGATACATGCTTCCCTTCTCATTTTCATGTTTTAAACTTGTTTAAATCTTGGTCAAACCTAGGATTTGACCAAGATTCTTCAGAAAAAATCAAAAGAATGAAAAACCAAAGCACATAGCATTCTTATGCCATATAGTAAGCTAGCATTCAAGATGATAAACAAGGTCTAGACATATTCAAACCAGAAAAATCATGTATATATCTACCCCTAACCCTAAACTCTGTCTTATGAAGTCAAGCATGAAAGAGAAGTGGCGGTTTTGGGTTTGAAACATGGAAATTTCAAAAAAAAACTTCATTTTAGGGAGACTAAGAAGGATCCATGCTTACCATTTTATTTTCATGTTTTAAACTTGTTTAAATCTTGTTCAAACCTAGGATTTGACCAAGATTCAAATGGGTAGAAAATTAAAAAAGTGAAAAAATGAAAAACCAAAGTACATAGTCTTCTTATGTCATATAGTAAGCATTCAAGTTGTTAAACAAGGTCAATCTAGACACATTCAAACCAGACAAATCATGTATCTATACCCCTAACCCCTAATTAAACTATGTCTTATGAAGTCAAGCATGAAGAGAAGTGGCTTCGGGTTTCAAACATGGACTAAGAAGGATCATTTTTTAAAAAAACAAAAGCTTCATTTTAGAGTGCATAAGAAGGATCCAGGCTTACCCTTTCATTTTGATGTTTTAATCTTGTTTAAATCTTGGTCAAACCTAGGATTTGACCAATATTCAAATGAGCATAAAATAAGAAATAAAAAAATAAAAAAACGAAAGCACATAATCTTCTTATGTCATATAGTAAGCATTCAAAAGTTCATGAAGAAGGTCTAGACACATTCAAATCAAACAAGTCATGTACCCCTAACCCTACACTGTGTCTTATAAATGAAGTCAAGCATGAAAAGAAGTGTGGTTTTGGGTTTCAAACATGGAAATTTGAAAAACCTCCCAAAAGCTTCATTTTAATTAGACTGACTGATTAATTAAGAAGGATCCATGATTAATTACCTTTTCATTGTCATGTTTTAAACTTGTTTAAATCTTGGTCAAACCTAGGATATATTTGACCAAGATTCAAATGGGCATAAAAATTCAGAAAAAAATCAAAAGAATGAAAAACCAAAGCATGAAAAGAAGTGTCGTTTTGGGTTTCAAACATGGAAATTTCAAGAACACATCCCAAAAGCTTCATTTTAGAGTGACTAAGAAGGATCCATGCTTACCTTTTCATTTCATGTTATAGACTTGTTTAAATCATGGTCAACCCTAGGATTAATTTGACCAAGATTCAAGTGGGCAGAAAATTTAAAAAAATAGAAAACTGAAAAACCAAAGTACATAGTCTTCTTATGTACGTCATATAGTAAGCATATTCAAGTTGATAAACAAGGTTTGGACATATTCAAACCATACAAATCATGTATCTACCCCTAACCCTAAACTCTTTCTTATGAGGTCAAGCATGAAGAGAAGTGGTTTTGGGTTTCAAACATGGAAATTTCAAAAACCTCCCAAAAACTTCATATTAGAGTGACTAATTAAGAAGGATACAGGCTTCCCTTTTCATTTTCATGTTTTAAACTTGTTTAAATCTTTGTCAAACCTAGGATTTGGCCAAGATTCAAATATATGGGCATAAAATTAAAAAAATCAGAAAAATGAAAAACCCAAGCACATAGTCTTCTTGTGTCATATAGTTAGCATTAAAGTTGATAAACAAGGTTTAGACATATTCAAACCAGACAGATCATGTATCTACCCCTAACCCTAAACTCGGTCTTATGAAGTCTAGCATGAAGAGAAGTCGTTTTGGGTTTCAAACGTTTAAGCCAAAAGCCCCTTTTCAAATATTTCAAACTTATTCAAATTTGGTTCAAATTTGAAAGACATACAAGTTATAGCACACATAGTGCATACATTTTCACACATACTGCACTAGATAGATGCTAACCCTATAGTTTGAGGCCATTTGGATGAGGTAGAAAAAATTCTTGGATTAGAATCGTGTTGTTCGAACCCCGTAGTTGGATTTTTTGAACCTTGATCTGTAGTACTGGGCAAAACCCTAGTTTAACATATTTAATTATAGATTCGTATATCGATTTTTCTACCTTTTTATTATTACTATGCAGCACATGTGTGTTTGCCCGTCTAGCTAGTGAAACTCGGAGGAAGAGGGATCACTCGGAAGGTCAGAAGAAGGGAGAGCATTATGGTGTCTCCCCTTTTTCGGGTGACGATGTTGACTATTGTGCAGGGTTTGTCAGTGAGCAGCGAGGTGCGAGCGAGCGAGTCAAGCGAGGCCGAGAATGAGATAGATTTGTTTTTTTGTGTGTGAGAGGGACAACCGAAGGATCTGAAGGACCCAGAGACTTCCAATACGCATCCTGATGCGTCTTCTCTTGACAAAGAAGATGGCTGGGAGTTTGCGTACCTATTGCACGTGACTTGTGCTCACTGAAGTGTGGGACCTCACGCGTGGGCACCACACGTAAGTGACAGACCTGTTGGTGTAAAAACTCGGTTGATTATTATAGTGCATTAGAACAAAGTTTCCTATGGATTCAAGCGTAGGAAATCCAAGTTAACTCATTTAATTACATGACATTATTTTTTCCATGAAGCAAAGTTAACACATCTATCAATTGGTACATTTTGGAGTGACTAAGAAGGATCCAGGCTTACTTATTTGTTTTCACGTGTTAAACTTGTCTAAATCTTGGTCAAACCTAGGATTTGAGCAACAAGATTCAAATGCGCAGAAAAATAAAATAAAAATGAAAAATGAAAAACTAAATCACATAGTCTTCTTATGTCATATAGTAAGCATTAAAGTTGATAAACAAGGTCTAGACATATTCAAACCAGACAAATCATGTATCTACCCCCTAACCCTAAAACTCTGTCTTATGAAGTCAAGCATGAAGAGAAGTGGTTTTGGGTTTCAAACATGGAAATTTCAAAAACCTCCCAAAAACTTCATTTTAGAGTGACTAAGAAGGATACATGCTTCCCTTTTCATTTTCATGTTTTAAACTTGTTTAAATTATTATCAAACCTAGGATTTGACCAAGATACAAATGGGTGGGCACAAAATTCAAAAAAATCAGAAAAATGAAAAACCAAATCACATAGTCTTCTTATGTCATATCGTAAGCATTCAAGTTGATAAACAAGGTCTAGATATATCCAAACCAGACAAATCATGTATCTACCCCTAACCCTAAACTCTGTCTTATGAAGTCAAGCATGAAGAGAAGTGGTTTTCGGTTTGAAACATGGAAATTTCAAAAACCTCCCAAAAGCTTCATTTTAGACTGACTAAGAAGGATCCATGCTTACCTTTTTATTTTCATATTTTAAACTTGTTTAAATCTTAATTTGTCAAACCTAGGATCTGACAAAGAGATTCAAATCGGCATTAAATTCAAAAAAAAACTCAGAAAAAGGAAAAACAAAAGCATATAGTCTTGTTATGTCATATAGTAAGCATTCAAGTTGATAAACAAGGTTTGGACATATTCAAACCAGACAAATAATGTATCTCTACCCCCTAACCCTAAACTCGGTCGATCTTATGAAGTCTAGCATGAAGAGAAGTCGTTTTGGGTTTCAAACATGGAAATTTCAAAAACCCTCCCAAGTGCTACATTTTGGAGTGACTAAGAAGGATAGATGCTTAATTTTTCATATTCATGATTTAAACTTGTTCAAATCTTGGTCAACCCTAGGATTTGACGAAGATTCAAATGGGCATAAAAATTCAAAAAATTCAATTTTTTTTGAAAAACCAAGGTCTTCTTATGTCATATAGTAAGCATTCAATTAAGTTGATAAACAAGGTCTAGACATATTCAAACCAGGAAAATCATGTATCTACCCCTAACCCTAAACTATGTCTTATGAAGTCAAGCATGATGAGAAGTGGTTTTGGGTTTCAAACATGGAAATTTCAAAAACCTCCCAGAAGCTTCATTTTAGAGTGACTAAGAAGGATCCAGGCTTACGTTTTCATTTTCATGTTTGAAACTTGTTTAAATCTTGGTCAAATCTAGGATTTGACCAAGATTCAAATGGGCATAAAATTCAAAAAAATTAGAAAAATGAAAAACAAAAGCACATAGTCTTCTTATGTCATATAGTAAGCATTCAAGTTGATAAACAAGGTTTATACATATTCAAACCAGACAAATCATATATCTACCCCCTAACCCTAAACTCGGTCTTATGAAGTCTAGCATGAAGAGAAGTCGTTTTGGGTTTCAAACGTTTAAGCCAAAAGCCCCATTTCAAATATTTCAAACTTATTCAAATTTGGTTCAAATTTGAAAGACATACAAGTTATAGCACACATAGTGCATACATGTTCACACATATTGCACTAGATGCTAATTAACCCTATAGTTTGAGGCCATTTGGATGAGGTCGAAAAAATTCTTGGATTAGAAATGGGGTTGTTCGAACCCCGTAGTTGGATTTTTTGAACTTGATCTGTAGTACTGGGCAAAACCCTAGTTTAACCTATTTAATTATAGATTCGTAGGTTGATTTTTCTACATTTTTATTATTACTATGCAGCACATGTGTGTTTGCCCGTCGAGTGAAACTCGGAGGAAGAGGGATCACTCGGAAGGAGAGAAGAAGGGAGAGCATTATGGTGTCTCCCCTTTTTCGGGTGATGATGTTGACTTTTGTGCGGGGTTTGTCAGTGAGCGGGGAGCGAGCGAGCGAGTCAGCGCCGAGAATGAAAGATTTTTTTTGTAAACCCTCTCAAAGAGATTGTCATCAATTACCAAAATGGGGGAGATTGAAAGTGCATGGAGCCCCCATGTGTGGTTTTGGTAATTAATGACAATCCCTATGGACTAATGTTTGCATTGAGTTATATTTGTAGGAGTTGTCCATAGGCAATTCTTGAACCATATGTTGGCTTCAAGGTTGCAATAAGAAGAATTTGGTGAAGGATATCAAGTGTCAAGTATGTCTTGAAGATGAAGATGAAGTGAGCCCTCAAGTTACTTCAAGACATCAACATGATGAAGAATGAAGAAATGAAGTGCAAGTTCAAGATGAGCCATCTCGAAGAGGTCCTTTGCTTGAGTCTTGCCATCCATATGGTGATCATGGATATGCGAAGATGCGCCAAAGAAGAAGCTCTCCCATGGTGGACTATGGGGGAGCAATCCACATGGTGGTCATGGTTATGTGAAGATGCGCCGAAGAAGAAGCTCTCCCATGGTGGATTATGGGGGAGCAATCCACAAGACTTCGTCAAGCAAACACAAGCAAGAAAGGCGTTCCATCTTGTTGAGGTCAAGATCGTCGTCATCAAGCTCAAGTGGAATGCGCAAGTATAAGGTTTGCTCTTGATAGGGTTTCTTTCTCACCGGTCTCATAGTGTAGTTGGAGACCGGTTTATAGTTTAGTTGCCGTACTATCAAGAGGGCTCTCGAGTGAGTAACTCGATCGTATCGTTCGGAGAGAGCTCAAACCTTTGCATCCTTGCATCATCTTTCTTGGTTGTTATTTGGACCTTATCCATGTGATGTTTTAGAGCTTGTGCTTATTCTCATGACAAGCTCTAGTTCATCGAAAACGGATTTCGCATAGATCACTTGTTGCGTTTTCGAGTTTGGTTCATCATCTTTCTTGGTTTTATTTGGATCTTATCCATGTGATGTTTTAGAGCTTGTGCTTATTCTCATGACAAGCTCTAGTTCATTGAGAATGGTTTTTGCATGGGCAACTTGTTGCATTTTCAAGATTGGAGGTTTTACCGGTATGTCTTTTTTAGATAGGTCAAACCTTTCATCATTTGTTTCTATCCTCCCTTGTTGTACTATGATGGTTTCCTGCATGATCTTGTAGAGCTTGTTCCTAGCTTTAAAACAAGCCCAAGATCATCAAAATCGGAGTCCGGATGCTAAAGTTATGCCCGTTTTAGTTTTGGTGTTTCTGCAGTTTTCTGGGGGGCGGATAATCCGGCCCGAAGGACAAAACATGGACAATATCCGGCCAAATATCCGGCCCGAGCCAGGGGCGATTTTCGGGGGCGGATCCGGCCCGGGGGCGGATTTTCCGGCCTGGGAGGTCCCAAACGGTCATATTTCGTTGGGAGGGGGTATATAAGACCCCCTTCTTCCTCCTTGGGCTGGTTGGTTCACTCTCTCTCTCTCCCCTCCATTGTTGTCCTTCAAAGCTTGCCCTAGTTCTTGATTCCTCCCATGATTCTTGCATATTCTTGAGGGAAAAGAGAGAGGAGATCTAGATCTACATCTTCACCAATCAAATCCCTCTCTTTGTGAGGGGAACCCACTAGATCTTGATCTTGGAGGATTTTGTGTTCTCCTCTTTGTTCTTCCTCTCTTATTCCCCCAATAGCTTTTGTAGCTTTGTTGGAATTTGAGAGAGAAGGATTTGAGCATCTTTGTGGTGTTCTTGCCATTGCATTTGGTGCATCGGTTTGAGTTCTCCACGGTGATTCGTGGTGGTGAAAACAAGAAGGTTGTTACTCTTGGGTTCTTGGAACCCTAGACGGATTCTAGGCCTTTGTGGCGGTTTGTTGGGAGCCTCCAATTAAGTTGTGGATGTGTGCCCCAATCTTTGTGTAAGGCCCGGTTTCCGCCTCGAAGGAAATCCCTTAGTGGAACCGTGACCTAGGCCTTTGTGGCGAGGGTCACCGGAGATTTAGGTGAGGCGCCTTCGTGGCGTTCGGTGTGTGGTGTGAGTACCGCATCTTGGGGTGAGGCCTTTGTGGCGTTGGTGTGCATCGAGCAACCACACCTCAAGGTGAGCCTCTTGTGGCGTTCGGGAGCACTAAGCAACCGCACCTCTCCACCGGAGATTAGCACTCGCAAGAGTGTGAACTCCGGGATAAATCATCGTCTCCCGCGTGCCTCGGTTATCTCTATACCCGAGCTCTTTACTTATGCACTTTACCTTGTGATAGCCATCGTGCTTGAAGTTATATATATCTTGCTATCACATACTTGCTTGTATTGCTTAGCATAAGTTGTTGGTGCACATAGGTGAACCATTGCTTAGAATAAGTTGTTGGTGCACATAGGTGAACCATAGTATATAGGCTTTGGGCTTGACAAAGTAAACGCTAGTTTTATTCCGCATTTGTTAAGCCCATCTCGTAAAAGTTTTAAATCGCCTATTCACCCCCCCTCTAGGCGACATCCGTTTCCGCATCCTGATGCGTCTTCTCTTGACAAAGAAAATGGCTGGGAGTTTGCGTACCTATTGCACGTGACTGTGCTCACTGAAGTGTGGGACCCCACGCATGGGCACCACACGTAAGTGACAGACCTGTTGGTGTAAAAACTCGGTTGATTAGTATAGTGCATTAGAGCAAAGTTTCCTATGGATTCAAGGGTAGGAAATCCAAGTTAACTCATTTACATGACATTATTTTTTCCATTAAGCAAAGTTAACACATCTATCAATTGGTACATTTTGGAGTGACTAAGAAGGATCCAGGCTTACTTATTCGTTTTCACGTGTTAAACTTGTCTAAATCTTGGTCAAACCTAGGATTTGACCAAGATTCAAATGGGCGGAAAAAAAAAAAACAGAAAAATGAAAAACCAAAGCACATAGTCTTCTTATGTCATATAGTAAGCATTAAAGTTGATAAACAAGGTCTAGACATATTCAAACCAGACAAATCATGTATCTATACCCCTAACCCCTAAACTATGTCTTATGTAGTCAAGCATGAAGAGAGGTGGTTTTGGGTTTCAAACATGGAAATTTCAAAAACCTCCCAAAAGCTTCATTTTAGAGTGACTAATTAATAAGAAGGATGATACAGGCTTCCCTTCTCATTTTCATGTTTTAAACTTGTTTAAATCTTGGTCAAACCTAGGATTTGACCAAGATTCTTCAGAAAAAATCAAAAGAATGAAAAACCAAAGCACATAGCATTCTTATGCCATATAGTAAGCTAGCATTCAAGATGATAAACAAGGTCTAGACATATTCAAACCAGAAAAATCATGTATATATCTACCCCTAACCCTAAACTCTGTCTTATGAAGTCAAGCATGAAAGAGAAGTGGCGGTTTTGGGTTTGAAACATGGAAATTTCAAAAAACCCAAAAGCTTCATTTTAGGGAGAATAAGAAGGATCCATGCTTACCATTTTATTTTCATGTTTTAAACTTGTTTAAATCTTGTTCAAACCTAGGATTTGACCAAGATTCAAATGTGCAGAAAATTAAAAAATGAAAAATGACACCAAAGTACATAGTCTTATTATGTCATATAGTAAGCATTCAAGTTGTTAAACAAGGTCGATCTAGACATATTCAAACCAGACAAATCATGTATCTATACCACTAACCCCTAATTAAACTCTATCTTATATGAAGTCAAGCATGAAGATAAGTGGTTTCGGGTTTCAAACATGGACTAAGAAGGATCATTTTTAAAAACCCCAAAAGCTTCATTTTAGAGTGCATAAGAAGGATCCATGCTTACCCTTTCATTTTCATGTTTTAATCTTGTTTAAATCTTGGTCAAACCTAGGATTTGACCAACACTACAAATGGCCACGAAAAAGTCGCGCCGTGGTTGCTGGTGTACCATGGCCGACGATTTTGGTCCCTCCATGGTGCATGTCAAAACTTTTTTTCTCGTTTTTGAGGCCACCTAGCCCGACGAAAGCGGCCAAAACGTCGCGTATGGTGGCCCGGGACGTGGTGCATCTCGAAATCTCGGGTTCGCCGGCCGAGTCAACGCAAATCCGCACCACCGAGGGATGTAGGGCCCAGATGGCAGCCTCTCTGGCATTGTTTTTTTCTAGATCGCGCCATCTCGTTCAACGTTCTCCGATCGAGCCGTTTACGATGCAGGATCATGGGTCCCGCATGTCATCCTCTATGAACCAAAATTCTTTCTATTCTTGGATTTTTTTGACCCCCTAATTTCTGGCTACTTCCTTTTTCTTTTGATCCCTTGCCGCCTTGGAAACGTTGAGACCGCTGCTGCTAAATGGGACCCGCATGTCATCCTCTATGTGCAATCAACTTTCTTTTCTTGGAGTTTTTTTGGCACCTCAAATTTGGTCACTTGCCTTTTTCTTTCGATCCCCTGCCGCCTCTCAAACGGTGATACCGCTGCTGCTAACTGGGACCCGCATGTCATCCTCTATGTACTATAAAACTTTCTTTTCTTGAATTATTTTTGGCACCTCATATTTGGTCACTTACCTTTTTCTTTCGATCCCCTGCCGCCTCTCAAACGGTGATACCGCTGCTGCTAAATGGGACCCGCATGTCATCCTCTATGTACTATAAAACTTTCTTTTCTTGGATTTTTTGGCACCTCATATTTGGTCACTTGACTTTTTCTTTCGATCACCTGCTGCCTCTCAAACAGTGATACCGCTGCTGCTAAATGGGACCCGCATGTCATCCTCTATGTACTATAAAACTTTCTTTTCTTGGATTTTTTTGGCACCTCATATTTGGTCACTTGACTTTTTCTTTCGATCCCCTGCTGCCTCTCAAACGGTGATACCGCTGCTGCTAAATGGGACCCGCATGTCATCCACTATGTACTATAAAACTTTCTTTTCTTGGATTTTTTTGGCACCTCATATTTGGTAACTTGACTTTTTCTTTCGATCCCCTGCTGCCTCTCAAACAGTGATACCGCTGCTGCTAAATGGGACCCGCATGTCATCCTCTATGTACTATAAAACTTTCATTTTTTGGATTATTTTTGGCACCTCATATTTGGTCACTTGACTTTTTCTTTCGATCCCCTGCCGCCTCTCAAACGGTGAGACCGCTGCAGCTAAATGGGACCCGCATGTCATCCTCTATGAGCAATCAACTTTCTTTTCTTGGAGTTTTTTTGGCACCTCATATTTGGTAACTTGACTTTTTCTTTCGATCTCATGCCACGTTTGAAACGTTGAGGTACCTGCTGGCTCATGGGACCCGCATGTCATCCTCTGTGTGCTATAAAAGTTTCCTTTGTTGGTTTTTTTTTCACCCTCTGATTTTTGGCTTGCCTTTTTCTTTTGATCCCCTGCCCCCTTTGAAACGTTGAGTAAGCTGTTGGTTCAAGGGACCCGCATGTCATCCTCTATGTCCATCAACTTTCTTTTCTTGGATTTTTTTCACCCCCTAATTACTAGCTACTTTCTTTTTCTTTTGATCTCAAGCCGCATTACAAACATTGAGACCGCTGCTGCAAAATGGGACCCACATGTCATCCTCTATGTACAATAAATCTTGGATTATTTTTGGCTCCTGATATTTGGTCACTTGCCTTTTTCTTTCGATCTCATGCCGCCTTTGAAACGTTGAGTAAGCTGCTGGCTCATGGGTCCCGCATGTCATCCTCTACGAACAATAAAAGTTTCCTTTCTTGGAGTTATTTTTTACCCCTAATTTCTGGCTATTTGCCTTTTTCTTTTGATCCCCTGCCCCCGTTGAAACGATGAGGACGCTGTTGGCAGGTCGGTCCCACATGTCATCCTCTATGAACAATAAAAGTTTCCTTTGGTGGATTTATTTTTGACCCCTAATTAATTTCTGGCTATTTCCTTTATTTTTCTTTTGATCCCCTGCCGCCTTGGAATTGTTGAGAATGCTGCTGCCTCATTTTTCTTTTGGTCCTGTGCCGCCTTGGAAACGTTGAGACCGCTGCTACAAAATGGGACCCGCATGTCATCCTCTATGTACAATAAAGTTTCTTTTCTTGGATTATTTTTGGCTCCTGATATTATGTCACTTGCCTTTTTCTTTCGATCTCATGCCGACTTTGAAACGTTGAGGATGCTGCTGCCTCATGGGTCCCGCATGTCATCCTCTCAGAACGATAAATGTTTTCTTTTCTTGTATTTTTTTACCAACTGATTTTTGGCTTTTTTTATTTTCGATCCCCTGCCGCCTTTGAAACGTTGACTCCGCTGCTGGCTCATGGGTCCCCGATGTCAGCCTCCCCGTACAAGAAACATGTGATATTTTATTTTGCAGACAATAAACGTTGTATTTCGCTCTGAGCTATTGCAAACGGATAAATTAAATCTTTATATCTACATAAACAAACTTATATGTTGAATCTCCTTGTTTTTTGTTTTTGCGAAGCATAGGACTTTCCTGTTTTTTTTTTGAGAAAAATCCGACCTTTCCTGTTTTGGAGTGGGCTGAAATTGTACGAGTCAAAAGGCCCAGCAGGATAGTTCGAAGGCCCAGATGTCCAGATACAGCCCAATTGAAATCTTTCTTTTCTTGGATTTTTTTCACACCCTGATTTCTGGCTACTTCATTTTTCTTTCGGTCCTGTGCCGCCTTGGAAGCGTTGAGACCGCTGCTACAAAATGGGACCCGCATGTCATCCTCTATGTACAATAAAGTTTCTTTTCTTGGATTATTTTTGGCTCCTGATATTATGTCACTTGACTTTTTCTTTCAATCTCATGCCGACTTTGAAACGTTGAGGAAGCTGCTGGCTCATGGGTCCCGCATGTCATCCTCTATGAACAATAAAAGTTTTCTTTGTTGGATTTATTTTTTCCCCTAATTTCTGGCTATTTGTCTTTTTCTTTTGATCCCCTGCCCCCTTTGAAACGATGACGACGCAGCTGGCAAGTCGGTCCCACATGTCATCCTCTATGAACAATAAAAGTTTCCTTTGATGGATTTATTTTTGACCCTAATTAATTTCTGGCTATTTCCTTTTTTATTTTGATCCCCTGCCGCCTTGAAATAGTTGAGGATGCTGCTGCCTCATGGGTCCCGCATGTCATCCTCTCAGAAAGGTAAATGTTTCTTTTCTTGAATTTGTTTACCAACTGATTTTTGGCTTATTTTTTCTTTCGATCTCCTGCCACCTTTAAAACGTTGACGACGCTGCTGGCTCATGGGTCCCCAATGTCAGCCTCCCCATACTGCAAATCCTCTTTCTGCAAAGGTTGTATTTCTAGATAGATAAGGTGGATTCGAATCTGCCATGGTTCAGGCAGCTCAGGTAAGCCTTCTTGCACTAATTAATGGAAGTAGTGTATCGCAAGGTCAAGACATGTGGCTCGGTGTAATGAATCTATATGAATCATGTTGTGGGTTCAATCTGATAGTTCTCTAACAGGTCAGCCAAAATAGAAATTAAGTTTTTTTCTAAAAGGGAAATGCAAATTAAGATGAACACAAACATTAGTTATCATAATAGCTGATCATACATACATACTTGCTAAGAGCAAAAGCTTGCCAGAGTTTTACCACCCATACAATTAATTAGCAGTTCAGATAAGATAACCTTATATAAGTATAACTACAAATGCATTTGCTAAGGGCTCATGGGACAACAGAACTAGACAACCGCGAACTTTATGACCAGCATGTCACAGCGGCATCGAAAGATCTTGACCTTCAACTTTGATCCAATGCGAAGTTTGGCACCGTCAATGAACTTTTTCCACCTGGAAGTAACAGCCAAGCGGCCATCTGTGGGACTGACAGAGTACCGTCCCTCCACGGTGAGACCTTCACTCTCCATGACGAGGGATATCTTGCCCCTTCGGCCAGCATTGAGATCCTTGGAGATACTTTTAGGCAATTTCTGATTCAAAGCAAGAGATACCACCAAAAATTAGTCAATGGCACCAATGCACTGAACCATGTGAGACTTTGAGCAGAGAAGACATCAAGATAAGAGCAGTTATGCTGTCATATACTCACGAACATAGCCTTCAGATGCGTCCTGGTCACCACACGGGTGGCCACAGCAATGAGCTGAGACCTCGGTGATCTGGCTGGGGCAGGTGCATGAGCCTGGGCTGGTACACGAGCTGGTGCTGATGCAGGAGACTGCTGGGCAGGTGCAGTAAACGGTGCCTCTAGAGGAACCGGTGCTGATGCAGGAGACTGTTGGGCAGGTGCAGTAAACGGTGCAGCTAGAGGAACCAGTGCTGATGCAGGAGCCTGCTGGGCATGTGTAGTATATGGGGCCTCTACAGGAACCAATGCTGATGTAGGGGACTGCTGGGTAGATGCAGTAAACGGAGCTGGTACAGGAACCGGTGCTGATGCAGGAGAGTGGGAAGCCGGTGCCGGTGCTGGTGTGGTTGCCCTTTGTGACATCCGCTCCTGTTCCGTCAGGGGATCTGCAGCTTTGATCATGTTAAACCCAGCAAGCTAGAACAGAGGGAATGGTTTAGAACAACTGCTCAGAATGCAGTTATCAAAAGATATGAGTAGAAAAAAGTTACATATTATATATTTGGAAGTGTCTCCAACTCTGTAAGCAGTTACGTATATCTGCCCGTTTGAGTTTCTGATCCTCAGCTCGTCGCCCTTCTTCAGACCGTAGTCAAAAGCAAACTTTCTCCAATCATGTCCATACAAATATGTGATGGCCTGCGTCTTGTAGACATACACCTCATAGACCGTGTAGGTGTTCATCAATTTGCCATTGCCATGCATAGTGAAAGATCCTTCATGCGGACACATCTGGTTAATCATTGGACGAAGTTCACAAGGTACAGTCTGCATGTGAAAATTGATACAAATGTAAGAAGCAGGAAGACTAAAAACAAGACTTTACTATATGCCAATTCATGCTAAACCACTGAGAATACATACCTGTAACTCTGTGAAGGAGCTACTAGAAAGGTAGATAGAGCCATAGGAGGTGTTATATGCGGGGTATGTACATGGGCCCGCCATATTCCCGCAAGCTCGGCATCGGGATGGTGAAGGAAACATGGGAGGTACTACTGGTGCGTAGCGCTGAACGTAAGTGGAAGAATTAGGTTGTGTAAAGTGCATAGTTCAGAGCAATGCAAATGTTGACAAGCAAGTGCATAACACTATGTTACAAACTGAACAGTGAAAAATTAGTGTATGATGAATATAAGCATGCTAATTTGGTGTTTCCGAATTCCAAAAAGCATTAGACAGAGCCAGTGATAATATCAGACATAAATCATGGCATGTATATGTGGCTTAAGAAAATATACCCGAACCCTTGGATGGTTACGGCCCGGCTGATCCTTGGACTTGAGCTTATATAAGCATCCAGAAGGTGGGGCTGACAGTAACTTGGTGGCAGCCTCTGCAGATGCCTCATCAGCAGCAGTTGCAATCCTTTTGACCAATGAAGGCTTAGCAGTTTCAGTCTGCATATAAAAATTGAAGAGCAACAGACATCAGCAGTGATATATAAAATGAATCTATGAGACACTGATGCATATAGTGCTGGATGTAAGTGGAAGAATAGGTGTGTGTGTTTCTGAACTATTGGTAAGCATTAGACAAAGCCGGCAATAAACAGACAAAAATCAAATCATGTATGAGGATTAAGAAAATATACCTGCTTACTGAAAAGGGTACCACCCAGCTGGCCCGTGGCCTTGTGCTTGAGGAGGTTTTCAGAAGATGGTGGCAGCACCATCGTCTTCACAGCAGCCTCATCAGGATCATTTTTTATCCATTTGAGTAGAGGAACAGAAGTTTCATCCTGCATATGAATAGCAACAGAACTCATCATTGATATTTAATAAATCTATGAGATAGACTGATGCAAATAGTGCGGGGTGTAAGTGGAAGAATAGGGTTGTGCATAGAGAACAGTTGACAACAATGCAAATGATTACAAAAGAAGCCAATGGAAATCAACAGTTTATATACTGGATGAGACAGACTGAAAAGTGAAAAATTAGTGTATGATGATTGTAAGCAAACGCAGTGTTTCTGAACTTTTGGTAAGCATTAGACAAAGCCAACAGTAATTAAACAGATAATAATGAAATCATGTATGTGGATTAAGAAAATATACCAGATTCATTAAAAGGTCACCACCCAGCTGGCCCATGGCCTCGTGCTTGTAGAGGTTTTCGGAAGATGGTGCCGGCACCATCGTCCTCACAGCAGCCTCATTAGCCCCATTTTGCATCCACTTGAGTAAAGGCGCAGCAGTTTCAGCCTGCATAAGAATGGGAACAGATCTCAGCAGTGATATTGAATGACTCTGAGACAGACTGATGCATATAGTGCTAGATGTAAGTGGAAGGGTATGGCCGTGTATGGACAACAGTTCACAACAATGCAAGGGTGTGTTCGGTTCTGAAACAGCGTGGAATGGAATGGAATGGTTCCATTTCAGAGGAATGGAATGGTTACATTTTTGTTCGGTTGGGAAAAATGGAGAGCAGAAGAGATCGAGGTTAAACTAACCAATTGTCTCAAAATTGTAATTAACAATTGCAAATGACATTTTAATCTCAAAGTCGTAATTAACAGCGCCTAATGGTGCTCTTTTAATCTAAAAATCGAAATTAACATCATTTTATGTTGGGTTAGGGGAACTGGAGTAGATGAACATTACTGTATGATGATTGTAAGCAAACGAATTTGGTGTTTCTAAACTTTTGGCTTCGAGATCTTATGGGTTTCAACTCTAGCCTACCCCAACTTGTTTGGGACTGAAAGGCTTGGTTGTTGTTGTTGTTGTTGTAAACTTTTGGCAAGCATAGAAAAAACCGACAATAAACAGAGAAAAATCAAGGCATGTTTTGTGGATTAAGAAAATATACCATATTCATTAAAAGATCACCACCCAGCTGGTGCGTGGCCTTGTGCTTGTAGAGGCATTTAGAAGATGGGGGCGGCATCAACATACTGGCAGCCTGATCAGCCGCAGTTTTGATCTTCCTTTTGAGTAAAGGCCCTAAAGTTTCAGTCTGCATATGAATAGCAAAACAAAAGGCAGACCTCAGCAGTGATATTGAATTACTGTATGAGATAGACTGATGCATATAGTGGATGCTCTTAGCCTTTTGCAGCGTGAACACTAGCTATGGACAGACAAAAAAACTAGTTAACTCAGCTTTGTCTAGATATGAATGTACTACCACCATCCAAAAGCTTAAGCCTTATTTATTTTTGAGAAATCAAAACAAGCAAAGTTTGACCAAAATTTTAGAACATTCTATCAACAAATATAATACTGTGTAGATACCGTAGGAAAATATATTTTATTATCTATTTAATGATATTAATTTTGTATTTTGCATGTTACTGATTTTTGGTAAAAGCTTAGTCAAACATGGTATAGTTTGACTTTCTAAAAATAATATAAGCCCAAAGCTTTGGGATGGAGGCAGTAGTATCTAGAGCTAAAACACATCTAGATACATCCGTATCTACAGATAGTTGAGTCAATTAATTTGGATCTGAGGGAGTATCAGATTCAGACTACATCATGGTAAGTTGGTTAAAAAAATTACCCCTGGGCGGTCCCTGCCCAGCTCGGCAGTGGCATTTCGCTTCTTGTGCTGCAGATCGGGCCATGCTCCTGCAGCAGGTGGGGCGCTATTCTCGTTCCCCATAGCCTCAGCACGGAACCTGGAGGTACCAACCTGATACAGAGAATATAGAGCATGGTGTCACAGAGGCTTTACGCACAAACAGCTGAAGACATGTGCTACTTTAAGCATATTCCAGAACAGGAACAGATTGAGGATGCAGAGACCAGAGAGACACTTAAAAGGTAAAGAGTGGATAAGCAAACGGAGTACCTGCTTCGCGGGGCTGGGGACGCAGCTCAGGCTCAGCCAACTGCCCACATGCGTGGTGGCCTTACGCTCCATTGCCCCCACCGCCGAGGTCTTACCTTTCCTGTACAAGCTGACAAAAGATACAGTGAGGATCAGCAGAAACTACAAAGGTTGCAAATGTCGACAAATAAAGGAAGAACACCCCAATCCAAGCAAAGGTAGCCCCCGCCCCCCACCCCCATCAATCACTCCCAGCTCGAGGGTGACCAGAAAGACACCCCTTTGCCCAGAATAGGAAAGAGATGCGCAAGATATCGAGGAGAGGAAAAAAGAACCGATCTCGAGAAAGGAGAGAACATTACTAGTCCTACCTAATCCGCTTGGGCTAGATGCAGCTTGCCCCTCCAAGCTGGATGCCTGGACGGTGGAGGCGAAAGGAGGGGATCGAGCTAGCGGCTTGCATCCGTCGGCAATCGGCACTCGATCGGGAGAGAAGGGGTGCTACATAAAGGGGAGGGGTAACATATTTTATTACACAGTGAACTTACTGATGTGACTAGTCATTACATGTCTCACTGAAACTAGGGCCCATAGTGTGGCACCCCAAATTTACTTGAAGCTGCCCGGCGGGACGCATTGGCGCGTCAAGAAACCCCCGAATTGTAGCGGGGAAATGAAACATTTCACAAAAATTCGAAATTCAAGCACACCGCCACGCGCCAAGCACGCGGCTGTTCCTTCCTCTTCCTCGGTTCCTCCTCCCCTATCCGAAAAAACCCCAAATCCCAAGCTCAAACCAAAAAAAAAACAAAAAACAAATCCCCTGGCCGCCATGCATGTCCTCGTTAACCCGCTGGAGATCGTTCCCGGACGATGCGGACCACCCGCCCTGAGATCCAGAATTCCGTCCACCTCGAGGCACTGCGTGCTGTCTCGCAGCAGCGGCTTGAGGGCGCTGAAGAGGAAGTTCCGCCGGAAAGTGCTCATGGCAACCGTGCAAGCTCACCGGCGTGCTGTATCCCGAGAGGAACTGGTCAAAGCTTTGCTATTCGCCACACAAAAAAATTGCGGGCCAAGATCTGGTCAAAGCTTCGTCGATGGCTTGCCGCGAGAGGCTTGGAGTCCAGAGTCAATAAACTAGCTGCTCGAGGACTTGGGCGGTTTACACGGATTCATATTAACTGACTCAAGTTTGTTAGTCTAGTTAACAAATGCATCTAGATACATCCATATCTAGACAGAATTGAGTCAATTAATATGAATCAGAGGGGAGTACCTGAAAGTGTTTCATGCTACCAACTAATGCGCTGGCAGGAATCGCTGTAGAAGTAATTGTGCTACTACTCGTACGATGAACTGATTGTGTGGGTGTCGAATTTTGCAACGCGATCATCCACTGAATGCTTAATCTAGCGCCAAAGGCGTACAAATCATAACATACTACAGCACCAGAACATAAGAGTACGAATCATAAAGTAGCTCAACATTTTGCATCAGGGCTGGGTGGTCCTGAGACTACCGGGACGCCCCTGATGATCTCCGGGTGTGCATCCTCTTCAACGCAAAGCTGTGTACTCGGTCCACGGCCTCCTTCTGTAGGCTGGATAATCTCAGGTGCAGGACCTTCGTCTATGAGAGGCTCGTCATCAGTACCATCCACAGGTGCATCAGGGCTGGGTGGTCTTGAGACTACCCGGACGCCCGTGATGATCTCCGGGCGTGCATCCACTTCAACGCAAAGCTGTGTACTCGGTCCACGGCCTCCTTCTGTAGACTGGATAATCTCAGGTGCAGGACCTTCGTCTATGAAAGGCTCGTCATCAGTACCATCCACAGGTGCATCAAACTGAGATTCATCTTCAAATCTCCCATCAAACTGAGAGACCTCTTTAACTCTATGCTTCTGCAATTAGTACATCAACCGATTAGACAAACATCTAAGGGATGCAACCTGAACAAATGCCGTTTTACATATTTACCTTCTCATCTGGCACAGCACATGTCCCAGAGCTGAAACCCGTTTCCTGAAGCAAGCGCTTTTTCTCTCCTTCCCGTCCATCCATCTGCAACAAGTTAAATTTGAGTACAGAACCTTGCACAGCAATGCAAACTATTGATTGAAACAGCGGCAGCATCAATATAAATAATTAACTACATATGCCAGCACACATACAGTGTGAGCAAGATCTGCTTCTCCTGCTAAAGGATCATTATATGGTTCACCATGCTAAACCCGCCTAACATATGTGCGGTCCATCCCAAAAATGTGTAAATGATCTGCCACTACAGGGTGAGGCCTCTTCTCACCATTCATACATGTGCAGCGCGGGCAATACACGTCCAGGTTGTGACCATCATGAGCTCTAATAAACCCCATAAAGGGTTGAACACCATTTATATATGAAGGGGAACATAAGTGTCCATGCAGTTTCCAAGTTCTGTCCATCTGTTTAATTATGAGATACAGTGGTTGGTGATTAATTTAAGGCGAAGTAGGAAATGTATATCCATCGAGTACAAAACTATACTACATGATTATGCATTTCAGCAATCATGTCGAGTACAAAACAAAAAATGCCCATCGACATTTTAGCAAACAGATCGTGTACAAAACTCTGCCATGGCATTTCAGCAAATTAACGGATCGAGTGCAGAACTGACTCTATATGCCCACGCAAATGAACAAATTGATCGATGACAAATCGAGCGGAAAACTATAAAGTGCCAATTAGTTCGAGCATACTGACGAATTTTTTTAGCAGCATCAAGAAAATATAAATCGTTAGGCTGTCTTGCCCGATACATGATTGAGCTAGAGATAGCAGCCCTACCGTGGATCAACTTGACCGCCGGTGCGTCTCGAGAAGAACGACGGGGAGGGGAAGCTTCTTCTTCGCACGGACGGGACGGGGAGGGGAAGCTCTTCGCACGGACGGGGATAAGTTGTGTACGGGTGGGTGGGGGGTCATGCGGCCGGGCCGCCGGGGTGATAATTAAGGTCGGTAGGTGGCGTTTAATGGAGTTGCGTGTGTAATTTGCCGTGCACAAGGTTGAGGAATAGGCGGTTCCCTTTGCCGCGCGCACAATTCAAACTATCCCGCCCATGTAGTTTAAATTCGCCATATTTTCGTTAAATCGACATAAAGTCATGTGAGTGGGGGAAAATTAGCAAAGTTGCTTGAAAAATAGTAAAACTCTGGAATTATCCTTTAAATATGCTCTACTTCGTGTGAAAATCGGGGTGTGGAAGCATGTTGAGCTGTTTTATTTGTACTTTCTTCATTAAAACTCCCATTTTATGCACTTTGGATGGAAAGAAATCATTTGTACATAAATTTTGACAACGCCATTTGCAAACACTAATTGTTTACATGCCAAGATGCACCCATCCACCAAATATATATGTGGCAAAAGTTTATCACAATCTAGCAGATATGCATAATTAGTGAGGGACCCCTTTTGATTTTGTGCAATTTCCACTAATTAGGTAGAGATCGAGAAGGGTTAATTAATTAGGCCATGTTAGGGGTTATGTGTTTTAGATTAGGTTGTGTGGATTCAAATACAACTTCTTTATTTGTGTGCTATGATTAATCAAAACTAGATCGATCGACTGCGCACACATTATTAGAGGCGCATGCCTTTGCGCACAAAGTGCATGTGTGTGAGAGAGAGAGAGAGAGAGAGAGAGAGAGAGAGAGAGAGGTAGAGAGAGCTACATACGAGAGAGCGATTGAAATCCCCAAATTAAACACATATATATGCATGGCACATTTAATTTAATTAGAGGACCGCGAGGCACCCCTGGCCTGCTTGATGCATAATTAAGTGTCATTGGCCTATATATAGGGTTTAATTAGGGTTTAGGGTTTAGGGTTAGGAGGTTAGGGTTTAGGGTCTAGGGTTTAGGGTTTAATGTTTATGGTGTTTAGGGTTTAGGGATTAGGGATTAGGGTTTATTTAGGGTTTAAGGTTTAGGGATCATCGATCGAGTGCGCACACACACATTATTAGAGGCACACGCGCCTTTGCGCATAAAGTGCATGCGTATATGTGTGTGTTTTTTGGCCACCAACGACATATAGATGATCGAGAGAGAGAGATTGAAATCCCCCAAGAATATGTTCAAATATATATTAAAATATATGCACGAATTAATGCATGCATGGTAGGCCATGCATGCACACTAATTATATATATATTATGAGGAAACTTAATCAAATGTGTTTTCATTCGAGAGAACTTGTCAAAATTCAAGTTAATTAATTTATCATCGATAATTATATAATTAATTAATGAATCTCAGGGAGATGTTATACAACATATGATCGATATATAGGCCATGTATATATTAATTGGTTTTAATCTACCGTTTAATTTGCTAGCTAGCTGCATGCTATATATAGAGCATGTTTTTATTAGATCGGGTTATAGCTAGTATAGTTTAGGGTTATGTGTTTTAATTAACTAGGGTTTGATTAGCTAGGGGTTAGTTATATATATATGGTTTAGGGTTAATGCATGTCACATTTAATTTAACTAGAGGACCGCGAGGCACCCCTGGCCTGCTTGATGCACAATTAAGTGTCGTTGGCCTATATATATAGGGTTTAATTAGGGTTTAGGGTTAGCTAGCTGGGTTTAGGGTTTAGTGTTTTGGGTGTTTAGCTAGGGTCTAGGGTTTAGGGTTTAGTGTTTACGGTGTTTAGAGGGTCTAGGGTTTAGTGTTTAGGGTGTTTAGGGTCTAGGGTTTAGGGTCTAGTGTTTAGGGTCTATGGTTTAGGGTTTAATTAGTGTTTAGGGTGTTTAGGGTTTAGGGTTTAGTGTTTACGGTGTTTAGGGTCTAGGGTTTAGGGTTTAGTGTTTAGGGTCTAGGGTTTAGGGTTTAATTAGTGTTTAGGGTGTTTATAGGGTTTAGGGTTTAGGGTTTAGGGTTTAGGGTTTAGGGTTTAGGGTTTAGGGTTTAGGGTTTAGGGTTTAGGGTTTAGGGTTTAGGGTTTAGGGTTTAGGGTTTAGGGTTTAGGGTTTAGGGTTTAGGGTTTAGGGTTTAGGGTTTACGGTGTTTAGGGTCTAGGGTTTAGGGTTTAGTGTTTAGGGTGTTTAGGGTCTAGGGTTTAGTGTGTTTAGGGTGTTTAGGGTTTAGGGGATTAGGGATTAGGGTTTTAGGGTTGTTTAAGGTTTAGGGATCATCGATCGAGTGCGCACACACATTATTAGAGGCACCCGCGCCTTTACGCATCAAGTGCATGCGTATATATGTGTGTTTTTTGGGCCACCAACGATATATAGATGATCGAGAGAGAGAGAGATTGAAATCCCCAAGAATATGTTCAAATATACATTAAAATATATGCACGAATGCATTGTAGGCCATGCATGCACACTAATTATATATATATATTATGAGGCAACTTAATCAAATGTGTTTTCATTCGAGAGAACTTGTCAAAGTTCAAGTTAATTAATTTATCACGATAATTATATAATTAATTAATGAATCTCAGGGATATGTTATACAACATGATCGATATAGGCCATGTATATTTTAATTGGTGTTAATCTACGGTTTGCTAGCTAGCTGCTATATATAGAGCATGTTTTTATTAGATCGGGTTATAGCTAGCTAGTATAGTTTAGGGTTATGTGTTTTAATTAAGTAGGGTTGATTAGCTAGGGTTAGTTACATATATATGGTTTAGGGTTAATGCATGGCACATTTAATTTTATTAGAGGATCACGAGGCACCCATGACCCGCTCGATCGATGCACAATTAAGTGTCGTTGGCCTATACATAGGGTTTAATTGGGGTTTAGGATTAGCTAGGGTTTAGGGTTAGGGTTAGGGTTAGGGTACGTTTAGGGTCTAGGGTTTAGGGTTTAGTGTTTAGGGTGTTTAGGGTTTAGGGATTAGGGATTTAAGGTTTTAGGGTTGTTTAAGGTTTAGGGATCATCGATCGAGTGCGCACACACATTATTAGAGGCACCCGCGCCTTTACGCATAAATTGCATGCATATATATGTGTGTTTTTTGGGCCACCAACGATATATAGATGATCGAGAGAGAGAGATTGAAATCCCCAAGAATATGTTCAAATATACATTAAAATATATGCACGAATGCATTGTAGGCCATGCATGCACACTAATTATATATATATTATGAGGCAACTTAATCAAATGTGTTTTCATTCGAGAGAACTTGTCAAAGTTCAAGTTAATTAATTTATCACGATAATTATATAATTAATTAATGAATCTCAGGGATATGTTATACAACATGATCGATATAGGCCATGTATATTTTAATTGGTGTTAATCTACGGTTTGCTAGCTAGCTGCTATATATAGAGCATGTTTTTATTAGATCGGGTTATAGCTAGCTAGTATAGTTTAGGGTTATGTGTTTTAATTAAGTAGGGTTGATTAGCTAGGGTTAGTTACATATATATGGTTTAGGGTTAATGCATGGCACATTTAATTTTATTAGAGGATCACGAGGCACCCATGACCCGCTCGATCGATGCACAATTAAGTGTCGTTGGCCTATACATAGGGTTTAATTGGGGTTTAGGATTAGCTAGGGTTTAGGGTTAGGGTTAGGGTTAGGGTACGTTTAGGGTCTAGGGTTTAGGGTTTAGTGTTTAGGGTGTTTAGGGTTTAGGGATTAGGGATTTAAGGTTTTAGGGTTGTTTAAGGTTTAGGGATCATCGATCGAGTGCGCACACACATTATTAGAGGCACCCGCGCCTTTACGCATAAATTGCATGCATATATATGTGTGTTTTTTGGGCCACCAACGATATATAGATGATCGAGAGAGAGAGAGATTGAAATCCCCAAGAATATGTTCAAATATACATTAAAATATATGCACGAATGCATTGTAGGCCATGCATGCACACTAATTATATATATATTATGAGGCAACTTAATCAAATGTGTTTTCATTCGAGAGAACTTGTCAAAGTTCAAGTTAATTAATTTATCACGATAATTATATAATTAATTAATGAATCTCAGGGATATGTTATACAACATGATTGATATAGGCCATGTATATTTTAATTGGTGTTAATCTACGGTTTGCTAGCTAGCTGCTATATATAGAGCATGTTTTTATTAGATCGGGTTATATCTAGTATAGTTTAGGGTTATGTGTTTTAATTAAGTAGGGTTGATTAGCTAGGGTTAGTTACATATATATGGTTTAGGGTTAATGCATGGCACATTTAATTTTATTAGAGGATCGCGAGGCACCCATGACCCGCTCGATCGATGCACAATTAAGTGTCGTTGGCCTATACATAGGGTTTAATTGGGGTTTAGGATTAGCTAGGGTTTAGGGTTAGGGTTAGGGTTAGGGTTAGGGTACGTTTAGGGTCTAGGGTTTAGGGTTTAGTGTTTAGGGTGTTTAGGGTTTAGGGATTAGGGATTTAGGGGTTTTAGGGTTGTTTAAGGTTTAGGGATCATCGATCGAGTGCGCACACACATTATTAGAGGCACCCGCGCCTTTACGCATAAATTGCATGCATATATATATATGTGTGTTTTTTGGCCACCAACGATATATAGATGATCGAGAGAGAGAGATTGAAATCCCCAAGAATATGTTCAAATATACATTAAAATATATGCACGAATGCATGGTAGGCCATGCATGCACACTAATTATATATATATTATGAGGCAACTTAATCAAATGTGTTTTCATTCGAGAGAACTTGTCAAAATTAAAGTTAATTAATTTATCACGATAATTATATAATTAATTAATGAATCTCAGGGATATGTTATACAACATGATCGATATAGGCCATGTATATATTAATTGGTGTTAATCTACGGTTTGCTAGCTAGCTGCTATATATAGAGCATGTTTTTATTAGATCGGGTTATAGCTAGTATAGTTTAGGGTTATGTGTTTTCATTAAGTAGGGTTGATTAGCTATGGTTAGTTACATATATATGGTTTAGGGTTAATGCATGGCACATTTAATTTAATTAGAGGACCGCGAGGCACCCCTGGCCTGCTTGATGCACAATTAAGTGTCGTTGGCCTATATATAGGGTTTAATTAGGGTTTAGGGTTAGGGTTAGGGTTTAGGGTCTAGGGTTTAGTGTTTAGGGTGTTTAGGGTTTAGGGATTAGGGATTAGGGTTTCAGGGTTGTATAAGGTTTAGGGATCATCGATCGAGTGCGCACACACATTATTAGAGGCACCCGCGCCTTTGCGCATAAAGTGCATGCGTATAGTTTAGGGTTATTTGTTTTAATTAAGTAGGGTTTGATCAGCTAGGGTTAGTTACATATATATGGTTTAGGGTTAATGCATGGCACATTACATATAGTTTAAATCTCAAGAATGTTTATACATGATAGGCCATATGTGCAAAGGAATTTTTTTCCTCGTGAACTTGTCAAAATTCAAGTTTATCAGTGCCAATGGAAACTAGTCCAAAAAATTACATAGAGGACCAAAAGTACTAGACAATAACTAATAGAACCTGCAACTTTACAAAAAGGACCCCAAAACATATAGAAGAAAATCAATCGAGTCCTTCTCGACCGCACATCAGATCTCTGCTCCGCATCCTTTCCAGCAACTCCGTCGCCGGGGACGCACCACTTGGGACGGTGTCGCCGGTAGTCGCCAGGACGAAGGAGAAGAAGGGCCTCAGCAACGGCATATTGGCTCTGAGAAGGGTCGCTGAAAGTCCAAGATGTGCACGGGCAAGACGGATGACGCCGTCGTATGCCCCGAGCTTGTGAACTTTAGCAGCTTGACTTCCCCATTGGCCAGATCTGAAGCACTGACCAAAGCAAGCCTCACCGTTAGCGCCATCACATTGATGGCACCAGATCGGGGTTTGGCCGGCAAGATCCGCCAGATTCACCATAGGCCAGATCTGAAGCCGATGACGAGATCCCCGACTCCATTGCGCCATTCTGCTCATGGGAAACACTGGATCTAAGCTTACAACAACACTAACTCCCTCGGATCCAAATTAGCTGACTCAACTTTGCTTATCTAAATATGGATGTATCCACACATGTTTTTACTCTAGATACATACACGTCTAAGGAAAGTTGAATCAATTAATTTAGTTCGGAGGGTGTACAATATACAGAGAGAAGTCGGCCTCGTCTCCGGCCGGCGAGGCCGCCGGAGAGAAGGGGGAGAGGAGCCGGGGGAGTGGGAGAGACTCGAGAGAGAAAGAGAAGAGGAAGAAATGAGAGCTCCCTGGGGAAGAACATTATTTTTGTCGTTCTGCTCGTACTGTAGCTTGAAACTGAAAATTTCGGCCACGCGCCAAATCATCCCGCCGCATCCATTCGAAAATCCCGTGACCAGTTTTACCCTTTTAACCCTGGTCCGGAAGCTACAACCCACCGACCATGGAGGGCTCATTCGGTAACAATGAAATATCTTGCCTAGATCCCGAACCCTCCCCACAGGCCCACACCCACCCACCAACCATTCGCCCCATTAGCTCAAAAATACTCTCACACGCCAAAGCTCTGACTCTCTACAGTACTAGATCTGCTTCGCCGCCGGCATACTCCTCCACAGCGTAGCCATGACGACGAAGTTGAAGTCGCGCCGTGGTTGCTGGTGTACCATGGCCGACGATTTTGGTCCCTCCGTGGTGCATGTCAAAACTTTTTTTTTCTCGTTTTTGAGGCCACCTAGCCCGACGAAAGCGGCCAAAACGTGGCGTATGGTGGCCCGGGACGTGGTGCATCTCGAAATCTCGGGTTCGCCGGCCGAGTCAACGCAAATCCGCACCGCCGAGGGATGTAGGGCCCAGATGGCAGCCTCTCTGGCATTGTTTTTTTCTACATCGCGCCATCTCGTTCAACGAGCCGTTTACGATGCAGGATCATGGGTCCCGCATGTCATCCTCTATGAACCAAAATTCTTTCTATTCTTGGATTTTTTTGACCCCCTGATTTCTGGCTACTTCCTTTTTCTTTTGATCCCTTGCCGCCTTGGAAACGTTGAGACCGCTGCTGCTAAATGGGACCCGCATGTCATCCTCTATGTGCAATCAACTTTCTTTTCTTGGAGTTTTTTTGGCACCTCAAATTTGGTCACTTGCCTTTTTCTTTCGATCCCTGCCGCCTCTCAAACGGTGATACCGCTGCTGCTAACTGGGACCCGCATGTCATCCTCTATGTACTATAAAACTTTCTTTTCATGGATTATTTTTGGCACCTCAAATTTGGTCACTTGCCTTTTTCTTTCGATCCCCTGCCGCCTCTCAAACGGTGATACCGCTGCTGCTAACTGGGACCCGCATGTCATCCTCTATGTACTATAAAACTTTCTTTTCATGGATTATTTTTGGCACCTCAAATTTGGTCACTTGCCTTTTCTTTCGATCGCCTCTCAAACGGTGATACGCCTGGGACCCGCATGTCATCCTCTATGTACTATAAAACTTTCTTTTCTGGATTATTTTTGGCACCTCAAATTTGGTCACTTGCCTTTTCTTTCGATCCCTGCCGCCTCTCAAACGGTGATACCGCTGCTAAATGGGACCCGCATGTCATCCTCTATGTACTATAAAACTTTCTTTTCTTGAATTATTTTTGGCTCCTGATATTTTTTCACTTGCCTTTTTCTTTCGATCCCCTGCTGCCTCTCAAACAGTGATACCGCTGCTGCTAAATGGGACCCGCATGTCATCCTCTATGTACTATAAAACTTTCTTTTCTTGGATTTTTTTGGCACCTCATATTTTTTCACTTGACTTTTTCTTTCGATCCTGCCGCCTCTCAAACGGTGATACCGCTGCTGCTAAATGGGACCCGCATGTCATCCTCTATGTACTATAAAACTTTCTTTTCCTGGATTATTTTTGGCACCTCATATTTGGTCACTTACCTTTTTCTTTCGATCACCTGCCGCCTCTCAAACGGTGATACCGCTGCTGCTAAATGGGACCCGCATGTCATCCTCTATGTACTATAAAACTTTCTTTTCTTGGATTTTTTGGCACCTCATATTTGGTCCCTTGACTTTTTCTTTCGATCCCCTGCCGCCTCTCAAACGGTGATACCGCTGCTGCTAAATGGGACCCGCATGTCATCCTCTATGTAAATCATGTTTCTTTTCTTGAATTATTTTTGGCTCCTGATATTTGGTCACTTGCCTTTTTCTTTCGATCTCATGCCACGTTTGAAACGTTGAGGAACCTGCAGGCTCATCGGACCCGCATGTCATCCTCTATGTACTATAAAAGTTTATTTTCTTTATTTTTTTCACCCTCTGATTTTTGGCTATTTCCTTTTTCTTTTGATCCCCTGCCGCCTTGGAAACGTATGGTAAGCTGCTGACTCATGGGACCCGCATGTCATCCTCTATGTACAATCAACTTTCTTTTTCTTTTGATCTCAAGCCGCATTTGAAACGTTGAGACCGCTGCTGCTAAATGGGACCCGCATGTCATCCTCTACGTACAATAAAGTTTCTTTTCTTGGATTATCTTTGGCTCCTGATATTTTGTCACTTGCCTTTTTCTTTCGATCTCATGCCGCCTTTGAAACGTTGAGTAAGCTGCTGGCTCATGGGTCCCGCATGTCATCCTCTACGAACAATAAAAGTTTCCTTTCTTGGAGTTATTTTTTACCCCTAATTTCTGGCTATTTGCCTTTTTCTTTTGATCTCCTGCCCTTTCTGAAACGATGAGGACGCTGTTGGCAGGTCGGTCCCACATGTCATCCTCTATGAACAATAAAAGTTTCCTTTGATGGATTTATTTTGAACCCCTCATTAATTTCTGGATATTTCCCCTGCCGCCTTGGAATCGTTGAGGATGCTGCTGCCTCATGGGTCCCGCATGTCATCCTCTCAGAACGGTAAATGTTTATTTTCTTGGATTTTGTTGACCAAACGATTTTTGGCTTATTTTTTCTTTCGATCACCTGCAGCCTTTAAAACGTTGAGGACGCCGCTGGCTCACGGGTCCCACATGTCAACCTCTATGAACAATAAACGCTGAGGATGCTGCTGCCTCATGGGTCCCGCATGTCATCCTCTCAGAACGAAAATGTTTCTTTTCTTGGATTTTTTACCAACAGATTTTTGGTTTATTTTTTCTTTCCATCCCCTGCCGCCTTTAAAACGTTGACGACGCTGTTGGCTCATGGGTCCCCGATGTCAGCCTCCCCGTACAAGAAACATATGATATCTTGATTATTTTGCAGACAATAAACAATGTATTGCGCTCTGAGCTATTTCAAACGGATAATTAAATCTTTATTTTTACATAAACAAACTTATATGTTGAATCTCCTTGTTTTTTTGTCTTTGCGAAGCATAGGACTTTCCTGTTTTTTTAGAAAATTCGGAACTTTCCTGTTTTGGAGTGGGCTGAAATTGTACGAGTCAAAAGGCCAAGCAGGATAGTTCGAAAGCCCAGATGTCCAGATGCAGCCCAATTGAAATCTTTCTTCTTGGATTTTTTTCACCCCCTGATTTCTGGCTACTTCATTTTTCTTTTGGTCCTGTGCCGCCTTGGAAACGTTGAGACCGCTGCTGCAAAATGGGACCCGCATGTCATCCTCTACGTACAATAAAATTTCTTTTCTTGGATTATTTTTGGCTCCTGATATTTGGTCACTTGCCTTTTTCTTTCGATCCCGTGCAGCCTCTCAAACGGTGATACCGCTGCTGCAAAATGGGACCCGCATGTCATCCTCTACGTACAATAAACTTTCTTTTCTTGGATTATTTTTGGCTCCTGATATTTGGTCACTTGCCTTTTTTTCTTTCGATCTCATGCCACGTTTGAAACTTTGAGGAACCTGCTGGCTCGTGGGACCCGCATGTCATCCTCTATGTGCTATAAAAGTTTATTTTCTATGGTTTTTTTTCACTCTCTGATTTTTGTCTATTTCCTTTTTTCTTTTGATGCCCTGCCGCCTTGGAAACGTTGAGTAAGCTGCTTACACATGGGACCCGCATGTCATCCTCTATGTACAATCAAGTTTCTTTTCTTGAATTATTTTTGGCTCCTGATATTTCGTCACTTGCCTTTTTCTTTCGATCTCATGCCACGTTTGAAACGTTGAGGAACCTGCTGGCTCATGGGACCCGCATGTCATCCTCTATGTGCTATAAAAGTTTGTTTTCTTGGATTTTTTTTCACCCTCTGATTTTTGGCTCCTGATATTTCGTCACTTGCCTTTTACTTTTGATCCCCTGGCCCCTTTGAAACGTTGAGTAAGCTGCTGGCACATGGGACCCGCATGTCAACCTCTATGTCCATCAACTTTCTTTTCTTGGATTTTTTTTGACCCCCTACTTTCTAGCTACTTTCTTTTTCTTTTGATCTCAAGCCGCATTTCAAACATTGAGACCGCTGCTGCAAAATGGGACCCGCATGTCATCCTCTATGTACAATAAATCTTTGATTATTTTTGGCACCTCATATTTGGTCACTTGCGTTTTTTTCTTTCGATCTCATGCCACCTTTGAAACGTTGAGTAAGCTGCTGGCTCATGGGTCCCCCATGTCATCCTCTACGAACAATAAAAGTTTCCTTTCTTGGAGTTATTTTTGCCCCCTAATTTCTGGCTACTTCCTTTTTCTTTTGATCCCCTGCCGCCTTTGAAACGTTGAAAACTTTCTTTTCTTTGATTATTTTTGGCACCTCATATTTGGTCACTTGCCTTTTTCTTTCGATCCCCTGCCGCCTCCCAAACGGTGATACCGCTGATGCTAAATGGGACCCGCATGTCATCCTCTATGTACTATAAAACTTTCTTTTCTTGGATTTTTTTGGCTCTGATATTTGGTCACTTGCCTTTTTCTTTCGAGACCTCCTGCCGCATCTCAAACGGTGATACCGCTGCTGCTAAATGGGACCCGCATGTCATCCTCTATGTACAATAAAGTTTCTTTTCTTGGATTATTTTTGGCTCCTGATATTTGGTCACTTGCCTTTTTCTTTCGATCCCATGCCGCCTTTGAAACGTTGAGGAAGCTGCTGGCTCATGGGTCCCGCATGTCATCCTCTATGAACAATAAAAGTTTCCATTGTTGGAGTTATTTTTTACCCCTAATTTCTGGCTACTTCCTTTTTCTTTTGATCCCCTGCCGCCTTTGAACGTTGAAGAATCTGCTCGCTAATGGGTCCCACATGTCAGACTCTATGGACGATAAACCTTTCTTTTCTTGGAGTTATTTTGACCCCTAATTTCTGGCTATTTTGCCTTTTTTTTGGATCCCGTGCTGCCTTGGAAACGTTGAGGATGCTGCTGCCACATGGGTCCCGCATGTCATCCTCTCAGAACGATAAATGTTTCTTTTCTTCGATTTTTTTACCCACTGATTTTTGATTTATTTTTTCTTTCGATCCCCTGCCGCCTTTAAAACTTTGACGACGCTGCTGGCTCATGGGTCCCGATGTCAGCCTCCCCGTACAAGAAACATGTGATATCTTGATTATTTTACAGACAATAAAAAGTGTATTTCGCTCTGAGCTATTGCAAACGGATAAATTAAATCTTTATTTTTACATAAACGAACTAATATGAATCTCCTTGTTTTTGTTTTGTTTTTGCGAAGCATAGGACTTTCTTGTTTTGGAGTGGGCTGAAATTGTACGAGTCAAAAGACGTCCAGCAGGTTAGAAGGCCCAGATGGCCAGGCAGCCCCAATTTATATCTTCCTTATCTTGGATTATTTTTTGATCAAAAGGCCCAGCAGGGGTACATCCTTTTTCTTTTGTTCCTGTGTGCCGCCTTGGAAACGTTGTGGACGCTGCTGCCTCATGGGACCCGCATGTCATCCTCTATGAACTATGAACTCTAAAATTTTCTTTTTTCTTGGATTTTTTTTCACCCCTCTGATTTTTGGCTATTTCCTTTTTCTTTTGTTCCCCTGCCGCCTTGGGACCCGTATGTCATCCTCTATGTACAAAAAACTTTCTTTTCTTGGAGTTTTATTCCCCCTAATTTCGGGCTACTTTCGTTTTCTTTTGATCTCAAGCCGCATATGAAACATTGAGACCGCTGCTGCAAAATGGGACCCACATGTCATCCTCTATGTAAAATAAAAGTTTCTTTTCTTGGATTATTTTTCACGCTCTGATTTTTGGCTATTTCCTTTTTCTTTCGATCCCCTGCTGCTTGGAAACGTTGAGGATGCTGCTGCCTCATGGGTCCCACATGTCATCCACTACGAACAATAAAAGTTTCTTTTCTTCGATTTTTTTCACCCTCTGCTTTTTGGCTATTTCCTTTTCATTTGATCCCCTGCCGCCTTGGAAACGTTGAGGATGCTGCAGCGTCATGGGACCCGCATGTCATACTCTATGTACAATAAAAGTTTCTTTTCTAGGTTTTTGGCTCCTGATATTTGGTCACTTGCCTTTTTCTTTCAATCTCATGCCGACTCTCAAAGGTACAATAAAAGTTTCTTTTCTTGGATTATTTTTGGCTCCTGATATTTGGTCACTTGCCTTTTTCTTTCGATCTCATGCCGTCCTTGAAACGTTCAGACCGCTGCTACAACATGGGACCCTATGTTATCCTCTATGTACAATGAAAGTTTCTTTTCATGGATTATTTTTTGCTCCTGATATTTGGTCACTTTCCTTTTTCTTTCGATCTCATGCCGCCTCGGCCCTCTGAAACGACGAGTAAGTTGTTGGCTCATGGGACCCGCATGTCATCCTCTATGTACAATAAAGTTTTTTTCTTGGATTTTTTACCCCCTGATTTTTGGTCACTTGCCTTTTTCTTTCGATCCTGTGCCGCCTTTGAAATTGTGGACGCTGCTGGCTCATGGGTCCCACATGCCAGCCTCTATGAACAATAATATTTCTTTTCTTGGATTTTTTTTTACCCCTGATTTCTGGCTATTTGCCTTTTTCTTTGGATCCCCGACCGCCTTTGAAACGATGAGGACGCTGCTGGCGCATAGCTCCCACATGTCAGCCTCTAAGAACAATAAACATTTCTTTTCTTGGATTTATAGTTGACCCCTAATTAATGGCTACTTCGCTTTTTTTTTCGATCCCCAGCCGCCTTAGAAACGTTGAGGACGCTGCTGGCTCATGGGTCCCATATGACAGCCTCTATGAAAAGTAAAACATTTACTTTCTTGGATTTATTTTTGACACCTAATTAATGACTACTTGGTTCTTTTCTTTTGATCCCGTGACGCCTTTGAAACGTTGAGGGCCCTGCTGGCTCATGGGTCCAACATGTCAGCCTCTATGAACAATAAGAGTTTCTATTGTTGCATTTATTTTTGACCCCTAATTTCTGGCTATTTGCCTTTTTTCCATTGCCTGCCACCTTAGAAACGTTGAGGACGCTGCTGGCTGGGTCCCACATGTCAGCCTCTTTGTACGATAAAAGTTTCCTTTGCTGGATTTATTTTTGACCCCTAATTTCTGGCTATTTGCCTTTTTCTTTCGAACTCCACCGCCTTTGAAACGTTGATGACGCTGCTGCAAACTGGGTACAATATGTCAGCCTCTTTGTGCGATAAACCTTTCCTTTCTTGGATTTTTAAGACACCTGATTTCGAGCTACTTGCCTTTTTCTTTCGATCTCCTGCCCCCTTTGAGAAACGCCGAGAACGATACTGGTTCGTGGGTCCCACATGTCATCCTCTCTGAATGATAAATGTTGGGGCTGCGGCTGCAAGATACGTCCCACATGTCAGCCTGACTGTTGAATAAACGTTTCCTTTCTCGAATTTATATTTGACCCCTGATTTCTGGCTACTTTGCCGTTTCTTTCGATCCCCTGCATGTCTGCTACTCCACCGAAAAACAGACCGGCATGTATTCATCACAATACTGGTAGCTAATTTAGGAAAAATGTGTTCATCACGGGATTCAAACAAAGATCTTCATCTCTGCTAAATTTTGATTTCACCAAAAACCGAACAGCGTGTGTTCATGACTTTAACTTCACAAACACTATGGTTTCTCTATAAAATAAGGTCACCATCCGTTCCTTTATTGTAGGCATTTGCGAAAAGTGTCTTTGGCTAATGGGCACCAGTGCTCTGCTGTTTAAAAAAAATCAAATAGCATACATATTTGTTTCAAAAAAATCTGAAAATGAATGTAGACATAATAAATAAAGTAACCTACAAGCGTGTAAAATTTTAATATGATATTCTTTATATTGTAGACTACACAAAAAAGACAATCTGTTGAAATTTGGAGATTTGAAATATGCATACCCAGATCCACACGTTTGTTACTTTTGTGTAGCCCAGAATTTTTTTTATTTGAAACTGAAATTTTGCACGTTTATGGGACAATTCATTAGCTACTCCATGATTTGTTTTCTAATTTTTTGAACAAATAAATTTTTTTTTTATTTTTTTCTAAAATAGCAGGAGCAATGGTGCCCAAGAGCACCAAATCTCTTAATAGGCATTTGCGCCTAATAGCGTGAGCTTAGCTAATTTTTGAAGAAAAAAAAGATGTCCATTGTGGTATTCAGGACAAAGATCTTCATGTCTGCTACTGCACCAAACAACAAACCAGCATGTATTCATCACAATACGGGTAGCTAATTTGTGAAAAATATGTTCAGCACGGGATTCAAACAAAGATCTTCATCTCTGCAAAATTTTGATTTCAGCAAAAACCGAACAGCGAATGTTCATGAGGTTAAGTTCACGAACACTATGTTTTCTCTATAAAATAAGGTCACCATCTGTCTCTTATTTCTCAAGGAAAAACAGGTGGAAGTGTTGGGACGAACCACATGGGTGCTTCGGCTCTATGTTCAGTCTTCTCTTTTTTGTACTGCAATCTTGAGCCTATGGCAGGACCTCCATTGACGTGCATTCTGCACCAATTTGGCCTTGGACGTATCCATGTATCACGGGCGCGATTGTGGGTAGCAAAGACACAGTCAGGTTTGAACAATTGGAAATCTGGTTCTGCAGCCTCTGCGTCGACTGGCGGGGGTAGCATGAAAATTGGGTGATTGAGTCCAAGAAATAAAGAACGCCCCTTCAAATTGTTCAATCTTTCCCACCTTGCCTCTTCTACAGGGTCCAAGGTATGGGCAGATCTCAAGAAAACGTAGCACCGTACCAAAGGATAAGACCTCAGCTTGTTACCCATATGTAATATTGGAGGACCGAGGATGGGCCGATAACCTTTAACCTGAATCCACGCGAGATCAGATTCACCAGTAATGGACTCTGCTCTCATTGGTGCCAGGAACCAAGTGCGCTGGTCAGAAAATCCAAGAAATACATCTTCATCTTCATAATTATGATTATCACCATCATCATCTAATTCTTCATCATCTAATTCTTCATCATCAAATTCGTCTTCTTCTAATTCTTCTTCTTCTAATTCTTCTTCATCAGCATCATTATCTTCATCGGCACCTCCATCGCCTTGAGCCACATTTGCTTCATCATCTTCCATGACAGCATCTCCCTCGATTTGAGCGAAAATTGCAGCCACTTCTGCTTCTTCATCTTCAATGACAGGGGCGTCAATGAGACGCGGGGCTGCATGTGTCCCTGCAATGCACAAAGATCAACCACAATGCAGCAAGTAGGAACTACACTGAAAATTATCTCTTCTCTTCTATCTTCTATTTTCTACTACTATAAGGCACCAGTTTTTAACAAGACATGTCGCAGCAATTCCAACTGTTGGTGTCCAAAATCTAACGGTTGGGATTAGAGGTATTCGCGTGAAAAAAATACCACACCAGTGTCCACGTGTTTCTAGAACCGTCATGTTTCCATTATGAAGAAAAATCAGAGCAGTCTCACACCGATATCACACGTCCCACTTGATAGTGATTAAGAAAGGTTCCAAATTTTTGTTCATATTTATAAACTGTATGCTCACACTTATTTTGATGGTATAACCAAATTATTAGTTGTATTGAAAGTTTGAACAACATTTAGAACGCAACTTTTATACATCAGTATTGCGAATCGTAATTGGTCCAACATGTGCAGCATGCCATTTACTAGTTAAGACATAAAACAAAGACTCACCACAGGTATATGGTTCCCAAACCAGAACATCTCCATACGGATATGTAACTGCGTATACACGATGTAGGTGTGAACTTGTACCATATCCAGGAATGCCCATGGCATCGACATAGCTGTTTCTATCAAAGAATTCAGGGTTTCTCAGGATATTCCACTCCTTTTCTAGGGGCGCTTGTAGGATAGCAATCAATTCGTCAAATACAACGATTACCTCGTAATGCCATGGCCCTGCTAGATCATCTTTGTACGGCCTCTTGACGATCCGTACTTTGAGCAGTTCCAAACTTTTATCTATTTTGTATTTGAACAGGAATGGTGGGCTGCCATGCCACCATTCACTAGTAGGGCCCAAAGAAATTCCTGCATCTTGCAGAGATGGAAGAGGTATAATAGTATCTGATATGTATATGTTGCGGATCGTCAAGTGCCCGTCCTGCTGGACAAATGCCACCCAGTCGCCGTTACAACCCACCCAGTGCATGGGTCCATGTCCATCCAGTTCCTCCTTGGTATGGATAAATGCTGGAACTGTCGGCTTGTCTAATGGCATCAGCAACGCGTGAATGCCCTGCAAATAGGATTTGTTTCAAAATTGTCTATGCATGCAAGGTATTCGACAGAATGAAGAGCGGATTGTGCAGAACTGAAGCACAGATATAATGGATAAATAAAGCAATTCCGAAGAGTACATGTGCATAGTGAAGGCAGCAAACCTTACAGTACTCCCAAATCAGGTGATTATGTTGAGTCTAAATTCATGCATGATGTTTGGCAATAAGAAAAGTTGATTGAAAAAACACAAGCTGAAACGAGATGAGTAAATAAATAAATACTCTTACAGTATTGTCGCGGTCGTCTGGCCATGTCTCGGGGTCGCAGTGGAGCAGGCTCGGTAAACCGAACGGAACCTTATGCGCTCCGCGGATGGCATGCCGCATGCCGATCATGCCTCGAGCGAGGCGACCAGTGCTGAGGATATCCGCCCGCTCGGCTATGTTCTCCACCAGTGGGTAGTGGAGGTTGCCCCACCCCATGGACTGGTGGTAGCAATCAGGAATCTCCTCAATCTTACGCTTCTGCTTCATTGGAGTCGGTAATCCAATGCAAGGGAGAGAGGGGTGAACGGGAGAAAGAGACAGAAGAGGGTTTTTTTTGGAGAAGATGCAGTAGTAGTACTACGATACTAGGAGGTGGAGATGCGGGGCATGTTTCCGGGAGAGAGGAACCACTATTTCCCTTAAAAAAAATAACAGCACTTGCGCATTAGAACTTGGGGCGGGGATATAGCGGTAAGAGGTATTGACCAACTTTCCCTCACCTTGACCCCACGTGGTTGTGAACCCGAGATAATTCTTTTTGATGAACCCGATATACTTATTATAGTACTAAAATAGTACAAGTATATACCTTGTACTCCTATATACTAACATTACTATTTTAAGGACTTATGTTCCATGAGCAACAACTTCCCCCACTCCGCTCATCCGAAATCCTAGCCCCTCCAACTTCAAGGACCAATCAACATAGCTATGGCCTTCTAATTTGGCTCAAGTCGCCGCACACATAGTCCTCCCGCCGACAAGGAATAGGAGCATCAGCCCTTTCGTCGCTTGTTGTTACACATAATCATATACAGTACCATATATATTTCAAATTTCCATATCAAAAAATAGTTCAAATCTGAATTTTAACATCTCAAGCTAAACCCTCGCTTGCTCTTAAACATAAGCATACCATAGTTCTACTTTTGTCTTCACCGAACAACAGAACACAATTTCATCACAACATAGCCAACCGGAGTACCTAGTAATGTAACTAGAGAAGTGAACCTATAGTTGATCAAGCCTTCAACTTTAACACAATAATACTCCCACATTATGTGTTGAGGAGCCACACCCATATATTTAAGAGTACCATCAAGTAGACCACAAATGCATCAATGAAGAGAGGGGTATACTTATAGACCACCTCTTTACAAAACAGTTGTAACTAGTAGACCACAATTGCCTCGTTCATTAGCTATGAAATTACATACTATCAGTAGCTACAATGGCTGCAGGCCCTGTTTCAGAATTAAACATCACACTTGTTCCAATCCGGGGCGTTGGCGAAGTTTGGGATGAACCAAAGCGGTGTCTTTACCAGGTACCTATCTTTTTTTGTTTTGCATGTTTTCTCCAAGGCGTTGGTTTGGAAACCAACGGCGCAATCTTCACGATTCAGACTGAATCGGCATATTTCAGGCAGCTGCGAATTGCGAAGCCATGCTTCATTCGGCAAGGTGTACACACAATTTCTTCTCGTCAGACATCCTGGGACAACATCTGCACCGCCTAATGGCAGCATAATCGGATAGTTCACTCCAAGGAAAAGAGAATATTCTCCAAGGTCATCAATCTTTTCCCATGGAATACCTTCATTTAACTTACTAGTGTCCTTCGTGAACACCAGGCAACCAAACCCAGAAGCATAGTTGCCAACAGTGCGACCATGATGAACACGACGATCAGAAGCAGTATGGCAAACTTTACAGGAATATTCCCTTTCATCAGCAATGCCCAGTGTATGGATCAGAAGAAGTCTAGAACCATCTATAGATCTTGCTAACCACCACATGCCATAATCGACCTCGTGATCATGGCCAAGAGCATCATCAAGTGCACACCGCCATTCAAACACAATGGGCGGTGGCTCTACGATCAGCGGAGGACCTGCTTGAAAACGAAATTACTGTTAAGAAGGGTATGTTTGGTTTGCACAAATCTGAAAACGTAAGAATTGGGAAAACGCATTAGGATTCAGATGGGATGATATAATGGCATTTCCATTCAATAATACAGCATATTGGTGTATTTCAGTACATCACATGGGAAACCAAAGGATTCATTTCAAGAAGTTCAAGTAGAGGTCAAAATCCAACATAATTCAATCTGAGAATAAAACTCCTAATTATACAATCCTCAAATTTTTCTATGGTAATCATCTCGAATAAAAAGTCTAAATACCAATGAAATTTCATCCGAAGCAAATATGCCCCAAGCCTCCAAGTCAGATCAGTCAGGTTCGAAAATTAATAAGTTTGTGCATTAAAATTATCTTTACAGCCATGAATAATGAAGCTCATCATACACTACTTACGTCCGGAGGAAAATTACCAGCTTGCTGAGGATTCCATGCGTGAACAGTGCCAGTATGAGTTGTGGCAAACACAAGCCCATTGTGGAGAATTGCATCGCTGTAATTGTAAAAGATGTGGGACTTGGGCTCTGTAAGAACTGTCCATCCAGAATCTTCGCCGCAAAGGAGGGCAACTCTGATGTCAAAAACAGCAACAAGAGAGAAATTTTTGTACCCCCCAGCAGCTGTGGGAACTTGGCAAATATATATCTTGTGAAATATAATAGCACGAAGGTTGTGGTGGTATATATTTGGAATGTGGGTGGTTTCAAACGGCACAGGGAGAGGAATTTCACGGCGAGTGTAGACGTTGACAAGTTTCCATTTGCAAGCAGGAAAGCCAGTGTCAACCATGGCAACCCAATCTCCATTGGCACCTACCCACTGCTTACCCGTACCGTCTGGCATCACAGCGTCGGAGGAGAACCTGTCCAGCGGCGTCAGCTTGCAATCCCGTGCTACCTTCGTCGGGTGAGAATGAAGAACACATGGGAGGCCAAACGGGAGAGAAAAAGATAGAGTTGCACTATCATTTGCAGAGTCGAAAAATAGTTTGGACGAACCGACGAGGCTCGCGGCGGTGATGACGTCGCATCTTGTTACGAGTTCTTCAAGGGGACCTTCGGAAAAGACCTTCTGAAACAGTTCAGAGTCATCATTTTCCTTGTTCGATGCCGCCATCGCAGGGCAGGGGGTGGGTCTATGAGGTTTGGGTTCAACTGATTGGAGTTTAATTTGGGTTCGATGGCGGCAGGTGGCGGGGAAGATGAAGAACGGAGGCTCTCAAACTGGGCGGTGGAATTGATTCTAAAGCTGCATGGCGGCGGCACTGGCGTGTGCTATGGAAGGTGGTCGATTGGTGCGGGCGGGGGCGGAGGTAGACGATGGAGGTGAACAGAAATAGGGCAGGTGGGGGCGGGGCGCTTGACTTCGCTCCTCTACACTCTACAGCATCTCCTCCTGTTTCTTGGAAAGTGTATAGACCCATAATAAAAAGTCACTGTTCCCTCTGAAAAGGTGAAGAACAAGTCACTGGTCTAACGTGCAAATTTGGACATCCCAAGCTATGTGTTGTCATGTCAATTCAATGTCCATGGCAGTATTTTGAATTTTGCGTGACCAAAAGAAGTACGCCTTGGCCTTTCACAATCGGGGTTTCTTTAGAGCAAGAACAATAGAAGAGCCAACAGCTGGCAAAAGTATTGTCCTACTTCCTCTTGGCGTGATACTCCCTCCGTCCACAAATAAGTGGACGTGCAGGATTTTCAAGGTAAATTAGTAAAAGGAAAGAAAAAATGCATTGGAGCACTCGTATCTTAAGAAACACATGTACTCAACCACGGTTGTAGATTTTCTCGGCGCAAGACTTTTCCCCAGCAGTTGTGGCTTTCAGTTATTCGTGGGTGTGGGGAGGAGCTCCGCCGCATCGGTAAAAAGCAAAGAGGGACGGCGGCTCTCGATCGTGCGGTGTACTCGTAAATCACGTGTGACCCATGCCCTAATAATTCACAATGCATTGATGAGGGCTATCACTTCATCATCCAATAAAATGTACTTAGTAACTATGGTAATAATATTGTCTTCTCGCAAAAAAAATGGTAAAAATATTGTCTCTTAAGCCATGTACTAGTACAGTGCAAGATGCTTTAGAGAAATAAACCTATATTTTATTGCTACTCCGTAATACACATGGTTATTTATTCTAGGCAAATGCCTACCGAAAGATGTAGGAATAGGGAAATGTAGGATTGCAATGTCATGTCCACTCCAATCCTATAGGAATTCATAGAATCCAAACTTTGTTTGATTCCACCATAGGAAAAGTAAAGCATTCTTAAAAAGAGGTATGAGTAGATGTTTAATTTTCTATGGAATCTGTGCAAAGAAATCCTTAGGAAAAATTCCTATCGGAAACAATCCTACAAATCAAACAGCCAAGGATTCAATTGTACCAATTCCCTATGCAAATCCTTGGTGTTCACCCAATCCTCTCGAATACTCATCCAAAAAATGCACTAATACTTTGATGGGGAGTTTTTGTATTCTAGGCAAGAATAGAGGGTTTGCGGGGATCACTTGAGAAGTGTATTAACCAAAGAAGGCATAAGTAATACACCAACACACACTAACATGCCCTTAATGGATGTATCTCCATAAACTCCCTCTGTTCTTTATTACTACTACTAGTTTATGTACTTCTTAACTAATATGGGATAATCATGAAATATATTTTCTAACATTCAGCCAAAATATAGTGTTTCGACTTTTTAAAATACTGAAAAACTAGTAATTAAAAATATTTGAGCTATCAAATCTAGGAAGTTTGAAAATATTTTGTATTCCGTCTGAAAGTTGTGTTACTTGGTGTAAGATTCACACAAAAATGATGAAAATATCAAACCTTCAAAAAAATTGTAGTAATTCAAACGTTATGTGCGTTTCATAATTTTGCAAAATCTATTCTATTTGCAATTAAAACTATAGTAGTTGGTGGTCCCCGATCATCTGATTTGCTCTTAAACAGCTCAATCCTAAATTTGAAATTCCCTGCAACAGAAAACGATAGTTGGTGGTTTGTGCGGAAAAAAATTACAGTTTTAAAAAGTGTTTTAAGCAAGAAGGCAGCAATAAGCGGTAGTTTGTGCAATTTCCTCGTGTAAACAACATGTAGCGTCGAAGTAATAGTACTAGCAGTACAGAAATCTTGTGTAATTTCTAGTTCTACATATTACTAGTGTCCACTGTTTGAGAGTTGATGGTGAATGGGTCTGATTTTCAATCGAATGAGAATTAGCAAATTGATTTTTATGACAAAAGCATACAAAGGGAGTAAAACAACATACCCGCATTCGCCGCTGCTACCAGCATGCGATGCCTCCACGAGTGCATTGACGGCTGCTGCAAATCCTCGGAAGGCATCTAGGTTTTGCAGATCGTCGATTGCCGCTGTCCGGCTAAGCTTAACCAGCATAGCTGCCGCCAAGATATCTCGGATTTGGACCACAGGCAGAAGCTGATTGGGGTCGAAGGATTGCCTGATTCGGAATTTGAAGTACCAAGCCCTCGGCTCCGATGATGGAAGTTTGGAACTCGGCCCGGCCAGAACCTCCCAAATCTGTGTGTGGCAGTGGATGCCCATCGGCATCCCCAATGCTGCCGACGCCGTGATGTGGTCGGTCGCACTTTGGTCCCCACTAAAGGCTGGGGCTGCAGCACGTCGCCGCCGCCCCCGACGTCCCCACGACGGCAACGCCATGGACCGAGGCGCTGAGTTTGTTGGCGAACCCGAAGCCCTGGATGGCAAGTGCTTCTTCACAATGGAAGCATCCTCACCCGGCGAGGTTCGCCCCCGGCGCATGCCTATGCTCCGACCAGCCCACTTTGCCGCTGCTGCCTGGGCTGCCGCCGATACCTGGGCCACCGCCGCTTCATGGGACCCCCTCCCTCCTCTCCCTCTCCTAGATCAAAGGGCGCCAGGAGTCTAGCCACAGCAAGACACAGAGCCGCCTGCTTCATCGCACACCAATGGCACACAGACATTTGCGAGCTTTTAGCGCACACCCCTCCGAGGCTGAGTCGTGGAGCCTGGGTGCACGGGGCTATGGCTGGAGGAGTCGCCATGGGACGAGGGGTGTCGAGTGCTCGGGCAAATACGGGAAAGGCGAAGTTTTGGATAACCTTATATGATCACATCAATGCTTCTCAAGGAGCCAAATACTGTATGAGAAACCGGAAAAGTTTGAACGTTTGAAAACTTTGCCGGCATAATGCATCCTTCCAATGCACGCCTACTAAGGTAGAAAGCCAACTCAATTGCTACTTTGTTGGCAAAATGTACCATGGCTCAATCTTGGGTCACACACATCTATCAATTGGTATATTTTGGTCATATTCAAAATTTTACTTGAAACTTGTTGGTCATGCCATTCTACTACTCGCCTAACACTTTTTCTACGCGGGAAGGAGGGGGGTATGATGCTACCCTGAATTTTTATGCCCATTTGTATCTTGGACAAATCCTAGGTTTGACCAAAATTTAAAACATGAAGATGAAAAATTAAGCCTGGATCCACTACAAGAAAATTTGCCAAACTTTTCTTGTAGTGATCCTTCTTAATTAGTAACTTCAAAATGAAGCTTTTGGAAGGTTTTTGAAATTTCCATGTCTGAAACCCAAAACACCTCTTCATGATTGACTTCATAAGACAAATCGAGTTTAGGGTTAGGGGTAGATACATGATTTTTCTAGTTTGAATATGTCTAGACCTGGCTTATCAACTTGAATGCTTAGTATATGACATAAGAAGATGTACTATGTGCATTGGTTTTTTATTTATTTGATTTGTTTTGAATTTTCATGCCAAATCAAATTTTGGTCAAATCATAGGTTTAACCAAGATTTAAACAAGTTTAAAACATTAAAATGAAAAATTAAGCATGGATCCTTCTCAATCACTCCAAAATGAAGCTTTTGGGAGGCTTTTGAAATGTCTATGTTTGAAACCCAAAACCACTTCTCTTCATGCTTGACTTCATCAGACAAATGAGTTTAGGGTTAGGGGTAGATACATGATTTTTCTGGTTTGAATAGGTCTAGACCTTGTTATCAAGTTGAATGGCTTACTATGTGACATAAGAAGACTATGTGCTTTGGTTTTTCATTTTTGATTTTTTCGATTGTTTTTATGCCCATTTGAATCTTGGCCAAATCCTAGGTTTGAACAAGAATTTAAACAAGTTTAAAACATGAAAATGAAAAGGTAAGCATGGATCCTTCTTAGTCAGTCCGAAATGAAGCTTTTGGGCGGTTTTCGAAATTTCCATGTTTGAAAACCCAAACCACTTCTCTTCATGCTTGACTTCATAAGACAAATTTAGGGTTAGGGGTATAGATACATGATTTTTCTTGTTTGATATGTCTAGATATTGTTTATCAACACTTGAATGCTTACAATATATGTGACGCAAGAAGACTATGTGTTATGGTTTTTCATTTTTGGGGGTTTTTTCGAATTTTTTATGCGCACTTGAGTCTTGGTCAAATCCAAGCTAGCTAGGTTTGACCAAGCTTTAAACAAGTTTAAAACATGAAAATGAAAAAGTAAGCATGTATCCTTCTTAGTCACTCCAAAATTAAGCTTTTCGGAGGTTTTTGAAATTTCCATTTTGTAAACCCAAAACCACGTATCTTCATGTTTGACTTCAAAAGACAGAGTTTAGGGTTAGGGGGTAGATACATGATTCTTCTTTTAATATGTTTAGATCTTGTTTTATCAAGTTGAATGTTGACTGTATGACATAAGAAGACTATGTTTTTGAATTTTTTATGAATCTTGGTCAAATCCAAGGGTTGACCAAGATTTAAACAAGTTTAAAACATGAAAATTAAAACGTTTCAAGTTCACCTTTGGTTCGATCTTTCAGTAACCAGGCGCATATATATATGGATGCAAATTGAGATAATTAATTCGTGAAACATTGGAAATGTCCATCGTGTGTCGTGTTTCCCCCTAACATGAAAATTGGATTGGTGGCAGACAAGTAAAAGCACATTTATGTGCGACAACCCAAAATGCACATATTTTGCTGAGTTTTCATGCATGCATTAAAAGTTCTGAATATATACATAAAATGCATGTGGGTCATGATTGAAAAGTTTGACATGTATATGGTTCTTGTGTAGTAGTAGTACTATAGTAGATTAGTAGGTACGCAAACTCCCATCCATCTTCTTTGTCAAGAGAAGACGCGCACCAGGATGCGTAGTGGAAGTCGTCTCTGGATCCTTCTGTTGTCCCTCTCACGGAAAAGAAAAAGAAAAAAACATCTCTCTCATTCTCGGCCTCGCTCGACTCGCTCGCTCGCAGCCTCGCACCTCCTGCGCACTGACAAACGCTGCACAACAGTCAACATCACCAGAAAAAAGATATACACCATAAATAATAAGAGGGGCCCCGTGACTGCTATCCCTTCTTCTCCTTCCGTGTGATCCCTCTTCCTCCGAGTTTCACTGGACGGGCAAACACACATGTGCTGCATAGTAAAAATAAAAAAGTAAAAAATCGACCTATGAATCTATGATTAAATAGGTAAAATCCTGGGTTTTATCAAGGTTTAAACAAGTTCAAAACATGAAAATGAATAGGTAAGCATGGATCCTTCTTAGTCACTCTAAAATGAAGCTTTCGCGAGGTTTTTGAAATTTCCATGTTTGAAACCCAAAACCACTTCTCTTCATGCTTGACTTCGTAAGACAGAGTTTAGGGTTAGGGGTAGATACATGCTTTTTCTGGTTTGAAAATGTCTAGACCTTGTTTATCAACTTGAATGCTTACTATATGACATAAGAAGGCTATGTTATTTGGTTTTTCATTTTTTTTCTGTTTTTTCTGATTTTTTATGCCCATTTAAATCTTGGTCAAATCCTAGGTTTGACCAAGAGTTAAACAAGTTTAAAACATGAAAATGAAAAGGTAAGCCTGGATCCTTCTTAGTCACTGTAAAATGAAGCTTTTGGGAGGTTTGTGAAATTTCCATGTTTGAAACCCAAAAGCACTTCTCTTCATGCTTGACTTCATAAGACAGAGTTTAGGGTTAGGGGGTGTAGATACATGATTTGTCTGGTTTGAATATGTCCAAATCTTATTTATCAACTTCTGAATGCATGCTACTCTCTCAAAGAAAACCTTTTGAATGCTTACTATATGACATAAGAAGACTATATGCTTTTAAAATTCAAACATATGGTAAGCATTCTTATGTCATATAGTAAGCATTCAAGTTGATAAACAAGCAAGGTTTGGACATATTCAAACCAGACAAATCATGTATCTACCCCTAACCCCTAATTAAATTGTCTTATGAAGTCTAGATTGTAAGTCGTTTTTACTACCTTTTTATTATTACTATGCAGCACATGTGTGTTTGCCCGTCGAGTGAAACTCGGAGGAAGAGGGATCACTCGGAAGGAGAGAAGAAGGGAGAGAATTATGGTGTCTCCCCTTTTTCGGGTGATGATGTTGACTTTTGTGCAGGGTTTGTCAGTGAGCAGGAGGTGCGAGCGAGTCGAGCGAGGCCGAGAATGAGAGAGATTTTTTTTTGTGAGAGGGACGACCGAAGGAACCAGAAGGACCCACAGACTTCCAATACGCATCCTGATGCGTCTTCTCTTGACAAAGAAAATGGCTGGGAGTTTGCGTACCTATTGCACGTGACTTGTGCTCACTGAAGTGTGGGACCTCAAGCGTGGGCACCACACGTAAGTGACAGACCTGTTGGTGTAAAAACTCGGTTGATTATAATAGTGCATTAGAACAAAGTTTTCTATGGATTCAAGGGTAGGAAATCCAAGTTAACTCATTTACGTGTTAAACTTGTCTATATCTTGGTCAAACCTAGGATTTGACCAAGATTCAAATGGGCAGAAAAATAAAAACAGAAAAATGAAAAACCAAATCACATAGTCTTCTTATGTCATATAGTAAGCATTAAAGTTGATAAACAAGGTCTAGACATATTAAACCAGACAAATCATGTATCTATACCCCTAACCCCTAAACTCTGTCTTATGAAGTCAAGCATGTGAAGAGAAGTGGTTTTGGGTTTCAAACATGGAAATTTCAAAAACCTCCCAAAAGCTTCATTTTAGAGTGACTAAGAAGGATCCATGCTTCCCTTTTCATTTTCATGTTTTAAACTTGTTTAAATTATCTTGGTCAAACCTAGGATTTGACAAGATTCAAATGGGCATCAAAATTGAAAAAAAAATTGAAAAAAGAAAAACCAAAGCAAATAGTTTTCTTATGTCATATAGTAAGCATTAAAGTTGTTGATAAATAAGGTCCATACATATTCAAACCACACAAATCATGTATCTATACCCCGTAATTAACCCCTGAATTAATTAACTCTGTCTTATGAAGTCAAGCATGTGAAGAGAAGTGGTTTTGGGTTTCAAACATTGAAATTTTAAAAACCTCCCAAAAGCTTCATTTTAGAGTGACTAAGAAGGATACAGACTTCCCTTTTCATTTTTATGTTTTAAACTTGTTTAAATCTTGGTCAAACCAAGGATTTGACCAAGATTCAAATGGCCCTAAAAATTCAGAAAAAAAATCAAAAGAATGAAATACCAAAGCACATAGCATTCTTATGTCATATGTGTATTAAGCATTCAAGTTGATAAACAAAGGTCTAGAGACATATATATTCAAACCAGAAAAATCATGTATATATCTACCCCTAAAACTCTAATTAAACTATGTTTTATGAAGTAAATCATGAAGAGAAGTGGTTTTGGGTTTCAAACATGGAAATTTCAAGAACCTCCCAAAAGCTTCATTTTAGAGTGACTAAGAAGGATCCAGAAGGACCCACAGACTTCCAATACGCATCCTTATGCGTCTTCTCTTGACAAAGAAGATGGCTGGGAGTTTGCGTACCTATTGCACGTGACTTGTGCTCACTGAAGTGTGGGACCTCACGCGTGGGCACCACACGTAAGTGACAGACATGTTGGTGTAAATACTCGATTGATTATTATACTGCATTAGAACAAAGTTTCCTATGGATTCAAGGGTAGGAAATCCAAGTTAACTCATTTACGTGACATTATTATTTCCATGAAGCAAAGTTAACACATCTATCGATTGGTACATTTTTGAGTGACTAAGAAGGATCCAGGCTTACTTATTCGTTTTCACGTGTTAAACTTGTCTAAATCTTGGTCAAACCTAGGATTTGACCAAGATTCAAATGGGCAGAAAAATAAAATAAAAAACAGAAAAATGAAAAACCAAATCACATAGTCATCTTATGTCATATAGTAAGCATTAAAGTTGATAAACAAGGACTAGAAATATCAAACCATACAAATCATGTATCTACCCCTAACCCCTAAACTATGTCTTATAAATTAAGTCAAGCATGAAGAGATGTGGTTTTGGGTTTCAAACATGGAAATTTCAAAAACCTCCCAAAAACTACATTTTAGAGTGACTAAGAAGGATGCATGCTTCCCTTTTCATATTCATGTTTTAAGCTTGTTTAAATTATCTCAGTCAAACCTAGGATTTGACAAAGATTCAAATGGGCATCGAAAAAATCAGGAAAAAGAAAAACCAAAGCAAATAGTTTTCTTATGTCATATAGTAAGCCAATTAATTAAGTTGATAAACAAGGTCTAGACATATTCAAACTAGACAAATCATGTATCTATACCCCCTAACCCCTGAACTCTGTCTTATGAAGTCAAGCATATGAAGAGAAGTGGTTTTGGGTCGTTTCAAACATGGAAATTTGAAAAACCTCCCAAAAACTTCATTTTAGAGTGACAAAGAAGGATACATGCTTCCCTTTTCATATTCAGGTTTTAAGCTTGTTTAAATTATCTCAGTCAAACCTAGGATTTGACAAGATTCAAATGGGCATCAAAATTGAAAAAAATCAGGAAAAAGAAAAACCAAAGCAAATAGTTTTCTTATGTCATATAGTAAGCCAATTAAGTTGATAAACAAGGTCTAGACATATTCAAACTAGACAAATCATGCATGCATCTATACCCCCTAACCCCTAAACTCCGTCTTATGAAGTCAAGCATATGAAGAGAAGTGGTTTTGCTCCCAAAAGCTTCATTTTAGAGTGACTAATAAGAAGGATCCATGCTTACCTTTGCATTTTCATATTTTAATCTTGTTAAATCATTATCAAGCCTAGGATTTGACCAAGATACAGATGGGTGGGCACAAAATTCAAAAAAATCAGAATAATGAAAAACAAAAGCATGTAGTCTTTTTATGTCATATCGTATGCATGCATTCAAGTTAAACGAGGTCTAGGTATATCCAAACCAGACAAATCATGTATCTACCCCATGTTGATCTTATGAAGTCTAGCATGAAGAGAAGTCGTTTTGGGTTTCAAACATGGAAATTTCAAGAACATCCCAAAAGCTTCATTTTAGAGTGACTAAGAAGGATACATGCTTCCCTTTTCATTTTCATGTTTTAAACTTGTTTAAATCTTGGTCAAACCTAGGATTTGACCAAGATTCAAATATATGAGCATAAAATTCAAAAAAAAACCAAAAATGAAAACCAAGGCACGTAGTCGTCTTATGTCATATAGTAAGCAATCAATTAAGTTGATAAACAAGGTCTAGACATATTCAAACCAGGAAATCATGTATCTACACCCCCTAACGTACCCTAGCTAAACTCTGTCTTATATTATGAAGTCAAGCATGCATGAAGAGAAGTGGTTTTTGGTTTCAAACGTTTAAGCCAAAAGGTAAGCATGGATCCTCCTTATATAGTCACTGTAAAATGAAGCTTTTGGGAGGTTTGTGAAATTTCCATGTTTGAAACCCAAAACCACTTAAGACAGAGTTTATGGTTAGGTGTGTAGATACATGATTTTTCTTGTTTGAATATGTCTAGACCTTGTTTATCAACTTGAATTTTTTACTATATGATATAAGAAGGCTATATATATGTGCTTTGGTTTTTCAATTTTTGATTTCTTTCGATTTTTTATGCCTATTTAAATCTTGGTCAAATCCTAGGTTTAAACAAGTTTAAAACATGAAAATGAAACGGTAAGCATGAATCCTTCCTTACTCACTCTAAAATGAAGGTACTTGAAAATTTTATGTTTGAAACCCAAAACCCCAGTTCTCTTCATATGTTTGACTTCATAAGACAGAGTTTAGCTAGGGTTAGGGGTAGATATATATGATATATACATGATATTTCTGCTTTGAATATGTCTAGAGATCGACCTTGTTTATCAACTTGAATGCTTACTATATGACATAAGATCAAGGCTATATATATATGTGCTTTGGTTTTTCATTTTTTTTGAATTTTTCTGAATTTTTACTCCCATTTGAATCTTGGTCAAATCCTAGGTTTGACCAAGGTTAAAACAAGTTTAAAACATGGCAATGAAAAGGTAAGCATATGGATCATTCTTAGTCTCTCTAAAATGAAGCTTTTGGGAGGTTTTTGAAGTTTCCATGTTTGAAACCCAAAATCACTTCTCTTCATATGCTTGGCTTCATAAGACAAAGATTAGGGTTTAGGGGTAGATATATACATGTTTTGGGAGGTTTTTGAAATTTCCATGTTTGAAACCCAAATCCACTTCTCTTCATCCTTGACGTCTTCATAAGACAAAAGTATAGGGTTATATATATATGCATATGGGTAGATACATGATTTGTCTGGTTTGAATATGTACAAATCTTATTTATCAACTTTTGAATGCATGCTACTCTCTCAAAGAAAAACTTTTGAATGCTTACTATATGACATAAGAAGACTATATGCTTTTAAAATTCAAACATATGGTAAGCATTCTTATGTCATATAGTAAGCATTCAAGTTGATAAACAAGCAAGGTTTGGACATATCCAAACCAGACAAATCATGTATCTGCCCCCTGTCGATCTTATGAAGTCTAGCATGAAGAGAGAAGTCGTTTTTGGTTTCAAAAATGGAAATTTCAAGAACATCCAAAAAGCTTCATTTTAGAGTGACTAAGAAGGATACATGCTTCCCTTTTTATTTTTATGTTTAAACTTGTTTAAATCTTGGTCAAACCTAGGATTTGTCCAAGATTCAAATATATGGGCGTAAAATTCAAAAAAAACAGAAAAATTTAAAACCAAGGCACATAGTCTTCTTATGTCATATAGTAAACAATCAATTAATTAAGTTGATAAACCAGGTCTAGACATATTCAAACCAGGAAAATCATGTATCTACCCCCTAACGCCCTAGCTAAACTCTGTCTTATGAAGTCAAGCATGCATGAAGAGAAGTGGTTTTGGTTTCAAACATGGAAATTTCGAAAAAACCTCCCAAGAGCTACATTTTGGAGTGACTAAGAAGGATATATAGATGCTTAATTTTTCATATTCATGATTTAAACTTGTTTAAACCATGTTCAAACCTAGGATTTGACCAAGATTCAAATGGGCATACAATTTTAAAAAAATCAAAAAAATAAAAAACAATGCACATAGTATTATTATGTCATATAGTAAGCATTCAATTAAGTTGATAAAGTAGGTCTAGACATATTCAAACCAGGAAAATCATGCATCTATCCCCTAACCCTAGCTAAACTCTGTCTTATGAAGTCAAGCATGCATGAAGAGAAGTGGTTTTTGGTTTCAAACGTTTAAGCCAAAAGCCCCTTTTCAAATATTTCAAACTTATTCAAATTTGGTTCAAATATGAAAGACATACAAGTTATAGCACACATAGTGCATACATTTTCACACATACTGCACTAGATGCTAACCCTATAGTTTGAGGCCATTTGGGTGACCTAGGTCGAAAAAATTCTTGGATTAGAATCGTGTTGTTCGAACCCCGTAGTTGGATTTTTTGAACCTTGATCTGTAGTACTGGGTAAAACCCTAGTTTAACCTATTTAATTATATATTCGTAGGTCGATTTTTCTACCTTTTTATTATTACTAGGCAGCACATGTGTGTTTGCCCGTCGAGTGAAACTCGGAGGAAGAGGGATCACTCGGAAGGAGAGAAGGAGGGAGAGAATTATGGTGTCTCCCCTTTTTCGGGTGATGATGTTGACTTTTGTGCAGGGTTTGTCAGTGAGCAGGAGGTGCGAGCGAGCGAGTCGAGCGAGGCCGAGAATGAGAGAGATTTGTTTTTTTTTTTTGAGAGGGACGACCGAAGGATCCAGAAGGACCCACAGACTTCCAATACGCATCCTGATGCGTCTTCTCTTGACAAAGAAAATGGCTGGGAGTTTGCGTACCTATTGCACGTGACTTGTGCTCACTGAAGTGTGGGACCTCACGCATGGGCACCACACGTAAGTGACAGACCTGTTGGTGTAAAAACTCGGTTGATTATTATAGTGCATTAGAACAAAGTTTCCTATGGATTCAAGGGTAGGAAATCCAAGTTAACTCATTTACGTGTTAAACTTGTCTATATCTTGGTCAAACCTAGGATTTGACCAAGATTCAAATGGGCAGAAAAATAAAAACAGAAAAATGAAAAACCAAATCACATAGTCTTCTTATGTCATATAGTAAGCATTAAAGTTGATAAACAAGGTCTAGACATATTAAACCAGACAAATCATGTATCTATACCCCTAACCCCTAAACTCTGTCTTATGAAGTCAAGCATGTGAAGAGAAGTGGTTTTGGATTTCAAACATGGAAATTTCAAAAACCTCCCAAAAGCTTCATTTTAGAGTGACTAAGAAGGATCCATGCTTCCCTTTTCATATTCATGTTTTAAACTTGTTTAAATTATCTTGGTCAAACCTAGGATTTGACAAGATTCAAATGGGCATCAAAATTGAAAAAAAAATTGAAAAAAGAAAAACCAAGCAAATAGTTTTCTTATGTCATATAGTAAGCATTAAAGTTGTTGATAAATAAGGTCCATACATATTCAAACCACACAAATCATGTATCTATACCCCCTAATTAACCCCTAAATTAATTAACTCTGTCTTATGAAGTCAAGCATGTGAAGAGAAGTGGTTTTGGGTTTTAAACATGGAAATTTCAAAAAACTCCCAAAAACTACATTTTAGAGTGACTAAGAAGGATACATGCTCCTCTTTTCATATTCATGTTTTAAGCTTGTTTAAATTATCTTGGTCAAACCTAGGATTTGACAAGATTCAAATGGGCATCAAAATTGAAAAAAAGTCAGAAAAAAGAAAAACCAAAGCAAATAGTTTTCTTATGTCATATAGTAAGCCAATTAAGTTGATAAACAAGGTCTAGACATATTCAAACTAGACAAATCATGTATCTATACCCCCTAACCCCTAAACTCCGTCTTATGAAGTCAAGCATATGAAGAGAAGTGGTTTTGCTCCCAAAAGCTTCATTTTAGAGTGACTAAGAAGGATCCATGCTTACCTTTGCATTTTCATATTTTAATCTTGTTTAAATCATTATCAGACCTAGGATTTGACCAAGATACAAATGGGTGGGCACAAAATTCAAAAAAAACAGAATAATGAAAAACAAAAGCACGTAGTCTTCTTATGTCATATCGTATGCATTCAAGTTAAACAAGGTCTAGGTATATCCAAACCAGAAAAATCATGTATCTACCCCCTGTTGATCTTATGAAGTCTAGCATATGAAGAGAAGTCGTTTTGGGTTTCAAACATGGAAATTTCAAGAACATCCCAAAAGCTTCATTTTAGAGTGACTAAGAAGGATACATGCTTCACTTTTCATTTTCATGTTTTAAACTTGTTTCAATCTTAGTCAAACCTAAGATTTGACCAAGATTCAAATATATGAGCATAAAATTCAAAAAAAACAAAAAATGAAAACCAAGGCACGTAGTCTTCTTATGTCATATAGTAAGCAATCAATTAAGTTGATAAACAAGGTCTATACATATTCAAACCAGGAAAATCATGTATCTACCCCCTAACCCTAGCTAAACTCTGTCTTATGAAGTCAAGCATGCATGAAGAGAAGTGGTTTTTGGTTTCAAACGTTTAAGCCAAAAGGTAAGCATGGATCCTCCTCAGTCACTGTAAAATGAAGCTTTTGGGAGGTTTGTGAAATTTCCATGTTTGAAACTCAAAACCACTTAAGACAGAGTTTATGGTTAGGTGTGTAGATACATGATTTTTCTTGTTTGAATATGTCTAGACCTTGTTTATCAACTTGAATTTTTTACTATATGATATAAGAAGGCTATATATATGTGCTTTGGTTTTTCAATTTTTGATTTCTTTCGATTTTTTATGCCTATTTAAATCTTGGTCAAATCCTAGGTTTAAACAAGTTTAAAACATGAAAATGAAACGGTAAGCATGAATCCTTCCTTACTCACTCTAAAATGAAGGTACTTGAAAATTTTATGTTTGAAACCCAAAACCCCAGTTCTCTTCATATGTTTGACTTCATAAGACAGAGTTTAGCTAGGGTTAGGGGTAGATATATATGATATATACATGATATTTCTGCTTTGAATATGTCTAGAGATCGACCTTGTTTATCAACTTGAATGCTTACTATATGACATAAGATCAAGGCTATATATATATGTGCTTTGGTTTTTCATTTTTTTTGAATTTTTCTGAATTTTTACTCCCATTTGAATCTTGGTCAAATCCTAGGTTTGACCAAGGTTAAAACAAGTTTAAAACATGGCAATGAAAAGGTAAGCATATGGATCATTCTTAGTCTCTCTAAAATGAAGCTTTTGGGAGGTTTTTGAAGTTTCCATGTTTGAAACCCAAAATCACTTCTCTTCATATGCTTGGCTTCATAAGACAAAGATTAGGGTTTAGGGGTAGATATATATACATGTTTTGGGAGGTTTTTGAAATTTCCATGTTTGAAACCCAAATCCACTTCTCTTCATCCTTGACGTCTTCATAAGACAAAAGTATAGGGTTATATATATATGCATATGGGTAGATACATGATTTGTCTGGTTTGAATATGTACAAATCTTATTTATCAACTTTTGAATGCATGCTACTCTCTCAAAGAAAAACTTTTGAATGCTTACTATATGACATAAGAAGACTATATGCTTTTAAAATTCAAACATATGGTAAGCATTCTTATGTCATATAGTAAGCATTCAAGTTGATAAACAAGCAAGGTTTGGACATATCCAAACCAGACAAATCATGTATCTGCCCCCTGTCGATCTTATGAAGTCTAGCATGAAGAGAGAAGTCGTTTTTGGTTTCAAAAATGGAAATTTCAAGAACATCCAAAAAGCTTCATTTTAGAGTGACTAAGAAGGATACATGCTTCCCTTTTTATTTTTATGTTTAAACTTGTTTAAATCTTGGTCAAACCTAGGATTTGTCCAAGATTCAAATATATGGGCGTAAAATTCAAAAAAAACAGAAAAATTTAAAACCAAGGCACATAGTCTTCTTATGTCATATAGTAAACAATCAATTAATTAAGTTGATAAACCAGGTCTAGACATATTCAAACCAGGAAAATCATGTATCTACCCCCTAACGCCCTAGCTAAACTCTGTCTTATGAAGTCAAGCATGCATGAAGAGAAGTGGTTTTGGTTTCAAACATGGAAATTTCGAAAAAACCTCCCAAGAGCTACATTTTGGAGTGACTAAGAAGGATATATAGATGCTTAATTTTTCATATTCATGATTTAAACTTGTTTAAACCATGTTCAAACCTAGGATTTGACCAAGATTCAAATGGGCATACAATTTTAAAAAAATCAAAAAAATAAAAAACAATGCACATAGTATTATTATGTCATATAGTAAGCATTCAATTAAGTTGATAAAGTAGGTCTAGACATATTCAAACCAGGAAAATCATGCATCTATCCCCTAACCCTAGCTAAACTCTGTCTTATGAAGTCAAGCATGCATGAAGAGAAGTGGTTTTTGGTTTCAAACGTTTAAGCCAAAAGCCCCTTTTCAAATATTTCAAACTTATTCAAATTTGGTTCAAATATGAAAGACATACAAGTTATAGCACACATAGTGCATACATTTTCACACATACTGCACTAGATGCTAACCCTATAGTTTGAGGCCATTTGGGTGACCTAGGTCGAAAAAATTCTTGGATTAGAATCGTGTTGTTCGAACCCCGTAGTTGGATTTTTTGAACCTTGATCTGTAGTACTGGGTAAAACCCTAGTTTAACCTATTTAATTATATATTCGTAGGTCGATTTTTCTACCTTTTTATTATTACTAGGCAGCACATGTGTGTTTGCCCGTCGAGTGAAACTCGGAGGAAGAGGGATCACTCGGAAGGAGAGAAGAAGGGAGAGAATTATGGTGTCTCCCCTTTTTCGGGTGATGATGTTGACTTTTGTGCAGGGTTTGTCAGTGAGCAGGAGGTGCGAGCGAGCGAGCGAGCGAGAGTCGAGCGAGGCCGAGAATGAGAGAGATTTGTTTTTTTTTGTGAGAGGGACGACCGAAGGATCCAGAAGGACCCACAGACTTCCAATACGCATCCTGATGCGTCTTCTCTTGACAAAGAAAATGGCTGGGAGTTTGCGTACCTATTGCACGTGACTTGTGCTCACTGAAGTGTGGGACCTCACGCATGGGCACCACACGTAAGTGACAGACCTGTTGGTGTAAAAACTCGGTTGATTATTATAGTGCATTAGAACAAAGTTTCCTATGGATTCAAGGGTAGGAAATCCAAGTTAACTCATTTACGTGTTAAACTTGTCTATATCTTGGTCAAACCTAGGATTTGACCAAGATTCAAATGGGCAGAAAAATAAAAACAGAAAAATGAAAAACCAAATCACATAGTCTTCTTATGTCATATAGTAAGCATTAAAGTTGATAAACAAGGTCTAGACATATTAAACCAGACAAATCATGTATCTATACCCCTAACCCCTAAACTCTGTCTTATGAAGTCAAGCATGTGAAGAGAAGTGGTTTTGGATTTCAAACATGGAAATTTCAAAAACCTCCCAAAAGCTTCATTTTAGAGTGACTAAGAAGGATCCATGCTTCCCTTTTCATATTCATGTTTTAAACTTGTTTAAATTATCTTGGTCAAACCTAGGATTTGACAAGATTCAAATGGGCATCAAAATTGAAAAAAAAATTGAAAAAAGAAAAACCAAGCAAATAGTTTTCTTATGTCATATAGTAAGCATTAAAGTTGTTGATAAATAAGGTCCATACATATTCAAACCACACAAATCATGTATCTATACCCCCTAATTAACCCCTAAATTAATTAACTCTGTCTTATGAAGTCAAGCATGTGAAGAGAAGTGGTTTTGGGTTTTAAACATGGAAATTTCAAAAAACTCCCAAAAACTACATTTTAGAGTGACTAAGAAGGATACATGCTCCTCTTTTCATATTCATGTTTTAAGCTTGTTTAAATTATCTTGGTCAAACCTAGGATTTGACAAGATTCAAATGGGCATCAAAATTGAAAAAAAGTCAGAAAAAAGAAAAACCAAAGCAAATAGTTTTCTTATGTCATATAGTAAGCCAATTAAGTTGATAAACAAGGTCTAGACATATTCAAACTAGACAAATCATGTATCTATACCCCCTAACCCCTAAACTCCGTCTTATGAAGTCAAGCATATGAAGAGAAGTGGTTTTGCTCCCAAAAGCTTCATTTTAGAGTGACTAAGAAGGATCCATGCTTACCTTTGCATTTTCATATTTTAATCTTGTTTAAATCATTATCAGACCTAGGATTTGACCAAGATACAAATGGGTGGGCACAAAATTCAAAAAAAACAGAATAATGAAAAACAAAAGCACGTAGTCTTCTTATGTCATATCGTATGCATTCAAGTTAAACAAGGTCTAGGTATATCCAAACCAGAAAAATCATGTATCTACCCCCTGTTGATCTTATGAAGTCTAGCATATGAAGAGAAGTCGTTTTGGGTTTCAAACATGGAAATTTCAAGAACATCCCAAAAGCTTCATTTTAGAGTGACTAAGAAGGATACATGCTTCACTTTTCATTTTCATGTTTTAAACTTGTTTCAATCTTAGTCAAACCTAAGATTTGACCAAGATTCAAATATATGAGCATAAAATTCAAAAAAAACAAAAAATGAAAACCAAGGCACGTAGTCTTCTTATGTCATATAGTAAGCAATCAATTAAGTTGATAAACAAGGTCTATACATATTCAAACCAGGAAAATCATGTATCTACCCCCTAACCCTAGCTAAACTCTGTGTTATGAAGTCAAGCATGCATGAAGAGAAGTGGTTTTTGGTTTCAAACGTTTAAGCCAAAAGGTAAGCATGGATCCTCCTCAGTCACTGTAAAATGAAGCTTTTGGGAGGTTTGTGAAATTTCCATGTTTGAAACTCAAAACCACTTAAGACAGAGTTTATGGTTAGGTGTGTAGATACATGATTTTTCTTGTTTGAATATGTCTAGACCTTGTTTATCAACTTGAATTTTTTACTATATGATATAAGAAGGCTATATATATGTGCTTTGGTTTTTCAATTTTTGATTTCTTTCGATTTTTTATGCCTATTTAAATCTTGGTCAAATCCTAGGTTTAAACAAGTTTAAAACATGAAAATGAAACGGTAAGCATGAATCCTTCCTTACTCACTCTAAAATGAAGGTACTTGAAAATTTTATGTTTGAAACCCAAAACCCCAGTTCTCTTCATATGTTTGACTTCATAAGACAGAGTTTAGCTAGGGTTAGGGGTAGATATATATGATATATACATGATATTTCTGCTTTGAATATGTCTAGAGATCGACCTTGTTTATCAACTTGAATGCTTACTATATGACATAAGATCAAGGCTATATATATATGTGCTTTGGTTTTTCATTTTTTTTGAATTTTTCTGAATTTTTACTCCCATTTGAATCTTGGTCAAATCCTAGGTTTGACCAAGGTTAAAACAAGTTTAAAACATGGCAATGAAAAGGTAAGCATATGGATCATTCTTAGTCTCTCTAAAATGAAGCTTTTGGGAGGTTTTTGAAGTTTCCATGTTTGAAACCCAAAATCACTTCTCTTCATATGCTTGGCTTCATAAGACAAAGATTAGGGTTTAGGGGTAGATATATATACATGTTTTGGGAGGTTTTTGAAATTTCCATGTTTGAAACCCAAATCCACTTCTCTTCATCCTTGACGTCTTCATAAGACAAAAGTATAGGGTTATATATATATGCATATGGGTAGATACATGATTTGTCTGGTTTGAATATGTACAAATCTTATTTATCAACTTTTGAATGCATGCTACTCTCTCAAAGAAAAACTTTTGAATGCTTACTATATGACATAAGAAGACTATATGCTTTTAAAATTCAAACATATGGTAAGCATTCTTATGTCATATAGTAAGCATTCAAGTTGATAAACAAGCAAGGTTTGGACATATCCAAACCAGACAAATCATGTATCTGCCCCCTGTCGATCTTATGAAGTCTAGCATGAAGAGAGAAGTCGTTTTTGGTTTCAAAAATGGAAATTTCAAGAACATCCAAAAAGCTTCATTTTAGAGTGACTAAGAAGGATACATGCTTCCCTTTTTATTTTTATGTTTAAACTTGTTTAAATCTTGGTCAAACCTAGGATTTGTCCAAGATTCAAATATATGGGCGTAAAATTCAAAAAAAACAGAAAAATTTAAAACCAAGGCACATAGTCTTCTTATGTCATATAGTAAACAATCAATTAATTAAGTTGATAAACCAGGTCTAGACATATTCAAACCAGGAAAATCATGTATCTACCCCCTAACGCCCTAGCTAAACTCTGTCTTATGAAGTCAAGCATGCATGAAGAGAAGTGGTTTTGGTTTCAAACATGGAAATTTCGAAAAAACCTCCCAAGAGCTACATTTTGGAGTGACTAAGAAGGATATATAGATGCTTAATTTTTCATATTCATGATTTAAACTTGTTTAAACCATGTTCAAACCTAGGATTTGACCAAGATTCAAATGGGCATACAATTTTAAAAAAATCAAAAAAATAAAAAACAATGCACATAGTATTATTATGTCATATAGTAAGCATTCAATTAAGTTGATAAAGTAGGTCTAGACATATTCAAACCAGGAAAATCATGCATCTATCCCCTAACCCTAGCTAAACTCTGTCTTATGAAGTCAAGCATGCATGAAGAGAAGTGGTTTTTGGTTTCAAACGTTTAAGCCAAAAGCCCCTTTTCAAATATTTCAAACTTATTCAAATTTGGTTCAAATATGAAAGACATACAAGTTATAGCACACATAGTGCATACATTTTCACACATACTGCACTAGATGCTAACCCTATAGTTTGAGGCCATTTGGGTGACCTAGGTCGAAAAAATTCTTGGATTAGAATCGTGTTGTTCGAACCCCGTAGTTGGATTTTTTGAACCTTGATCTGTAGTACTGGGTAAAACCCTAGTTTAACCTATTTAATTATATATTCGTAGGTCGATTTTTCTACCTTTTTATTATTACTAGGCAGCACATGTGTGTTTGCCCGTCGAGTGAAACTCGGAGGAAGAGGGATCACTCGGAAGGAGAGAAGAAGGGAGAGAATTATGGTGTCTCCCCTTTTTCGGGTGATGATGTTGACTTTTGTGCAGGGTTTGTCAGTGAGCAGGAGGTGCGAGCGAGCGAGCGAGTCGAGCGAGGCCGAGAATGAGAGAGATTTGTTTTTTTTTTTGAGAGGGACGACCGAAGGATCCAGAAGGACCCACAGACTTCCAATACGCATCCTGATGCGTCTTCTCTTGACAAAGAAAATGGCTGGGAGTTTGCGTACCTATTGCACGTGACTTGTGCTCACTGAAGTGTGGGACCTCACGCATGGGCACCACACGTAAGTGACAGACCTGTTGGTGTAAAAACTCGGTTGATTATTATAGTGCATTAGAACAAAGTTTCCTATGGATTCAAGGGTAGGAAATCCAAGTTAACTCATTTACGTGTTAAACTTGTCTATATCTTGGTCAAACCTAGGATTTGACCAAGATTCAAATGGGCAGAAAAATAAAAACAGAAAAATGAAAAACCAAATCACATAGTCTTCTTATGTCATATAGTAAGCATTAAAGTTGATAAACAAGGTCTAGACATATTAAACCAGACAAATCATGTATCTATACCCCTAACCCCTAAACTCTGTCTTATGAAGTCAAGCATGTGAAGAGAAGTGGTTTTGGATTTCAAACATGGAAATTTCAAAAACCTCCCAAAAGCTTCATTTTAGAGTGACTAAGAAGGATCCATGCTTCCCTTTTCATATTCATGTTTTAAACTTGTTTAAATTATCTTGGTCAAACCTAGGATTTGACAAGATTCAAATGGGCATCAAAATTGAAAAAAAAATTGAAAAAAGAAAAACCAAGCAAATAGTTTTCTTATGTCATATAGTAAGCATTAAAGTTGTTGATAAATAAGGTCCATACATATTCAAACCACACAAATCATGTATCTATACCCCCTAATTAACCCCTAAATTAATTAACTCTGTCTTATGAAGTCAAGCATGTGAAGAGAAGTGGTTTTGGGTTTTAAACATGGAAATTTCAAAAAACTCCCAAAAACTACATTTTAGAGTGACTAAGAAGGATACATGCTCCTCTTTTCATATTCATGTTTTAAGCTTGTTTAAATTATCTTGGTCAAACCTAGGATTTGACAAGATTCAAATGGGCATCAAAATTGAAAAAAAGTCAGAAAAAAGAAAAACCAAAGCAAATAGTTTTCTTATGTCATATAGTAAGCCAATTAAGTTGATAAACAAGGTCTAGACATATTCAAACTAGACAAATCATGTATCTATACCCCCTAACCCCTAAACTCCGTCTTATGAAGTCAAGCATATGAAGAGAAGTGGTTTTGCTCCCAAAAGCTTCATTTTAGAGTGACTAAGAAGGATCCATGCTTACCTTTGCATTTTCATATTTTAATCTTGTTTAAATCATTATCAGACCTAGGATTTGACCAAGATACAAATGGGTGGGCACAAAATTCAAAAAAAACAGAATAATGAAAAACAAAAGCACGTAGTCTTCTTATGTCATATCGTATGCATTCAAGTTAAACAAGGTCTAGGTATATCCAAACCAGAAAAATCATGTATCTACCCCCTGTTGATCTTATGAAGTCTAGCATATGAAGAGAAGTCGTTTTGGGTTTCAAACATGGAAATTTCAAGAACATCCCAAAAGCTTCATTTTAGAGTGACTAAGAAGGATACATGCTTCACTTTTCATTTTCATGTTTTAAACTTGTTTCAATCTTAGTCAAACCTAAGATTTGACCAAGATTCAAATATATGAGCATAAAATTCAAAAAAAACAAAAAATGAAAACCAAGGCACGTAGTCTTCTTATGTCATATAGTAAGCAATCAATTAAGTTGATAAACAAGGTCTATACATATTCAAACCAGGAAAATCATGTATCTACCCCCTAACCCTAGCTAAACTCTGTGTTATGAAGTCAAGCATGCATGAAGAGAAGTGGTTTTTGGTTTCAAACGTTTAAGCCAAAAGGTAAGCATGGATCCTCCTCAGTCACTGTAAAATGAAGCTTTTGGGAGGTTTGTGAAATTTCCATGTTTGAAACTCAAAACCACTTAAGACAGAGTTTATGGTTAGGTGTGTAGATACATGATTTTTCTTGTTTGAATATGTCTAGACCTTGTTTATCAACTTGAATTTTTTACTATATGATATAAGAAGGCTATATATATGTGCTTTGGTTTTTCAATTTTTGATTTCTTTCGATTTTTTTATGCCTATTTAAATCTTGGTCAAATCCTAGGTTTAAACAAGTTTAAAACATGAAAATGAAACGGTAAGCATGAATCCTTCCTTACTCACTCTAAAATGAAGGTACTTGAAAATTTTATGTTTGAAACCCAAAACCCCAGTTCTCTTCATATGTTTGACTTCATAAGACAGAGTTTAGCTAGGGTTAGGGGTAGATATATATGATATATACATGATATTTCTGCTTTGAATATGTCTAGAGATCGACCTTGTTTATCAACTTGAATGCTTACTATATGACATAAGATCAAGGCTATATATATATGTGCTTTGGTTTTTCATTTTTTTTGAATTTTTCTGAATTTTTACTCCCATTTGAATCTTGGTCAAATCCTAGGTTTGACCAAGGTTAAAACAAGTTTAAAACATGGCAATGAAAAGGTAAGCATATGGATCATTCTTAGTCTCTCTAAAATGAAGCTTTTGGGAGGTTTTTGAAGTTTCCATGTTTGAAACCCAAAATCACTTCTCTTCATATGCTTGGCTTCATAAGACAAAGATTAGGGTTTAGGGGTAGATATATATACATGTTTTGGGAGGTTTTTGAAATTTCCATGTTTGAAACCCAAATCCACTTCTCTTCATCCTTGACGTCTTCATAAGACAAAAGTATAGGGTTATATATATATGCATATGGGTAGATACATGATTTGTCTGGTTTGAATATGTACAAATCTTATTTATCAACTTTTGAATGCATGCTACTCTCTCAAAGAAAAACTTTTGAATGCTTACTATATGACATAAGAAGACTATATGCTTTTAAAATTCAAACATATGGTAAGCATTCTTATGTCATATAGTAAGCATTCAAGTTGATAAACAAGCAAGGTTTGGACATATCCAAACCAGACAAATCATGTATCTGCCCCCTGTCGATCTTATGAAGTCTAGCATGAAGAGAGAAGTCGTTTTTGGTTTCAAAAATGGAAATTTCAAGAACATCCAAAAAGCTTCATTTTAGAGTGACTAAGAAGGATACATGCTTCCCTTTTTATTTTTATGTTTAAACTTGTTTAAATCTTGGTCAAACCTAGGATTTGTCCAAGATTCAAATATATGGGCGTAAAATTCAAAAAAAACAGAAAAATTTAAAACCAAGGCACATAGTCTTCTTATGTCATATAGTAAACAATCAATTAATTAAGTTGATAAACCAGGTCTAGACATATTCAAACCAGGAAAATCATGTATCTACCCCCTAACGCCCTAGCTAAACTCTGTCTTATGAAGTCAAGCATGCATGAAGAGAAGTGGTTTTGGTTTCAAACATGGAAATTTCGAAAAAACCTCCCAAGAGCTACATTTTGGAGTGACTAAGAAGGATATATAGATGCTTAATTTTTCATATTCATGATTTAAACTTGTTTAAACCATGTTCAAACCTAGGATTTGACCAAGATTCAAATGGGCATACAATTTTAAAAAAATCAAAAAAATAAAAAACAATGCACATAGTATTATTATGTCATATAGTAAGCATTCAATTAAGTTGATAAAGTAGGTCTAGACATATTCAAACCAGGAAAATCATGCATCTATCCCCTAACCCTAGCTAAACTCTGTCTTATGAAGTCAAGCATGCATGAAGAGAAGTGGTTTTTGGTTTCAAACGTTTAAGCCAAAAGCCCCTTTTCAAATATTTCAAACTTATTCAAATTTGGTTCAAATATGAAAGACATACAAGTTATAGCACACATAGTGCATACATTTTCACACATACTGCACTAGATGCTAACCCTATAGTTTGAGGCCATTTGGGTGACCTAGGTCGAAAAAATTCTTGGATTAGAATCGTGTTGTTCGAACCCCGTAGTTGGATTTTTTGAACCTTGATCTGTAGTACTGGGTAAAACCCTAGTTTAACCTATTTAATTATATATTCGTAGGTCGATTTTTCTACCTTTTTATTATTACTAGGCAGCACATGTGTGTTTGCCCGTCGAGTGAAACTCGGAGGAAGAGGGATCACTCGGAAGGAGAGAAGAAGGGAGAGAATTATGGTGTCTCCCCTTTTTCGGGTGATGATGTTGACTTTTGTGCAGGGTTTGTCAGTGAGCAGGAGGTGCGAGCGAGCGAGCGAGCGAGCGAGTCGAGCGAGGCCGAGAATGAGAGAGATTTGTTTTTTTTGTGAGAGGGACGACCGAAGGATCCAGAAGGACCCACAGACTTCCAATACGCATCCTGATGCGTCTTCTCTTGACAAAGAAAATGGCTGGGAGTTTGCGTACCTATTGCACGTGACTTGTGCTCACTGAAGTGTGGGACCTCACGCATGGGCACCACACGTAAGTGACAGACCTGTTGGTGTAAAAACTCGGTTGATTATTATAGTGCATTAGAACAAAGTTTCCTATGGATTCAAGGGTAGGAAATCCAAGTTAACTCATTTACGTGTTAAACTTGTCTATATCTTGGTCAAACCTAGGATTTGACCAAGATTCAAATGGGCAGAAAAATAAAAACAGAAAAATGAAAAACCAAATCACATAGTCTTCTTATGTCATATAGTAAGCATTAAAGTTGATAAACAAGGTCTAGACATATTAAACCAGACAAATCATGTATCTATACCCCTAACCCCTAAACTCTGTCTTATGAAGTCAAGCATGTGAAGAGAAGTGGTTTTGGATTTCAAACATGGAAATTTCAAAAACCTCCCAAAAGCTTCATTTTAGAGTGACTAAGAAGGATCCATGCTTCCCTTTTCATATTCATGTTTTAAACTTGTTTAAATTATCTTGGTCAAACCTAGGATTTGACAAGATTCAAATGGGCATCAAAATTGAAAAAAAAATTGAAAAAAGAAAAACCAAGCAAATAGTTTTCTTATGTCATATAGTAAGCATTAAAGTTGTTGATAAATAAGGTCCATACATATTCAAACCACACAAATCATGTATCTATACCCCCTAATTAACCCCTAAATTAATTAACTCTGTCTTATGAAGTCAAGCATGTGAAGAGAAGTGGTTTTGGGTTTTAAACATGGAAATTTCAAAAAACTCCCAAAAACTACATTTTAGAGTGACTAAGAAGGATACATGCTCCTCTTTTCATATTCATGTTTTAAGCTTGTTTAAATTATCTTGGTCAAACCTAGGATTTGACAAGATTCAAATGGGCATCAAAATTGAAAAAAAGTCAGAAAAAAGAAAAACCAAAGCAAATAGTTTTCTTATGTCATATAGTAAGCCAATTAAGTTGATAAACAAGGTCTAGACATATTCAAACTAGACAAATCATGTATCTATACCCCCTAACCCCTAAACTCCGTCTTATGAAGTCAAGCATATGAAGAGAAGTGGTTTTGCTCCCAAAAGCTTCATTTTAGAGTGACTAAGAAGGATCCATGCTTACCTTTGCATTTTCATATTTTAATCTTGTTTAAATCATTATCAGACCTAGGATTTGACCAAGATACAAATGGGTGGGCACAAAATTCAAAAAAACAGAATAATGAAAAACAAAAGCACGTAGTCTTCTTATGTCATATCGTATGCATTCAAGTTAAACAAGGTCTAGGTATATCCAAACCAGAAAAATCATGTATCTACCCCCTGTTGATCTTATGAAGTCTAGCATATGAAGAGAAGTCGTTTTGGGTTTCAAACATGGAAATTTCAAGAACATCCCAAAAGCTTCATTTTAGAGTGACTAAGAAGGATACATGCTTCACTTTTCATTTTCATGTTTTAAACTTGTTTCAATCTTAGTCAAACCTAAGATTTGACCAAGATTCAAATATATGAGCATAAAATTCAAAAAAAACAAAAAATGAAAACCAAGGCACGTAGTCTTCTTATGTCATATAGTAAGCAATCAATTAAGTTGATAAACAAGGTCTATACATATTCAAACCAGGAAAATCATGTATCTACCCCCTAACCCTAGCTAAACTCTGTGTTATGAAGTCAAGCATGCATGAAGAGAAGTGGTTTTTGGTTTCAAACGTTTAAGCCAAAAGGTAAGCATGGATCCTCCTCAGTCACTGTAAAATGAAGCTTTTGGGAGGTTTGTGAAATTTCCATGTTTGAAACTCAAAACCACTTAAGACAGAGTTTATGGTTAGGTGTGTAGATACATGATTTTTCTTGTTTGAATATGTCTAGACCTTGTTTATCAACTTGAATTTTTTACTATATGATATAAGAAGGCTATATATATGTGCTTTGGTTTTTCAATTTTTGATTTCTTTCGATTTTTTATGCCTATTTAAATCTTGGTCAAATCCTAGGTTTAAACAAGTTTAAAACATGAAAATGAAACGGTAAGCATGAATCCTTCCTTACTCACTCTAAAATGAAGGTACTTGAAAATTTTATGTTTGAAACCCAAAACCCCAGTTCTCTTCATATGTTTGACTTCATAAGACAGAGTTTAGCTAGGGTTAGGGGTAGATATATATGATATATACATGATATTTCTGCTTTGAATATGTCTAGAGATCGACCTTGTTTATCAACTTGAATGCTTACTATATGACATAAGATCAAGGCTATATATATATGTGCTTTGGTTTTTCATTTTTTTTGAATTTTTCTGAATTTTTACTCCCATTTGAATCTTGGTCAAATCCTAGGTTTGACCAAGGTTAAAACAAGTTTAAAACATGGCAATGAAAAGGTAAGCATATGGATCATTCTTAGTCTCTCTAAAATGAAGCTTTTGGGAGGTTTTTGAAGTTTCCATGTTTGAAACCCAAAATCACTTCTCTTCATATGCTTGGCTTCATAAGACAAAGATTAGGGTTTAGGGGTAGATATATATACATGTTTTGGGAGGTTTTTGAAATTTCCATGTTTGAAACCCAAATCCACTTCTCTTCATCCTTGACGTCTTCATAAGACAAAAGTATAGGGTTATATATATATGCATATGGGTAGATACATGATTTGTCTGGTTTGAATATGTACAAATCTTATTTATCAACTTTTGAATGCATGCTACTCTCTCAAAGAAAAACTTTTGAATGCTTACTATATGACATAAGAAGACTATATGCTTTTAAAATTCAAACATATGGTAAGCATTCTTATGTCATATAGTAAGCATTCAAGTTGATAAACAAGCAAGGTTTGGACATATCCAAACCAGACAAATCATGTATCTGCCCCCTGTCGATCTTATGAAGTCTAGCATGAAGAGAGAAGTCGTTTTTGGTTTCAAAAATGGAAATTTCAAGAACATCCAAAAAGCTTCATTTTAGAGTGACTAAGAAGGATACATGCTTCCCTTTTTATTTTTATGTTTAAACTTGTTTAAATCTTGGTCAAACCTAGGATTTGTCCAAGATTCAAATATATGGGCGTAAAATTCAAAAAAAACAGAAAAATTTAAAACCAAGGCACATAGTCTTCTTATGTCATATAGTAAACAATCAATTAATTAAGTTGATAAACCAGGTCTAGACATATTCAAACCAGGAAAATCATGTATCTACCCCCTAACGCCCTAGCTAAACTCTGTCTTATGAAGTCAAGCATGCATGAAGAGAAGTGGTTTTGGTTTCAAACATGGAAATTTCGAAAAAACCTCCCAAGAGCTACATTTTGGAGTGACTAAGAAGGATATATAGATGCTTAATTTTTCATATTCATGATTTAAACTTGTTTAAACCATGTTCAAACCTAGGATTTGACCAAGATTCAAATGGACATACAATTTTAAAAAAATCAAAAAAATAAAAAACAATGCACATAGTATTATTATGTCATATAGTAAGCATTCAATTAAGTTGATAAAGTAGGTCTAGACATATTCAAACCAGGAAAATCATGCATCTATCCCCTAACCCTAGCTAAACTCTGTCTTATGAAGTCAAGCATGCATGAAGAGAAGTGGTTTTTGGTTTCAAACGTTTAAGCCAAAAGCCCCTTTTCAAATATTTCAAACTTATTCAAATTTGGTTCAAATATGAAAGACATACAAGTTATAGCACACATAGTGCATACATTTTCACACATACTGCACTAGATGCTAACCCTATAGTTTGAGGCCATTTGGGTGACCTAGGTCGAAAAAATTCTTGGATTAGAATCGTGTTGTTCGAACCCCGTAGTTGGATTTTTTGAACCTTGATCTGTAGTACTGGGTAAAACCCTAGTTTAACCTATTTAATTATATATTCGTAGGTCGATTTTTCTACCTTTTTATTATTACTAGGCAGCACATGTGTGTTTGCCCGTCGAGTGAAACTCGGAGGAAGAGGGATCACTCGGAAGGAGAGAAGAAGGGAGAGAATTATGGTGTCTCCCCTTTTTCGGGTGATGATGTTGACTTTTGTGCAGGGTTTGTCAGTGAGCAGGAGGTGCGAGCGAGCGAGCGAGCGAGTCGAGCGAGGCCGAGAATGAGAGAGATTTGTTTTTTTTTGTGAGAGGGACGACCGAAGGATCCAGAAGGACCCACAGACTTCCAATACGCATCCTGATGCGTCTTCTCTTGACAAAGAAAATGGCTGGGAGTTTGCGTACCTATTGCACGTGACTTGTGCTCACTGAAGTGTGGGACCTCACGCATGGGCACCACACGTAAGTGACAGACCTGTTGGTGTAAAAACTCGGTTGATTATTATAGTGCATTAGAACAAAGTTTCCTATGGATTCAAGGGTAGGAAATCCAAGTTAACTCATTTACGTGTTAAACTTGTCTATATCTTGGTCAAACCTAGGATTTGACCAAGATTCAAATGGGCAGAAAAATAAAAACAGAAAAATGAAAAACCAAATCACATAGTCTTCTTATGTCATATAGTAAGCATTAAAGTTGATAAACAAGGTCTAGACATATTAAACCAGACAAATCATGTATCTATACCCCTAACCCCTAAACTCTGTCTTATGAAGTCAAGCATGTGAAGAGAAGTGGTTTTGGATTTCAAACATGGAAATTTCAAAAACCTCCCAAAAGCTTCATTTTAGAGTGACTAAGAAGGATCCATGCTTCCCTTTTCATATTCATGTTTTAAACTTGTTTAAATTATCTTGGTCAAACCTAGGATTTGACAAGATTCAAATGGGCATCAAAATTGAAAAAAAAATTGAAAAAAGAAAAACCAAGCAAATAGTTTTCTTATGTCATATAGTAAGCATTAAAGTTGTTGATAAATAAGGTCCATACATATTCAAACCACACAAATCATGTATCTATACCCCCTAATTAACCCCTAAATTAATTAACTCTGTCTTATGAAGTCAAGCATGTGAAGAGAAGTGGTTTTGGGTTTTAAACATGGAAATTTCAAAAAACTCCCAAAAACTACATTTTAGAGTGACTAAGAAGGATACATGCTCCTCTTTTCATATTCATGTTTTAAGCTTGTTTAAATTATCTTGGTCAAACCTAGGATTTGACAAGATTCAAATGGGCATCAAAATTGAAAAAAAGTCAGAAAAAAGAAAAACCAAAGCAAATAGTTTTCTTATGTCATATAGTAAGCCAATTAAGTTGATAAACAAGGTCTAGACATATTCAAACTAGACAAATCATGTATCTATACCCCCTAACCCCTAAACTCCGTCTTATGAACTCAAGCATATGAAGAGAAGTGGTTTTGCTCCCAAAAGCTTCATTTTAGAGTGACTAAGAAGGATCCATGCTTACCTTTGCATTTTCATATTTTAATCTTGTTTAAATCATTATCAGACCTAGGATTTGACCAAGATACAAATGGGTGGGCACAAAATTCAAAAAAAACAGAATAATGAAAAACAAAAGCACGTAGTCTTCTTATGTCATATCGTATGCATTCAAGTTAAACAAGGTCTAGGTATATCCAAACCAGAAAAATCATGTATCTACCCCCTGTTGATCTTATGAAGTCTAGCATATGAAGAGAAGTCGTTTTGGGTTTCAAACATGGAAATTTCAAGAACATCCCAAAAGCTTCATTTTAGAGTGACTAAGAAGGATACATGCTTCACTTTTCATTTTCATGTTTTAAACTTGTTTCAATCTTAGTCAAACCTAAGATTTGACCAAGATTCAAATATATGAGCATAAAATTCAAAAAAAACAAAAAATGAAAACCAAGGCACGTAGTCTTCTTATGTCATATAGTAAGCAATCAATTAAGTTGATAAACAAGGTCTATACATATTCAAACCAGGAAAATCATGTATCTACCCCCTAACCCTAGCTAAACTCTGTGTTATGAAGTCAAGCATGCATGAAGAGAAGTGGTTTTTGGTTTCAAACGTTTAAGCCAAAAGGTAAGCATGGATCCTCCTCAGTCACTGTAAAATGAAGCTTTTGGGAGGTTTGTGAAATTTCCATGTTTGAAACTCAAAACCACTTAAGACAGAGTTTATGGTTAGGTGTAGATACATGATTTTTCTTGTTTGAATATGTCTAGACCTTGTTTATCAACTTGAATTTTTTACTATATGATATAAGAAGGCTATATATGTGCTTTGGTTTTTCATTTTTTGATTTCTTTCGAATTTTTTATGCCTATTTAAATCTTGGTCAAATCCTAGGTTTAAACAAGTTTAATACATGAAAATGAAACGGTAAGCATGAATCCTTCCTTACTCACTCTAAAATGAAGGTACTTGAAAATTTTATATTTGAAACCCAAAACCCCAGTTCTCTTCATATGTTTGACTTCATAAGACAGAGTTTAGGGTTAGGGGTAGATATGATACATGATATTTCTGCTTTGAATATGTCTAGACCTTGTTTATCAACTTGAATGCTTACTATATGACATAAGAAGGCTATATATGTGTTTTGGTTTTCCATTTTTTTTGAATTTTTCTGAATTTTTACTCCCATTTGAATCTTGGTCAATTCCTAGGTTTGACCAAGGTTAAAACAAGTTTAAAACATGGCAATGAAAAGGTAAGCATGGATCCTTCTTAGTCACTCTAAAATGAAGCTTTTGGGAGGTTTTTGAAATTTCCATGTTTGAAACCCAAAATCACTTCTCTTCATGCTTGACTTCATAAGGCAGAGTTTAGGGTTAGGGGGTAGATACATGATTTGTTTGGTTTGAATATGTCTAGACCTTGTTTATCAACTTGAATGCTTACTATATGACATCAGAAGACTATGTTCTTTGGTTTTTTTCCGTTTTTTTTGAATTGTTATACCCATTTGAATCTTGGTCAAATCCTAGGTTTGACCAAGATTTAAACAAGTTAAGAAATTGAAAATGAAAAAGGTAATCCTGGATCCTTCTTAGTCACTGTAGAATGAAGCTTTTGGGAGGTTTGTGAAATTTCCATGTTTGAAACCCAAAACCAGTTCTCTTCATATGTTTGACTTCATAAGACAGAGTTTTTATCAACTCGAGTGCTTACTATATGACATAAGAAGGCTATATATGTGCTTTGGTTTTTCATTTGTTGATTTTTTTCCGAATTTTTATGCCCATTTAAATCTTGGTCAAATCCTAGGTTTGACCAAGGTTTAAACAAGTTTAAAACATGAAAAGAAAAGGTAAGAATGGATCCTTCTTAGTCATTCTAAAATGAATGAAGCTTTTGGGATGTTCTCACAAATCGATCTAGTCTACATGACTTTGATAAATTTTAATTAAGAAGCAGCAACTTAACAATAATTACCCAAAATCTAACAGCTGGTTCGACAACAACCTGGACGTTACGCTAAAATGAACTGCGAAAACAACGAACAACACTTTTGTAGTACTGTACTCGGTACTCCGTACTTGCTCCAGATAATCCCCATTGCTTCACTACTACAGTAGTACTACCCTGGCTCGCATTCATTGTTTCCCCTGACTATTCAGAGCTTTGGACGTCCATCAGAGTTGTAGTCAGTAGTACAGTACTGCTAGCTCGATTAATGGCGTGCTATAAAATTCTATACTAGCCGACAGATGTCCATTCCTCGGGTTGCGCGCCAGAGCCTTCGAAGAGAAGGTAGCCGCTCTGTCCCGTTGATTTACGGTGGACGGACAGGATACTCCGGACCGCTCTCGATTCATTTGCTTCTGCTCCCGCGTCCTGACCCTTGAGCCCCCTCTCGGCCGTTGATTTAGGATGGGCGGACCAGGTTGCTCGAAGCGAGGGCAGGAGACGGTTGTCTGGTTTTAATAGGGGGGAGTACTTCTTCCATCCCCTTCTTGCTTCACTTCCAGTCTCCTTCCACTTCCAGCGATGCCTCCGAAGTCAAGGCCACCATCTCGCTTGAAGAAGCACCATCTAGTGTTGACCAAGGACGCGGAGAGTTCCCGCCGGCGGTCTATCCAGATGCTGGCCGCGAGAAAGGGCCCGCCAGAAAACGAAGGCCCTGCTTCGCGCTCGTCTCGGAACGGCGTCAGTCGTGCGGTCGAAGATTCCTGGTTGGTTTCCATCGCCATGTTTCTTGATTCTTCCTGGCCCGGAGGTCCCAACTCTTTATTCCGTATTAATCCTTTTTATACATATCTCAGTGCCCCACGACGCACCCTGACATCTTCTCATGACGACTTCAACCCCTGTCTCCTGCGCTTAGAGGTTACCACTGATTGGACATTTTCGTCTTCCTCTCGTCACTTTGTTTCGGTACTGATGATATTGCCATGCAGGAAGCATCGGCGTGTTTCAGAGATGAGCTTAAAACTCTCGTGGAACTCGCCTCCAACTTTCGCGATGATGTCGATACTTTGAAGGACGAGGTCACCGGCCGGGGCAAGCTGCATGATGTGAGGGTTCCATCAAGTGAGGAAACGAACTCTGTCATCAAGAAGCTCAAGGGCGAGAATTTGATGCTTAAGATCGAGTGCGGCTTTCTTCGCGAAGAAAACGTCGAGCTATCAAACAGGTGCGTTCAAGCTCTCAACGGGAGCCTCAACACCCAACATGATGCGGTGAAGAAGATGATGGATAACAGCATCTTGAAGAAAAACAATATGGTGGAGGACACGCGCGGGATGGTCGATCCAATCCAGGCACCGCAGAAGGAAGTCGATGCGCTCCGAGTCCAGCCACCTTTGCGTAGGTCGCCGAGGCGCCCTCGCGCAGGTCACTGAGGAGCGCACGTCGCCGAGTAGGCTGGGGGATAAGGAATTCCAACGAGAGAAGCGGAATCACCACCTGTCCTGATGGAGGGCCACTCCGCCAAGTAGGCTGGGGGAGAGAAACACTGCCTCTCATTGTTCTTTAGCTAGTCCTCCGATCCATATTACTTGATGTTAAAATGGATGTATCTACAACTGAAATATGTCTAGATACATATATTTTAGTATCACAAAGTAAGTAGTATCAACGTTTATATTGCCCAAGTCTTATTATCCATCCCTAAGGTGGGTCGCTTTTGTAACTACTGATTGCAGATTCGACTCTTCTGCAGACCGAAAGATTTTTAGAGTGACTAAGAATGATTCATGCTTATCTTTCCATTTTCATGTTTTAAACTTGTTTAAATCTTGCTCAAACCTAGGATTTGACCAAGATTCAAATGGGTTTAACAATTAAAAAAATCAGAAAAATGAAAAACCAAAGCACATAGTATTCTTATGTCATATAGTAAGCATTCAAGTTGATAAACAAGGTCTAGACATATTCAAAACACACAAAACATGTATCTACCCCCTAACCCTAAACTCTGTCTTATGAAGTTAAGTATGAGGAGAAGTGATTTTGGGTTTCAAACATGGAAATTTCACAAACCTCCCAAAAGCTTCATTTTAGAGTGACTAAGAAGGATCCATGCTTACCTTTTCATTGCCATTTTTTAAACTTGTTTTAACCTTGGTCAAACCTAGGATTTGACCAAGATTCAAACGGGCGTAAAATTCAAAAAAAATAAAAAAAATAAAAACCAAAGCACATATATAGCCTTCTTATGTCATATAGTAAGCATTCAAGTTGATAAACAAGGTCTAGACATATTCAAACCAGAAATATCATGTATCATATCTACCCCTAACCCTAAACTTTGTCTTATGAAGTCAAACATATGAAGAGAACTGGGGTTTTGTGTTTCAAACATAAAAATTTCAAGTACCTTCATTTTAGAGTGACTGAGAAAGGATTCATGCTTACCTTTTCATTGTCATGTTTTAAACTTGATTAAACCTTGGTCAAACCTAGGATTTGACCAATATTTAAATGGGCATAAAAACTTCGAAAAAATGAAAAAAATGGAAAACCAAAGCACATATATAGCCTTCTTATGTCATAAACATTCAAGTTGATAAACAAGGTCTAGAAATATTCAAACAAGAAAAATCATGTATCTACGCCTAACCAAAAACTCTGTCTTAAGTGGTTTTGGGTTTCAAACATGGAAATTTCAAGAACATCCCAAAAGCTTCATTTTAGACTGACTAAGAAGGATACACAATTCCCATTTCATTTTCATGTTTTAAACTTGTTTAAATCTTGGTCAAACCTAGGATTTGACCAAGATTCAAATAAGTAAAAACATGAAAATGAAAAGGTAAGCATCGATCCTTATTAGTCGCTCTAAAATGAAGTTTTTGGGAGGTTTTTGAAATTTTCATGTTTGAAACCCAAAACCACTTCTCTTCATGCATGCTTGACTTCATAAGACATAGTTTAGGGTTAGGGGTAGATACATGATTTTTCTGGTTTGAACATGTCTAGACCTTGATTATCAATTTGAATGCTTACTATATGACATAAGAAGGCTATGTGCTTTGGTTTTTCATTCTTACGATTTTTTTCTTAATTTTTATGCCCATTCGAATCTTGGTCAAATCCCAGGTTTGACCAAGATTTAAACAAGTTTAAAACATGACAATGAAAAGGTAATCAATCCTGGATCCTTCATAATTAATAAGTTAGTCTATTTAAAATGAAGCTTTTGGGAGGTTTTTGAAATTTTTGTGTTTGAAACCAAAAACCACTTCTCTTCATGCTTGACTTCATAAGATAGAGTTTAGGGTTAGGGGTAGATACATGATTTGTATTATTTGAATTGTCTTGACCTTATTTATCATCTTTTAAATGCTTACTATATATATGACATAAGAAGACTATGTGCTTTAGTTTTTCAATTTTCTGATTTTTTAATTTTATGCCCATTTGAATCTTGGTCAAATACTAGGTTTGACAATGATTTAAACAAGTTTAAAATATGAAAATGAAAAGATAAGCATGGATCCTTCTTAGTCACTCTAAAATAAAGCTTTTGGGTGGTTTTTGAAATTTCCATGTTTGAAACCCAAAAGCACTTCTCTTCATGCTTGACTACATAAGACAGAGTTTAGGGTTAGGGGGTAGACACATGATTTTTCTTGTTTGAATATGTCTAGACCTTGTTTATCAACTTTAATGCTTACTATATGACATAAGAAAACTATGTGCTTTGTTTTTTCATTTTTTTATTTTTTTGGAATTTTGATGCACATTTGAATCTTGGTAAAATCCTAGGTTTGACCAAGATTTGAACAAGTATATAACATGAAAATGAAAAGGGAAGCATGTATCCTTCTTAGTCACTCTAAAATGAATTTTTTGGGAGTTTTTTGAAATTTCCATGTTTGAAACCCAAAACCATGCACTTCTCTTCATGCTTGACTTCATAAGATAGAGTTTAGGGGTTTGCGGATAGATACATGATTTGTCTAGTTTGAATAAGTCTAGACCTTGTTTATCAACTTTAATGCTTACTATATGACATAAGAAGACTATGTGCTTTCGTTTTTCATTTTTCTATTTTTTTATTTTATGCCCATTTGAATCTTGGTCAAATCCTAGATTTAACCAGGATTTAAACAAGTTTAAAACATGAAAATGAAAAGGTAAGCCTTGATCCTTCTTAGTCACACTAAAATGAAGCTTTTGGGATGTTCTTGAAATTTCCATGTTTGAACCCAAAACGACTTCTCTTCATGCTAGACTTCATAAGACAGAGTTTAGGGGTTAGCGGGTAGATACATGACTTGTCTAGTTTGAATAAGACTAGACCTTGTTTATCAACTTTAATGCTTACTATATGACATAAGAAGACTATGTGCTTTGGTTTTTCATTTTTCTATATTTTTATTTTATGCCCATTTGAATCTTGGTCAAACCTATATTTGACCAGGATTTAAACAAGTTTAAAACATGAAAATGAAAAGGTAAGCCTTGATCCTTCTTAGTCACACTAAAATGAAGCTTTTGGGATGTTCTTGAAATTTCCATGTTTGAAACCCAAAACGACTTCTCTTCATGCTAGACTTCATAAGACAGAGTTTAAGGTTTAGGGTTATAGATACATGATTTGTATGGTTTAAATATGTATAGACCTTGTTTATCAACTTGAATGCTTACTATATGGCATAAGAAAACTATGTGCTTTGGTTTTTCATTTTTCTGATTTTTTTAAATTTTGATGCCCATCGAATCTTGGTCAAATCCTAGGTTTGACCAAGATTTAAACAAGTTTAAAACATGAAAATGACCAGGGAAGCATGTATCCTTCCTAGTCACTCTAAAATGAATTTTTTGGGAGGTTTTTGAAATTTCCATGTTTGAAACCCAAAACCAGTTCTCTTCATGCTTGACTTCATAAGACAGAGTTTAGGGGTTAGGGGGTAGATACATAATTTGTATGGTTTGAATATGTCTAGACCTTGTTTATCAACTTTAATGCTTACTATATGACATAAGAACACTATGTGCTTTGGTTTTTCATTTTTCTGATTTTTAAATTTTAATGCCCATTTGAATCTTGGTCAAATCCTAGGTTTGACCAAGATTTAAACAAGTTTAAAACATGAAAATGAAAAGGGAAGCATGTATCCTTCTTAGTCACTCTAAAATGAAGTTTTTGGGAGGTTTTTGAAATTTCCATGTTTGAAACCCAAAACCACTTCTCTTCATGCTTGACTTCATAAGACAGAGTTTAGGGGTTAGGGAGTATGTAGATACATGATTTGTATGGTTTGAATATGTGTAGACCTTGTTTATCACCTTTAATGCTTACTATATGACATAAGAAGACTATGTGCTTTGGTTTTTCATTTTTCTGATTTTTTTAATTTTCTGCCCATTTGAATCTTGGTCAAATCCTTGGTTTGACCAATATTTAGACAAGTTTCTAGACCTTGTTTATCAACTTTAATGCTTACTATATGACATAAGAAGACTATGTGCTTTGTTTTTTCATTTTTCTATATTTTTATTTTATGCCCATTTGAATCTTGGTCAAACCTATATTTGACCAGGATTTAAACAAGTTTAAAACATGGAAATGAAAAGGTAAGCCTTGATCCTTCTTAGTCACACTAAAATGAAGCTTTTGGGTGGTTTTTGAAATTTCCATGTTTGAAACCCAAAAGTACTTCTCTTCATGCTTGACTACATAAGACAGAGTTTAGGGTTAGGGGGTAGACACATGATTTTTCTTGTTTGAATATGTCTAGACCTTGTTTATCAACTTTAATGCTTACTATATGACATAAGAAGACTATGTGCTTTGGTTTTTCATTTTTCTGATTTTTTTTTATTTTCTGCCCATTTGAATCTTGGTCAAATCCTTGGTTTGACCAATATTTAGACAAGTTTAACACGTGAAAACGAACTGATAATCCCATTTGTTGACTCATTTAACTAGTTAATCCCATTTGTTGACTCTCTGTTGACCAGGCACTTGAGGTAAAACTGAGTATATTGCACTAGCCAGTATTAGTACTCAAGGGGAAAACCGAGCACACAAAAAATGCTACAGTATAAGACTCGAGAGTATATCTAAATTTCCAGGGTTAGACTCGAGTACGCGTGTTGCGGTGCAGAAGTGGAAGACGTGCAATTGTTGACGGGTACTGACGCGAGTCGCGGTGCAGAAGTCGAAGACGTGCAATTGTGGACGCGTGTCGCGTTGCAGAAGCCCAAGACGTGCAGACGTTAAATGGTGGACGCGTAGGACGCGGGTCGCATTAACCACCCCTCGCCTTTATAGACGCCTCCTCGCACTATCTCTGTCACTCTCACTCGCTCATGAAACGCCGCCTCTCACGTCCCATCATCTTCTCCAAAGCAAAAACCCTCTCCCTCTCTGCAGGCGAGATGGACATGGAGAATGCGAATCCCATCGTCCATGACGCCGTCGGCTCCAAGCGCGACGCCTCCCTCTTCGACGTCGTCCCCTCAAAGGCCGTCGCCGCCGCCGGTGGCGGTCGTATCCCGCCGGGATGGGACCCCTATGAGCCGGTGCCGTACATCTCGCCTCCGAACCCCTACGACACCTTCATGGACGACCCATGGAACGAGGTAACTATGGTTTGCTCCCTTTTTTCTTCGCCCATTCCTTTTTGAACCCTATTTTTGCTGGTTCCCTAGTAACTATTAGTGCCGATCTGTAGATGGTTGAGTATTGGGTTAATATTTGCGCCGATCGATTTTATTCCATTTTGCTTTGATCCCTTCTTGATTTCGTTTAAGATTTGGAGTTCGGCCGTTCGGTTAATTTATGCAAGTAATAATGGGATCTCAATCAGTTAATTTATGGGATCTCAGTCAGTTATTTTATGCAGGAATCAAAAGATATCAACCGTTTAATTTTGCAAATATTCTGGAATCTGTTCAAAATCAGATCTGGAATCTGTTTCTTTGCCTATGATGAATCGTTGGGCACAAATTTTTACAGAGTGGGTTCAGCGAACCATTGCTGTGTACAAATCTGTTGTGCATGAGCTATGGTTCGCTAACACCATCCCTGTAGACATATAATCGTGTCCACTCTAACTGAGGCTGGCTCTGTTTTTCCTTACTTTGTTATCATGCACGTTAGTCATCGTTGCATCTCATTCACTAATAGTTCCCGTTTGATATGGATCAGCTGTCTGGCAGCGACGTCGGCAGCGACGACGAGCACCATGACGTCAAGACTCGCCAGGTGCTGCGGAGGCTGCAGGTCGGCCAGTACGTCTCCTACTTCGCCAAGGGTGTCTACAGGTGCCCCTTCTGCACTAGGAGGCTCGGCCGCACTGACTTCAACTGCCTCCTCACGCATGCCGAGAACATCGGCAACACCAACCCCAAGGTCGGCGCGTCGGTGAACCCCCACTCCTTCCGCGCCAAGCACATGGCGCTCGGCATGCACCTCCGCAGCATCCAGCGGGTGGAGATCTCCGCCGGGCGCATGCCTCCGCTCAAGCCCAAGGCTCCCAAGGGGAGCAACAAGTGGAGGCAGATGGGGTAGGCGGAGTCCCGGACGTGTGCTGCTGCTGCTGCAAAGCAGCTTCTATTTTGTTGTTAGCTAGGGATCCCTTGTTGTTATGTTGTTAGTATGATGGTGTTGTGAAGAACCTCGAACCTGTTGGCTGCTGTGTATGCAGCTTATTATCTAGGGAGGGATCCCTATTATCTATCCCTATTCTACTGGAGTATATTTTGTTGGCCCTACTTTGTTTTCTCGATTTACTATTACTGCGAATTTGTCGTACGGAGTACATTACCCTGGAGATTTGCTTCTAGATTTAACTACATACATATGGACCAGAGGGAGTACTAGATTTGCTGCCATATTGGGCAAACAACGAGGGCCAAAAGGCACAAATAATTGAAGAAAGACAGAAATGCAAGCTTCTCTAGATTTGATACTTTTGGTTAATAAAGACAAAGAGACAGAGGGGGAAAAGGTGCTCTTAAAAATGCCAATTCGCGCCGAGAGAGACAGAACCCAGCTCCTGCTCACGTACAACCAAACGCGGTCTCGTCCTGTCCCACGCGGTCCCTTTCTACTAGCCCCACACGTCAGCACGGAACGGTCAACTAAACTGGAATCCTCCCGTCTGAGCTCCTTCTGCGGGTAACAAATAAGGGCTTGGCGAAAACTGAGGAAAAACATAAGGCAATCTTATTGACTAATATAGCTGTTTAATTAATAAAAGGATTAGCTACAACGTGCTCAGTTTGCCCATTTATTAAGGTATAAGACTGGCAGGAGAGAAAGTAATCGCTAGTTTCCTCATTTTGCCCCTGCATGCTCGCACGATTAAAGCTCCTTCCGCACGCGCTGGACTCCTCGTTTCCTTAAACCTCCTCGTTTCTCGGGATAGACCAACAGTTTTTCAGGATCTTGGGGTTTTTTTTTTGACAATCAATACCACATATATTCATAGCAAAAATAGTACATGGTAGAGGGCTACATGACGACTAGATATATCACCAAAAAGGGTGATGCATGTCTCCTTCACCAAAACAGCTGAAACAAGCAGTACACGGACGCAAGTACACCACCATAATAATACTACTACATTAACACAAGTACGAGTAATAAAGTAAGAGTACTACTCCCTCTAATCTAATTTAAACCAAAATAAAACTTAAACTTCATCCTAAATTTGAACTAGTGCCTCGTCCTCGTTCTTCGCTCATTTTCTGATCCAAGACGGCGCAGAGTGCCAGAGTGCATGGCACGGAACTCTTCATCGGTGGCATGCCATGGGCATGTCACCGGATGCATGATTTTTTTCGCAATGTTTTAAATTTGAATTTAGGCCGCATGTCACACGGTGACATGGAAAAGGTGCATGTCACCTGGTGGTGGTAGGCAACTACCCTTATTTACGGCGGCGTAGGCGACTGGACGCCGCGTGGCCAGCCGCTGCCTCGTGGCCGCCTCGGTTTCCACGCGGGAGACCATTAAACGCCGACGACCAACCTTCCCGCGTCACGGTTAGCGACTATGACTATAAGGGCAAAACGCTAAACTCTCTCGTTCCATTCACTTTCTTCCTCTCTCCACCTAACAAACATTTGTTCGTCGCTCTCTCCTCCAGCAATGTCTTCAAAATTCAGGTCGTCGGCGGTCAAGTACGCGGAGAAAAAACGCCGGCTCGAAATTTCGAGAGACGCTTCCAGAAACCAAGTGGGCTCGCCGTCGCCGCCGCCGCCGCCGAAACGCGTCCGTGCTGTGCTCACCGGGTTAGTTTCCTTCGCCATGTACTTTCGTTTCTTCTTGCCCGGGCTCAAGCTCTTTAAGAGTCTCTATGGTTATACATCTTAAAGGGTTGGAAGTTCCAACGACGCCCCTACTGCACCAACTTCCACGACCAAGGAATCATCGTCGTCCGATGATTTCAACCCGGCCCTACCCCGGCGAAATGAGGTAGCACCAACTTCTTCTTCTTCTTCTTCTTCTTCTTCTTCTTCTTCCTTTGCGCTTACTTGCTACCGATGATTTCGCCCTGAAGGAAGCGGCGCCGACTATCGACACCACTGTCGCCATCTTGATGGAAAAAAACGAGGAGCTCAGCTTAGAGTGTGATCGCCTCCGAGACGATTTGGCTGCCAAGAAGAAGAATTCGAAAACTCTTGTGGAGCTCATTTGCAGCCTTCGAAATGAGCGCGATATGTTGAAGAACGAGCTGATTAAGCAGAAAGCATCAGCGGAGAAAGCCAGCAGCATACTCAAGACTGTGTGCCTCGACAGAGACAAGTCTGATATAGAGTACAAAATCCTTCTTCAGGATAAAGTACAGCTCCAAAAGTTGAACCTTGAATATGCTGACATCGCCATCCTTGCCCTTCTCGAGAGGCAGAAGGCACAAGATAAGTTGATGCACCTGATGTTGGAGAGCTGCAGTGAAAGAGAAGAGACATTGAAAGAAGTGAGCAGTTTGGTGGGATACATGAGTGACGTCGGGCGTACTTCGCAGAATCCGCCCCGGCTGAGCTCAAATTCCAGCGGAACCAGCTTTCAGCAATGCATGTTAGGCGCACCTACAACTTCTACTCATTGATTAGAGGTCGCACGACATGGCATTTTCCCTCGAAATAGTAGTACTGTACTAATAGTTGTACTACTTAATATCTACCTTTTTGTAAAATAATTTCTTACATGTATTAGAAACTACCCCTCTCGTTTCTGGATGCACCCGGGACATTGTCATCCGGCCCTCTTCTGGACAAACCCCCTCGGGAAGGGCGGTATATTTTGCACATTTCGCTACTAGTACTTCTAATTCCACCGCTTATTTTTCTAATCCGTTAAATCGTTAATTGGATGACCAACTGATGGAAGCTGCGATAGATTAGACCAACAAGTGGTGAATTGTGCAAAAGATATGTCCGTGTTTTATGCAAAAGAGTGATATGGGGATCTGGTGGAATCTTGAATTTCCTCTTCAGTGGTAGGCATGCTTCACTTATAGCTGGAGTACATTGCGGACCTGGTGCATTTCGTCAGTACCGATCAGCTATTTTTGCTTATCCGGGAAGAAAAGGTAGTACTAGCCTTTTCTGTGAGATGTCTTTTCAGTGCTACGGAGTTGTCTGTTCACTGCTTGCTTTGTCTGTCGGTGACTTTGCCAAGCTGACTTTGCCATGACTTTGGGTGACTGATATGTGGACCACAGTTGTAAGTGACTCAAAGTCACTGACTTTGGGGACTCGTGAATGCTTCGTATATTTCTGACGGTTTCTGAATTATGTACTCCGTACAAATTTTGTAATATTGGTCAAACTAGTTTTGACCAGGGTTTGTGTAGGGTGTTTTTTTTTGGTTGGTCCAAATGGTGTTGTGTGGTCCAAATGTGATGTATCATCACACCACCATGTGCCCCCCTCCCCCCACCCCACCCCTAGGTTTTGGTAATGCCATTCTGATACATGCTTCTTAGAAGGAGTACATTTTTTCCGTTAGGGCATGACAATTTTGAAAAATTCAAAAAAAAATGGGAAGACAGAATGGTAACATCATTTTCCATGTGATGATGCACCCCTGTGCCAAATTTTGGTTCATTTTAAGAATGTAAGGTGACAAATTACTCGAGGAAGCTAGTTGGAGTAGACGGGCATGATCGGATTGGCATAGGCGATTTATTTTTTGAAGGATGTTATTTTTCATAGACAATATCTGACACAAAAAATAAAATGTTAAGGTCTCATATTATTCTGAATGATTTTGAATTACTTATGACGTTTGGAAGTATTGGTATACATGAGTCCCAGATGAAGTTAAATGGTCCAAAAAAAAGTTTCGTACACGTCTCCCAGAAAGTGGAAAGTCGAGTACATGCATGACTTCACGCGTCCACTACTGGATACAGGGGGTCGGAGGCTATAACATAATCGGCCTCATCATCTCTCGCGAGCTCGTCCTCTCCACTCCCCCAACTTGCCTCCCCCACACTGTGAAAACCCCCATCCACTCACCGCACCTCTGAGGCATCGACTTTCCCGTTTCCAACCACAACAGCATGAAGATAGGTATTGCATACGAGGCGGAGCAATAGGCGACCGCCCACGCAGAGGATGCCTCTACGGTAGTGGCCTTCGTGGTGGGTGAGGCTTCACCGGGCACCCAAGCCGCTCGTCTCCTCTGCTTGTCGGATTCTTCAACCTCGGTCGAAATGGGCATCCTAGCCGTCACGACGGGTGAGGCTTCACCGGGCACCCATGCCGCTCGTCTCCTCTGCTTGTCTGGTTCTTCGACCTCGGTCGAAACGGGCGTCCTGGCCGTCGAGCAGAAGGTGGATACCAACGTTGTTTATCCCGCCGAAGATGTGCACGGCGTTGCAGGCCACCACGGCGAGGTCTTCCTAGGCCCGATGCTGGACGCGAACCTCGACCCCTTCGATGATTTCGGCCCAAACGTTCAGTTCCAGGAGGATGTTGAGGGTGATGACGAGGAGGTACTTCTCTTTTACCGAAACTGTCCCAACCCTCTTTGTGTCATATTGCTGTTCACATGGTTTGCACGAGCCTGGTTCTTGATTGATTTGATATCCTACCTTGTTCTTGTAGATGTAATTGATTCTACGATTCGTAAGATCAGATTCTAGTTTAATTTCGACTAATCTGCCATGTAGTCATATAATCAATTTATGTGTTCATACTTAGTGGACTTGCAATTGTTGTGGCTAATGTTCATGGTTGTTCATAGGGTTTCTCATGATTTATTACGATTTCTTCTGCCATTTACTTGTTCTACACATTTAATTTTAGGGTTTCTAAGGTTTGATTATGTTAGTGGAGTATTTATTCGATCTGTCATAAAAACTTGATTATGTAGTACTTAATAATTCATAGGAGTATTCTGATGACATGGACAACAACAAGGTGCGCAGGGACCGGAAAAGCCGCTATGTTCTCAAGCGGCTGAAGGGTGGTGAAATTCGTTTCTGCATACGCGCGGGGAGCTATTTTGCCCATTATGTGGCAAATTTCTCTAGAAGGACATCCACAGCCTGATCCAACATGCGATGGGTGTAGGCCTAAGTACATAGGGGGAAACACCGCCCTGCAACCAAGGCCAAGTACGCATCATATGGCCTCTTCCTCCAGAATTACGTCTTGCCTAGCTTGCTCCACGTCAACGCCCCTGCTGCTGGCCCTCATGCTCCTGGTCATGTTTAAAGTTCATATGTGTAATCTTAATCCCTTTGGAAGTTCAGCATTAAACTCTACTAGTACAACCGTGGTGGTCTTGTGATGTAGTACTCTTTTGATGCATTTGTGATGTAGTAGTACTTTTTTTTGAAATGATATAGTACTATCTAAGAAAAGTACTCCCTCCGATTCACATTCATTTCACATCAAGAAATATGGATCAGAGCGAGGGAGTAAATTAAACATGGCATCTCGTGCATGAAGCTTGACATATCGATCAGGTTGGCTAGAATAGCAATACAATGTTGCTCATTAGGCAAATGCATGCCATGTACGATAGTATACATCCAGTAAAGAAGTCTATACTGACATAAAAAAACTACTTTGGGGATGAGAGTCAATTGGGGCATCTACAATATAGAAAATCTTGCTCGTAGATGATTTTGGCTAAGAGGGTTTTACTCACATTACACGTGCCACTTTCCTTGTCTGCAAAACAAGTTCCAATAAAGGGAGAGGAAAGAAGAGGGTATTGTGGGCGAGATTGAACACCTTTTTTATGTGTTAAGCTGAGGCCTCGTTTAGATGAGGATTTCGACTTATGCCTAACAGCTCAACACATCCACAAATAACTCTGCTTGCGCACACCACCGTTCATTAAAAATAACAATATTAGCTCGCAAGATTAAGAACAAAGTGAATTTAAGTAACTTGGTAAGCTTTTCAAGCAATATATTCAGAGAAAGAGCACACATGTTCGGCTCAAAATAATCATAAGAGAAGAACAATAAATCTAAGACACCACATGGATTCATACCTTGAGTCGACGCTGGCTCGTAGAAGGGCGGCCGCGCCTCGAGGATGCCGGGGACGTCTCCACCTCGGTCTCACTTGTGACTGCTTATCGGCGGGTGGTGCGCCGCGCCATGTAGAAGATCTATCAAGAGATGAGAGCCCGATGACGCTACCGACGCCTCAACCTTGATAGCACCGACTTGTTGCTCCGCACCGAGATGCGCCACGTGCAAGATTTAGCGGATGCACTAATTTTAGAGATATGTCATGATCATTGTAACAAATTTCAACGTGATGATGATTTGATCTTGTACTCGGCCTTGAACATAAGAACTAGTACAATCTCACCTTTTTTTTAATCATTATCCTTTGCGAGATTTAGCGGTTGCGCCAAATTCAGAGAAATATCATGATCATGGTAACACAATTTTCAATATAATGATGATTTGATGTTGCACTCGACCTTGAACATAAGTACTAGTACGGTCTCACAAATTTGTATCATTATACTTTGCAAGTTTTAGTGGATGCGCCCATTTTCAGAGGTAGATCATGATCATGGTAAGTTGGTAACAAATTTTCAACGTGATGATGATTTGATTTTGCACTCGGCCTTGAACAGAGGTACTAGTACGGTCTCATAATTTTTTATCATTATACTTGGACGGTGGCCAAATTCAAAATCTCATAGCGGCAAAACTTCCCGCCCACAAAATACAAAAATTTCACACGCTTCCAAATTCCCATTCTACCCCTGTGGAGATGGCAGCAAAGTCGGTTGGTGGGGGGGTCTGCCCGTCATTTTTTGGATCACCACCTCCCTAGCCCGGAAACCCTCCCAAAAAAATTCATTTCCCTCAGACCACCCACCGGAACTTCCCAAGTCCCTCTCTCCCACCTCCACGACCACCGCACCGGAACATCCCCGCCGGACTTCCCTGGCCTACCCGAGCCCTCGCGATCCTCGTCATCCGGCTGCCTGCCGGAGCCGCTTCATCGACGCCGTCATCAACCGGACCGGATCATCCCCGCCGAACCTCGAAACCATATGCTCATCCAGCAGTCTACCGCAGTCGCTTCAGCTGCGGTATCGTCCACCCCGCCGGAGCCGCTTCGCCGGATCCGTCGTCCACCGCATCGGATCTTGCTCACCGACACCGCTGTGCATGAACCGGATCTGCTTCACCGGCGCAGTGCATGATCTAAACTCTTCTACTGTCGCTTTTCTATTGCTTGCCTGCAAGTTCTTGTTTAATCTTGGGGGAACCTGTTTGTGCTAACGACGCGCCGTTACGTCTTTGCAGATTAGATGAGTAACCATGAAGTGTAATGGCCGTCTCTCCAACCCCAAGTAGCACATGTAGCGTACTTCATCACCGGATCTATCAACCCCAGGAAGATCTGCTGTGACTCCCACAGAGTGCTTCTCCTAATGTAAGTCCCTTGTTTTAGCGCCATGTTCTGGGTTCAGATGCTTGTTTGTCTGAAGCTCTTTTAGTTCATTCCTAGCTATGACCGTAACACGTTGCTATTTTCTACTTCATTGCTAACTTTAAGCGATTGAACATTTTGGTTTGCATTCCCTGCTCTGTAGATGTAGCCATCATAACTTCTATCTTGCTCAGTCGTTGTTACAAAAATTATACTGTAGGTATTATAGTAACATCCTGCTATTATTTAGTTCATGGCCAATTTTAAGTAATTGCACATGTTGGTTCGCATTCCCTGCTCTATAGCTTTTGGCATCGTAACTTCTATATTTGGTTTACATTCCCTGCTCTGTAGATCTAGCCATCATAACTTTATCTTGCTCAGTCGTTGTTACAAAAATTATGGCCTGCTACTATGTTGTTTGTGCCAATTTTTTACTCCATGAACATGTTGGCTTGCATTCCCTGTACTACAGGTGATGCCATTGTTTTGTATCTAGTTCATTGTAAGCTAACAAAGTAAGGACTTAGTTTGGCATGCTATCACTCTGCTATCTAGCCTGTAGTACAAATAAACTTGTCATACTACTAGATAATAATTTTGCGTGCCATCTTGTTCTTCAAAAGCTGCATTATTGACTTGTTTCTCTGACTTGGCATGACGCTCACATATGGAAAGCTGAACATATTGGTTTGCATTCCCTCTTATACAAGTTCACAGGTGATCCCACTATATTCTGTATCTGGTCCATCCTAAGCTCCAGCATTAACTATCCTCCATGTGTTGCTCATTACAAGTTTATATCCCGAAACATCTTGATTTGCATCCCCTTCACTATAAGTTCAGGAGTATTATTTAGTTCACGGCCAAAATGAAGTAATTGCACTTGGCACATGTTGGTTCACATTCCCTCCTCTTTAGCTTTTGCCATCGTAACTTCTATTTTTGGTTTACATTCCCTGCTCTGTAGATGTAGCCATCATAACTTCATCTTGCTCAGTCGTTGTTACAAAATTTATAGCCTGCTACTATGTTGTTCATGCCAATTTTGTACTCCCTGAACATGTTGGTTTGCATGGGACTCGACAGTAGTAAGTCTGCTGTTTCATTCTAACATGCTCTGTTATATTGGCTGTTGGTATGCGGCATGCACTCTTTGTTTGCTTATTGTGCGCATTACAATGATCTTGTTATAACGACGAAATGATGAGTTCCAAATTCTTTGCCAAACAATATTGTAGTGTCTTTGCCTTTCCATTGTTGTTGTCTTAACTTGTAATGTCTTTGTTTCAGATATAGGTGCTGCATGGACAACTTAAAAGATTGCCGGATCGCTTCATTGTATTGCTAGGTTTAATTACCATTCAATTTCTCTGGGTTCTGTAATATTTTTTTCAATGCCTTGCAGCTGATGTAATATTTAGTTAGTTTTTATAGTTCTTTCGCGCATTTTTTCTTTGGTCCTTGTGGTAAGTGAGGCTATCCGACAGAAATCAATGCTGCGTAAATATTCTCAGTATCTAAATCACGAATTCCCATCCCTTAAACGGCCCAATTAAGCGAAATCACATATGTGCCTGCCCGCAAAATCCTAAAGCGCATATTATGCCGGCATATAAACAGCAACTAAACGGGCTGGCCCACTTACTTCTTGGGCCAGCCCATTTGATTTACGGTGGACCCCACACACTAATTGGGCTGGCCCACTTGCTTTAAGGTGGACCCCACCAACTACTGGGCCGGCCCACTAATTAGTTGGGCCAGCCCATTTGCTTTTTGTGGACCCCACATAATAAATGGGCCGGCCCTTTAAGAGGAAAGTGGGACCCACCTGTGTTTTTGGCCCGGCCCACTATCTTGTTGGGCCGGCCCACTTGCTATATGGTGGACCCCACATACTAGTTGGGCCGGCCCTTTAACAGGAAAGTGGGACCCACATGTGTTTTTGGCCCGGCCCACTATCTTGTTGGGCCGCCCACTTGCTATATGGTGGTCCCACATACTAAATGGGCCGGCCCTTTAAGAGGAAAGTGGGACCCACTGCGTTTTGGCCCGGCCCACTATCTTGTTGGGCCGGCCTGCTATATGGTGGACCCCACATACTAATTGGGCCGGCCCTTTACCGGAAAGTGGGACCTGTTTTTGGCCCGACCCACTATCTTGTTGGGCCGCCCACTTGCTATATGGTGGACCCCACATACTAAATGGGGCGGCCCTTTAACAGGAAAGTGGGACCCACGTGTTTTTGGCCGGCCCACTATTTTGTTGGGCGGCCCACTTGCTGTATGGTGGACCCCACAAACGAAATGGGCCGACCCTTTAACTGGAAAGTGGGACCCACCTGTGTTTTTGGCCCGGCCCACTAGCTTGTTGGGCCGGCCCACTTGCTATACGGTGGACCCCACACACTAAATGGGCCGGCCCTTTAACAGGAAAGTGGGACCCACCTGTGTTTTTGGCCCGGTCCACTTGCTTCTTGGGCCGGCCCGTTGCTGGAGGTGGACCCCACATGTTAAATGGGCGCCCATTTAAGTTTTGATCAACCTTAGAGGTTAGGCCCGGCCCACGTAACTAATGGACCAGCCCAGCTATATAGTTGACCGGTCAAACTATGTCATCTGGCCCGGCCCGCTTAAGACGTGGCAGGCCTCGTGTGGGCCTACCATCTACCACGGGGTTTCAGCGGTTAACGCCGTTAACTGCGAGTTAACGGCGTCTGCCACGTGTCAGTTTGCATGACGTCAGCAGTCAACGGGCTCCCGAAAACACTTCCGCAACGGTCCGATTTTCCGTGGCGGAAGGGCGCCCAAGCGCGACGGACCGAAAAAATCGTCGTTGGACTTTGCCTGACGCAGTTTCGACAACGGAACCCATATCGTCGGGTTAGGCCCATAGGCGACGAAAAATACCCCTTAGCGGACGATTTTGATCTGCTTCGCCGCCGGCATACTCCTCCACAGCGTAGCCTTGATCGTGTTGGCTGTCCACCCACCTGATCCGCTCCCCCGCCGCCCTCGTCACCGACGGATCTGCTTCACCGCCGACCTCGCCACCGACGGATCTGCTTCACCGCCGACCTCGCCACCGACGGATCTGCTTCACCGCCGACCTCGCCACCGACTACCTCGCCGCAGCGGCTGTATCAACTTCACCGAATACCTTGCCAGCCAACCAGATCTGCTTCACTAACGCCCGCTTCTACTGAAACAGGGTCGATTCATCGTCTCCCGCGTTCGCCGCCGCTGGAATGCAAGTTGCCGCCCCCGTCCACCCCGCCGCAGCTTGGTTAGTACGCTGGCCCGTTAGATCGCGGTGTTTCTTTAGCCATGTTTTGTGTAGTTATTTGCAGATCTCATATGCCGTTAACTTTCTTGATGTGTTGCTTCGCATGAAGTTTGTTTAAATGTTGTACAGTACAAAAGCATTATCCGGTCGCTACCATCCTGTTCATTCTACTGACACCTGTGTGCATCCACATATTTATAGCCTTGTACCCATTCATTTGCTGCCAACTGTTTTTGTACTGCATGCTATTGTCGCACTGCTTTTATAGTCGTGCTATGGGCATTTCCAATCTGCTTGTTCTTATACCACGTCATTAGCTCACCGCTAGCTGTTTTCTCGTGTCTGCTATTCTCACACTGCTTTTATAATCATGCTATGTGCATTTCCAATCTGCTTGCTCTTATACCTCGTCTTTAGCTTATATAGTTATTGCTGCGTGCATGTCTGGTCTTTGTATTATCGTAGACTGACTTGTCAATGTTATTTTTCCTAGGGATTGATCATGCGAACCACTTATTAGAACATCCAACATTAACAGCGGGGACGCTAGGTAAGGTTGGAATCTGAGTTCGTGGTTGGTAATTTTGGCAGTTTACTTCCGTTATTATCTATAACCTATATGCATTGTTCCTTATGCAAGAGATTAACACTTGGAACCCTGCCATAGCAATGCCATTCATGCTTTACTATGTTTCTGCCTATTTGATATGCTTGTCTTGGAGAAACTTCGAGGGTGATTTGAACCTGACATTTGGTCATTCTTAATGCCAGTTTACTTTATGTGTAAAACCTTGGCATTACCCTACTCTAAATCTGAATGTCTGAAATTCGTATCTCATGCAAAGCAACATCTAGTTGGTTTTAATCTGATATCTGGTAACTATTGGCTTATTCATTTGGCAGCTCAAGTTTTTTGTTATTTGAAACCAGCTGACTTGGTCTTAAATGTGATATCTAAACACAGATTAAGGACAATGGAGCAGGAGGATTAGCATTTCACTTGATGGCTGAACCTAAAATGATAGGCATGTTGACCACGACTAGTGCACGCAAGAGAAGGACCTGCAGTGAGCCAGTATGTGCTTAGTACATGCATCTTATCTTATCTTGTGCTTATTTCTGCTACATGCTGTTATCTGATCTCTACATTGCGTAATACATGTTTGAATAGTTAATTGTTGTAACTATGTTTACAATGTTACCAGAATGCAGTTTTAATGAAGCAGTCATCATTAGAAGATAGTCGCCAAAAAAGGATCTGTAGCGACCCTGTGCAACATTATGATGTAAGTTTGTGCTTAGTACAAGTTCCATACATGTCTTATTTATGCAACTTGTTATTATCTTATATCTACATTGCATAATAAATGTTTGCATAGTTCATCGTTTAACTCTTTTTGCATTATTATCAGAATGCAGTTGTGATGAAGCAATCTTCATTACCAGTGAGGCCCACAAAAAGTTCTGATCTTTCTTCTGATGCATCTTCTCATAGCCGTCAACCTAGACCATTTCTTTCATCAGACAGTAAATATCTCAAGGCTGTACTTTATAAAAGACATGGTATTGCTGCTTTAAGATCTGTAGCTGATATGTTGACAAAGAGTACACAAGATTCAATCAAGGCGATTGCCAAATGTCAACGTGTTATTGATGATGCTAATAGAAGTCCTCAATGATTCTATGTCATTTTTTTATTTGGGCACATTAATTGCCTTGTAATTTTCCTATTTGTTTTATTTGTGTATGTACTTGTGTGTATCATTGAAATCAGATTTTAGGCTCATGAAATTTAATGCAAGTTGACTAGTCAAACAAGTAGGGCCCTACAACAGATTGGGCCGGCCCACTTACAGTAGTGTGGGACCCACTTTCATTTTGGGCCGGCCCACTTCTTTAGTAGGCCGGCCCGGTTACACGATAATGGGCTCCACATGCTTATTGGGCCGGCCCACTTGCTCTATGGTGGTCCCACATGGTAAATGGGCCGGCCCTTTAATAGGAAGGTGGGACCCACCTGTGTTTTTGGCCCGGCCCACTATCTTGTTGGGCCGGCCCACTTTCTATATGGTGGACCCCACACACCAAATGGGCCGGCCCTTTAATAGGAAGGTGGGACCCACCTGTGTTTTGGCCGGCCCACTATCTTGTTGGGCCGGCCCACTTTCTATATGGTGGACCCCACATACCAAATGGGCCGGCCCATTAACAGGAATGTGGGACCCACCTGTGTTTTTGGCCCGGCCCACTATCTTGGTGGGCCGCCACTTGCTATATGGTGGGCCCCACATACTAAATGGGCCGGCCCTTTAACGGAAAGTGGGACCCACTGTGTTTTTGCCGGCCCACTATTTTGTTGGGCCGGCCACTTGCTATATGGTGGACCCACAAACTAAATGGGCCGACCCTTTAAGCTGGAAAGTGGGACCCACTGTGTTTTGGCCGCCCACTAGCTTGTTGGGCCGGCCCACTTCACGGTGGACCCCACACACTAAATGGGCCGGCCTTTTAACGGAAAGTGGGACCCACGTGTTTTGGCCCGACCCACTTGCTTCTTGGGCCGGCCCAGTTACTGTAAGGTGGACCCCACATGTTAAATGGGCCGGCCCATTTAAGTTTTGACCAGTCAACCTTAGAGGTTAGGCCCGGCCCACGTAACTAATGGACCAGCCCAGCTATATAGTTGACCGGTCAAACTATGTCATCTGGCCCGGCCCGCTTAAGACGTGGCAGGCCTCGTGTGGGCCTACCATCTACCACGGGGTTTCAGCCGGTTAACGCCGTTAACGCGTTAACGGCGTCTGCCACGTGTCAGTTTGCATGACGTCAGCAGTGAACGGGCTCCCGAAAACACTTCCGCAACGGTCCGATTTTCCGTGGCGGAAGGGCGCCCAAGCGCGACGGACCGAAAAAATCGTCGTTGGACTTTGCCTGACGCAGTTTCGACAACGGAACCCATATCGTCGGGTTAGGCCCATAGGCGACGAAAAATGCCCCTTAGTTGACGATTTTGGGACGTTGTCTATCAGAACTTTTCTTTGACCAATATTCAAATGAGCATAAAATAAAAAAAAAAAAATAAAAAACGAAAGCACATAATCTTCTTATGTCATATAGTAAGCATTCAAAAGTTGATAAACAAGGTTTGGACATATTCAAACCAGACAAATAATGTATCTACCCCCTAACCCTAAACTCGGTCGATCTTATGAAGTCTAGCATGAAGAGAAGTCGTTTTGGGTTTCAAACATGGAAATTTCAAGAACATCCCAAAAGCTTCTTATGTCATATAGTAAGCATTAAAGTTGAGAAACAAGGTCTAGACATATTCAAACTATGCAAATCATGTATCTACCCCGTAACCCCTAAACTTTGTCTTATGTAGTCAAGCATGAAGAGAGGTGGTTTTGGGTTTCAAACATGGAAATTTCAAAAACCTCCCAAAAGCTTCATTTTAGAGTGACTAAGAAGGATGATACAGGCTTCCCTTCTCATTTTCATGTTTTAAACTTGTTTAAATCTTGGTCAAACCTAGGATTTGACCAAGATTCTTCAGAAAAAATCAAAAGAATGAAAAACTAAAGCACATAGCATTCTTATGTCATATAGTAAGCATTCAAGATGATAAACAAGGTCTATTCAAACCAGAAAAATCATGTATATATCTACCCCTAACCCTAAACTCTGTCTTATGAAGTCAAGCATGAAAGAGAAGTGGCGGTTTTGGGTTTGAAACATGGAAATTTCAAAAAACCCCAAAAGCTTCATTTTAGGGAGAATAAGAAGGATCCATGCTTACCATTTTATTTTCATGTTTTAAACTTGTTTAAATCTTGTTCAAACCTAGGATTTGACCAAGATTCAAATGGGCAGAAAATTACAAAAAATCAAAAAATGAAAAACCAAAGTTCATAGTCTTCTTATGTCATATAATAAGCATTCAAGTTGTTAAACAAGGTCTAGACATATTCAAACCAGACAAATCATGTATCTATACCCCTAACCCTAATTAAACTCTGTCTTATGAAGTCAAGCATGAATAGAAGTGGTTTCGGGTTTCAAACATGGACTAAGAAGGATCATTTTTAAAAACCCCAAAAGCTTCATTTTAGAGTGCATAAGAAGGATCCAGGCTTACCCTTTCATTTTGATGTTTTAATCTTGTTTAAATCTTGGTCAAACCTAGGATTTGACCAATATTCAAATGAGCATAAAATAAAAAATAAAAAAATAAAAAAACGAAAGCACATAATCTTCTTATGTCATATAGTAAGCATTCAAGTTCATAAACAAGGTCTAGACACATTCAAATCAAACAAGTCATGTACCCCTAACCCTACACTGTGTCTTATAAATGAAGTCAAGCATGAAAAGAAGTGTGGTTTTGGGTTTCAAACATGGAAATTTGAAAAACCTCCCAAAAGCTTCATTTTAATTAGACTGACTGATTAATTAAGAAGGATCCATGATTAATTACCTTTTCATTGTCATGTTTTAAACTTGTTTAAATCTTGGTCAAACCTAGGATTTGACCAAGATTCAAATGGGCATAAAAATTCAAAAAAAATCGAAAAAATGAAAAACCAAAGCACATAGCCTCTTCTTATGTCATATAGTAAACATTCAAATAGATAAACAAGGTCTAGACATATTCAAACCACACAAATCATGTATCTATACCCCTAACCCCTAAACTCTATATATCTTATGAATGAAGTCAAGCATGAAGAGAAGTGGTTTTGGGTTTCAAACATGGATATTTCAAAAACCTCCCAAAAGCTTCATTTTAGAGCGACTAAGAAGGATCGATGCTTACCTTTTCATTTTCATGTTTTAAACTTATTTAAATATTGGTCAAACCTATGATTTGACCAAGATTCAAATGGGCATAAAAATCCAGACAAAAAATCTAAAGAATGAAAACCAAACCACATAGCCTTCTTAATTATGTCATATAGTAAACATTCAAGTTGATAAACAAGGTCTAGACATATTCAAACCAGAAAAATCATGTATCTACCCCTAACCCTAAACTCTGTCTTATGAAGTCAAGCATGAAGAAAAGTGGTTTTGGGTTTCAAACATGCATGGAAATTTCAAGAACCTCCCAAAAGCTTCATTTTAGAGTGACTAAGAAGGATCCATGCTTACACCTTTTCATTTTCATGTTTTAAACTTGTTTAAATCCTGGTCAAACCTGGGATTTGACCAAGATTCAAATGGGCATAAAATTCAAAAAAATTAGATAAATGAAAAACCAGAGCACATAGTCTTCTTATGTCATATAGTAAGCATTCAAGTTGATAAACAAGATCTAGACATATTCAAACTATACAAATCATGTATCTACCCCTAACCCTAAACTTGTCTTATGAAGTCAAGCATTAAGAGAAGTGGTTTTGGGTTTCAAACATGAAAATTTCAAAAACCTCCCAAAAGCTTCATTTTAGAGTGACTAAGAAGGATCCAGGCTTACTTTTTCATTTTCATGTTTTAAACTTGTTTAAATCTAGGTCAAACCTAGGATTTGACCAAGATTCAAATGGACATAAAAAATCAACAGTTTACAACAGCACACAAAATAAACATGAAATTACATCTAAATCCCTAACTTTTACATGGAGGACCCCAGGCTGAAAGCAAGAAATGCGATCGGGTCTTGAATCTTGATGCGTCTTCTCTTGACAAAGAAGATGCTGGGAGTTTGCGTACGTACATCACGTCACTTGTGCTCACTGAAGTGTGGGACATGACGCATGCATGGGCAACACACGTAAGTGACATGGATTCAAGGGTAGGGAAGCTGATACGTCTCCAACGTATCGATAATTTCTTATGTTCCATGCTACTTTATTGATGATACCTACATGTTTTATGCACATTATATGTCGTATTTACGCATTTTCGGAACTAACCTATTAACAAGATGCCAGAAGAGCTGTTTTCTGCTGTTTTTGGTTTCAGAAATCCTAGTAAGGAAATATTCTCGGAATTGGACGAAATCACCGCCCATGGTCCTATTTTTGCACGAAGCTTCCAAGACCGAAGGGGAGTCGAAGTGGGGCCACGAGGTGGCCAGGTGACAGGCGGCGCCCAGGCCCTGGCCGCGCCGGCTGTCCCCTGGGCCCTCGTGCCGCCTCTTGACCTGCCCTTTCGCCTACTTATAGCCTCCGTCGCGAAACCCCCAGTACCGGGAGCCACGATACGGAAAACCTTCCAGAGACGCCGCCGCCGCGAATCCCATCTCGGGGGATTCAGGAGATCGCCTCCGGCCCCCTGCCGGAGAGGGGATTCATCTCCCGGAGGACTCTACACCGCCATGGTCGCCTCCGGAGTGATGAGTGAGTAGTTCACCCCTGGACTATGGGTCCATAGCAGTAGCTAGATGGTCGTCTTCTCCTAATTGTGCTTCATTGTTGGATCTTGTGAGCTGCCTAACATGATCAAGATCATCTATCTGTAATACTATATGTTGTGTTTGTCGGGATCCGATGGATAGAGAATACTATGTTATGGTGATTATCAATCTATTGTTTATGTGTTGTTTATGATCTTGCATGCTCTCCGTTATTAGTAGAGGCTCTGGCCAAGTTTTTGCTCTTAACTCCAAGAGGGAGTATTTATGCTCGATAGTGGGTTCATGCCTTCATTGACACCTGGGACAGTGACAGAAAGTTCTAAGGTTGTGATGTGCTGTTGCCACTAGGGATAAAACATTGATTCTATGTCTAAGGATGTAGTTGTCGATTACATTACGCACCATACTTAATGCAATTGTCTGTTGCTTTGCAAATTAATACTGAATGGGGTTCGGATGATAACCTGAAGGTGGACTTTTTAGGCATAGATGCAGTTGGATGGCGGTCTATGTACTTTGTCGTAATGCCCAATTAAATCTCACTATATTTATCATATCATGTATATGCATTGTTATGCCCTTCTCTATTTGTCAATTGCCCGACTGTAATTTGTTCACCCAACATGCTTTTATCTTATGGGAGAGACACCTCTAGTGAACTGTGGACCCCGGTCCTATTCTTTACATCGCATACAATCTACTGCAATACTTGTTTTACTGTTTTCTTGCAAACAATCATCTTCCACACAATACGGTTAATCCTTTGTTACAGCAAGCCGGTGAGATTGACAACCTCACTGTTTCGTTGGGGCAAAGTACTTTGGTTTTGTTGTGGGTTCCACGTTGGCGCCGGAATCCCTGTTGTTGCGCCGCATCACATTTCGCCACCATCAACCTTCAACGTGTTTCTTGGCTCCTCCTGGTTCGATAAACCTTGGTTTCTTTCTGAGGGAAAACTTGCTGTGCGCATCATACCTTCCTCTTGGGGTTCCCAATGAACGTGTGAGTTACACGCCATCAAGCTCTTTTTGGCGCCGTTGCCGGGGAGATCAAGACACGCTGCAAGGGGAGTCTCCACTTCTCAATCTCTTTACTTTGTTTTTGTCTTGCTTTATTTTATTTACTACTTTGTTTGCTGCACCTAAACAAAACACAAAAAAAAATTAGTTGCTAGTTTTACTTTATTTACTGTCTTGCTCTCTATATCAAAAACACAAAAAAATTAGTTACTCGTCTTTACTTTGTTTGCCTAGTTTACTTTTTGCTTATTGCATCATGTTTCCTCCTAAGTACACTCTAAAAGACATACCGGTAGGCCGAGGGTCTATAATTGGAAGAGATAATATAGAAGAATTTTTCACTCATGTTAGCACCGCTGAAGATTTTGAAGATAGACACTTGGTAGAACTTGCTCCTACTTATGAAATTGCTGTTGCTTCTTTAGTACACATGTTGGAAACTAAATTTGTTAATCTCAATCCTATAATCCAACACATGTTTCTTACACTTGGTGATATGGAGGAAGGAGAGAAGAAAGACTTTGTTTTAGAAACCCTTCTTAAAGAATTTGGTGGTGTAGCAAGAGAGGCTAGAAAAGTCTTTGCTAAATATAAAATGCTTGGTTCTTACACCAATTTTGTTAGTCTCCTTGAAAAGATGGACATGGAGAGAGTAAAGTACACTAATGATATTAATGATGGTGGGGAGGTTAAGACAACAATACCTTGTAAACTCCTAGGAATGCATGAAGCTCTAGAAAATAACTATGGTTGGCTTGTTCCTGAAAATTTGTTTGATGAGAATAGCAAGCCTAAGAATAATGAAAAAGGAGCCTCTGAAACTTACATAGACGAGATAACATGCATTGTTGAGAAAACTCCCAACACCCCTGGTAATAATGTTGATGCTTCTACTCTTGATGTTACTTGATTTGCACTTTCTGCGCCTAGCTGAAAGGCGTTAAAGAAAAGCGCTTATGGGAGACAACTCATATTTTTACTACAGTACTTTGTTTTATATTTGAGTCTTGGAAGTTGTTTACTACTGTAGCAACCTCTCCTTATCATGTTTTTGTGCAAAGTAAAGTTTCTATGTCAAAGTTGATGTTATATTTGGGATCGCTGCGCAGAAACAGCATTGCTGTCTGTCACGAATCTGGGCACAAGTCTCTGTAGAAAATTCGAAAAAATCTGCCAATTTACGAGCGTGATCCTCAGATATGTACGCAACTTTCATTAGTTTTGAGTTTTTCCATATGATCAAGTCTGGTGCCATTTTAAAATTCGTCTTTACGAACTGTTCTGTTTTGACAGATTCTGCCTTTTATTTCGCATTGCCTCTTTTGCTATGTTGGATGAATTTCTTTGATCCATTAATGTCCAGTAGCTTTATGCAATGTACAGAAGTGTAAAGAATGATTGTGCCACCTCTGAACATGTGAATTATTAATTGTGCACTAACCCTCTAATGAGTTTGCTTGAAGTTTGGTGTGAAGGAAGTTTTCAAGGGTCAAGAGAGGAGTATGATATACTATGATCAAGAGGAGTGAAAGCTCTAAGCTTGGGGATGCCCCCGTGGTTCATCCCTGCATATTTTAAGAAGACTCAAGCGTCTAAGCTTGGGGATGCCCAAGGCGTCCCCTTCTTCATCGACAACATCATCAGGTTCCTCCCCTGAAACTATATTTTTATTCAGTCACATCTTGTGTTCTTTACTTGGAGCGTCGGTTTTTTTTTGTTTTTTTTGTTTGAATAAAATGGATCCTAGCATTCACTTTGTGGGAGAGAGACACGCTCCGCTGTTGCATATGGACAAATATGTCCTTAGGCTTTACTCATAATGTTCATGGCGAAGTTTCTTCTTCGTTAAATTGTTATATGGTTGGAATTGGAAAATGCTACATGTAGTAATTCTAAAATGTCTTGGATAATGTGATACTTGGAAATTGTTGTGCTCATGTTTAAGCTCTTGCATCATATGCTTTGCACCCATTAATGAAGAAATACATAGAGCTTGCTAAAATTTGATTTGCATATTTGGTCTCTCTAAGGTCTAGATAATATCTAGTATTGAGTTTTGAACAACAAGAAAGACGGTGTAGAGTCTTATAATGTTTACAATATGTCTTTTATGTGAGTTTTGCTGCACCGGTTCATCCTTGAGTTTGCTTCAAATAACCTTGCTAGCCTAAACCTTGTATCGAGAGGGAATACTTCTCATGCATCAAAATCCTTGAGCCAACCACTATGCCATTTGTGTCCACCATACCTACCTACTACATGGTATTTCTCCGCCATTCCAAAGTAAATTGCTTGAGTGCTACCTTTAAAATTCCATCATTCACCTTTGCAATATATAGCTCATGGGACAAAATAGCCTTAAAAACTATCGTAGTATCGAATATGTACTTATGCACTTTATCTTTTATTAAGTTGCTTGTTGTGCGATAACCATGCTTCTGGGGAACGCCATCAACTATTGTTGAATATCATGTGAGTTGCTATGCATGTCCGTCTTGTCTGAAGGATCTACCACCTTAATGGTTGGAGCATGCAAATTGTTAGAGAAGAACATTGGGCCGCTAACTAAAGCCATGAATCATGGTTGAAGTTTCAGTTTTGGACATATATCCTCAATCTCATATGAGAATAATAATTGTTGCTACATGCTTATGCATTTAAGAGGAGTCCATTATCTGTTGTCCATGTTGTCCCGGTATGGATGTCTAAGTTGAGAATAATCAAAAGCGAGAAATCCAAAATGCGAGCTTTCTCCTTAGACCTTTGTACAGGCGGCATGGAGGTACCCCTTTGTGACACTTGGTTGAAACATGGCATTGCAAAGATCCGGTAGTCCAAGCTAAGTAGGACAAGGTGCGGGCACTATTAGTATACTATGCATGAGGCTTGCAACTTGTAAGATATAATTTACATAACTCATATGCTTTATTACTACCGTTGACAAAATTGTTTCATGTTTTCAAAATAAAAGCTCTAGCACAAATACAGCAATCGATGCTTTCCTCTTTGAAGGACCTTTCTTTTACTTTTATTGTTGAGTCAGTTTACCTATCTCCCTCCACCTTAAGAAGCAAACACTTGTGTGAACTGTGCATTGATTCCTACATACTTGCATATTGCACTTGTTATATTACTTTATGTTGACAATATCCATGAGATATACATGTTATAAGTTGAAAGCAACCGCTGAAACTTAATCTTCCTTTGTGTTGTTTCAACACCTTTACTTTGATTTATTGCTTTATGAGTTAACTCTTATGCAAGACTTATTTATGCTTGTCTTGAAGTACTATTCATGAAAAGTCTTTGCTTTATGATTCAGTTGTTTACTCATGTCATTACCATTGTTTTGATCGCTGCATTCATTACATATGTTTACAAATAGTATGATCAAGATTATGATGGCATGTCACTTCAGAAATTATCTTTGTTATCGTTTTACCTGCTCGGGACGAGCAGAACTAAGCTTGGGGATGCTTGATACGTCTCCAACGTATCGATAATTTCTTATGTTCCATGCTACTTTATTGATGATACCTACATGTTTTATGCACATTATATGTCGTATTTACGCATTTTCTGGAACTAACCTATTAACAAGATGCCGAAGAGCCATTTTGCTGTTTTTGGTTTCAGAAATCCTAGTAAGGAAATATTCTCGGAATTGGACGAAATCACCGCCCAGGGTCCTATTTTTCACGAAGCTTCCGAAGACCGAAGGGGAGTCGGGGGGCCACGAGGTGGCCAGTGACAGGGCGGCACGGCCCAGGCCCGGCCGCGCCGGCCTGTCCCCCGGGCCCCTCGTGCCGCCTCTTGACCTGCCCTTTCGCCTACTTATAGCCTCCGTCGCCCCCAGTACCGGGAGCCACGATACGGAAAACCTTCCAGAGACGCCGCTGCCGCGAATCCCATCTCGGGGATTCAGGAGATCGCCTCCGGCACCCTGCCGGAGAGGGGATTCATCTCCGGAGGACTCTACACCGCCATGGTCGCCTCCGGAGTGATGAGTGAGTAGTTCACCCCTGGACTATGGGTCCATAGCAGTAGCTAGATGGTCGTCTTCTCCTAATTGTGCTTCATTGTTGGATCTTGTGAGCTGCCTAACATGATCAAGATCATCTATCTGTAATACTATATGTTGTGTTTGTCGGGATCCGATGGATAGAGAATACTATGTTATGGTGATTATCAATCTATTGTTTATGTGTTGTTTATGATCTTGCATGCTCTCCGTTATTAGTAGAGGCTCTGGCCAAGTTTTTGCTCTTAACTCCAAGAGGGAGTATTTATGCTCGATAGTGGGTTCATGCCTTCATTGACACCTGGGACAGTGACAGAAAGTTCTAAGGTTGTGATGTGTGTTGCCACTAGGGATAAAACATTGATTCTATGTCTAAGGATGTAGTTGTCGATTACATTACGCACCATACTTAATGCAATTGTCTGTTGCTTTGCAACTTAATACTGAATGGGGTTCGGATGATAACCTGAAGGTGGACTTTTTAGGCATAGATGCAGTTGGATGGCGGTCTATGTACTTTGTCGTAATGCCCAATTAAATCTCACTATATTTATCATATCATGTATATGCATTGTTATGCCCTTCTCTATTTGTCAATTGCCCACTGTAATTTGTTCACCCAACATGCTTTTATCTTATGGGAGAGACACCTCTAGTGAACTGTGGACCCCGGTCCTATTCTTTACATCGCATACAATCTACTGCAATACTTGTTTTACTGTTTTCTTGCAAACAATCATCTTCCACACAATACGGTTAATCCTTTGTTACAGCAAGCCGGTGAGATTGACAACCTCATTGTTTCGTTGGGGCAAAGTACTTTGGTTTTGTTGTGCAGGTTCCACGTTGGCGCCGGAATCCCTGTTGTTGCGCCGCATCACATTTCGCCACCATCAACCTTCAACGTGCTTCTTGGTTCCTCCTGGTTCGATAAACCTTGGTTTCTTTCTGAGGGAAAACTTGCTGCTGTGCGCATCATACCTTCCTCTTGGGGTTCCCAACGAACGTGTGAGTTACACGCCATCACAGCCAAGAGAAAAAAAACGAGAATTTGGACAAAAATAACCCAATCTTGCTACTAGTATGTCGAAATTTTGTTTTCCCAATCTTGTGACTTTGGGTTATTTCTGTCTATTTTGCCGAAAAAACGAGGACACCACATGGTGGAAACTGCAAAAAAAATGTCCAAGTGGTGGTTTGTGCAACATATAGAGCAGTACAGTATATGGTAGTACAAGATGAATGTGCACTGCCGTGGGCCCGTGGTAATATATCATGATGATGGCAAAGGATCTTTTCTCTGCTGAAACTGTCCAGAGCTGATTTGATGAGACAAAATACAGCTCCACGGCGTGCAAGGACAGTATACAGTACATTAGCTTCTTCTCGGGTCACACGCCTTCACGACAGGTGCAGTAGTGCAGCAGAGACCAGAGAGAGAAGGCACGCCCGTAGTACTCGTATATTGATTTCAATTCAAATTGTTTTTTTGCCTGCTTCTCCGTCTTCTTCATCTCCATCTTCTCTGGCGACCCCGCCTACACCAGCAGCCCCTGCACCACCGCCGCCATGCCTTTTTCGGATCATCTCGAGCCACCTGTTTGATGGTACTAGTAGGAGTTGTGGACTTTTATCCATATCGCTCTACCAGCTGCCGCTCGCACTGTCCTCCAATACCTCATACCCAAACGCCAGCGTCCCACTCCCACACCCCCACACCCACTTGACCGCATCCTTCCAATGGCGAGATCGATCAATGAGAGTGGCAGTTCTTGGGTGTTTCCTGATGGCCCCCTTGAAGAAATCGCATCCCGATGCGATGTCATCACCGCCGCGAGCCTCGTCGGTTCATGCAAGTTTTATCATGATTCAGCAACACAAAGTGTAGCTCTGCCTGCATCTCAGCCGTTTGGCATGCCCTGTGTTCTTCATACTCACCAAACTGAGGTACCGCCCGCGCACAATCCCTTCTACCGCGTCCACAAGTTCAAGCAGCAGGGTGCGCAGAAGGACAAGCAGCATGATGCAAAAGATCGCAAGGGTACCTTGTGCCAACTGACGCCGCTGGACAGGATCTCTTCCGATGCCGTGATTCCAGATGGTGGTACGGGCATGTGGGCAGGCGCGAATGGAGATTGGATCGCCCTTCTTGGCTTCCCCTGGAATTGGGAGCTTGTCAATGTGTACACTGGTCGCCGGATTCCTCTACCACCAATACGTGAGTTTAAATCCACCCCGGATAAACTTGTGTTCGAGTCTAATGATCAACATCTTCAACTGCTGAAGATAGCTATTTGCCGAGTTCCAACAGCTGCTTCAAATTATACTAGTTTCTCTGTTCTTGCCATCTTCAACGCGGCAATTGCAGTCCTTCACTGTGCTTCTAGCAGATGGACAGTTCTTGACAACCAGTTCTTAGCGTACGGCTACTCCGATGCAATCATCCACAAGGGTATTGTATTTGCTGTAACTCAGACAGGCGAAGTTTATGCATGGAATCAACTTTCTTGGGGTAATTTTTCTCATCTCATATGATGTGTTTTCGCTATTACCTGCTAGTTTCAGATTTAGCTTTAGCCTTTTTCTTTTTGTTGTGCAGTTTTCGTGTCGGTATGCCAAAGGCATGCCAAACCGGATGGTCTTATCCATCAAGATACCGGTTTAATATTTATACCGGAACTCAAAGATAGGAATTTGGCTAAGTAAGCTAAGCCGGTATCCCCAAGAGGGGTATACCGGAACCAGGAAGGAAAGATACCGGAGCACCGGAAGGAAGAGCATGTCGGCTGGCTGGTCAAAGATTCCGTCAGGAGCTAAAAGACAAGGATGAGCTAAGCAAAGTAGCTTTAAACGAAGGCCTGAAGACAAAGAAGAGGATGACGGCCAAAGAAGCCGGAGGACGTCAGCCTCCTTGTTTAAAGAAGACCCCGGCGTCATCTATGATTAAAGTAGCTTTATAAAGTATCTTTGTAAAGTAGTTTGTCTAGTCAAAGATCCCATTAGGGTTTCTTGTCCTGTAAGCCACCCTCTCCCCTATATAAGGAGAGGGGGCAGCCTCTTTCATACGCGCGGAGCAATAGAGAAGATAGAGAGAGAACCTTGTAAGCTTGAACCTGTAACCTGTGGAGATCAATGAAGATAGTGATCTAGAGCGAGTTCTTCCTTGTGTCTTTCTTCTTCAACCTCTGGCCTTGGCCAAGTTCTTGAGGAAACCATCCGGAAGTTCATCCCATCTAGTCACAAACCCTCCCCCGAATCCTCTAGCGTCCATTCGGCCCCAAGATAAGCCATCCTATGGCATCTGTTTGTTCCCCACGACGACAGTTGGCGCCCACCGTGGGGCATGAAGTGGCGCTTGCTGGAGTTCATATTCGGGCGGGCATCCTCGACATCAACGGCGAGCGCACGGTGTCCGCGCTCGTGCAACGCATCTACAACATGGACTTCATCAACGACAACGCAGGCTGCTTCGCCAACGGCGGCAAGTTCCCGCAGAACGGCCGCACCATCGAGTTCGGCAGCATCCGCGTCTATTTCGGCACCGTTCCTGTGCGCCAGCGCCTCTCGCCGGTGCTGGTGGCGCCGGATCCGCCAAGGTGGCTGTGTGCTGGCCGCGCCGCCGGCAGCGTGGAGGTCATGATGGCTGGTGCGGTCAACACCGGCAAGGGAGCTGTGGAGGAAGGAGATGAACGCGCGGCATCGACCCGCCCGGCAAAACCGCCGCTGGAGCGTGACGCCGCGTCGCGGGAGCATCGTCAGCACCACCGGCAACACCTCTTCAAGCGGCGATGCACACGCTGGCCACGCCCATCGCGCAGAACATCGACCCGGCAAAGGCTCAGGAGGAGCTGGAGGCCACGCGCAAGGCCCTGCTTACCGGTGGCGCCGACATCATCCGGGCGCAGCGCGAGCTGAACCTAACCCTACGTGAGTATAACGCTGCCCATGGCTTTGCTTCGTTAGTGCTCATGCTGCTAGGATACCGGAAAACCGGCTTAAGGCTCGCAATCTAGATCAGGATTTGCGCAAAGAAGTTCTTGCCGGCAAAAGTGCATCTGTGTCTGTGAGCATTGTAGAAAAGCCTAAGTACAGTAGTCCGGATAAAACTATAAAAGCCGCTAAAGCTGCAGTAGAGCTATGTGAATCGCTTTCCGGAGACGAGTTGGCAAAGCAGCAAGAGCGTGTGAAAGAGCTTGAAAACCATTGAGCAGCAAAATGCTGAGCAGCTAGCTAAGCTGAACGAGGTAGTGGCCTCAAAATCCGCGCGTTCAACAAAGAATGCCGGAAGCAAGTCCCATGGCAGGCATCGTCCCCCCATCCGGACAAAAGAAGGGAAAGAGAAAAGAATGCACGGCAGATGACTGTGTATGATCCAGTTCTTGCCGGAAAGCAAAAAGCCGGGCAACATGATGCCGGTAGAAAAAGCCAAGGGGCAGATCGGGGCTACGCCAAGGGAGGCTATGCCGGAAACAATCATGCCGGTAGATATGAAACCGGGCAAAATTATCGAGCCGCAAGAGTGGCATATGTGGATGAAGAAATGCCACCACCAGGGTACCGGCAGGCAAGAGCCGCGGAACCGGAAGGATATGACGAATCAGATTCCGAGGTGGAACGAACAAGAGTCCACCGGAACCCTTTGGGGGAACGCCTGGGGGAAAGATGTTTGCCAGACCGGGATGCGAGGCACAGGTTGGACAGAGTACATCTTTGCAATAGTTGAATGTGAGGGACCTCCTGGCCCAAGGTGTTTTGGCCCACGGATCATGAGAGAAGAACCACCGGTGCGCAATTTCCAGTTGCCCCGGGACACAAGAACGTATGATGGTACGACCAAGCCGGAAGACTGGCTGGCAGATTATGTCACAGCTGTTTACGTGGCTGGAGTAAACCGGCGTTGGGCGGTAAGAATCATACCGTCCTACCTCGTGGGTCCTGCGAGGATTTGGCTTAACAATTTGCCGGCAGGAAGCATTAACGGATGGTTGGATTTTGAGGAAGCCTTTGTGAACAACTTCAGCAGCACTTACAAGAGGCCAAACCGGCCCCAGCAACTTGCGCTGTGCCAACAGCGTGCAGGAGAACCAGACCGGGATTATCTCACCCGGTGGAACTCAATGAGAAACACATGTGAAGGAGTGATTGAGGCACAAGCCATTGCTTGGTTCAGTCAAGGATGCCGGAGAGGATCACCTTTGTGGCAAAGGCTGCAGAGAAGCATGCCAACCACCTTGGCGGAAATGATACGTGTGGCGGATAGCTATGCATTGGGAGACCCAATGCAACCGGCAGTGCAAGCTGAGCCGGAGCAGTCAAATCCGCATCAACAGCAATACCGGGATAACCGGAACAACAAAAGAAGGGAAGATTTCCCGGATCGAAGATATGCATCACAGCAAGTTGCTGCCGTGCAAGAAAATTATGACGCCAGCGGCAGTCAGAGACAGAAAACCGGATCGCAGCCATGGGCGGGTCCTAAGAAGCAGTGGGTCGAGAAGAAACCCTGGGGCCAGAAAAAGAATTGGCAAGAGCCTGTGAAATACACCATGGAAGCCGCCATGGACCAACCTTGCCGGTGGCACACGCCGAACCCGGATCACCCGTCAAACCATCTGACGAAGGATTGTTCTTGGACCAAGTACTTAATGCAAAAGGGGGCAGTGAAAGATGCGCAAGGACAAGGGTGCGCCACAATGTTGCCGCCGCCGCAAGATATGCTGCGCCAACAACAACTACCACCACCACCACCGCTTACCGGAGCAAATGCTCTACCGGTACAACCTCAGCCAAACAGGCAGCAATACCAGCAAGTTAACCGGGTGGAGGAGAATCGTGACCAACCACCTCCACCGGCACCTTTAGGCCGGAATGTTTACGAAGACCCACACTTGTGCATGGTTGTCTTTGTCACCGAGCCAACCGACAGGCAGAGCGTGCATCGCCGTTCCATGGAAGTGAACGCGGTGATGCCGGCAGTACCCAAGTACATGCTATGGTCAGATCAGGAAATAACCTGGTCGTTCAAGGATCACCCCAAAATCATGCCGAATCCGGGCGGATACGCTCTCGTTGTGGACCCAATCATGAAGGGGCCGGAAACTCGAGTAAAGTTCAGCAAGGTGCTGATAGACAATGGCAGCAGCATAAACATCATGTACAAGCACACCATGCGTACGCTGGGCATAACGGAGAATATGCTGCAGCCAACTCACACAACTTTCCATGGGATCGTTCCCGGTTTGTCTTGCGCCCCGATAGGAAAAGTTCGGGTGGATGTGTCGTTTGGAGGACGTGACAATTGTCGTGTTGAGAACATTGAGTTTGAGGTGGTGGACTTAGATAGTCCTTACCATGCGTTGCTGGGAAGGCCGGCACTGGCAGCTTTCATGGCATCAACCCATACGGCTTACCTCAAGATGAAGATGCCGGCACCTCGTGGACCCTTGACCGTGGTGGGAAACTATAAAGTCTCAATGGAAACCGCTTCCGCCGGATCAAACCTGGCAGAATCACTGGTGATAGCGGAGGAAAAGAAAAGAATGCAAACTGCTGTTGCGCTGGCTCAGTCCTCAAAGTTGAGCTTAGCGGCAATGAGTGGGAACTTGGCCTCACCGGCATTCAAGCCGACAAACGAGACAAAGGACATTGTGCTGGATCCGGCTTACCCAGAGCGCACCGTTCGTATCGGTGCCGGCCTCAGTCAAGCATAGGAAAGCGCGCTCGTCAGCTTCCTCCGTGAGAATCGGAACATTTTTGCCTGGTCTACTGATGACTTGGTAGGAGTTCCGAGGGAGCTGGCTGAGCACTCTCTAAACGTCCGGAAAGATGCTAAGCCGGTGCGTCAACCTTTGCGCCGGTTCGCAGAAGATAGGAGGAAAATCATTGGAGAAGAAGTAACAAAGCTGTTGGTTGCCGGTTTCATCGTGGAGGTCACGCACACAGAGTGGCTGGCTAATCCGGTGATGGTCGAGAAGAAAAAAGATGAGAACCTGGAGGCACAAGCTCCAAAGGTGTGGCGCATGTGCATCGACTACACCAACCTCAACAAAGCTTGCCCAAGAGATCCTTTCCCTTTGCCCCGAATCGATCAAGTGATTGATTCTACTGCTGGGTGTGAGTTGTTGTCGTTCCTGGATGCGTATTCCGGCTTCCACCAAATCCCTCTGAAAAAAGAAGATCAAATAAAAACTGCGTTCATTACCCCGCACGGGGCTTATTGCTATGTTACAATGCCTTTTGGTTTGCGCAACGCTGGTGCAACGTACCAGCGCTGTATGCAAAAATGCTTGTTTGATCAAATCGGAAAGAATGTGCAAGTTTATGTGGATGATATTGTGATAAAAACTAAAGTAAAAGATACCTTAATCGATGACATCCGGCAAACATTTGATAACCTAAGACGGTTCCGGATGAAACTCAATCCGGCAAAATGCACCTTCGGTGTCCCTGCCGGCAAGCTGCTTGGTTTCCTTGTGTCAAGCCGGGGCATTGAGGTCAATCCGGTAAAAATCCGGGCAATAGAAAGAATGACTATCCCACGAGAACTGAAAGATGTGCAAAAGTTTACCGGAAGCTTGGCATCGCTAAGCCGGTTCATAAGCAGGCTAGGAGAAAAGGCCTTGCCACTCTATGCTTTGATGAAAAAATCGGATACTTTCGTCTGGACCACACAGGCAGACGCAGCGTTTAAAGAATTGAAGAACATGCTCGTAACGGCCCCGATCTTGGCCTCGCCCTTGGAAAGAGAACCTATGTTGCTTTATATAGCGGCAACAAACCGGGTGGTTAGTGTTGTGGTTGTGGTGGAAAGAGAAGAGGAAGGAAAAACCGTCCAGAGGCCGGTATACTACCTGAGCGAGGTGCTCTCCTCCTCAAAGCAGAACTACCCACACTTCCAAAAAATGACTTATGGCGTGTTCATGGCCGCCACGAAACTCAAGCATTACTTTGAGGAACACCCCATGAAGGTGGTGAGTGAGGCACCCATCTCCGATATCATGGGCAACAAGGACGCCAGCGGCCGGATTGCAAAATGGGCAATTCAGCTATCACCGTATGTACCGGTGTATGAAAGAAGAGATGCCATAAAGTCGCAAGCTTTAGCTGATTTCTTGGTCGATTGGGCGGAGATACAATACAAGCCGCCAGAACACAAAATAGAATACTGGAAGATGCACTTTGACGGATCCAAACTCAAGGAAGGTCTGGGTGCCGGTGTGGTACTCACCTCACCTAAGGGAGATCACCTCCGGTATGTTTTACAAGTGCACTTCAGGGCATCAAACAATGTCGCTGAGTATGAAGCTCTGATACATGGGCTTAAGGTCGCAAAAGAAATCGGAGCGCTCCGGATCATTTGCTACGGCGATTCAGATCTGGTGGTGCAAGCAGTGTTCCGGAGATTGGGATGCAAAAGATGCCAACATGGCCTCATACCGGTTTCATGTGCAAAAGATTGCCGGCTTCTTCGAAGGGTGTGAGTTTCACCATGTACCGCGGGCTGAAAATGAAGCCGCGGATGCTCTATCCAAGCTGGGCTCATCTAGGCAAGAAATTCCACCCGGAATAGCCTTGGCACATCTAAGAGTTCCATCAATCAAGCCAAGCCCGGAGTCGGAATCAATTTTCGTACCGGAGTCGCATGTGGTGCCAATGGAGATTGACGAAGGAAACCCGGGGACTGCTCCGGCAAACTCGGGGACTGTACCGGTAAACTCGGGGACTGCGACGCCCATGCCGGAGGAGGCAATGCTCGTGGACAGCATGGACATAGACATGCCGGTGTTCGTGGTTAGAGAAGCGCCATCTTGGGTTAAACCTATTAAGGAATTCCTGGTCAACGGCACCTTGCCGGTTGACGAAAATGAGTCCAGAAGGATACAGAGGAGGTCCAAAGCTTACACTATCATCAACGGTGAGGCATACAAGAGAAGTGTTACCGGTGTCCTCCAAAGATGTGTGGAGCCGGAAGAAGGAAGAGAAATGCTTGAGGAAATTCATCGAGGAGAATGCGGGCACCACGCCTCGTCAAGGGCACTGGTGGCAAAAGTGTTCCGGCATGGATTCTATTGGCCAACGGCTTTGGAAAATGCGGAGGATATGGTAAGAAAATGCAATGGGTGCCAGAGGTACGCCAAGCAAAACCATACCCCAGCATCCGGTTTAAAAACCATACCGCTAACTTGGCCATTCGCTGTCTGGTGCCTGGACATGGTTGGACCATTTAAAACCGCAAGGGGAAACATGACCCACATCTTGGTAATGGTGGATAAGTTCACCAAGTGGCTGGAAGTGAAGCCTATCGCAAAATGTGATGGCCACACAGCGGTAAAGTTCCTAAAAGATGTAATTCTGCGGTATGGATACCCGCACAGTATCATAACTGACAATGGCTCAAACTTTGCTCAAGGAGAGTTCAAACGATTTTGTGAAGACAAGAACATCCGGTTGGATTTGTGCTCAGTGGCGCACCCACAAGGCAATGGCCAAGTTGAAAGAACGAATGCTTTGGTACTTTCCGGTATCAAACCAAGACTCATTGATGCAATGGAAAAATCGCCGGGATGTTGGATCGATGAGCTACCATCAGTGCTGTGGAGTCTAAGAACAACTCCGAACCGGTCTACCGGATACACGCCATTCTTCATGGTTTATGGGGCAGAAGCGGTCATACCAACCGACATTCTCCATGATTCCCCAAGGGTGCAGCTCTATACCGAAGAAGAGGTAAAGGAGGCCCGAGAAAATGATGTGGACTTGCTAGAAGAAGCAAGAGAACTAGCTCTGGCAAGAACAGCCATTTATCAGCAAAACCTCAGACGCTATCATAGCCGGAAGGTTAATCCAAGAGTGTTCCGAGAAGGGGACCTGGTGCTACGCCTAGTGCAGCGCACTGAAGGCCGGCACAAGCTTTCCCCTCCATGGGAAGGACCTTTCATTGTGAGCAAGGCTCTCCACAATGATGCCTATTACCTAATTGATGCACAGGAATGGAAGAAAGGAAAGGCGGACAAGTCAGGAGAGGAGACCAAACGCCCATGGAATGTAGCTTTGTTGCGTCCTTTCTACTCTTGAAGTGGTGCTGTAAGAGTTCCTTTTTGTACCTTAATTGCTATGAATAAAAAGATGTCGGAACCTCGAATGAATCTCGGGGACTACCCTTACTAAGTTGCATGAAACATGTTTATTTTTTCTGTTGCCGGTTGCCTATTGAATGTTTTTTCTTTCCGGTTTAGTAGTGTGCTAGACCATACCGGAGTCTTCGACTCTGCTGTTGTCCATAACTTGGCTTCATGGCAAGCAAGATAAACCGGTAGGGGATAAGCACATGAACTGCGGAAAGAGAGAGCAGGAAAGAACAATCCGGAAAAGTTTAACTAACCCCGGTTATACCGGTTTTTTGCAAAAATTTCGAGTTATTTCTAAGTTCAAGAAAATGCTTGCTTGGTAAAAGAACTTTGTGCTCATACGCCAAAAATGCCCAGAGAAGGTAGGCAGAGCCAAGGCAAAAGAGCCAAGTATGCATCAATTGGATGCGGAAACAATTTCGGAATCATTGCAGTGCAAGAAAAAGCAAATCAACAAGCAAATATCTTAAGACAAACATAACTTAATAAGTTACCGGTACAGCTTACCGGCATAAAATGTTGCAGCACAAACCAAAAGGTTAAGTTTTATCTTACATCATAAACCCCGGCATACCGGGGTAGAATTTAACAAGTTTTGTTACAAAGTAACCAGGGACAGGTAATAGGGGTTTGACGAGACAAAGTCAGGAAGCAGGGGCTTCCGGGGGAGCAGCGCCGGCATCGGGAGTTGGCGGTGGCACATCCTCGCGTTCATCTTCCTCCTCCTCGCTCAGATAATCTTTGACATCTTCAGGAGGGGATGAAGGTGCGCATTTCAGCGTACTCCGCGATGTGGTACGCGCGGTCCTGCCGCTTAGCGGTAAGAACCGGGTCCACATCGGTGGGAGCACCTTCACGCACGCCGACGAGAGCATCCAGATCCAGCTCCGGATACCAGGAGCAGGCAACGCGGAGCGCTGAGTCCGCTCCGGCACGGGCAGCAGAGCACTGCCACTCCCGGATCCGCCGGCAGGCACCTTTCAAGCGGTCGCTGATGAGGGAGAAGGTGTCGGGCACCACTTCGCCGGGCCAGAGGGTCTTGAAGAGCTGGGAGGCCACCTCAGGGATGTCGGAAAGATTCCGGTCCACCGAGCGCATGTGCGAGACCCGGGCGTTTAAAGCAACCAAGTGATCATAGGGATCCCAAGGTGCACCCAAGTTGTTGCCGGCCTGCTGCGCCCGGTGCTCCGCAACCTTCTTTATGGCATGAGCCTGGGAGTCCGGAAAGAGCCCTACGAGACAAACGAAAGCTAAGTATATGATACCGGAATGAATAAGCTTGTAAGCAGAAACCGGAAAAGAGAAAAGGAGAAACATACGAAGGGCAAGCGCATCAGTCCGCGTGACCAGAAGGTCGTACTCCTTCTGTTCCGCTTTCAACCGCGCAACCTCGCCCTCGGCTGCTTTCTGGGCCTTCTTGGCCTCCTCCGCGGCAGCCTTGTGCGCTTTTGCGGCTTTGCCCTCGGCTGCTTTTAGCGCCTTGGCGCCCTCCTCCAGCTCTGCCTGCAACACCACATTGGCGTTGCCGGCATCCTCCAGCGCCTCGTTTAGCCTGGCCTCCGCGGCAGCTTCGGCGGCCTTCAGCTCGTGCCGGACTCCGGCCTGGATAGCCTGATCCTTGAGCTCTCTGGAGATCTCCTTGGGCCTCCAAGGCCTTCGTGATCCCGGATGAGCTGCTTCTTTTCAGCTAAAGCGAAAAGAGGATGTTAGCAAACACAAACAGATGAGACACAGAGAAGCAAGTTAACCGGAAAGATAGAAGTTGTACCTTGGAGTGTGGCAATCTGGGCTTTGAGGGCCTCAATGGAGGCTTCCGGAATAGCTGTTGCATGGAAAAACTTGTAAGTAACAAAGAAAAGAAAACTTTCCGGTAAAAAGATGCCGGAGGCACAAGAGATTACCTTGGCACTTGCTGTGCGCCTCAGCAAGGCTCCGGTGCTCCCATAGAAGCTCCTCAAAGAGGGCCTTCCGGGCGTCGGCCGTGCTCTGTTTAAGGAAATGATGTTAGTGAAGAACGAAGGATTTTAACCCGAAACTCGGGACTGGTTATGCCGGTTTCGTGCGCTAGTAAGTTTTGCGCTAAGAGCAAGCTCTCAACCCAAAACTCGGGGACTGGGAGTTTGCGCGGTCTTTTAAAAGAGAGTTTTGCGCTAAGAGCAAGCTCTCAACCCAAAACTCGGGGACTGGGAGTTTGCGGTTTACTATGAGAAAGATGCCGGTTTCGGAAATTCTTTAAAAGAAAGTTTTGCGCTAAGAGTTGCACTCTCAACCCAAAACTCGGGAGAATAGACAAGATCCGGAAAGAAGAAAACCGGCATCAAGAAAATTTACAAAGAGATTGATAGAACTTACCACCACGTTGGCGGTGGCGTCGTACCACGCGCTGTCGAACTCCTTCACGGCACGCTTGAGGCGCGTGAAGTGTTCTTCAGTGGACCGAGGGCCGGCGGGATCTGGCGCTGGGAGGCGGTCCTTCCCCAAGCCGCGGGTAGCTGCGGAGATGTCCGCATCATTCCAGCGCTGGGCGTAAGGGAGGAGAGGCCCCAAGTCTTGGCCCCCGCGCTTCAGCTCAACGATCCGGCCCAAGAGGCCGGAAGGTTTGTCTTGGACCACAACGGCGGCAGGCCCGACGTGCAACACTAAAGCTGCGAGCCGCTTGAGGCACTGCCATCTGTGGCCTTTCCACGGGACGCCCCCGGCTTGAGATAGTCGGTGATCTTGAGGGACGCCGCGCTTGGCGTGGCGCGAAGCTCCTCGGGTCGGTGGAGGCGTTGGCGTGGGCCCGGCACTCAGGAGCAGAGGTCCGGCGGCGCGGTGCTGAAGTTGCCGGCGCGGAAGCTTCCGGCGCGGTCTTGGAGGAGGTCTTCTTCCTTTTCTTCTTCTCAGGGATGGGAGGAAGAAGTTTCCGCCGGCAGTAGGTTCTTTTCCGGCGCCCATGTTGCTGGCGCCGGTGTCTTGGGTCTCCGGAGGGGAGGCAAAGTCCTCCTCCGCGCGGGGATCTGGCGGTGTAGGGGCCGCGCGCCCCGAACTTGTTGTGCCCCCCGAGGGGAGGCAGAGGTGTTGCCGGCACCAGATGGTGCCGGGCTGGAATGAGGAGGAGGATTCGAGGTCCTGGCCGAATCGGCAGAGCCCTCAGGCCTGGGGCCAAGCTTGAGCGCGGGGCTGAAAGAGAGAAAAGGAGAAGGTTGGGAAAAAAGCAACCGGAAAAGAACTCGGTGAAAACAAACAAGCAGAAAAGAGAAGCCTTACCCGGTGGCCGTCGGCATCTGCTTGCCCTTGTGGCGCCTCATGGCAACGACCTTACCCGCGACAGGTTCGGTCCGGAAGCGCTTGGCAGGAGGAGGTTGGCTTGAGCCGGCATCAGAGGCCGGGGTCTTGTTCTTCTGGCCCTGGGCCATGAGTTTGTCCACAAACTCTTGGCCTGCCTCGGCCTGCAGCGGCGCCACATGCTCATGGACCTGTGGGTTGACGTTGGCTGAGGGCACATCTACAGAAGAACAATAGCAAAGGAATATGAGAAGTATAAAAGAAAAGCTACCTCAAGGATGGTCAATTCATCAGACGACGGAAGGTTCCGGCGGAGCCTTGCCAAGGCGCGCGGCTGGAGTCCGGCCCATCTTCAAGTCACGCCAGAAAATGACGGGGTCGGGGTCAAACTTGTCGAGACCGCGCTTCCGGCAACGGCCTCGCTTGTCGGATTCGATGCCGGGGAAACGGTCCTTGGCCTGAAGAAACAAAAAAGAAAGAAGAGGTTAGCCGCAATAAAAGCTTCCGGAGAACCGACCCGAGTTGTGTAATTTCTTACTTCTTGGGTCGGAGGGTTAGTAGAGCTAAGAGGCCGGAGGCCCCATTCCCAGTCTTCCGGCATGGAGGTCTGGCAGATCTGCCTGGCCTTAAGGACGACGTCCTTCTTGCTGAGAGGGAGGCCGGTGATCTTGGTAGGATCGCCGGGGCCATACATCTCGCACATCTTGTGGGCGCGGCGCTTAAGAGGAAGCACCCGGCGCGAGATGAAGGTGCGGATGATGTCGTCAGAGCAGAGGTTGGTGTCCTTCATCCGCTGTTTCATGAAGCGTATGATCCGGTTTGTCTCGTTGTGAGACTCCTTCGGATTGTAGCTCCAGTTAGTCTTGGTGGGCGGCGCCGGATCAAAAGGAGGCAGATCAATGAGATCTGCGGCGCCGTTGTTCCTAACATAGAAAAAGGTCCCTTGCCAGAGCCGGCATGACTCGAGACCGGAAAACTTAAAGAAGGGGCTCCCTGACGGAGCCAATGATGCAGGACCCGCATTGTAACGGGGGGTTTGGGTTTCGGAATGTCTAAGCCCTGAACGGAATTAATCCGAAGGGCGAAGAATCGAGCAAACGTCTCGCGAGTGGGACGGATGCCGATATAAGCTTCCATGAAGGTGACATAGCAAGAAAGATAGAAAATGGCGTTGCCGGGAAGATGGTGAGGTTGGAGTTTGTAAAAGTCAAGGAAACTCCAGAAAAAGGAGAAGCGGGAAGGCCGAAGCCGCGCTCAAAATGAGCAAGGAAGACGACGTATTCGCCGGGGTTAGGCACCGGTTCGATCTCGTCGCCGGGAATCCGGCAGGATACTCCTTCCGGAATCCTCCGGGACCGGTATAGCCAGTCAATCTCATACTCACTGACGCTGGAGCCCATCCAGGCTCCGCGAGTGATCTCGGAAGAGTCAGCGCCGGAAGCTTGGCTAGAGCTACCGGCATCTTGTTCTTGGCCGCCGTCAGATTCCATCTGGGCTAGATCTGCGCTAACCCCGTCGGAGGCGCGATCTTCCGGATTACTGGAGGAAGAGGTGGAAAGGTATTGTTTGGAAGACATTTGGATTTGGGAAATCCCGGAATCTACTCGAAAAAACAAGTTTCCCAAGAACTACCCCCGCGAGAAGATCTACGAAGGAGAGAAAAAGCAAAGAAAAAGAAAGGATAAATACGCTTCCAACTCAAGATCTGAACTGCAAGCAAAAGGGGAGTAAACATGAATAAAACCTAACTGGGGCGGCGGACTCTCGCGAGGGAAGAGATTTGCCGGTGTTTGGGCAAGCTTGCTGTAGGCAAGGAGGTCCGGCGACGGTGAGGCGGAGAAGAACTTGAAGGAGCACCAATGTCGCAGTCGAGAGAAAGCCGCCGCAGGAGTTCTTTCCGCGGTGAAATCCGGCGACGTCCGGCAGCGCACTGGCGAAGATTTGCTCGGCGGTGGAACTTGAGCGAGCGAATGGAGTGGCGGAGGCGTACGAGCAGGGAGCGGTAGTGCGCGAGGACTGGAGAGTGCGAAGAAGAAGAAGGAGAAGGGGCGGTTTAACCTTATAAAGGAAAAGAAGAAAACCGCCGAACCGTAGCGGTTCAGCCCGTGGGCCGCGACGGTTCGCCTCGCGTTGCCACGTGGCGCGATGATACACGCGCGGAAGAAAAGGGCCACAGGGAGGCACACACGGATCCGGAGAAGTGGTTGGGATCCGCTGTGGATCAATTAATGCGCGCGCGGAAGCCGAACGGAAGTGACCCTGACACTGGCGCGTCAGTCACAGTGCGCATGTCACTGACAGGTGCGGAACCCGATATATTCTCGACTTCGCCGAGGAAGTGTTAAATGAACGAGATGCCGGAAGATAAGCAACCGGAGAATGCCTTGCAAAGAAAGAGGGCATGAGTCCGGGCAAAGATGCCGGAGCCAAGCAGAGCGCCGGATAAATTAAACCGGTATACAAAACATGGGAACCTGGCATGGTCTGTTGGATAGAATCCGCCAGACTATACCAGCTTCGGGGACTAATGTTGGGGGGATGACCCCCGGTATGCCAAAGGCATGCCAAACCGGATGGTCTTATCCATCAAGATACCGGTTTAATATTTATACCGGAACTCAAAGATAGGAATTTGGCTAAGTAAGCTAAGCCGGTATCCCCAAGAGGGGTATACCGGAACAGGTAGGAAAGATACCGGAGCACCGGAAGGAAGAGCATGTCGGCTGGCTGGTCAAAGATTCCGTCAGGAGCTAAAAGACAAGGATGAGCTAAGCAAAGTAGCTTTAAACGAAGGCCTGAAGACAAAGAAGAGGATGACGGCCAAAGAAGCCGGAGGACGTCAGCCTCCCTGTTTAAAGAAGACCCCGGCGTCATCTATGATTAAAGTAGCTTTATAAAGTATCTTTGTAAAGTAGTTTGTCTAGTCAAAGATCCCATTAGGGTTTCTTGTCCTGTAAGCCACCCTCTCCCCTATATAAGGAGAGGGGGCAGCCTCTTTCATACGCGCGGAGCAATAGAGAAGATAGAGAGAGAACCTTGTAAGCTTGAACCTGTAACCTGTGGAGATCAATGAAGATAGTGATCTAGAGCGAGTTCTTCCTTGTGTCTTTCTTCTTCAACCTCTGGCCTTGGCCAAGTTCTTGAGGAAACCATCCGGAAGTTCATCCCGTCTGGTCACAAACCCTCCCCCGAATCCTCTAGCGTCCATTCGGCCCCAAGATAAGCCATCCTATGGCATCTGTTTGTTCCCCACGACGACATTGTGCAGTTTTCGTGTCATGTCTGTACCTTTCCCCCTCTATATTCAATCAAAATCAGCAGCGATATGCCTTTGAGTCAAAATAAAGTACTCCCTCATATCCAAATCAAATTGACTCAGCTTTGTCTAGCGAGTGCATCTAGCTAGACAAACTTGAGTCAATTAATTTGTGCATATCTAGCTAGATACATCCAGTTGAGTCAATTAATTTGGATCGGAGGCAGTATTTTAGCTAGTATCATTATTCATGTATGTAATGAACTAATCAAGTTTTGCTGAACTGACTTCAAGCTGTGCTTTCCTTTGCAAGGTCCTTTGTTGATCAGCACGGCACCTATTCCGCCAGAACTTGATGAACAAGGTCGGTACAATCTTGGCTCCTGGTGGTTAGCACGATCTCCTGATGGTTCTAGACTTTTTCTGGTCCATACCTGGGGCGTTACTGACGGGCGGGATTATACTGGACTGGTTCGGATTTTACCTGCTGCTGCTACCTCTGAGGGTCGTCATGGTCGCACTATTAGCGGGTATGGTAAGGGTTTACTTGGCTGCGAGGTGTACAGCATGGACACCAGTCAGTTGATGCCACCGAGGCCATGGAGGAGGATTATTTCCCTTGGATCATATTCTCTCTTCCTTGGAGTGAACTATCCGATTATCATTCCAGTAGAAGACGGGGCAGAACATGACCGTCCAAATATGGCGAGAAGCAACTCTGTTTACACATCGCACCATGCAGTAGGCCTTGCATATCCTCCTTCTCCAGAAATTTGCCGCTTCAGTTTGAATTCTGAAGACTGTACTGTTGGTTTCCAAACCAACATTAGATGGACATGGCGGCATGGTTCCGTTGTGGTTCATCCCAAGCTTCGCCAACGCCCGGCAATGGCAACCTGCCTTCGCGTCACAGGTCCAGAAAGAAGGGCTGATGTACTTTATGTAATACTCGTGTTGTAATGCAAGATTTGTATCTGTTGAACTATTTCATTTGCATGTTTATCTCTACCTAGGCTACTCCCTTTCCGTAGTTGTGTTGTACTATCTGTTGAACTATTTCCTTTGCCTGTTATCTCTACCTAGGCTACTCCTCCGTAGTTGTTAAATTGATGTAGGGATTTCTATTTTCGTGCCCTCGGTTCCTTAGTTGTACTCAGTTTTCCCCAGCTCCTTAGTTTTTCCTCAGTTTTACCCAAACGTTTGTCTGAAACCATCACACGTGATGTAACGGCCGGTTGCCCGACGGTTGACCGTTATCTTCTGACTAGTGGGGCCACGTAGAGCCCGCAAAGACACGTCAGACCATCCATCTTTGTTTGACCGTAAGCATCGCTGTATCCCTGACCAAAACGCGAACGAGTGGGGCTTCGGTATATCGAATGACAAGTGGGGCCATGACGCTGATACAAGGGGCAATACACGGGTAGGATTAGATTTTTAAATGGAGCTCTACAGCGATGGCACGGAGGAGGTGGCATGCGGGGTGCCGAGATGAGATCGACGTCCACAATGAACTGCATGAGGCGAGACCAGACGCATTAGATAGATATGAACTAGACGCGTTTAACCATGCAAAGAAGAGAAGAAATGGTCGACGACATCGAAGACTACGTCAAAACTTTGACTGACCGTGTCGGACACGAACACGAGCAATGTAGAGAAAACTAGTGTCTCTCCTTTCTGGCGTGTATAGGTGGGTGCTAGGAGAGTGTGGTGGCGAAGGGAAAGACCTCGCGGCGGTCTGTGGCGTCCAGCATAGCGGGTCGGCGTGGCCGTGCCCACAGCGGCGTGCATGCATGTTCGGCATTGGCATCAGCATGTACGTTCGGCATTGGCCTCGGCGGTATCTCTGGTGTGTCAGTGATCGAATGAGGGGACGGGATTGAGGGTGCATCCCGACGTTGACCTAGCAGTGGCGGCGAGCATAGCCGTTCTGACCATGCCGATATCGGCATCGGCATCGTTTGGAGGCTGTGGTGCTCGAATCAAGTTGGGATTTGTTTCTCGTAGGCCAAAATGAATTTGAAACAAGTTTCATGTTGAAGGTTAGGTAACGAAAGTTTGTAACTATCCCAAAATTATACTAGCGCCATGGTGAGGTTCTTTTTGATAGAGCTATACGGTTGGGCAAACTTTTTTGACACTTTTTAGATAGGGTTCCTTGTTGTTACACGTATGGCATCATGTATGGAAAATTTGTGGTCATTTGGAGATGTTCGAAAAAATCACTTTGCTTAAGCGCATGCCGTTTCGTCTCGCTGAAACCAGCTTTTCTAACAAGGTGATTTTTTCTACCTTCTCTAAATAACCTCAAATTTCATACAGCTGATCTTCTATACATAGATAGATAGATTGTTTCGTTTTTACATTTTTCGAACTTTTTATTTCCCTTTATAATACCCAATTGATTTTCAGGTCAAAACCTCGAAAAACAGCATCATGTATGGCATCATTTCACCCTAAATTTCAAATTTTCTGAAACTTTCCCTTTTAGATATTCCTTGTTGTTATAGGTATGCCATCATGTATGCCAAACTTGGTTAGGTCTCACTGAAACCAGCTTTTGTAACAAATTAGGTGATGGTTTATCATTTTTTTTGCGTGAAAAGTAATGGCTACAACAAATTGTTGATGGTTTATCATTTTTTTGCGTGAAAAGTAATGGCAACAACAAATCGGTGATGGTTTATCATTTTTTTGCGTGAAAAGTAATGGCTACAACAAATTGTTGATGGTTTATCATTTTTTTGCGTGAAAAGTAATGGCAACAACAAATCGGTGATGGTTTATCATTTTTTTGCGTGAAAAGTAATGGCTACAACAAATTGTTGATGGTTTATCATTTTTTTGCGTGAAAAGTAATGGCAACAACAAATCGGTGATGGTTTATCATTTTTTTGCGTGAAAAGTAATGGCTACAACAAATTGTTGATGGTTTATCATTTTTTTGCGTGAAAAGTAATGGCAACAACAAATCGGTGATGGTTTATCATTTTTTTGCGTGAAAAGTAATGGCTACAACAAATTGTTGATGGTTTATCATTTTTTTGCGTGAAAAGTAATGGCAACAACAAATCGGTGATGGTTTATCATTTTTTTGCGTGAAAAGTAATGGCTACAACAAATTGTTGATGGTTTATCATTTTTTTGCGTGAAAAGTAACGCCTAAAATAGTTTATAATTTTGTTTTTAGCGCGTGAAAAATAATACAGAAAACCGCCCTTCAGCATACTTAGAGGGTGGAAGCTAATTAACCGCCAACAGAGAGAGAGAGAGAGGGGTTATCCTGCCCGTTCCCTATATCATACGATCAACGGTCGGCGGGCACGATCCGCGTGACATGGGCTAGACCAATCAGGGCGATGATGCACGTCTGCGAGAATTTGTGAAGAGAGAGGGCAAAACTGAGTACTATCAAGAAACCAAGGGCACCTGAGTAGTAAACAGACTAAGGGATTCAAATTTGAGATTTGAAAAATGGAAAATGTGTGTTTTGTACAATGAAACCCATCTTGGCCTACCTCAAACTATTTGCAATACCAATATACATCAGTGTGAGAATTGTGGCCTCATTTAGACAAAGTATGATTTGGGGGAAGCTGTTTTGGGAAGGGCTTGTTGTGGAAAACCATGCACCTTCATAGCTACTAGGTGATTTGAGAAGTGGCAATTTGTGGTAAAACTTGATTTATCTATGATTTATCTATGATTTGAGAAGTGGCAATTTGTGGTAAAGACTCCATGAGTAAGTGCCACTCTTTTTAGGATTTTTTTGCACATTAAATGACTCATTTAACTAGTTAATCCCATTTGTTGACTCTCTGTTGACCAGCCACTTGAGGGTAAAACTGAGTATATTGCACTAGCCAGTATTAGCACTCGAGGGGAAAATTGAGCACACAAAAAATGCTAGTATAAGACTCGAGGGTATACCTGAGTATATCTAAATTTCCAGGGTTAGACTCGAGGACACGTGCAATTGTTGACGCGTAGACGCGGGTCGCGGTGGAGAAGTCGAGACGTGCAATCGTGGACGCGTGTCGCGTTGCAGAAGTCCAAGACGTGCAGACGTGCACCGGTGCACGCGTAGGACGCGGGTCGCATTAACCACCCCTCGCCTTTATAGACGCCTCCTCGCACTCTCTCTCACTCGCTCACGCATCGCCAACTCTCTCACGTCCCATCATCTTCTCCAAAGCAAACCCTCTCCCTCTCCCTCTCCCTCTTCCTCTTCCTCCGCCGTAGAGATGGACAAGGAGAATGCCAATCCCATCGTCGAGGTGGGCTCAAAGCGCGACGCCTCCATCTTCGGCGCCGTCCCCTCTACGGACGACGACGCCTCCGCCGCCGCCCGTCGCCGGTGCATCGGACGCTGCTGCCGCCGGTGGCAGTCAGATCCCGGCGGGATGGGTCGACCCCTACGACCCCGTGCCGTACGTCCCGCCCCCGAACCCCTACGACACCTCCCTGGAGGACCCATGGAACGAGGTAACTACGGTTTGCTTCCTTTTTTGTTCCCCATTCCTTTTTGAACCCTATTTTTGCTGGTGTAGATGGATCTGTAGATGGATGAGTATTGGGCTAATATTTGCGCCGATTTTATTCCATTTTGTTTTGATCACTTCTTGATTTCGTTTAAGATTTGGGGTTCGGCTGTTCGGTTAATTTATGCAAGTAATATTGGATCTCAATCAGTTAATTTATGCAAGTAATCATGGGATCTCAATCAGTTATTTTATGCACTAATCAAAAGATATCAACCGTTTAATTTTGCAAATAATCTCGAATGTGTTCAAGTTTAGATCTAGTTCAGATCTAGAATCTGTTTCTTTGCCTATGATGAATGGTTGGGCACAAATTTTTACAGGGAGGGTTCAGCGAACCATTTGTGTACAAATCTGTTGTGCATGAGCTTTAGTTCGCTAACACCTTCCCTGTAGATATATAATCATGTCCACTCTAACTGAGGCTGACTCTGTTTTTCTTAACTTTGTTATCATGTACGTTAGTCATCGTTGCAACTCATTCACTAGTTTCTGTTTGATATGGATCAGATGTCTGGCAGCGACGTCGGCAGCGACGAAGAGGAGGAGGACGTCAAGACTCGCCAGGTCCTGCGGAGGCTGCAGGTCGGCCAGTACATCTCCTACTTCGCCAAGGAGGTGTACAGGTGCCCCTTCTGCACCAGGAGACTCGGCGCCACGGACTTCAACTGCCTCGTCACGCATGCTGAGAACATCAGCAACACCTTCCCCAACGTCGGCACGACGGTGAACGTCCACTCCTTCCGCGCCAAGCACAGGGCGCTCGGCATGCACCTCCGCAGCTTGCAGCGGGTGGAGATCTCCGCCGGCCGCATGCCTCCGCTCAAGCCCAAGGCTCCCAAGGGGAGCAAGAGCAACAAGTGGAGGCAGAGCCAGATGGGGTAGGCGGAGTCCCTGGACGTGTGCTGCTGCTGCTGCTGCCTCCTAGTTTGTTGTTGGGATCCCTTTGTTGTTAGCTAGGGATCCCTTGTTGTTATGTTAGTATGATGGTGCTGTGAAGAACCTGTTACTATGTTGGCTGCTGTGTATGCAGCCTATTATCTATCCATATTATCTAGGGATTATCTATCCCTAGTCTACTATATTTTGTTGGCCGTACTTAGTTTTCTTGATTTACTATGACTGTGAATTTATCGTACATTATCCTGGAGATTTGCTTCTAGATTTAACTACATACATATGGACCAGAGGGAGTACTAGATTTGCTGCCATATTGGGCAAACAACGAGGGCCAAAAGGCACAAATAATTGAAGAAAGTCAGAAATGCAAGCTTCTCTAGATTTTATACTAATTTGGTGAAAAGGACAGAGAGAAAGAGGGGAAAAAGGTGCACTTAATAATGCCAATTTTGGGCCGAGAGAGACAGAACCCAGCTCCTGCTCACGTGCAACCAAACGCTTCTCGTCCTGTCCCACGCGGTCCCTTTCTACCAGCCCCACGCGACGCGGCCCACACGACGCGGCCCCACACGACGCGGCCCCACACGTGACAGAACGGTCAACTAAACGGGAATCCTGCCGTCTGAGTTGCTTCTGCGGGTTTCAGACAAACGTTTGGGGTAAAACTGAGGAAAACTAAGGAGCTGGGGAACTGAGTACAACTAAGGAACCGAGGGGCACGAAAATAGAAATCCCTGATGTAATGCTCCTACAACACGCTACACTGGGCGTGTGGCCTGTAATGTTATCAAACACCTTTTGTACTCGTTCTAGTAAGCATTTCACACGATAGCTCACATAATTAAAGTACTCCTACAACGTATTAGTTGAAAGATATCTCTCATAATTAAGTACCCCTCTTTGAGCTTATGCGAAACATAAATGACTATTTTAGAAATATATACTCTCGTCACAAGATTATATTAAAAACAATGGTACGTAGTTCTATTAGAAAAAAAGGTGTGAATAGTAGAATGATGTAGAAGTGTTTTTTGAGGTCTGTGCATAGCTAGTGTTCATTGTGCAAAAGCACTTAGACTAGTCACAATGGGAAGTATCATAGACTAGTATCATACATACTCCCTCCGTCCTCAAATAAGTGGACATCTAGCCTCAAACTTTGTCCATGAAAGAGTGTACTTCTATGTTCCCAATGTACTTTAAATTAGCAAAAGTTATTTCTCTCTCATCGCATGGAAATCAAACCCAATAATATTCAACACATGTTATCTTAATTTTGTACATGCACTTAGCCTATTGGAGATGAAATAATTAAAGAGGAGAGAGATGTTGGTTGCATCTTCCCAATGCAATTTTTCTCTCTTTTTACTAATTTACCTTGAAAATCCCGCACGTCCACTTATTTATGGACGGAGGGAGTATGATACTAGTTTATGATACAACACCTACAATGCATAGTATCATGAATTAGTATCATAGTTCCATTCTATTTAATGTTTTGTAGAATCTCAATGCAAATATGTGTACATGATGTGTTTGCCTCTAAAATTTCTAGTTTTACGTGCTATGATACCGTATCTACCTATGATACTAATTTCACCTCTCTCATCATTAATTGATGTGCCACATAAGATTTATACCTACATGACATGCATGATACTACTACTACCTATGATACTCCCATTGTGGCTAGTCTTAGTTGAAGCAAAACCGAGCCGTGGCCCGCCCAACCTAGAAAAATTAAGCCTATGTTATTTGTAAAATTCAGCGTAATATTAGCTCATTTTACTTTCTCTCAGCTTGTTGTCCCTCCAACCTTTCTTGTCAAGCTTCACCGCTATGCAAAAGGCTAAGAGCATCCACTATGTTGTCCACAAGACCTATCTACAAGGAAAAAGTAGTTGATAAGGTTGTAGTGGAGGTTATCCACAAGTAATATTTCCTTGGGCTGCATGATTCGTAGGAATAGGAAAAAACATATGATTAGTATGGCATGCCTAGTCGAATCCTGTAGGAAGATGAGTTCTCTTTGATTCAGCCAAAGGAATTATCAATGAGATATGACCTCATGTTTATTTTCTATAGGATTATTTCCTATAGGATATGTTCCCATGAATCAAACAACTAGCTGGTGTAGGAAAAAATCCCGTAGAATCAAACAACTAGCAATCAAAAATAATTTATCTCTCATTCCTCTGTCGTGCATGTGGGTACACCAATAGCATATACATGTTGGTCCCATCTTAATGCTAAGGTTCAGTTCATCATACATAGTGGGAAACTTCACAAGATAAATGGGACCCAAGTTATGGCGAAAGTTAATATTATTACTATATATATACACACATAGTTTCATTCGATTTGAATTATAGGTTTGTGAGCAAATATATATTTAGTTTGTACTAGTGCTCGAGTACGTAAGAAGCTATTTAATCACAAGCTTCATAGATTTTAAAACAAGGCATCTACATATTACTGGATTTTTTCAAAATTTTCAGAATAGTTTTTTTAGCTTCGAAATAAGAAATAGTTTGGAACGTTGGATCTCAAATGGATGGTAGATGGTGGCACATAGTCACAATGTATCTTGGAAGCATCAAGTCACTGAAGCTCTGTCCGGTTTCCAAACCAAGCTAAGAAAGGCATTGAAAATGAAGTTCTGCTCTAAAACATCTCTCATTCCATTTTGGTGCTCGCGCAGTTGCATGCTGCCCACGTGTTAAGGTACGTGTCTCTGGCATGTAGAGAACTACGATTATTGGCGAAAAATATATCGAAATGGAAACTGTAAAAAAAAACCTCTCTGGTCAACCTGATGTGACGAGACATCACTGCACCAAACGTCGTCGCAAATTTATAGATGGGTGGCGTGCTAGTATACCAACAGTCAAATCGGCGCCCAGTCGCAGCAGCAGCCTAGAGTACTACCTAGTTTTTGCCCCTTGCATGTCTATCATCTTCTTCTTCACCCTCCCAGAATCACGCGCACGCGCAGTATCTCGATCCCCACCACGCCGCATCGTTCCGCTCGCCCTCTCCTCCGAAATCCCCAAGCGCGGTTGCATCCGCCATCCACCTAAATCCATCTTCACGTGATGAATTATTCTAGGCTTTGCCGGGGCGGCGGGGAAGGCCACTGGGAGGCTCTCACCGGCGACAACACCGACCTCATCGCTGCGCATCTGGACGTTACCTACACCGTCCGACTTGCCGCATGTTCCAGGGAGCTCTACGACCGGATCAGCAAGGATGAAGGTAAGATGCACCATTGGGGTGAACCCTGCCTGCTGATGCCTCCGCCTGCTTATTGGTTCGATGAACACTGGGATTGGGCGACAGCATCTCGTCTGCATGATACCGTGTACGACCTGGTGCCCCTCGACCATCCTCGCCGTTCTGTCGCCCTGCCGTTCATGCACGACAGAAAATGGCTTGGCGCGAACGGCGACTGGATCGCCGCCGCCGATCATCATGGGTACCAGTGGTGCCTCGTGAACGTCTACACCGAGCGACATATCCCCCTTCCATCCCTACCTGCTTCGAAGATCGATCATAGTAGTTTTTCATATCAACCTGCATACTCTTTTAACTGGGGTCCAGCAATTGATTTGTTGAAGATTGTAATCTGCCAAGTGCCCACAAAAGGTGGGAGGTACGCAGATTACAAGCTCATCGCCTTGTTCGACAAAATGATTTTCTACCTTGAAGGGGGTGGCGACTGGAGAATGCTGGAGGCCCTTACACCTGCACCTGATTATCCAAATTACTGTGATGCCATTGAACTCGGTGGCCACGTTTTTGCGGTGGACGAAACTGACGGCTCCACGTACTTCTGGGACACCGCAAATGGTATTTTTTCAGTCCTTTTGCATTGCATGATACACTGCCTTAACCAATGAAGTTATTAATGAACTACCTTGTTTATATTTTACCTTTCTTAAATGACTTAATGATCACACCCCCTTTTGCTGAATATGAATGAACCGTTGCTTGCAATGAATTAGTAGTACTAATTAGCCACCAACAAACATAGTATGCTCAGTATGTGATTGCATTCCTGAATTAGTAACTCTACGCCAATGCAGAATATGGATGTAATTAACCAGTATCTCAAAAGATAACGTAGCACTATGAAGGCACCCTTTTTGATAACCTTTTACACCCATTGTTTCATATATAACTAATTGATTTTGCCTCCAAAAGGAGGACGAGAGACCCCCGCCATCTGCATCAGAGAGATGCATAAGGACTTTCATAAGTATATGACTTAACGATCACATCCTTTATCTGAATATGAATTAACCATTGCTTGCAATGAATTAGTACTAGTCAGTCATCAGCAAACATAGTATACTCCGTATGTGAATGCATTCTGAATTAGTAACTCTATGCAACTGCAGAATATGGATGTAATTAACAAGTATCTCAAATGTTAACGTAGAAACAGAAAAATAGAAGAAAATCGTTTGTAATTACATGCGTAGCTTATATTTTCTAGAGATCGGGGAAAAAGCGTTGATTGGATGTACCTACATGCAGATCAAACAGTTCTTTGTTTATATCGGTGAACAATCTGCAAAATGGTATAATTAATTTTGTTTTTGATACATTATTTCTCCCATTTTCTTGAATAGATTTCAGTTTCCCACAATTATCTTTGATTAGTGATTGTGACGTCCCCTCATTCAAAATAACTCAGGTTATCTTTTTCCTAATTCAGTGTTATTTAAGTTTGAGTAAGTTTACGACTAATATCTACAACCTCATATATATATAAGATTTAGCACCTGCAGGCCTAGCAAAGTTAGCTGCCTGTAGTCCCCTGTATAGTTCTTTCTTTTTGCTTTCTCAGTTTTTCGTAGCCTTGCTACAACCCTGTATGCTCTAATATATAATGATGCACGACTAGGCATGTGTTCGAGAAAAGAAAATCTAAATATCTTTTGTAATATATGAACCTATATTGATGTTTTAGATGTTGGTAGTATAACTTTCGATAAACTTGAACAGACTTAAATCAGTTTAACTTAGCACAACCATATGGCGTACCTTTTTTAGAACGCGAAAATGAGGTAAACAAATACCATGTGTACCCTTAACTATCAATAGTAGAGAAGAGATTATGAACCTTCAACTCTAAAATGCAAATTCTTCTACTGAATGGATAGCTGCATCTGATACCTATTTTGCAAATGTTACCAGACTTGGGGTTAGCTATAAAAAGGCATTTCTTTCTTGTCAAGCTTAATGCACTACCAACACAACCAAAAGTCCGAACTGATCGCAAGGGTGGCAATTTTAGGATAAATTGCGAAAGCCAGGACTCGAACTCGAGACCCTGGCTCTGACACCATGTCAAGCTTCATCGACTAGCCAACGCAACCAAAAGTCCGAACTGATGGAAAGGTCTAGGCAATCCACTTATACAGTTAAACATTTCTTACCCTTCGGGTGGTCACAGGGAAGCTCTCTAATAGATCACTTAAGACAAAGGGAATTAACTACAACACAGGACTTAAACTTAAGATGATATATATTTGTCAAAATTTGAATCTATCTATATGCTTTCACTGTCTAGATACATCTGAATTTGGACAAATCTCAGACACTTTCGGTGGGACAGAGGTAGTATATAACTGTGTATACACTAACTAGTGTCTAGTTTTGGCATCAATAATAACCTAGATGACACAAATGCTAAAACTGCAAGAATGCTCGATGTCAGTCACAGAAACATGATTGCAGTACCACTTTAGTATGTAAACATCAGTCGAAGTAACAGAAAGACTCAAATAGAGTTAGCTACTGAATTCATTCTTATCCTGATGTAGAGTTAGTTTCTATATATTATTGAGACGTTTCTGATGCTTAGTTTCCTGTTGGGCTTTTCATCTGGACAAATCATTAGCTGAAATGGGCAGCTACTATTTTTAGATTATATCAACTAAGGCAGCTGTTACTTTTCTCTGTTCTTACTAATTACTGTTCATGAAACTATAGTTCATATTACATGTGTCAAGGTGAGACGATTGCTAAAGTAGAATTATCTGCATTTACTTTGCCGTGCTTTCCCTGAAAATAGTCTGTTGTTTTTGGCTACTAATTCATACGCTCACATCTTCACATGTTAAACATGGATGTACACTAGACCAGCTTAGATGAGGCAATTGTCCACTTTTGCTGGTGTAGCAATTTTAGTATTTCATCTTACACTCAATTACTTCAGGGTAGCCGTCTTTTGTTTTCAGATGTCTTTTAATAGATCAAATTCTGAGAAGGATGCAATTACCTTCCCACGGTCAGTTTCCTACATGGGGTAGCTAGCTGAGCATTTGGCTAAGTATATGAACTCTTACTTTCACAACTGGAGACATGAACCATCAGTATTAGTAGATGGCCTAGCAATTTAACCGATACTGCACAAGATACACACCAAGGAGTGATAACAAATGGCATCACAAAATTGTGTTCTGTAAAAAATAATCCTGAAGTTGTGTTGTGATCTATTTATGAGTTGCAGCAATATGTGCAACGGATTCGTTCTCTACACATCAGGATTAGACAGTTTTGTTAAATTAAATGTTGATCTCTTCACAGTTGAGATTGTTTCAGACTTCCGGATAGCATGATGTTTGATTGCGTTGTCTCAGGGCTTAGGGAAAGTGGGTATGTGCCTAATATCAGCTCCCTTAACGTTGTAAGGGCAGTTTGAGAATCGGTGAGTTTGAGCATCATTTATTCAAAAAAAAATCATGCTACAACTGCTAAACTTCACTTCATGTTGTGCCATCATCATTGCTGATGAAAAGCCCATAAATATTTACAACTGCTAAACATTTACTCCATCTCACAGCTTAAGGTGTAAATAAATTGGCGCTAGGATTAAGTAGGGTTGGCGTGCAAATTAGCTTCCATACTTGCCCCTCATAAATCTCTAATAACTCACTCCTTTTACTCCGTATTTCTCTCTCTTCCCTAAAGTAGCCGCATCAGACTCCTCGTTAACTACCATCTCATGCATGCACCGTATACAACCAATGAGGCACCGGTTTTAGAGGAGATTGACTGGAGGAGCAGTTAATTCAGCGTGAATACCGTGTGCATGCCATAGCTGGGTCAATCGTCTCCCTGTTTTTAGCAAACGAGAAACGGCTGAGAGGGGCATCTTCGGTAGAAATAGGATAGAGTTCACCCTACGCCTTATGCTTTGATCAAAAATCGAATTTATTTTTACGCCTTAAGCTCTGAGATAGAGGGAGTATATTAGTTAGACACGCCGCGCCGATCATTGCTAGTGCCTTACTATATGACATAAGAAGACCATGTGAAGGAGACATGCATCACCTTTTTTGGTGATGTAACTAGTCGTCCTGTAGCCCTTGTCAAATTCCTCTGATACTGATGGGAGGGCCTGCTCACCCTATACGCTAGTACAGTAGTAGTAGTTGCATTTTTTGGGCTCACACCGGCGAAGGGCGCGAATCGGGCGCGTCGGCGCCTCGCGGCACGACGGTTTTCGCGTGTGGGGCCGCCTTGTCAGCGGGAGGACGCGACTGTTCGCATCAAAGGCGACGCGGGAAGGTTGGTAGTCCCCGGCGTTTAATGGTCTCCCGCGCCTAAACCTAGGCGGCCACGAGGGCAGCGGCCGGACACGCGGCGTCCAGTCGCCTACGCCGCCGTAAATGAGGGTAGTTGCCTACCACCAGCATAAAGTACCTACTACGCCGTCCACCCCCGCGGTGCTATCCTCTCATTTCCACCACCGCTTACGCTCCATTCTCTCCTCTCCACCTCAAAAATGCCGCGCCATCGGAAAACGAGGTTCTGTAGGCTTGGCCTCAAAGTCCGCGCGCAGCCTCCACCACCATCGCAGCCGGAGCCGGAGCCGGAGCCGCAGTCCGACGCGGAGTACAGCTCCGATAACGACGAGGACCCACGGTTGAAGGAGGAGTACAGCGAGCACGACCTCCGGATCTTGGAGGCTTCCCAACGGAAGTTCTGCGAGGACAGGGCTCATCGCCATTATGAGGCGTTCGCCCGCCAGCAAGCGATACTCTTCTTCCAGAAGGAGATTTCTCGGCTAAGGACTGAACCGCTGGGACAGCGCCGCCGGCAAGGTCTTTTGACGGCGTCCGCCATGCTCGATCGCCTGAAGCGCGAACAGTGGCTGCGCCCGTGATGAAGTGCTGGGTATTCATTTTCAACCTGTGTATTCATTTTGCCAAAATCCTCATGTATTTGCCAAATTTTTCCCTGATTTATGAGGAAATTCTAAGGTTTTGTCAAAATCTTGGGTATTCAGCTGCATACGCAAGAATACCCCTGGGGCCGCCCCTATCGCGAAGCATGGGACGATAAGCGGGCACGGACGTAGGCGGCATAGGCGAAGAACGAGGACGAGGCAGACCCGTCGCGCGCCCCAACCGACGTCCATTAGATTAGGATTAAGTTTAAGTTTTATTTAGGCCTCCCCAACCGACGGCATCACTTGTGTTCATGTAGTATTATTATGGTGGTGTACTTGTGTTCATGTACTTGCTTCAGACATGTACTGCTGTGTTTGTTGAAGGAGACATGCATCACCCTTTCTTGGTGATGTCTTCCTGTAGCCCTTGTCAAATTAAATTCCTCTGATACTGATGGGAGGGCTTGCTCACCACACACGTCAGGATGAAGTGGAGAGAAACTACTCGTCCCTTGTTGGACACGGACCATTGGAAACTTATTTTCATTATCAATCCTACGTATTATTTTTGTGGCATATATCTTATATTACACCTTGTCAGTGCCCATGATGATGGACTTGGGTGTCTAGGAATAGGAAGGAGGACACTAGCGAATAAACAAACCGGTCAGCCAAACTGGGCAGCCGATGAAAAGTATGATCAAGTGCGAATCGTCGAAATTGCAATACAATAATTTCCGGGGAAAATAATTGTTGATATGAACTTGCAAGTGTGGGCTACCCACAAACTATTTGCAAACACGGGCTATGCATCCACCATGCCATGCTATCTATAGTTCTATTCCTGTTGCTTAGTTTTTTCCCAGTTTTATGAGTTGAAGCTGATATACCGTTCCTACGAATTAGCCAAACTAGATCCAGAGGCATAATGTTCAGATTGTGGGCTTCATAAGTATACCATTTGGGTCCATTTTTGTTGTTGCATTGTTCAGGCAACAAGATCAAGCTTGTAGAGAGCTCATCTTCGAAAAAAAGGGAGCTGCCCTGATGATCAGGCCACCAAACGCCAGTGAGCAGACCCGCCCTGGCAGCTTCTGCAAGTTACTGGATGGGCTCATCCCCAGTGCTTTTAAGCCCTGGTTTGAAGGTTTGTGGCCAGAGACCATCAAGCTGAAGATCTCCACCGATTGCATCTGGGAGGTCGGCCTGAAGGAGGAAGATGGCAAGATTGTTATGGACGCACGCTGGTCAGCGTTTGTCAAAGCACATGACTTGAAGATAGGATACTTCACAGTATTCAAGAGGATTGACACCAGATCCTTGAAGGTGCTCGTATTTGATCACGACAACTGCGAGAAGGTCATCAAGTGTAAAGGCAATCATGCACCACTGGAGGAACAATATGGATCACAGCTCAAATAAGGTGGTGCATGTTCGGTTCTAATTACCACTTTTTTGTAGAGAGGTGGTCAATAAGTATATTTACCACTCTCTTCGATGATGCATTTGTGGTCAACATGATGGTACTCTTATATACTATGTGCGTGGCTCCTCCACACACAATGTTATGTTAAACATGAAGGCTCAATCTGTACTCAATGTCTCTAGTTACATTAGTTAATGCTTGTGTTGGCTGTATTGTGAAGAACACATGCTGTTCAGTTGTCTGGTGAAGTCAAAATGCTGCATTTGGTTCCTCGCGAACGTATGCATGCACCAACAAACTCCCCTTCCATAGTTTTCCAACAAATAGCTAACCTCCTGCTGACAAGCATATTAGGCGCAAATGTGCAACCTTCAGTAACGATCAGGCTTCCAGCACTGCCCCATGTAACCAGACATTTTTTGTGTGTGAGGCTAACCTTACCAATAGAAAAAAAGTACAACTTCCCCCGCTTGGGCCAAAATTTCCCCTTTTGGGTTGCCGTCTACATGGTAATTGATGTGGGCCTACTTACTCGGACTATAATGCCCAATAACTACAAACGGGCAACTCAAACACTTTCGGCCCCTTTTCTAATGCAACACGGATACTATGATTCACCACAAAAAAACAGGGACATTCTACGTACAAGTTGTTTTTAAAGTGATCAAATATCAGGAGCCAAAAATAATTCAAGAAAAGAAACTTGAGTGTACATAGAGGATGACATGCGGGTCCCATTTAGCAGCGGTATCACCGTTTGAGAGGCTGCACGGGATCGAAAGAAAAAGGCAAGTGACCAAATATGAGGTGCCAAAAAATCCAAGAAAAGAAAGTTTTATAGTACATAGAGGATGACATGCGGGTCCCATGAGCCAGCAGGTTCCTCAACGTTTCAAAGGTGGCATGAGATCGAAAGAAAAAGGCAAGTGACCATAAATCAGGGGTAAAAAAATCCAAGAAAAGAAACTTTATTGTACATAGAGGATGAAATGCGGGTCCCATGAGGCAGCTACTTACTCAACGTTTCAGAGGCGGCATGAGATCGAAAGAAAAAGGAAAGTGACCAAATATCAGGAGCAAAAAATAATCTAAGAAAAGAAACTTTTATTGTACATAGAGGATGACATGTGAGTCCCATTTTGCAGCAGCGGTCTCAACGTTTCAAAGGCGGCATGAGATCGAAAGAAAAATGCAAGTGCCAAAACATCAGAGCAAAAAATAATCCAAGAAAAGAAACTTTATTGTACATAGAGTATGACATGCGGGTCCCATTTTTCAGCAGTGGTCTTAACGTTTCCAAGGGGCACGAGATCGAAATAAAAAGGAAGTGACCAAATATCAGGAGCCAAAAATAATCCAAGAAAAGAAACTTTATTGTACATAGAGGATGACATGCGGGTCCCATTTTGCAGCAGCGGTCTCAACGTTTCCAAGGCGGCACGGGATCAAAAGAAAAAGGAAGTAGCCGAAATCAGGGGTAAAAATAATTCCAAGAAAGGAAACTTTTATTCTACATAGAGGATGACTTGCGGGACCCACGAGCCAGCAGCTTCCTCAATGTTTCAGAAGCGGCATGATACCGAAAGAAAAAGGCAAGTGACAAATATCAGGTCCCAAAAATAATCCAAGAAAAAATGTTTATTGTACATAGAGGATGACATGCGGGTCCCATTTTGCAACAGCGTTCTCAACGTTTCAAAGTTGGCAGGAGATCGAAAGAAAAAGGCAAGTGACAAATATCAGGAGCCAAAAATAATCCACGAAAAAACTTTTATTGTGCATAGAGGATGACATGCGGGTCCCATCATGCAGCAGCAGTCTCGACGTTGCCAAGGCGGCATAGGACCAAAAGAAAAAGGAAGTAGGCAGAAATTAGGGGGTCAAAAATAAACTCCAAAAAAAAAAGTTGATTGTACATAGAGGATGACATGCGGGTCCCATGAGTCGGCAGCTTACTCAACGTTTCCAAGGCAGCAGGGGATCAAAAGAAAATCAGAGGGTGAAAAAAATCCAAGAAAAGAAAGTTTTATAGTACATAGAGGATGACATGCGGGTCCCATGAGCCAGGGGTTCCTCAACGTTTCAAAGGTGGCATGAGATCGAAAGAAAAAGGCAAGTGACCAAATATCGGGAGCCAAAAATAATAATCCAAGAAAAGTAATTTTTATTGTACATAGAGGATGACATGTGGGTCCCATTTTGCCGCAGCGGTCTCAGCGTTTCGAAGTCGGCATAAGATGGAAAGAAAAAGGCAAGTGACAAATATCAGGAGCCAAAAATAATCCAAGAAAAGAAATTATTGTACATAGAGGATGACATGCGGGTCCCATTTAGCAGCAGAGTTCTCAACGTTTCCAATGCGGCACAGGACAAAAAAAAGGAAGTAGCCAGAAATCAGGGGGTCAAAAAAATCCAAGAAAAGAAAGGTTTCAATTGGGCTGCATCTGGCCGTCTGGGCCTTCGAACTATCCTGCGACGCCTTTGGACTCGTACAGTTTCAGCCCACTCCAAAACAGGAAAGTCCTATGCTTCGCAAAAAAAAAAAACAAGGAGATTCAACATATAAGTTTGTTTATTTAAAAATAAAGATTTATTTTTTCCGTTTGCAATAGCTCAGAGCGAAATACACTGTTTATTGTCTGCAAAATAATCAAGATATCACATGTTTTTGTACGGGGAGACATCGGGGACCCATGAGCCAGCAGCGTCGTCAACATTTTAAAGACGGCAAAGGATCGAAAGAAAAAATAAACCAAAAATCAGTTGGTAAAAAAATAAACATTTATCGTTCTGAGAGGATGACATGCGGGACCCATGAGGCAGTAGCATCCTCAACGATTCCAAGGCGGCAGGGGATCAAAAGAAAAAAAGGAAATATCCAGAAATTAATTAGGGGTTCAAAATAAATCCATCAAAGGAAAGTTTTATTGTTCATAGAGGATGACATGTGGGACCAACCTGCCAACAACGTTCTCATCGTTTCAAAGGGGGCAGGAGATCAAAAGAAAAAGGTAAGTAGCCAGAAATTAGGGGTAAAAAATAACTCCAAGAAAGGAAACTTTTATTGTTCGTAGAGGATGACATGCGGGACCCATGAGCCAGCAGCTTACTTAAAGTTTCGAAGGCGGCATGAGATCGAAAGAAAAAGGCAAGTGACAAAATATCAGGAGCCAAAGATAACCCAAGAAAAGAAACTTTATTTACATAGAGGATGACATGCGGGTCCCATTTTGCAGCAGCGGTCCCAACGTTTCAAATGCGGCTTGAGATCAAAAGAAAAAGAAAGTAGCCAGAAATTAGGGGGTAAAAAAATCCAAGAAAAAAAGTTGATGGACATAGAGGATGACATGCGGGTCCCATGAGCTAGCAGGTTCCTCAACGTTTCAAACGTGGCATGAGATCGAAAGAAAAAGGCAAGTGACCAAATATGAGGAGCCAAAAATAATTCAAGAAAAGAAAGTTTTATAGTACATAGAGGATGACATGCGGGTCCCATGATCCTGCAGGTTCCTCAACGTTTCAAATGTGGCATGAGATCGAAAGAAAAAGGCAAGTGACCAAATATCAGGAGCCAAAAATAATTCAAGAAAAGAAACTTGATTGTACATAGAGGATGACATTCGGGTCCCATTTAGCAGCGGTCTCACGTTTGAGAGGCGCGGGATCAAAAGAAAAAGGCAAGTGACCAAATATCAGGAGCCAAAAATAATACAAGAAAAGAAATTTTATTGTACATAGAGGATGACATGCGGGTCCCATTTTGCAGCAGCGGTCTCAACATTTCCAAGGCGGCACAGGACCAAAAGAAAAATGAAGTTGCCAGAAATCAGGGGGTGAAAAAATCCAAGAAAAGAAAGATTTCAATTGGGCTGCATCTGGACATCTGGGCCTTCGAACTATCCTGTTGGGCCTTTTGACTCGTACAATTTCAGCCCACTCCAAAACAGGAAAGTTCGGATTTTTCTAAAAAAAACAGGAAAGTCCTATGCTTCGCAAAAACACAAAACAAGGAGATTCAACATATAAGTTTGTTTATGTAAAAATAAAGATTTAATTTATCCGTTTGCAATAGCTCAGAGCGAAATACAATGTTTATTGTCTGCAAAATAATCAAGATATCACATGTTTCTTGTACGGGGAGGCTGACATCGGGGACCCATGAGCCAGCAGCGTCGTCAACGCTTTAAAGGCGGCAGGGGATGGAAAGAAAAAATAAACCAAAAATCTGTTGGTACAAAATCCAAGAAAAGAAACATTTTCGTTCTAAGAGGATGACATGCGGGACCCATGAGGCAGCAGATCCTCGCGTTTATTGTTCATAGAGGTGACATGTGGGACCCGTGAGCCAGCAGCGTCCTCAACGTTTTAAAGGCGGCAGGAGATCGAAAGAAAAAATAAGCCAAAAATCATTTGGTAAACAAAATCCAAGAAAAAAACATTTACCGTTCTAAGAGGATGACATGCGGGACCCATGAGGCAGCATCCTCAACGATTCCAAGGCGGCAGGGGATCAAAGGAAAAAAGGAAATATCCCGAAATTAATTAGGGGTTCAAAATAAATCCATTAAAGGAAACTTTTATTGTTCACAGAGGATGACATGTGGGACCGACCTGCCAACAGCGTCCTCATCATTTCAAAGGGCGGAGATCAAAAGAAAAAGGCAAATAGCCAGAAATTAGGGGTCAAAAATAACTCCAAGAAAGCAAACTTTTATTGTTCGTAGAGGATGACATGTGGGACCCATGAGCCGCAGCTTACTCAACATTTCAAAGGCGGCATGAGATCGAAAGAAAAAGGCAAGTGACAAAATATCAGGAGCCAAAGATAATCCAAGAAAAGAAACTTTATTGTACATAGAGGATGACATGCGGGTCCCATTTAGCAGCGGTCTCAACGTTTCAAATGCGGCTTGAGATCAAAAGAAAAAGAAAGTTGATTGTACATAGAGGATGACATGCGGGTCCCATGAGTCAGCAGCTTACCCAACGTTTCCAAGGCGGGGGGATCAAAAGAAAAAGGAAATAGCCAAAAATCGGAGGGTGAAAAAAAATTAAAGAAAATAAACTTTTATAGCACATAGAGGATGACATGCGGGTCCCATGAGCCAGCAGGTTCCTCAACGTTTCAAACGTGGCATGAGATCGAAAGAAAAAGGCAAGTGACCAAATATGAGGAGCCAAAAATAATTCAAGAAAAGAAAGTTTTATAGTACATAGAGGATGACATGCGGGTCCCATTTAGCAGCAGCGGTATCACCGTTTGAGAGGCGGCAGGGGATCAAAAGAAAAAAGAAATTGCCAAAAATCAGAGGGTGAAAAAAACCAAGAAAATGAACTTTTATAGTACATAGAGGATGACATGCGGGTCCCATGAGCCTGCAGGTTCCTCAACGTTTCAAACGTGGCATGAGATCGAAAGAAAAAGGCAAGTGAAAAAATATCAGGAGCCAAAAATAATTCAAGAAAAGAAAGTTTTATAGTACATAGAGGATGACATGCGGTCCCATTTAGCAGCAGCGGTATCACCGTTTGAGAGGCGGCGGGGATCGAAAGAAAAAGGCAAGTGAAAAAATATGAGGAGCCAAAAATAATTCAAGAAAAGAAAGTTTTATAGTACATAGAGGATGACATGCGGGTCCCATTTAGCAGCAGCGGTATCACCGTTTGAGAGGCGGCAGGGTATCGAAAGAAAAAGGTAAGTGCCAAATATGAGGTGCCAAAAATAATTCAAGAAAAGAAAGTTTTATAGTACATAGAGGATGACATGCGGGTCCTAGTTAGCAGCGGTATCACCGTTTGAGAGGCGGCAGGGGATCAAAGAAAAAGGCAAGTGACCAAATTTGAGGTGCCAAAAAAAACTCCAAGAAAAGAAAGTTGATTGCACATAGAGGATGACATGCGGGTCCCATTTAGCAGCAGCGGTCTCAACGTTTCCAAGGCGGCAAGGGATCAACAGAAAAAGGAAGTAGCCAGAAATCAGGGGGTCAAAAAATCCAAGAATAGAAAGAATTTTGGTTCATAGAGGATGACATGCGGGACCCATGATCCTGCATCGTAAACGGCTCGATCGGAGAACGTTGAACGAGATGGCGCGATCGAGAAAAAAACAATGCCAGAGAGGCTGCCATCTGGGCCCTACATCCCTGGGCGGTGCGGATTTGCGTTGACTCGGCCGGCGAACCCGAGATTTCGAGATGCACCACGTCCCGAGCCACCATACGCGACGTTTTGGCCGTTTTCGTCGGGCTAGGTGGCCTCAAAAACGAGAAAAAACGTTTTGACATGCACAACGGACAGACCCAAAATCGTCGGCCATGGTACACCAGCAACCACGGCGCGACTTCAACTTCATCGGCCATGGCAACTTTTCTTGTAGTGAGGAGCTGGGTTCTGTCTCTCTCGGCCCAAAATTGGCATTATTAAGTGCACCTTTTTCCCCTCTTTCTCTCTGTCCTTTTCACCAAATTAGTATAAAATCTAGAGAAGCTTGCATTTCTGACTTTCTTCAATTATTTGTGCCTTTTGGCCCTCGTTGTTTGCCCAATATGGCAGCAAATCTAGTACTCCCTCTGGTCCATATGTATGTAGTTAAATCTAGAAGCAAATCTCCAGGATAATGTACGATAAATTCACAGTCATAGTAAATCAAGAAAACTAAGTACGGCCAACAAAATATAGTAGACTAGGGATAGATAATTCCTAGATAATATGGATAGATAATAGGCTGCATACACAGCAGCCAACATAGTAACAGGTTCTTCACAACACCATCATACTAACATAACAACAAGGGATCCCTAGCTAACAACAAAGGGATCCCAACAACAAACTAGGCAGCAGCAGCAGCAGCAGCACACGTCTAGGACTCCGCCTACCCCATCTGGCTCTGCCTCCACTTGTTGCTCTTGCTCCCCTTGGGAGCCTTGGGCTTGAGCGGAGGCATGCGCCCGGCGGAGATCTCCACCCGCCAAGCTGCGGAGGTGCATGCCGAGCGCCCTGTGCTTGGCGCGGAAGGAGTGGACGTTCACCGTCGTGCCGACGTTGGGGAAGGTGTTGCTGATGTTCTCAGCATGCGTGACGAGGCAGTTGAAGTCCGTGGCGCCGAGTCTCCTGGTGCAGAAGGGGCACCTGTACACCTCCTTGGCGAAGTAGGAGATGTACTGGCCGACCTGCAGCCTCCAGACTGGCGAGTCTTGACGTCCTCCTCCTCTTCGTCGCTGCCGACGTCGCTGACATCTGATCCATATCAAACAGAAACTAGTGAATGAGTTGCAACGATGACTAACGTACATGATAACAAAGTTAAGAAAAACAGAGTCAGCCTCAGTTAGAGTGGACATGATTATATATCTACAGGGAAGGTGTTAGCGAACTAAAGCTCATGCACAACAGATTTGTACACAGCAATGGTTCGCTGAACCCTCCCTGTAAAAATTTGTGCCCAACCATTCATCATAGGCAAAGAAACAGATTCTAGATCTGAACTAGATCTGAACTTGAACACATTCGAGATTATTTGCAAAATTAAACGGTTGATATCTTTTGATTAGTGCATAAAATAACTGATTGAGATCCCATGATTACTTGCATAAATTAACTGATTGAGATCCAATATTACTTGCATAAATTAACCGAACAGCCGAACCCCAAATCTTAAACGAAATCAAGAAGTGATCAAAACAAAATGGAATAAAATCGGCGCAAATATTAGCCCAATACTCATCCATCTACAGATCCATCTACACCAGCAAAAATAGGGTTCAAAAAGGAATGGGGAACAAAAAAGGAAGCAAACCATAGTTACCTCGTTCCATGGGTCCTCCAGGGAGGTGTCGTAGGGGTTCGGGGGCGGGACGTACGGCACGGGGTCGTAGGGGTCCCATCCCGCCGGGATCTGACTGCCACCGGCGGCAGCAGCCTCCGATGCACCGGCGACGGTGGCGGTGGCGGCGACGTCCGTAGAGGGGACGGCGCCGAAGATGGAGGCGTCGCGCTTCGAGCCTACCTCGACGATGGGATTGGCATTCTCCTTGTCCATCTCTCCGGCGGAGGAAGAGGGGAAGAGGAGAGAGGAGGGAGAGGGAGAGGGTTTTTTGCTTTGGAGAAGATGATGGGACGTGAGAGAGTTGGCGATGCGTGAGCGAGTGAGAGTGACAGAGAGAGTGCGAGGAGGCGTCTATAAAGGCGAGGGGTGGTTAATGCGACCCGCGTCCTACGCGTGCACAGGTGCACGTCTGCACGTCTTGGACTTCTGCAACGCGACACGCGTCCACGATTGCACGTCTCGACTTCTCCACCGCGACCCGCGTCTACGCGTCAACAATTGCACGTGTCCTCGAGTCTAACCCTGGAAATTTAGATATACTCAGGTATACCCTCGAGTCTTATACTAGCATTTTTTGTGTGCTCAATTTTCCCCTCGAGTGCTAATACTGGCTAGTGCAATATACTCAGTTTTACCCTCAAGTGGCTGGTCAACAGAGAGTCAACAAATGGGATTAACTAGTTAAATGAGTCATTTAATGTGCAAAAAAATCCGAAAAAGAGTGGCACTTACTCATGGAGTCTTTACCACAAATTGCCACTTCTCAAATCATAGATAAATCATAGATAAATCAAGTTTTACCACAAATTGCCACTTCTCAAATCACCTAGTAGCTATGAAGGTGCATGATTTTCCACAATAAGCCCTTCCCAAAACAGCTTCCCCCAAATCATACTTTGTCTAAATGAGGCCACAATTCTCACAATGATGTATATTGGTATTGCAAATAGTTTGAGGTAGGCCAAGATGGGTTTCATTGTACAAAACAGGCATTTTCCATTTTTTAAAGGATTTTAAATCTCATATTTGAATCCCTTAGTCTATTTACTACTCAGGTGCCCTTGGTTTCTTGATAGTACTCAGTTTTTCCTCTCTCTTCACAAATTCTCGCAGACGTGCAACATCGCCCTGATTGGTCTAGCCCATGTCACGCGGATCGTGCCCGCCGACCGTTGATCGTATGATATAGGGAACGGGCAGGATAACCCCTCTCTCGCTGGCGGTTAATTAGCTTCCACCCTCTAAGTATGCTGAAGGGCGGTTTTCTGTATTATTTTTCACGCGCTAAAAATTATAAACTCTTTTAGGCGTTATTTTTCACGCAAAAAATGATAAACCATCACCGATTTGTTGTTACCATTACTTTTCACGCAAAAAATGATAAACCATCAACAATTTGTTGTAGCCATTACTTTTCACGCAAAAAAAGATAAACCATCACCGATTTGTTGTTGCCATTACTTTTCACGCAAAAAAAATGATAAACCATCACCGATTTGTTGTTGCCATTACTTTTCACGCAAAAAAATGATAAACCATCAACAATTTGTTGTAGCCATTACTTTTCACGCAACAAAAAATGGTAAACCATCACCGATTTGTTGTTGCCATTACTTTTCACGCAAAAAAAAGATAAACCATCAACAATTTGTTGTAGCCATTACTTTTCACGCAAAAAAAAAGATAAACCATCACCGATTTGTTGTTGCCATTACTATTTCACGCAAAAAAAATGATAAACCATCACCGATTTGTTGTTGCCATTACTTTTCACGCAAAAAAATGATGCCATACATGATGGCATACCTATAACAACAAGGAATATCTAAAAGGGAAAGTTTCAGAAAATTTGAAATTTAGGGTGAAAATGATGCCATACATGATGCTGTTTTTCGAGGTTTTGACCTGAAAATCAATTAATAAAAAATAAAAAGTTCGAAAAACGTAAACGAATCAATCTATCTATCTATGTATAGAAGATCATCTGTATGAAATTTGAGGTTATTTAGAGAAGGTAGAATAAATCACCTTGTTAGAAAAGCTGGTTTCAGCGAGACGAAACGGCATGCGCTTAAGCAAAGTGATTTTTTCGAACATCTCCAAATGACCCAAATTTTCCATACATGATGCCATACGTGTAACAACAAGGAACCCTATCTAAAAAGTGTCAAAAAGTTTGCCCAACCGTATAGCTCTATCAAAAAGAACCTCACCATGGCGCTAGTATAATTTTGGGATAGTTACAAACTTTCGTTACCTAACCTTCAACATGAAACTTGTTTCAAATTCATTTTGGCCTACAAGAAACAAATCCCAACTTGATTCGAGCACCACAGCCTCCAAACGATGCCGATGCCGATATCGGCATGGTCAGAACGGCTATGCTCGCCGCCACTGCTAGGTCAACGTCGGGATGCACCCTCAATCCCGTCCCCTCATTCGATCACTGACACACCAGAGATACCGCCGAGGCCAATGCCGAACGTACATGCTGATGCCAATGCCGAACATGCATGCACGCCGCTGTGGGCACGGCCACGCCGACCCGCTATGCTGGACGCCACAGACCGCCGCGAGGTCTTTCCCTTCGCCACCACACTCTCCTAGCACCCACCTATACACGCCAGAAAGGAGAGACACTAGTTTTCTCTACATTGCTCGCGTTCGTGTCCGACACGGTCAGTCAAAGTTTTGAGGTGGTCGTCGATGTCGTCGACCATTTCTTCTCTTCTTTGCATGGTTAAACGCGTCTAGTTCATATCTATCTAAGTCTGGTCTCGCCTCATGCAGTTCTTTGTGGACGTCGATCTCATCTCGGCACCCCGCATGCCACCTCCTCCGTGCCATCGCTGTAGAGCTCCGTTTAAAAATCTAATCCTACCCGTGTATTGCCCCTTGTATCAGCGTCATGGCCCCACTTGTCATTTGATATACCGAAGCCCCACTCGTTCGCGTTTTGGTCAGGGATACAGCGATGCTTACGGTCAAACAAAGATGGATGGTCTGACGTGTCTTTGCAGGCTCTACGTGGCCCCACTAGTCAGAAGATAACGGTCAACCATCGGGCAACCGGCCGTTACATCACGTGTGATGGTTTCAGACAAACGTTTGGGTAAAACTGAGGAAAAACTAAGGAGCTGGGGAAAACTGAGCACAACTAAGGACCCGAGGGCACGAAAATAGAAATCCCTTAAATATAATCCCTATTTATGTGATAAATGACATGTCTGGTCCTCCATATTTGCATCTTGATGGGGGGGAAACATAGGAAGACTCCTCTCTAACCTTGGAGTTGAGCTTATTAGTGATATTTTTTAGTTTTGTATGTTCATTGTAAATTCTTTTTTTAGGCACCTTCGGGGGGGAAAATGATAAAAACTCTACAAAACAAGGCTGGGTTCCATGTTTTGGAACATACTAGAATGTCTAGCAGAATTTTTAAAAATAAAATTATAATCATGTAGTGTGTGGGTTTGAATTAAAGACCTAGGATTCAGCAACAAAGCCTTCATCCAACTGATCATTCTGACCATTCAACTGCTTTTATGTTTTTTCTGATGATTTTTTCTTCAACTAATGATAAATAGAAAAAGTAAGAACAATTATCACTTCGGCGTAGTTTAAAATAAAAAATTGCACCGCCAAACCCAACCTAAATATCTTGATTATCTATGTTCTCCTCTCGAGCGCACAACCACAACTTAACCTTGTTTTGTGTTGGGTATCTGCGTTGCATAAATTAAAATTTTCAATCGCGGCGGCTAAGATCATGTTGTATAGAGTTCATAAGGTTACCGTTAGACCCACATACACGTTAGAGTTAAGGAAGCATGCCATCACAAATATAGGCAAACTGCTTCTTCTCCTCACTATACCCTCATACAACCCATCCTAGCTTTACAATTGCAAGTTGCAACACCTGTGATGTACTCATGCGAACCAAGGTGAATCCAGGACTCGAACTCGGGTTGCCTTTGAGTCGCCACTTGTAATAACCCAGAACATAGGAACAACGAAGGGTAGATTTAGAAATGGGATGTGCATTTCATCGCAAAACGGGGGAAATTTTCGCGCCTTATTGCAACTAAACCTAAGAGGGATCGAGGTTCTCTCTCATTTTGCACTTAGGGTTAGGCAATGTGAGTTAGGGAAATTTCGACATGATCTCTTTTGTATCTTGTTGATTTGGGGAATTGATTTCATTTGACAAGTGTCAATGCATTAAACAATAAGCATTACACAATATAAATATGAATTTATAATTCAAACACAAGATAATATTCAAATCATTTTGGATTTCAAAGTGAGTATCAAATACAATATTTAATCAAGAATATACACAATACTTAATGCAAAAGCTCATAAACAAAAACTTGAGCTTTATTGATATCACAACATAAATTACATTGTCTTTACAGAATCTTGATACAAGAATTGATGAATAATAAACAGAAATAAAAATGAAGATTACAATATAGTTCCTAAACTAAAATCTAGACTATGTGCCTTGAAATATCTCTTCATGGCCATGTCCATCTTCAAAAACCTGCAAAATAAAACATCTACACTAGCCAGAATGTTAGAGTTAGACAAATATTCAGTTTGGACAGAACCAAGTGTCATGCACACTTGTGCTGTTCCAAAACCATGGACAGCACAAGATAAGGGCAGCAGCAGACCAAACCTGAGCACACACAGGGGCTCAAGTTCCAGCATATGAGAGCACACAGCTCAAGTGTGCTAGGCAGCAACAGCAAGGCAATGCATCAGCCTAGTCACCAAGGCAAGCCAGGCTTGTGTGTCAATGCAAGGATAGAAGTAGGGTTCATATAAAAGGGGCACAAACCCTAGAAGCCAGAACCAGTCGACCAGATCAAGATTCACCAGGTAAGGGTGAAGCAAGAACAAGCTCAGTTCATCCAGTTCTTGAGCAAGAACAGAACCAACCCATACAAAACCACTCAACCACCAGGAATCATGGTGACCTGAGGAGATCATCCAAGACCTGGAGGTGAAGAGCTGTGACACAAACCCAAGTCTGCATCAACCAAATATTTCTTTCTAGGAGCTGGAACAAGGTATACCTAGTTCCTGGAAAAGATCCTATGGATCTAATCCATCATATGCATGAGCATGGGATGAGCAGATGCTCATATGGGTAGATCATCACTTGGTTTTCACCAAGGATTACTGCCAGTCAAAAGCCACTAAAATAGAAAGCATCTAGGTACAGATCCTATGCACAGAAACTAGCACATATGCACAGATGCACACACTAGCAAGATCTGATGCATAGATAGCACCAGTAGATGGCAGAGATTAGCAGCTAAGACTACACAATAAATCCTAAGCATACAACCATCAGAAACCCTAGATTTCTTCACAGGCAAGTATATTGGCATTCATAGTTTCTATGATTCCCAAATATACAAGCAAAGATGAGTAGCCAACCAGATCTAGCCAACCATGTGAGCAACCAGTCAGTAGCAAGGCTACTGAGGTCACTTCACACTTAGCACCAATTGAGAGAAAGCCAAATACAAAGCATCACTATCCAGAAATGGATTCAGACTTTAATTGCTTGTTAAATAATTATGAACAGCAAATTCATATCCAAGCAAGTCATTTAAAATCATCACTGCACAAGCAGTTCATCATAATCAAATTAATACAAGCATGAATTTATCACAGATCCATGCTCAGTACTAACAGTAGCACACTATTGAGCAACACAGTTAATTTATAGCCACAGTATTAGCCAGTAAGCCATCACTGATAATCAATTGATCAAATGGATCAATCATAGCAAGCCAAGTTACACGGAGAGATTAGCCAGCAAGCAAAGAATGCTCCAATGGATCATTGGCTTGCAGGAGTAGCACTGAAGCATATCACAGGCACCTCTGGCACACACACAAGTGTCACAGATGCAACACAAGTACACATAGACAAGCAAGCATGATAGACCAGTGAGCATAAGCAAGTCATAACCAAACATAGCATGGCATAGTTAGCTCTTGAGCAAGCACAGTAGAGCATGGCAAGTATAGAGCATGCTAGGAGCAGCAGAGAAGCAAGAACAACATGAACAGCATGTCGAGCAGCATGTGCCAGTACCAGTAAATGGTAATTGGACCATGATCTTGCAATCAATCCAAGCACAGACGAATTGCATAGGAATAGCATGGCTCTGTGTGATCACAGGATCACCAGAGAGCAGCAGAGCTTGAGGAGGAAGAAGAACAGTACCAAGGGGAGGCGCACAGAGAAGAGGTGGATGCAACACTTACTTGCGCCTGGAAGCAGAGGCTAGGGCATGGCAGTGCTCGCGCGGCCCTAACGGCTGCAAGTCCAGGGTAGGCGCCGGCGTTACGCCGACGAGCACAAACACCACCACGCACGGCACGAGACGACGGCACAAGCACCGCAAGCAGCACTGCGCCAGGTCAGTCTCGGAGGCGCACCCGTCGTCGGCGTGGACGAGAGCTCGCCGGAGTTCGTCGAGGCGATTCTCCGCGAGATCCAGATCGGAGGCGATTCGCCAGGAGAGGAAGAGAAGGAGAAAACCACGCGGACAGATCGATAGATCTGCTCGCGGCGGTTCTGGTTCGGTAGGTGGCTACGGCGGAGGAGCTCGGAGTCGGCCGGAGCACGGCGGCGGCCATGGTGGCGACGCCATCGCCACGGGAATCGCGAGAGAGTTAGGGTTAGGAACGGAGAGTGAGAGGGCCGAGTGAGTGAGAGCGGTGGGCCGTTCGGCTCCACCGAGCCGCTATGGGCACGCCTTAGTGGGCTGTCCCATGGGCTTAGGTTAGTGGGCTGGGCCCAATATGGGTCCAGGGGGTATTTTAGTCTTTTCACAATTTAGAAAAAGGCCACTATTTCACTAATTTTTAATAAATAAAATACAACTCTAAAAATCCATTAAAAATTGGATTGGTGAATGAAAAATTATTCTTGATAAGAATAAAATATGAAATAAAATTTAATAAACAAATTTAAATTTGTGAATTTTATGAATTTAAAATAAACATTTGGAATTTCAAATTATATTTCCTTGTATTAATAAATCAAGGAAAATCCCAAATAAGTTTAAATACTTATTTCTTAAACCTTTCAAAATGAAATTCTATTATTCCAAGTCATTTCTATTTGAAAAGGTATTTTCCAAAGGAAGATATTCTAATCCTTTTTATTCTCAAAAATATTGAGACAACTCTATTATTTCAAATTATTTTGGAATAAATAATGAATCACCAACATAAAGTAGTTTTGCTTTGAATTATGTTACCTTGTGTGAATTAAAGTGTTTTATACATTAAAACAGTTGCAAATTACTGCCAAAGGCATAAATCTTAACTCAACCCTAAATTGTAATAACTCATCGGGATAAAGGGATTCAACATAAAATAATACATCCATGCATGCATCATTTGGATTTTATAACATTGTCCTTACCGGACAATGATGCTTCTTACAGAACCCGAGGTCCAGGTTCCATCCAACGCATTGAACTGCACTATCTCGCAGTCCACAGGCAAGTTCACCCTTGCTCATGTCAAATTTGAGTATTTTCTATTAATTTAATGCAAAACTATATGACTTATCATTCCTGCATTGAAAATGAAATGTTACTTTTCCAATTATGAATATGACTATGTGGTTGGCAATGGAACCATGGTATGTGTTGATTGGTGGAGGTTCCATTGCAAGGGTACTATTCATCTAGGACTAAGTACCAATGCCGTCCAGTGATTCTAGCGCCACATATCGCGTTGACCATAAGATCTATAATGGCTCTGGGGAAGCCAGCTGTATCTTTTCCCTCTCGCATGCCAACGGATTGGTAATAAGGGTTGCCGGATCAGTCTATCTTTGGTAAAGGTGGGGACATGTGGTCCTGCACAGTCTACCATTAGATACAGGAGAGGGTAGACTTATTATTGGTCTATGAAGGATTGTAAGGGTTGTCCGGATCAGTCTATCTATGGTGTATAGAACAGGGCATATAAGTTGTTCGGCTCAGTCTACCTTAATGGTATAGGAGAGAACAAGTGCCTGGGTTAGTCTACCCATAGATATAGGAGAGGACAGACTTACAAAAGGGTGGGTCTGCGAGGTCGCGGAGAAGGCGGTGTGGGCTTGGATCTTTATACCTGGCCTCACACCAAGGAAGTGTGAACGGGGGCAAGTCCCTGCGGATGGCAAAAAGGGTAAGATCTCTTATGGGAAAAGTAACGCACCTCTGCAGAGTGTATTAAATTGTGGCTGTCACTCCCTGTTCGGGAAGGGAAGCGAACGCGGCAGAAAGGAACTCCGTGAAGTTCTAGTCAACCTGTGAAGACTGACGGGCATAGTTTTCAGAATAAAATAAACCTTTTGAAGAAATGATTTCGAAACATGCATTGACCTAAGATTTTCTGATCGAAGGTCGTAGCTAGTGCATCAAACACCTTTTACTCTTTTGAACTTGCTGAGTACCCCTGTACTCACTTTATTTCGACACCCTTGCTAGACTGTGATACGGAAGTGGAGGCCATGACCGATGGAGTACCAGGAGGAAGCTACGAGCTGGTCTACGAGGAACCTGATCTTTCCGGAGGAGTTGAAGGCGTAGACTATGGGATAGTCTACGGATCCGATGACATGGAGGTGGAGGAGTAGTGATATACCTGAGTAGTATAGAGCCGAGCAGCATAGTGGCATACTTAAATAAGTTGCTGAGCTCTTTTCATATCTAAGTTGGTTTGTACTAAGTACCTTATGTTGTAGGGTGTTCTCATCGGACCTGTGAGAATACCAACTTGTTAAGACCATGATTGTAATATATTATCGAGTGTTATGACCTGCAATGTTTCTGTTGTACCACTCTGAGGGATGTGATATTTGTGAAGAAGTCCCTTCATGAAGATCATATCAACGACTTGTATACTACAACATGCAGTGGTATGCTGGGTCACCGCACCACTGGACTTAAACTCGGGCCGCCTCAGAGTCTCCACTATTGTGGTTATGTCGACCTAAATATGCCTCCTACAATGGCGATGCATAGATTTTCCGATAAGCAATCCTTGACTTGCCAAATGGCTAGTGGAGCTCTTGAAGTATTTTTCGAATCCAACAACTCTCTTTAACTATGTGAGTTACAACACGATGCTTTGCTTTACCGCTACATATGGAGACGATTACTAGGCGTTTGGCAGACCAAGAAATAAGATTATGAAAGGAGAAAAAGGTAGAGTTGACGACTATTAAGACAACAAGCATAACGAGTAGCCAATTTTTACTAAAGATTTTTATTTTCAAATCGGGCACTTTTACATGGGCCTCGGTCTTATTGTGTCCAACCATCACATCCCATTTGCGCATGATACACACTTCGGCTCGTGGTGTCGGAACCAGAGATAATTGGCAGGGAGGGAAAGGTGTGGGCAGAGGTGTGGGCAAAATGGATGATGCGGCGCGCTGGATAGATAAAGTCAAGCATCGCAGGTAGGTAGGTCGCCGATATTAATGCCCTTGGCACGCGTTAAAATGCAAGACCGCTGCGTGGGGAAGTGGTAGCACCAACACGTGGGGAACCAGCAAGGTGAGTGAGTGCAGTTAATCTAGACCGGCCTTCCATGAGTCCATTAGAGTATGGGCCCTCCTATCGGGCTTCAAGGTGGCAGTTGTGACCGCTCGTGTCTGGCATCCCCTAAACGAACAAGACGTTGCCAGACACTCATTTTGGTCGGATGGACCAACCCCCTATTACGCTGATAGGGAGCTATTGGGAGACGTCGATCAAGATGCTCTAACTTACTGCTGTCTAAATAATCTGACGTTGGCAAAAAGATAGACGTGCGTAAATGTGCATTCATAATCCGTTCATAATTCCATTCATTTTCAGGAAAGAAACATTTTTGAGCTAAAATATGTCAACGGGACACAATAATTTCTATCAAATCGTGGTTGGATTTCAGACAAAATCAAGTCAAATTTCCGTCATTTAGCCGATTAGAAAATTGGATTATAGGAAAACAAATCGTTGGTGCTTAAAACATTTTCGAAATAACAATTCAAAATTATGAACGAGGCTGGTGCTCGGAAGTCGGAAAAGAAGAGAAAGCATCCCTCCCTGCTTTTTTTACTAGAAAAAGGAAAGCAGAGAAATCATGGATTGGAGCCATCACCCAATGCAAGTACAGCGAGAGCCATCGATGGTGATCCGTCTCTTCCAAAGACTTTTTACTTCGCCCTGCCTGACGGCCACAAACTGTCTAGGGCACGCAGAAGCAGTGGACACTGACAAAGCGTATCCTTCTCCACCCGCGTCGAACAAACTACGCGATATACAGATAAACACTACGATCGCGATCTCTCACTTTCCCCGCGGAAACAACAAATCAAGGCCAAGAACATGTAACCTTTTACTTTTAAGAATTCGAATATCATAATTCAAAGTTTCAAAAATATCCAGGAAAACCATGATGTAGCTAATGATGTTCCACTGTCCTGAAAATGGCTTGCTCCGGTACAACCCCTTTCCCCAAACTCAATCAAAGCTCGCCCGTGTTGTTCAGACCCATATCTAAACCTAAATCCAAAACCCGGTATGCCCACATATAGGCAATACCTCCGCCGCAAAAATGTTCGGCGCAGGCACAGACAATAGCGTTTCAACACAGTTCGGCGTAGAACCGCAAGAAAGTCCAGCTAGTCTCGTTCCCAACACGGTAAACTGTTCGCCCAAATTGCCTCGGACTGCCTACGGCAGACTGTTCGGCCGTTCATCGCGTTGCCGAGCCGCCATCTAGCATGCGCACCGCTCCAAGCATGCGGATACACATCTACGAGGCATTTCCGAGGCTTGTGTCACCCAACGCCTCATCACAATGCCTTGTGGCCGGCCAACACCGCCTTGTCATCCCTCCTTCCCAGCGGCCATGACCACCACCGCGCGGAAGAGTCGCCACCAATGATCCTCATATGTACATAATCATATACATACATATGCAACATATTCATACAATTTAGTTGGGCCATACGGGCTTTGCATAGGGCTACATATACATGTTTAGTATTGATAACCAAGGGGTATCAAGTGATCTCATACATCCTTGCGTTTAAATTTTCTCTGAATTTATGGGAATTTATGGGAGGGGTTGTACTGGAGCAAGCCCCTGCAAAAATATCACAGATTTATCTAAATTCATATTCTCTAGAAAAATCCAAGGAATCCTTTTCAGGATGGATTGAGTAGGGGACATCTTCGCTTCGGCGACTGGGTAGAGGGAGGGACGATTAAGGATTCCCTCTAGTGCTACCTCCCCCTTGCTTGCCCTCGAAGCTGTCGGGCAACCTGCGGTGGCGTGACCCTCCGCGTCCTTCAACTCCCAAGCTTGTAGCTTTCCCATGTCGTCTTCCCCCTTTGTTGCATACACGGAAAGTCCCGATGTGTTATTCATGGTGTCGCTAGAGTTCCTGGATGCATGGAGGTGTTGTATTCTTCATCGGTGTTGCGAGTTGGTCTCATCGGCATAGGCTCGAAGGCGTCGACATGATGTCATTTCTCACCAGGGGTCAGTCCACCGCTAGATCTAACCAGGGGGTCGATCTGTGGCCATCGTCATGGCCTCTAAGCTGATTTTGGGTGTGGGCCTCTCCCTCGCGTGCAGATTTATTTTGGGCCAGCTACATTGCGGCATGGCAAGGCGTTGCCATGTGTTGCAGGTGTTGTAGGTGCGCTAGTGCGGCAACGGGACTGGCTGGCTGCACGTGCGGCTCGTCCTCCTGAGGGAGGCAAGTTAGGTTGGCTTCGTGAGTTCCGGAGCGGCAGCTCCGGGTGGTGGATACAACAACACATGGCGGCGGGTGCCTCCATGCGGGTGTTGGTTATGGTTCTCGGCTGTGCAAGCATCTGGATGGCATGCATGGGAGGCATTCGTAGTGTAGGAGTCCTCTTGCTCCTTCCTGGATCTTGGCGTAGTTCTTTTGACGATGGTGGCTACTCGGGTGAAAGCCATGCCCGATGATGTTGGTGTCGGTGACGTCAGCACTCTCGAGCACTAATTCGGTTCATGGATGCATCATTGAGAATAGTGCTCCTCCACCATTGGCTCCGGGTGTAAATCTTCGGTCTGGTTAGACGGACGGGGCAACGATGATGCCATGCGTCGCTTCCTTCTTGAAGGTGTTGTCTTTGAAACCTTTGGGCCATGTCAACTGGTTGTTGCGGTGCGGTTCTTGCCTTCTTGGGGTATGACAGAGTGGCTTAATTAGTGTTGGTCTTCACCCAAGGGGGGCGTGCTCGGAATCTATTTTTCTTTGGTTGTCCGGTTATTGACTGCAATTCGAGCTCTAGGGCAAGCATTCCATTGTCTGACGGTACAACACCCTCAATCCTGGGTGTGAGGGTGGAGGCTCTTTTGGCGATGGATGGGTTGCACCATGATATAGTTCATTCTTGTTTGAAGCAGATGAAGGTGTTCTCAGCGAGATGTTGCGTGTATTGTTGCATCTTGTTTGTATGTAATGTTTGTGGTTTATGTTGTTGTTTTCCGGGCACCTTGTAACTCTAATCGTTGGTGGATTTATTAATTTAAAGATCGACGTAATGCCTTATATTCAGAAGATTGAGTGAGTACAAAAAATCCAAAATTCTTTGTATTGGAGGCTAAAAATGAAAAGATGTGTGAATCTTAATATAGTTTTTTTTAACCTTGGCTATAGCAGGGCTGCGCCAGCCTGAACAACTTTATAAATAACCGCAAGATTACAAGGGGGAATTACGCGTTTTTAGAGGGACAAGAGAGAAGGGGGCGGCATTGTGACCTCAGGGTGGGTCATAGCCATTACACCAATTATTTAGAGCAGAATAGGAGGAGGGGGTAGTACATCGGTGAGCCCACAACCTAATATCCTTGATGCACCTACATGAGACTAAGGCTATGTCTTCAGCATCGCCATTGAAGGTCTGTGCGTTTCTCCTTTTCCAGATGTTCCAAAGAATGGCAGCGGTGATGGTGGTTTCCACGAAGCTCTGGCATTGCGATGTCCAAATGTCCGAGAGGCGAGAAAAGCCCCTAGCAGTGAAGTCGGAGTAGAAGAAGCTCCAAACTTCATAGGCCCGGGGGCATACAAGGAGTAGGTGATATGTGTCTTCATCTTGGTTGCATGAGAGCCACGCAGCGATAGGGCTAAGATGGTGTCGGAACCGCCGTTCATTTGTGGGTAGGCACTTCATCCTGGCCAACCAGTAAAAAATCTTGCACTTGAGGGGGACAACACTCCTCCAAACCTTGTCCGCCAATTCATCGATCTGCAGATGCCTAAAAGAGTTGGAGTAGAAACTTTTGTTCAAGAGCTTGTTGTTAGTGAGGCAGCCAGAACGAACATCCGGTATATCGTGGCGCAGGGCCACCGAACTAAACTCGTTTGCAAGGTCATGAAGGTCGGCATTAGAGGCTGATACGTTGCAAATGTATCTATAATTTTTGATGCTCCATGCTTGTTTTACACCAATTTTTGTATGTTTTGTTTACACTTCGTGGCACTTCTATGCATTTTCTAGAACTAACCTATTAACAAGATGCCACGTGCCGTTTTTCGCTGTTTTTGTATTTCAGAAAAGTTGTACAGGAAATATTCTCGGAATTGGACGAAACAAAAGCCAAAGTTCCTATTTTACTGTAACAAAGACGAAGTCCAGGGGAGAGACAGAGACGAGCCAGGAGGTGTCCACACCATCCCTAGGCGCGGCCCACCCCCTGGCCGTGCCTAGGTATGGTGTGGGCCCCTCGGGCATCCACCGACCTCGCCCTTCCACCTACAAATTTATCTGATCGGGAAAAACCTAAATACCCAAGCCTCCATCCACGAAAAGTTCTGTCGCCGCTGCCATCGTCGACCCTAGGCCAGGAGGGTTCTGAAGCTCTTCCCGCCACCTTGCCGGAGAGGGAGATCATCACCGGAGGCCTCTACATCGCCATGCCCGCCTCTGAAGTGATGCGTGAGTAGTTCATCTCTGGACTACGGGTCCATAGCAGTATATAGATGGTTGTCTTCTCCAGTTTATGCTTCATGTTTAGATCGTGTGAGCTGCCTATCATGATCAAGATCATCTTTATGTAATACTACATGTTGTGTTTGCTGGGATCCGATGAATATTGAATACTATGGTTGAGATTGATTATATACTTGTCATATGTTATTTGTGATCATGCATGCTCTCCGTTGCTAGTAGATGCTCTGGCCAAGTATGTGCTTGTGACTCCAAGAGGGAGTATTTATGCTCGATGTGGGTTCATGCCTCTAGTAATCTAGAAGAGTGACAATAACTTCTAAGGTTGTAGATGTGTTGTTGCTACTAGGGATAAAACAACAATGTTTTATCCAAAGATAATTCTATTGTTTACTTTACATACTTTAATTAAGGCAATAATCTGTTGCTTGCAACCTAATACTGAAACGGGTGCGGATGCTAACTTGAAGGTGGATTATTAGTCATAGGCGCAGTTGGATGACGGTCTATGAATCTTGTTGTAATGCCCAAATGAATCTCATGGTAATCATCTTGTCATGTATGGTCTTTATTCTGCCACTTACCCAGCTGTAATTTGTTTACCCAGCATGTTATTTATCTTTATGGTGAACTGTGGATCCCGGTCCTTTCCTTTACACTGCAAATACCTGTTCTTTTGTTACCAACTCCTGCGGCAATAGCTCTTTTTATGGCATCCACACACTGTTCTCTTTCTTTCACTGCAAACAAACATATCTTTCCACACTATACGTCTAATCTTTTGCTTTTAGCAAAACCAGTGAGATTGACAACTTCACTGTAAGTTGGGGCAAAGTATTTTGGTTTTGTTGTGTGCAGGTTCCACGTTGTTGCTGACACCAGTAGTGCGCCTACCAAAGTCAGCTAGAAACACCTTCAAGTGATTTCTTTCTCCTACTGGTCGATTAAACATTGGTTTTTTACTGAGGGAAAACTTGCTACTGTGTTCATCATACCTTCCTCTTGGGGTTTCCCAACTTTGTGTTTTGCACAACATCAGCGGCCTGCAAAGACGCGATCCAAGAGTACTGCGGAAGTTGGACGTCAGGGCCATGGCCACATTTATATGAATCCGAGTAGAGTGTGATAAAAGACTGGGAAATCGGCCTTGAAGAGTAGAATCTCCAATCCAAATGTCAAACCAAAAGGAAGTGGAGGTCCCGGCGCCGATGGTAACATGAGAAATCGAGCGGAAGGTCTTGAGGCCAGCCACGATGTCCTTCCCGACCAGGGTGTCGAGATGGTGGCAGTCACCAAGATCCCTAGACTCGCTGCAGCCGTAAGAACGACGAAATTAGCAGGCCCAGGGGGCGCCGGTATCAGAGTGAAGCTTAGTGAGGAATTTTCCAAGAAGGGAAAAAATCATGGAGAGGACACCAAGCCCCCTCCCCCAGCTTTTTTGGAACGCAAACGTAGTCCCAAGCAACCTTGAAATTACCCCATTTCAAGTCTCCTCCCTAGTCCAAAGGAAAGCCCTACGTCTTTTATCAATGGCCTCGACAACGCCTGCCGGAAGGAGACCGACGCTCATGGCATGGGCAAGCATAGCGGGAGGACCAAGTTAACAAGAATGAAACACCCTCCAATAGGGATGCATCGACCGCGCCACCCCGCATATCACTTTTGTTCATGACCGGGGCAAAGTCCACGAAGCGGAGCTTGTAAGTGGAGAGGGGAAGGCCCAGGTAGGTTTGGGGGAAAGAGGATACAACCGAGCCAAAAGTGTTTGCCATGGAGAGGGTGCTGTCATGGTCGGTTTTGATGGGGACAAAGGTGCTTTTGTGGAAATTGATAGTGAGGCCAGTGGCTACGGAGAAGTCATCAAGGACGCGTTTAAGATTGGCAACATGTTCGGGAACAACTCGAATAATGATGAGAGTATCATCCGTGCATTGCCGAACGGGGCAAGTGAGATCATCCGCGAGGGGATGCAGGAGGGGGTCCTCACGGGAAGCATGGAGAAGCATTAGTTGCAGAACATCCACAGTGATGTTGAAGAGGAAGGGCGAAAGGGTCCCCTTGCCGGAGGCCGCACCGACATTTGATCCATCTTCCAGGGACCCCATTAAGGAGAACCGCCATTTGGCTAGTTTGGTTGAGCATCATAATCCAAGCTCGGCAAAGCTCCGGGAAACCTTTGGCCATTAGGATGCGGTCAAGAGCATCCCAGCTAATGGAGTCGAAGGCTTTACGGAAATCAAGCTTGAAGACTGTTGCAGGGGGTGAACGCTTGTGGCAGGCTTGCACAAGGTTGGAGGCGTAAACAAAGTTTTTGGCAATAGATCGCCCGGAAATGAACCCGGTTTGGTCCGGATGGACAAGGTAGGGGATGAGACCGCGAAGCCAAAGAGCCAGACATTTGGAGTGGATTTCGAGACAACAATTTTGAAGGGAAATAGATCGGAAATTGTCTGGTCTATTCGCTCCTTCCTTCTTATGGAGGAGGACGATGTGAGACTTGTTGATGGGGCGAAGGTCGGCAGAGAAGTTATGAAACTGGCAAGAGAAGCAAGTAGAGTCGATTTCACCAGATCCCAGTTGCGTTTGAAAAAAGCCGGCCCAAAGCCTGGAGTTATCATTCATCGAGAAAAGGGCAGCTCGAATTTCTGAGAGATATAAAGGGCTTAATATAGTGAATAGATCACGCGGAAATGGTGAATGGAAATGTTACCATTTACGAAAAGTTCAAAAAAATGCTAAAATTTAAAAAAATATGAAGTAAATTTTTGCATGTATATATTATGTTGATACTTACTCGTGTGTGTTTTCACGAAAAAATACCATTGTGTGTGACCTACACAAAAATGACAAAATGTAAATTCCTATTCCTATGAATAGTACATATTCCTATTCACTATTCTCGTTTGGACATTTTGTCATTTTTATGCAGGCCACACATAATGGTATTTTTTTGTGAAAACTCACATGAGTAAGTATCAACATAATATGTACATGCAAAAATTTACTTCACATTTTTTTGAAAACTTTTAAATAATATTTTTTAAACTTTTCGTAAACGGGTGCGCGCGCACCCAGGTTCCAAACGTCCGGGAATTGTAAAATTTGTTAGATTTTGTCATGTTTCTGTTGACTAGAATATAAATAATCTCACATTAAAGTTTTGCACCATTGTAGGCAACATCCAGATTCTTTTTTCCAGAATTTTCTAAAACTTCAAACAATTATTAAATAAAAAATAAAAAACTATGTGTAGCTCGGCTCGGGTGTCCTCTCTCTTTCCCTGTGGCAACACTCATCCGGTCGATCGTCTACTGTCCCACATTGCAGGTGCATGCACCAAGATATAAATGATGGTGTGTCGTTGTTGGGCAGGAAGGCACGTCAAGCCTGTCGCGCCTATCCATACAGAAATGCAGTACACACACCCACAGCAGCTGCCGGTATCGGGCCATCGGCTAGCGAAAGCTACAGTAGTAGCGATCGATGCTTTATTGATCTTACAACGCCACGAATCCCTTGGTCAAGTTTATGCGTCAAACATGAAACGAATGTCCAGTTGGATTGGCATGCTTCCCGGAAAACCAATTCGGAGTATATAACCAGAATGTACCCTAACGACATCAATGTAGCAAACCAAACTCCACACGCGCAAGTAATTCGATGGAGTTCCTAGTTAAGAAGGAGCACTGATCCATTACCAGCTTTACAAGAGGCAGATACGACGAGTGCAGCATGACAGGATAGCTGCGTGCTATTCATACGGCGGCGGTGGACGTGGTTTGCTCGCCGCCGGCGCACGTGCCCCATGTGAGTGAGACTGGCCCGCATATAAGGACACGGGCTGGGCGGCCATCGCCGCCGCAGCCATGCCGCGCGGCTGCAACTGGCTCGCCTGACGCTGCCCCTGCGTCTCCAGTTGGAGCCCATGGTGCTTGTCAGCTTCGCCGCTCCCGGAGACGCACGCAGACTTGTCGATGTCGTCCGCGGAGAGGCGGTGGAAGGTGGGGTTGCTGAACGTGGCGGCCACGACCATCACTGTGGTGGCTGCCACGAGCGGTCCCGCCACGGCGCCTCCGAGGACCTGTCCGTGAGGGCTGGCCAGCGCCACCGAGAGGCCCCCGAGGGCGCGGGGCGCCGCCGCGGACACCGAAGGAGGGAGGTAGGTGGCCGATATGGAGAGGATCTCGTGCCGGCCGCGGAAGACGATCGCGGCGCCGCCTTCCGCGGCGGAAGTGGAGGGGTGACGGAGCGACACGTCGGCGACCAAGCCTGTGCCGGCGAGCACGCAGACCCCGAGGCCGCGGCGGCGCGCGAACCCCGCCAGCGCGCTGCTGACGTCGCCGCCGCCAGGGATCTCCAGTATGTACGGCCGCATAGCCGCCGCCGCCGGCTCCGCTTCATGCATGACCACCGCCGGCTGCTTCGGCCTGTTCTTGGACCCCGGCGGACGCCCCCGCGCCCGCTTCTTCCCCGTCTCAATGCTCGACCCGCGGTCGTCTCCCCCCGAGGCGGCCGCCGGTGGATTGCTCGCGTCCTTCTTTTCCTCCGCGCCCTCGTCGCGACTGCTCACCTCGCCGGAGAAGCACTCGGGCATCCTCTCCAGCTGCTGCGGTTGGTCGGTGTACAGCTTCGCCCCGTCCATGTTTGCTCCACTGTGCACCAAATCTTCTGCCACGAACGTAGCACTGCAGGCAGAATGACCAAGGTCGGAAATGGAAGGAAGAGAACAATTAGCTAGCTAACTATAGCTACGCGATCTTGATTCCATCATTCCATGCGCCGAGCTGGAAGAAGATTTCTTTGGACCTTTTGGGTGGGCGGCAAGATATAGGCAAGGGCGAATAGCGGAGACAGTGCAGGAGTACAGGACTGAGGATTGGCCACTGGATCCGGAGCGAAAGGGAGAGCTCGGCTAGGCCCCGCCGCCCCGGCCCCCTGCTTTTAACCTTTCATCTTTTGTCCACCATTGACGGCACGGCATCCTTCTTTTGCCCTAGCTACGCGACCTTGATTCCTGACAGGCATGTCCACACTCCACACATGCTGCCGTTGCAGTGATCGGCGAGGTTACTTCGGTGTGAAATGTTGCCGGTCAAAAGCACGGTCGCACGGAGAGCAATCGCTTCGAGCTCGCCCGGCCACCAACCCACACCGGTCGGGGCCGCACCCTTTGACGGCACGGCAGGGTAGGCACCCACGGGCACGGCGGTCGCGCTCGTTGCCGTGCTTTCTTTGGTAGCCGGCGGCCGCATGTGCCCGCCGACGAACATTATCACCGGATCAGGTCTGGCTGACACATTCGGCCACCGATCTTATCCGATCTCTTGGTCGGTCCTGGCCATGACTTTGTCCATGCATGGAATTAATCCACCTGCATCCAGGACAAATAATCCAAAGCGCTGTTTGTCAGGTTGTATTTGCAGGCTCGCATTGCATGCAGTATGTCGCGTTTCGTTGTGTAGGCAGCGGGAGAGACTTATACAGATCTTTCTATTAGGTAGGATCATAGGATCAAGTTAGAGAAATCATACTTAAAAAATGCGAAAATCTGAAAATAATGAACAACATGCATATAGGCTCTATCTACAACTCCAAAAAAAAAATCAGCTCAAAATTTGTTGTACACTTGGAGAAATAAAAAAAGACAAATTCTATTATAAATAGTGTCAGATCTGGTTGAATAGTATTTCACACTATTCACACCAAGATGTATCTTTTTTGTCTCTCTAAGTGTGTGTCAAATTTAAAGTTGCAATTTTTTGGCATTGCATATATAAAACATATGCGTGTTGTCATTTTTTCAGAATTTTGAACATGTTTTGTCTTTGCAAAAAAAAAATTCTCATAGATCGTATCTAAGACCTGATTCTACCTAAGTCTTCCCGGCACACCAGTACACCACGAACAAAGTCCATGTATGGTTCATGCATGCCTACCGTGCTTTTCTGATATGAAAGTAGTGCACCGGGAGAAATCCGTATCGAACAATTGTGGTCTTTCTCCACTTTACAAGAAAATCCGAGAGATAGGCGTCACACCTTGTTGCCTGCCAAAATCCACCGGCGGGCAGCGGTTAAGCAACACGAAGAGCCGGGAGGCTCCCAAGACTGCTGGTGGGCCCTGGTCCCTCGGTCAACGGCCCGCAATGCTCTGGCACACGTCCCGGCGGATGCAAGGCGTGCCACGACCTATACCTGGTCGGGAAGGTGTTGGATCGTCGATTAGTTTCGCATGGTAGACACGTAAACATTAAACGAGTCTCGATCGGCTCTCAGGCTGTAGATCGGCTCAAGGAGCCGATCAACCCATGGTTCATGTTAGATATGCAATAACATGGGTTTCTTGCTTTATCAATACTAAGCTAATTAGATCTACGACAGTTTAGGGTTTTCACCGCATAACCGGAACATCCTACACGTGATTGAGCCTGGCAGACACGTAAGATAACAGAAAACCAACCCTAGAAGAGGCATAAAAACCAACATGGTGTCGATTCCCGGAACGTCCCTTCTAGGATCAGCAAACCGTACCCTATGCGCTACTGGATCGTTCAACCTGTTTGCAAGGCCTAACTATGCAGATATTAAATTAATCCTTGAAGAACAAGGAGCAACCGTAACGGATCAAATCTACTAAATGAAGATAAAGCAAGGCGCTGCCCTTACACCTAAAATAGGTGTAAGGGCAGCTAGATATCGAGGGGCAGCGTAGCTAAGCAGATCATAAGAGCATCAATGCAAGCCCCAAAACACCTAAGATAAACAGTATTACTCGCCATCAACAACGCTTCAGACGAGCAATACCGGATAACGAATTACTGCCTAGATTGCAAGATGCGATCTAGGCAGCATGATGCTTACCGGAAGAAACCCTCGAAATAAGGGGTGGCGATGCGCCGGTTTGTGTTTGTTGTGAACGTGATCGTCCTCCTTTTTCAATAACCCTAGGTACATATTTATAGTCCGTGGACTTTCTATCTTTGGAAGTACACCTAACCGTGTACGAGCTAAACTCTATCTCTTAATTCTAAACTAAGATGCAATCTACTATAATGTACAGATACACGGGCAATTCAGCCCAAATTCACGTACAAGGCCGATTCAGAGACATTCCGCGTGTAAATCCTTCAAGCCCATCTTCATCACGGCCCATCTCTTGATCCGGTTAAAATCTGGTGATAACACACCTCTTCTCCCATTGTCTCCAAAAGTCTTCGCAAACTGGTGATGGATGGGTTTTGCATTTCATCTATTAGTGCATCTCCAATGGGCGAGCCACAATTAAGACATCGAATAGGTCCATTTGTGATGGCTCACGGATTGGCCAGCTAGTGGCCCGTGTCTGTTTGCGGGTGGCAGCATACCTAACGGCACCCCGCAATGGTCTGTGGCATGTCACTTTTTATCCAATTTCTATATTTTCATTTCACACCAAAAGATTCTCTAAGTACACCGAAAATGGTAGCAAAGAGTTCAAATTTTACGAAGATGATTGCAAATACTAGTACTACAAGGTAGTTCAAAGTTCCAAAAGAATAAGACACAAATGGAATTGTGATCGAGTGAATCACACATCTGGATCAAACATCATCATCATCTCCTTCTTCTTCTCCAACCATGCGTGTTGAGTAGGATCCATGTCGTCAATCACGGCGGTCGCCATGAGCTTAGCCTCCTCGGCGAGTAGGGCGAGTTCCAATTCCTTTATCCTGTTGTGGGCATTGATCTCTTCAAGGGCGAGCTTCTTGTGTTGTATGTCGTAGTAGTTCTTCACGGCCTCCTCCTTTTCCCGGCGCTTTCTCTCATCCATCTTCTCACTTGACACCTCCTTGTCGGCTAGAAGTTTCTTGATCGTCTCCTCCATGAATGATTGTGAGGAAGACTAACGCTTTTATGTTCTCTTTGGAACTATGATGCATGTAAAATGCACACATAAACTTTGTACTTTATTACACATATTTCCACACAATTACAACATATATGATATTATTTTCATGTTTTATTTATGGGGATTTACCAACGGGATCCCCTTTATTTGGGTTATAACTCTGTAGGACAGAAAATCCTATTTTGCGTATTTTTCACTTTCATGGACCTACACGGAGTCAAATTGAGCTAGAATTTTGGGAACGTCAATATTTCATCATAAGAAGCAGGTGGAGCACATGGACCTCACGAGGAAGGGTCGGAGGCCCAAAAAGACATAGGTGACGTGTCACCTAGCCTCTTTTCTCCCCCATCTGTCCGATTCGCCTCAATCTTTCGCCAACTACCTTCATTTGACATAAAAATCCCTATATATATGACCCCAGGGTTTCCTCTAGGAGAGCGCCGCAGAAACACTAAAACACGAAAACAAAGACTGTAGCAGAGAAGATTGGAGGGAGAAACTCCGCCGAAGCCGTCGCCGGAGGGATCTCCACCTTATCCAACGTCTTCCTCATCAATAACATGATCAAGAGGGAGTAGTGCACCTTTGGACTATGGGTTTGTGGCAGTAGCTTGATCCATTTCTCTCTTGTTCTTAGATCTTAGTACCATATGAGCTGCCCCACATGATTATGGTCATATATGTATTTCCTATGAGGTGGATCTTTATTCTATGATATTGTGATATGAGATTGTAACCTATCATATGTAATATGTATTGATAGATACATATTATGTACCCCGTTCTTAAGTATTGGTTCTGATCCAACTTATATGCAAGAACATGTGTGGGGAGATGTGTGTATTAGATGGAGTAACATGGTTTTAGTGATTGGATAGTGACAACAAATTCATGATCTATTATGGTTTTGCCTTTTCCATTGCTACCTCACTAGGGATAAAGTGAATGCATGTGCTATGTTCGTCACGTGACAAAAGTGATGATCTTGTTTGTTCAAGGTAGCATATTTGATATTCAAACATCATGTCAAAGTAATTATGGATATGCATGCTCTGTTAATTCTTAATACAAGATTGTATGGAGTTTTCCCTTTCTTGTGGAGTGTAAGAGAGATGTGTTGCATCATTTATATGTTAGGACATGATGCCCTTATGAATGTTTATCAAACACATATTGAAGTTCCACCAACATTATCTTATTGTTAAATTGCTATTATCCACTACAACTTTAAAAGAGAGTAGACAAGTGAACCCATAAACCCCGGTCCAATTTTAATCATAAGAAACACATTTCCATTGCACTTATCTTACTTTTTATTTGCTGCAATATTTTAATCCAAAAATACAAAAATACTTAATGTACTTAATCACACGCAAAACCCATAAATATCTATATTGCATTTACTTAGTTTACTTCATTTATTTAGTTTAGTTTACATTCATTACATCTTTTATTTACTATTACTAATAAAAAATGTTTTGCTTAACAACCACACTGGAGTTGGGAACACAAGGAAATTTCTTTACTTTGCAGGATTTCTAGAAGAAGAGGAAAAGATACAACTCTTTACTAATTCCTCTAGAGTTGTACAACATACTGCTCTGGAGTCGCAACGTCATCAACCTGGTTCGTCCCCTTGACCTCTTTGATGAACTGGATGCACATGGGACGACACCATAGACATCGATGACTTGGGGTGCCACTCCGTTCACGGCCCAGGAGGCATAGAGGTTTGCCACTTGGTGCAATCCTTGATTGCTGTCCAACTAGGGACCAACGTGAATCTCTTCAATTGGTTAGCAACCTTGAAGTGGTGCAAACTTGATACACCAAGTCTCCAATGCTAATTCCACTAATTTCCCGCTTCTTCATCATGTCATATGAAGCGTTGAACTTGGTGCATTGCTCTTCGATAGACACCCACATTTTTGTGAGAGATGCCTCACTTTGATCACTTTGAAACATGTAATCACCTAAATTCTTGTGCCCGTGGAAGCAGTTGAACGTCTTCCTTCAAAATTTGCCTCCCTTTTGTTGGGCACCACAAATTGGATCTTGTCCAATTTCCGTCCAAGCTTTGCAAAGACACAAGTCCTGAAGTTTGGTGTATCCACACGTTCTTTTGGACCATCCTTTGGTTTGGCGAGCGATCTCATCCTCGAACAATGGATCTTCTCTGATATCCGCCGGGGTTGTTTGGGTGTCAACTTGGGTCGCACGTTGATACGTCCCAAACGTCTCTATAATTTGTATGCTCCATGCTTCTTTTACACCAATTTCTATATGTTTTGCTCATACTTCGTTGCACTCTTATACATTTTCCGGCACTAACCTATTAACAAGATGCCATAGTGCCAGTTCCTGTTTCTATTGTATTTCAGAAAAGTTGTACAGGAAATATTCTCGGAATTGGACGAAACAAAAGCCAAAGTCAATATTTTCCCGTAACGAAGACAGAGTCAAGAGGGGGGGTCGAAGAAGTGGTGCAGGGCGACCAGGCCTCCACCGACCTCTCCCTTCCACCTATAAAAAGCCTCCCGACGCGTGAACCATAAATCAATCAGCCTCCACCCACGAAAAGTTTCGTAGCTCTGCCGTCGTTGCAGACAAGATTAGGAGGACATAAGTCTGTTCCGGCACCCTGACGAGACGGGGAATTGCCCCAGGAGCCATCTCCATCGACTCCACCGCCATCTCCATCGCCGTTGCTGACTCCCGCGATGAGGAGTGAGTAGTTCTCTCCCGAGGCTGAGGACTTTACCGGTAGCTATGCGGTCTATCTATCTCTCCATGTATGATCTTTATGTGATCATGAGCTTTGTAATCTAGTTAAATAAGTAGATGTTATTCTTCAACTATTGTGCTACTCAAGTGGTTTTATTATGTGATCTCCAGGGACACCTTGTCCAACGGTGTGAAGGTGATAGTGTGCACACCGTGTTTGTTTCTTATGCTTAATTTATAGAAATACTTATGAATTGTGGTGACTAGTTAGTACCATCTTTGTATGCTCAAAATGACAGTGTGGGGTGTCCATAGATTGGAAATGCAAACTTTGAGGAAAGCTTATGCAGACCTACGCCATGAATTTGTGTTTATTATCAAACCAGAGAGTGGTTCAGAGTAGCATAGTGAAGTGATAATATCTATGTATTCAATTATGGTTCATTTTTTAGAGTGTCCACTAGTGAAAGTATGATCCCTAGGCCTTGTTTCTAAGCATTGAAACACCGTTTACAACCAGTTCTGCTACATGTTTGCTTTCTGCTATTTTATTTCAAATTGCAATTACTATTTACAATCATCTATATTACTTGTATTTTACTATCACTTCGCCGAACTAGTGCACATATACAGCTGACAAGTGTATTGGGTGTGTTGGAGACACAAGAGACTTCTTGTATCGTAATTGCAGGGTTGCTTGAGAGGGATATCTTTGACCTCTACCTCCCTGAGTTCGATAAACCTTGGGTGATCCACTTAAGGGAAACATGCTACTGTTCTACAAACCTCTGCACTTGGAGGCTCAACATTGTCTACAAGAACAGAAGTGTGCGTAGACATCACACAGTAGATCTCGGTGCCACACCCTTCATTGACCATGGCCTCCATGGCAGCGTCCACATCGAAGAAGGCCTGGTACATATGTCGTCGGGTCATGAAGCAAGCATGATGAATCTATGGGCATGAAGATTGAAAAAAAAGGTTCTAACCTGGTCGGAGGGCGAACCAGGTCACGCTAGCATTCCTTAAAGGGTGTGGGGAACATCGGTGGCGTCGGGTGAAAAGCTGATGATGTTGGGACTCCAAGTGCAGAGTGTTGTGTCAGCAGAGTATTTTCCCCACAATGGTGACTCGAGGGTTTACATCGAACTCTCAGGGAACTAGACAAAGAGTATTTTCTTTTCTCTTCTTCTAGCAATCCTGCAAGTAAAATAAAAGTCTTGTTTCCCCAACTCCACTGTGTGGTTGTCAAGCACAAGGTTTCGTGTAAGTAAATAAAACATAAGTAAAAATAAGGCGAGTAAAACTAGATGAAATAAAGTAACTAAGTAAAAACTGTAAAGGGGTTGATTGTTTTTGGTGTTTTGGATGCAAATAAGAAAAGTAATTTTTTATTTTCGAATTAAAATAGTGTTGCAAGTAGAAAACAAGATAAAAGTATTTTAAAGGTGTTTTTAAGATAAAAAAGTGGACTGGGGTTCATGCGTTCACTTGACTATTTTCTCTTTTAAGTTGTAGTAGGAAAATAGTAATTCATCAATGAGATATGAGGATGCAGAACAATAACATGAGTAAGATACGCATTCATATAGGCATCACGTCCTAACATAGAGATGGTGCAACACATCTCTCTTATACTCCACAAAAAAGGAAAACTCCATGCAATGTTGAATTAAAAATTAACAAAGTATAACCATAAGTACTTTGGCATGACGTTCGAATATCAAATATGCTACCTTGACCAAACAAGATCATCACTTTTGTCACGTGATGAACATAGCTCATGCATTCACTTTATCCCTAGTGAGGTAGCAAAATAAAAGGCAAAGCCATAATAGATCATGAATTTGTTGTTGCTATTCAATCACTAAACCATGCTACTCCATCTAATACACATATCACCCCAAACATGCTTTTCCCATAGATTTTGGATCAGAACAAATACTTAAGAACGAGGTACATAATATGCATCTATCAATACATCTTACACATAATACGATAAGATCTCATTGCACAATATCATAGAATAAGGATCCACCACATAAGTATTACAAATATGGCCATAATCATGTGAGGCGGCTCATATGACACTAAGAACTGTGAAGAACATGAGAGAAATAGATCAAGCTACTGCCACAAACCCGTAGTCTAGAGGTGGACTACAAATACTCTTCCTTGATCATGGTGATGATGATGAAGACGTTGGAGTAGGTGGAGATCCCTCCGGCGATGACCCCGACGTAGTTTCCCCCTCCAATCTTCTTTGTTGCAACCTTTGTTTTCGTGTTTCTGTCTTTCTGCGGTGCTTTCCTTCCGAGAACTCTTCGGCGCCATATTATTGTGAATTTTAGGTCAAAATACATCGGTGGGCGAAAAGATCACGTGATTTAGACGATCAACGGCCGAAAGAGCACAGGTGGTGCGCCCTAACTGTTTGGGCGCGCCACCTGGTATATTTTGGTCCTCAAGCCTATCCAGGTGTGCTTCCAGGTCCCAGGGTGCTTCCCCCAATGAAAAATGACGCTCCAAAAATCCCTGGTCAATTCCATATAGGTCTCTGAAAGTGAAAAATACACAAAACATGGTTTTCCTGTTCTACAGAGTTATAAAATAAAGGGGATCAATTTTGAATCCCCATAAATCAATGAAAACATGGTATTGTCATCATATATGCTACAAATATGTGGGAATTCATTATAATAGAGGACAAAGTTCATGTATGCATTTTACATGCAACACAAGCGTTTTGTGGGCTTCCTTTGCACGCCCCTCGACGAGAAGCTTGATGGGATGATGAGGTTGATGTTTGGACCTACCGGCACGGCTAGGAAGGACTCGCCAACCTCCGGTGATGAGTCCCTCGCCAATCGAGACAACATCAATGTGTGGCCTAATGAGCGTGGAGGCCTGTTCGCGGACGAGTGTGAGATCATCGCGAGGATGTTGGCCAGCGCCCATCCGTTGATCATGAGCACAACATGGGAGGCCTTGGCGTTAGCATTACCGCAGGCCTGTACTTGGGCTGTGTATGCTAATGCAATGTCCCTTTCCTTGGCCGCAGAAACAACGACAAGCTTTCTCTTGACGTTGTCTCTGCGGCTAGCTCACTGATGACGTTGGGACTCCAAGTGCAGAGTGTTGCGTCAGCAGAGTATTTTTCCCACAAGGGTGACTCGAGGGTTTATTATGAACTCTCGGGAAGCTGAGCAAAGAGCGTTCTTGTGGTGACCCTGCATACCACTGCATGTTGTAGTATGCCAGTCGTTGATATAACATTCACGAAGTACCATTCCGCAAATATTACATCCCTCAGAGTAGTACAACAGAACATAGCAGGGTCCATAACTCATTCATACATTATTACAAACCAAATGTACATGCCATCTTGGAGCTCCTCCTGGGTCCAAAGAGGTTTACTCCTGGGTTCGAGGTGAACCCATCTTAGCTTACAATATAGGAGTTTCACTAGACTTAACATTTCTTCTCTCGAGCAGCTAAGTATTAAGAGTTCGTGCTGCTCGACTACTACTACTACTACCGGATACTTCTAGGCTTGGTCTCCTCCGGAAGCCTCCCGGTTCCGTAGACTATGAGGTAGTCTACGCCTTCAATACCTCCCGAGAGGTCTGGTTCTTCATAGCCGATGAGGTCGGCTCCTTCGGTTGTTGTTGTCCTCCTCCGATGATTCAGTCTAAGCAGGGGATTTAAGAGTGGTATGAGTACGAGCGTACTCAACAAGTTCATATTAGGAAAGAGGTGTTTAATGCACTAACTACGGTACCAGACCAGAAAGTCTGATGCCATGCAGGTTTTGATAACCATTTCTTCAAAAGGTTGTTTTTATTCAGAAGAACTATGTCCGTCAGCCTTCACCGGTTTACTAGAACTTCATGGAGTTCCTTTTCGGCAGCGTTCGTAGTTCCAAATCCCGGAACAAGGAGTGACTGTCACGATTTGTTACACTCTGCAGAGGTGTGTTTCTTTACCCATAAGAGATCTTAACCTTGGTGCCAACCGGGCAGCTTTCCCGTCCACACTTCCTTGGGTGTGAGGCCGTATAAGGTCCTAGCCGTTCATATTCCTCCGCTACCTCGCACACCCACCCTTTGTTGCATCCCCGACCCTGGGTCCTCGCCGGTCCCATTATTCCCATATTTCAGGGTGGACCCCGACCACGACGACAGTTTGGGATCGAACCAAACTCCTTCGCCGGTAGATGCAACCCCTCATAGACCACAATACCGTGGGGACTTTAAGCTTCCCACTACCAAATGATCTTCGGGCTGCAAGTGTTCTACGGACAAAGCCGTGGGGACTTTAAGCTTCCCCAGCTACCAAATGCACCCTAGGATTCAAGTGTTCTCCGGTAAAGCGAGTCCGTTGATGTACGAGAGGTGGAAATACAATTGGCTACTCCGTCCCACTCCAGATCTTATGGTTAACACGGGTATTACGGCACAAGAATCACTGGACGACATTTGTTGTTTAGTCCTAGATGGATATAAACCCGTGCAATGGAACCTCCACCATATCAACACATACCATGGTTCCATTGCCCACCACATAGTCATATTCATAGTTATGAAAATAGTATTTTTGCTTTTTCATGCAAGAGTGATAAACATAGTACTTGGCAAGTAATTTGGTAAAAATACTCAAATGACATGAGCAAGCGATGAACTTGCCTGAATACTGCAAAGTGTTGCAGTTGGATGGTGTGGACTGACCCTTGTCCTCTTGTTCGAAAAATAGCATCATTGTCCGATAAGGGCAATGGTTAAAGAAGCAATTATGCATGATTCCAGTTTTAGGGTTTGTTCCCCCTTCCGATGTCATTATTATTTCATGTAAGGGGTTAATACTAAGAATAATTTGGGGATACTTGAGTTAGAGTAAAATACCACCTTGAAATATTGTCAAGGTGTTTTTATAGTCCAAGAGCATTATTGGACTTATTTTTATTATTGAAAATAATATGTGTGGTTTAAATGATTATTTAAATTATCATATTAAGACTTACTCTTGAATGCTTTCAAAAATTCTCGTTTATATTTTATTAAGATAGGGAATTTTATGCTGATCAATTTTCATATTTTTAATTATTTTTTTAGAGCTGTTAAATAATTATAGTAATTTTTCCAAAATTTGTGCATTTTAATAGAATTTGTGAAATGGCAGAAATGCCCCTGGGTCCCACCTGTCAGGGTGGCCCAACGGTTTAGGTCGCACCCGAGCCACCCCTTGGGCTCGGTCGGCCCATTCGTCCACTCCTCTCTCCTCACGCGGAAACCCTAACCCTCGCGTCTCTCTGGCGACTGCGTCGCCGCCCCCTTCGCCGGATTTTCCCGGCCAACTCCGGCCATCCCCGGCGATGAGATGCGGCGGATCTGGTCCGCCTCACGACGGCGCACCAGATCCCCCGGCTCGATCTGCTCTTCGCCGCCTTCCCGTTCGCCCCCGTCACGAGCGCCCGCTCGGTTGCGCGGTGATGCGTCGCCCACCGGCGACCCTGGCGCCGTGACGCCGCCGTGGACGTTGATGTGACGATGGAGCGTACGCGCTCGGCGACGCCAGGCCAGGCGCGGCTTGGCGCTGCCGTGGGTGGCCCGTGCCGCCGTGCCGCCATGGCACGCCGGTGCTCTGCTCCAGGTACACGCCTCCGTTTTCCCCCTCCTCTTCTTTCTCTGTGCTCTACTACCTTCTCCTAGCTGGGTTACTGGCCTTCCTCTACTCACAGAGGTGTGGCCGTGCCGTGCTGTTGCTGTGCTTACTCTGCCTGTGCGTATGCTGCTATTCACTATGCTGTTGCCATGCGTATGCTGCTGCTGTGCAATTGCTATGAATCCTGGCTGCTGCGCTATGCTATTGTGCTCTGTAGCTGGCTGTTGCAACTCATGGTCTCTTGCTCATGAGCATGCTGTTCTTGCTCCATTGCTCACTGTGCTTCCTAGCTAATTCTGTTCATTATAATCTTTGGCTGTGGTCCTCCTGTGATTGCTCATGAGCCTCCAGTGATGCTCATGGCCTACTGGGTGTGCTTAATCTAGTCCTAGGCTTAATTGTGGTGGTTAATTATTGCATACTTGCAATTGCCAGTGCCTCTGGTGAGATCCTATCTGTGCTTCAATTCATTTATCTGTGATGCAATTGTTTAATTAATTGGTTCATACTTGATGCCAGAAATGCCTTAGCATGCTCTGGCATGCTCTAGCCAACACCTGATGATCATATGATCATCAGTTGCTTGTAAAGCTACTGTGTTGTGTCTGTGCCTCATGCTACACAACCTGTGATGTGTGTGTGTCACACAGGTTTACTCTGGTGTGTGCTGGTGCTGGTTTAAACAACTGTTGTTGCTTGCAGTGGTCCATTGGATCACTGCAAAGCCCTGGTGCTTTGATTTGTCCGTTTAGTTCACTTATCTGTGTTGGCCTGAATTATACTGAAGTGGATAAGTGATGTGAACTGCTTTGCAGTTGTGATCATCCAATTGATTATGACAGGGCTAGATGGATGCCAACACTTTGTTGTGTACCCTAGCCCTCAACTGAATCCAAATGGATAGTGATGTGTGGGTTCTTGTGCTGGCTGTAGGTTGAGGTAGTCCTAGCAGCACTGTGATGCTGTCAAGGATAGCTCCCTTCTCCTGTGGCTTTCTGTGATGGATAGATGCTTTCTGGCTGATCATGTTTGACTGCCAGAAGCCCTTTGATGTTGACAAAACTAGTAGAAACTGGTGTTTCTACCATTCTGATGGTGTAGCTAGGCTGTTAGGTGCTTGGTGACTTTGAATGGCTAAAAAGGATTGAATCCATGATGGATTTCTCTGGTTGTGTCACTGTGTTGACACAACCAGTGTTCCCATGGTTGTTTTCTTTCTAGCCTTTGCTTTATTTACTAGCACCAAATGGTTTTGCAACCAAATGATGATATATCCAGGGTTTCCCACCCTTTTGTGTGCTTGTGCTCATGCCTGTGCAATATATGAACAAAACCCTCTGGTTTGTTCATGATGATGTGTATACCTCACTCCAGCTCCTAGAATGAGTTGTTGGTGTAGAGGTTTTGCTTCTGTGTGGATCTTGTGGTTGATTTACTTGCCCTGCTCCTCCTGGTGAGCTTGATGCCTCTTGGGTATGTGCTGTGGTGGTGGAAATGTGTTGAACAGCAGTGACTGTTCAAGCTGTTCTTGTGTTCTTGGCTGTCCTTGTGACTTACTCTGTGAAGCCTGTTGATGAATGAGCTAGGGTTTGCTTCTGGAAAGTTTATATATGAGGTTCCCTTGCTCTCCCTGGTCGACAGCTTGGCCTGGTCGTTTTGGTGACTCTCCCTGGCTGTGTGTGCTGGTGGGCATGCACACAGCCTTGTGAGCTGCCTGTGTGGTTCCTGGTGGAAACTTGGTCCATTTGGTGGATCAGCTCGGCTCATTGATCATATCCCCTTCATTTCATTTTTCTGTTAACCTGCCAAGTGGCTTTGCCACTTGGCTTAATAATTTGTTTGTTGTGTATGTGTGCAGGTATCAAGTGCTGATCAGGATGAACTCAAGATCATCAAGATCAAAGAATTCATGAAGATCACAATGTAGTTTAGGGCATTTAGAGATCTTGTAATTTTCCTTTTTCTTTTCCTATTTATTCAATTCTTGTAATATGTTGTAATTTCATATTTCAAATCTGAATATTGTAAAGACAATGTATTATGTGTGTGTTGATCAATAAAGCTCAAGGTTTCTCTAATGAGCTTTATTATTTAGTATTTGTATTATTTATTATTGAGTATATACTTAATGATTTTCCTCAATTGAATTATTTAGGATAATTATTTAATGTTTGAATTTGAAATTCAAATACAACCTTGGTTTGAATTCAACCATGTCATATTATTTAGAGTTCCACCATGCAAACTCTCCCCTCTCTTCTCAAAACCCTAACTAGTGAAAAGAGATGCAAGTTTGTCGCACTCTCGAAAACCTAACCCTGTAAGGTGTCGAGAGAGAAACTTGTCCCCTTCGATGCAGTTTTTGTTTAAAAGCGCGAAATTTTCCCAGAATTTACAATGCAATGCACATCCCTTTCTAAAATCTACCCCTCGGTCGTCTCTAAACCTGTGGTGACCCTGCATACCACTGCATGTTGTAGTATGCCAGTCGTTGATATAACATTCACGAAGTACCATTCCGCAAATATTACATCCCTCAGTAGTACAACAGAACATAGCAGGGTCCATAACTCATTCATACATTATTACAAACCAAATGTACATGCCATCTTGGAGCTCCTCCTGGGTCCAAAGAGGTTTACTCCTGGGTTCGAGGTGAACCCATCTTAGCTTACAATATAGGAGTTTCACTAGACTTAACATTTCTTCTCTTCATGTTGTTCCACCAGAATAGCTCCTTTAAATCCATGTACATCTTCGTACTTCCCGGATGAATAGAGTATGGTGTTTGATGGGCTTCCCGGAGTATTACTTCCTTGATCTCGGCAATATCCGGAACACATATCCTCTTCTGGAACCATAATGATCCCATCTCTCCACGGTGAAATTCTGATGGTCTTCCTTCGTCAATCCTCCTCATCTCCTCTACGATGAATGGATCATCTAGTTGGCCCATGATTATTTCATTCTTGAGGTTGACATTCATCTCATCAGCTACTTGTAAAGCTGATAGTCCTTCGTGAGCTTCTTTCTCCCAAAGTTGGATCTGGGCTTGGCTTATTTCTTTCTTCAACTCCGGTGAAATTTCTGATTCTATTCCTCCAGTACTCTTTCTACTCAAGGCATCTGCTACTACATTAGCCTTTCCTGGAGTATAATTGATGGTTAGATCATAGTCCTTGATCAACTCGAGCCATCTTTTCTGCCTCATATTGAGTTCCTTTTGAGTGAAGAAGTACTTGAGACTCTTATGATCAGTATAGAGCTCACACTTGGCTCCATAAAGAAAATGTCTCCAAGTCTTAAGGGCAAAAACAACCGCTGCTAACTCTAAATCATGTGTTGGATAATTCACTTCATGAGGTCTGAGTTGCCTCGATCCATAGGATATTACTTTCCGATCTTCCATGAGTACACATCCCAATCCATGTTTGGATGCATCGCAGTACACGGTGTAATCTTTGCCATCTTCCGGAACTGCTAACACCGGTGCTGTGGTGAGTTTTTCTTTCAGAGTTTGAAAACTCTTCTCACACTCATCAGACCACACAAAAGGTGTGTTCTTCCTAAGCAGCTTGGTCATTGGTCCTGCTATCTTGGAGAATCCTTCAATGAATCTCCGATAGTATCCTGCCATTCCCAAGAATCCTCGGATTTCCTTGACATTCTTGGGTGCTTCCCAAAACTGAGGCTACTTTGCTTGGGTTTACTGCTATCCCGTCCTTGCTAATGACATGACCAAGAAATTCTACTTGATCAAGCCAAAACTCACACTTACTGAACTTGGCGTACAGTTGGTGTTCCCTTAGTGTTTGCAACACTATCCTAAGGTGTTCAGCATGTTCAGCTTTGTCCTTAGAATATATCAAGATATCATCGATGAATACGATGACAAACTTGTCGAGACATGGCATAAAGATCTTATTCATGAGATTCATGAATATTGCTGGGGCATTGGTTAGTCCAAAAGGTACTACGAGATACTCATGATGTCCGTATCTCGAGACAAAGGCTGTTTTCGGAACGTCTTCTTTCTTGATCTTTATCTGGTGATAACCGGATCTTAGATCAATCTTGGAAAAGACTCCCGCGCCTCTAACTTGATCAAAAAGATCTTGGATTCTAGGAAGTGGGTACTTGTTCTTGATTGTAACATTGTTCAGATTGTAGTCTCCGCACATCCGTCGACCTCCATCTCTTTTATCCACAAATATCACAGGTGATCCCCATGGTGAGACACTCTCCTGTATGAATCCCTTCTGTTCTAGGTCATCCAATTGTTCCTTGAGTTCCTTCAACTCTTTAGGCCCCATCTTGTATGGTGCTTTAGCAATCGGAGCTGTTCCTGGAATTAGGTCGATAGTAAATTCTATCTCCCTATCTGGTGGCATTCCAGGTAATTCCGCAGGAAACACATCCTGGAATTCATTTACTACAGGTATATCTTCTAACTTCACCTCCTTCATGTTGTTCAACTTCAACTCCACTTCAATCTGAGTATGCTTATCTCCTTGATAAATGATTCTATCTCCACCTGGGCTTTTCAAAGATACTGTTTTGTGGGTACAATCTATAAGTGCGCCATTTTCTTCTAACCAGTTCATACCAAGAATGACATCAATGTCCTTCATCGGTAAAATGAACAGGTCTGCGTCAAACGCACACTTATTGATCATGATGACTTGTCCAGGTTTAGTATGGGTTACTAATATCGTTCCCCCCGCAGAAAGTATGGTTATAGGTTTATCTAACTTATTGCATCTAATCCCATGTTTGATGATGAATTGCTGGGAAATGAAGGATGTAGTTGCGCCCGTATCAAAAAGTACTTTGCCAGGATGGGTAAGTATCTGGAGCGTACCTATTACTACTTGATCGGAGTTAATCACCTCCTCCAAGCTCGTGCAGTTAAGCTTGCCGAAGGGTTTCTTGTTCTTCCAGTTCCCTCCGGTGTTTCCTCCACGGCTTCCTCCTCCTCCTGACTGACTTCCTTCATTCCTCCTCTTAGGGCAATCCTTAAGCATGTGTCCTTCCTCTCGACATCCAAAGCATATTATCCTTGGCTTTCTACAATCCTTGGAAAGATGTCCGGGTTTCCCACAGACTCGACACTTATTTTGGTTTGTAGGTCTGGAATCCTTGGTTCCTCCTATTATAGTTGTTTGTTATTGTTGTTGTTGTTGTATCTTGGTTTAAAGCTCAAACTCATGTTTGGCTTGTTGCTGATATACTTCTTAGGCTCATATTTGGCCTTCTTCCGCTTCTCCTCCTGCAGTTGCTTGAAGTCATCTTCCAGAGTGATGGCTGCATCCACCAATTCCTGGAACTCTGTTGCTCTCATCATTCTGAGTTGTACCTTAAACTGGGGACTTAATCCCCGCAAGAACCTCTTCTTCTTTTTGTCCTCGGTATTGACCTCCTCAACGGCATACCGAGACAACTTCGAGAACTCTCTGACATAAGTCAGAATAGCATTGTCTTTCTGCTCAAGGCTCTCAAATTCTCGACGCTTTAACTCCACAATGCTTTCAGGGACATTGGATTCCCTGAACTTCCTCTTGAACTCTTCCTGTAAATACCTTCTCTGCCGGATACACGGCTACTATATTGTCCCACCATGATGCGGCAGGTCCACACAACAAGTGTGTAGCATAACGGACCTTCTCCAGTGTCATTGCAACCATTGAGCTTTCGCTCGGTGTCCATAAGCCAGTCTTCGCGTCCATTGGCTCGGGCGCGTAAGCAAAAGATATTGGCTTTGTGTTCGGAAGTCGCCAAAGTGACTCCCTGGTTCTCATGTCTCTCAACTCGTTTCTGCAGCAGCTCTTGGAAGAATCTATTCTGCTGCTCCACACACGCTGTCTCTCTTCCAAGATCGCATGTACTGGACAAAGTTCGCTGCGTCATAGGTGGTGGTGGTGGAAACTAAGCTCGCTGCTTCATCAGCCTCCGCCTTCTGTCTGGCCTCGCGCTCAATGCGCTGTTCTTCACTCTCCTCACCCGACGTTCCCGACATGTCCCCCTAGTTCTGCAACACAAGATGATACTCATAATTACTCCATGCGCAAGTTTTCTGAGCTCAACATTGTGCACAGAACTAGTCACGCAATGGAAATCAAGAAGCAAATCCAAATCATACAAAACATATACCCTGTATATACATACATAAGTGGTCTTATTACTATACTCAAGTCGATGTGAGTATGCAAACTCACTTATTGAAGTATATGTACAAATTTATACAAATATTACAAACTATAATACACGTAGTACTTGTGTATTATAGCCACGCCTCCCTTGGTGGACTTCTAATCGGTCTTCACTCCCGGTACATTCCAGGCTTCCATCCGGTCGAACGTGTCGTCCTCCTGATAGACCCTGGAACATAAGGTCTCCCCGTTGGCTGGTAATCCGAATCCGATGATGATCCTAAGGAGAAATCAGTGTTCACAAACTGATCGTTGAGTGCGTCATAATCCACCCATCGGGTGTACTCTCCTGTGGCCACACCATAAGGGTTACCAAAGCCCATACCCGACTCAACTTGGGTTGGATATCCTTCATCCACTCCTTCATTACTAGGATAGCTCTAGTTCTGGGTTGTTGCGTCATCATTCATCTCCCCACCATAATACTCAGTAGTACTATGGGTTCCAGTATCACATCCCCAGCGCCAACCCCTGGAATTCTCAATAGGAGTCTCGGAACGCTGCATGTTTCCGGATTCCTCTCCGCCCTCGTATCCCCCATAGGAACTACCCAGGTAGTTCCCAGGTGTAGCAGGTGTAGTTTCACGTGCAAGTGGATCAAACTGATGTAGTCACCAGCTGAATAAACTGGTGTGTGCACCACATTCTCCATAGGTTCTTTCCCCTACTGCCCTCCTTGGGTTCAGTGAACTCTTCTAGCATTGTATCAATTGCTCCCGTCAAATGACGGTTCAACTGAAACAACAATGATAGCAAGTTACGGCTATTGTCCATATATTTTGCCGCTTCGGCTGGTTTGCGTCTGGCGTATTTAAAATGGTCCAGCATGAGATCTTCCTCTTCCTCAAGGTGAGGAATGTGGGTGAATTCGGAACCCATAAGCTCTTTCGTCTTATGTTCCCGGATGTCTGTTATGGCTCTCATAACAGCAATATGATAGGCTGTGTTGATGGTTCGGGCTTCTCCTGCGGGCATAACTACGCTCATTCCCAAAGATTCGGGAAGTCGTAGCCCTACTCTACACTTTGCCAATACTGGTCCATCATAGAACCAGTATTTCGTCGCTTGGATTTGGCGATCGCACCCCAATTCAAGTAACATGGCACGTAGGATGTCTGCAAGTCCTCCGTCGTATTCACTCAAGTTTGAAGTCTTCACTTTCACATTTCGTCCCGGGCGTGAACTTGCCATTGTTGGCTGTAGATATAGAGAGAATATAAGATTAGTATTAATAATGCATCATAATAGAGATAATAAAGAATTATCGCACTAAAACATATGATTGTTGTATTCTCAATTGAATATACACCATATTTTTAGAGAATTCTTTACTAGTCCTATTTGACTCCTAACGTTTCGTCCCATTTACTAGGTTCCAACCTAAGGTCAAAGCTTTTGCTCGATACCAACTGTGGTGACCTGCATACCACTGCATGTTGTAGTATGCAGTCGTTGATATAACATTCACGAAGTACCATTCCGCAAATATTACATCCCTCAGAGTAGTACAACAGAACATAGCAGGGTCCATAACTCATTCATACATTATTACAAACCAAATGTACATGCCATCTTGGAGCTCCTCCTGGGTCCAAAGAGGTTTACTCCTGGGTTCGAGGTGAACCCATCTTAGCTTACAATATAGGAGTTTCACTAGACTTAACATTTCTTCTCTCGAGCAGCTAAGTATTAAGAGTTCGTGCTGCTCGACTACTACTACTACTACCGGATACTTCTAGGCTTGGTCTCCTCCGGAAGCCTCCCCGGTTCCGTAGACTATGAGGTAGTCTACGCCTTCAATACCTCCCGAGAGGTCTGGTTCTTCATAGCCGATGAGGTCGGCTCCTTCAGGGTTGTTGTTGTCCTCCTCCAGATGATTCAGACAGTCTAAGCGGGGATTTAAGAGTGGTATGAGTACGAGCGTACTCAACAAGTTCATATTAGGAAAGAGGTGTTTAATGCACTAACTACGGTACCAGACCAGAAAGTCTGATACCATGCAGGTTTTGATAACCATTTCTTCAAAAGGTTGTTTTTATTCGGAAGAACTATGTCCGTCGCCTTCACCGGTTTACTAGAACTTCATGGAGTTCCTTTCCGGCAGCGTTCGTAGTTCCAAATCCCGGAACAAGGAGTGACTGGTCACGATTTGTTACACTGCAGAGGTGTGTTTCTTTACCCATAAGAGATCTTAACCTTGGTGCCAACCGGCAGCTTTCCCGTCCACACTTCCTTGGGTGTGAGGCCCGGTATAAGGTCCTAGCCGTTCATATTCCTCCGCTACCTCGCACACCCACCCTTTGTTGCATCCCCGACCCTGGGTCCTCGCCGGTCCCATTATTCCCATATTTCAGGGTGGACCCCGACCACGACGACAGTTTGGGATCGAACCAAACTCCTTCGCGGTAGATGCAACCCCTCATAGACCGCAATACCGTGGGGACTTTAAGCTTCCCCAGCTACCAAATGATCTTCGGGCTGCAAGTGTTCTACGGACAAAGCCGTGGGGACTTTAAGCTTCCCCAGCTACCAAATGCACCCTAGGATTCAAGTGTTCTCCGGTAAAGCGAGTCCGTTGATGTACGAGAGGTGGAAATACAATTGGCTACTCCGTCCCACAGATCTTATGGTTAACACGGGTATTACGGCACAAGAATCACTGGACGACATTTGTTGTTTAGTCCTAGATGGATATAAACCCGTGCAATGGAACCTCCACCATATCAACACATACCATGGTTCCATTGCCCACCACATAGTCATATTCATAGTTATGAAAATAGTATTTTTGCTTTTTCATGCAAGAGTGATAAACATAGTACTTGGCAAGTAATTTGGTAAAAATACTCAAATGACATGAGCAAGCGATGAACTTGCACAATACTGCAAAGTGTTGCAGTTGGATGGTGTGGACTGACCCTTGTCCTCTTGTTCTGAAAAATAGCATCATTGTCCGATAAGGGCAATGGTTAAAGAAGCAATTATGCATGATTCTAGTTTTAGGGTTTGTTCCCCCCTTCCGATGTCATTATTATTTCATGTAAGGGGTTAATACTAAGAATAATTTGGGGATACTTGAGTTAGAGTAAAATACCACCTTGAAATATTGTCAAGGTGTTTTTATAGTCCAAGAGCATTATTGGACTTATTTTTATTATTGAAAATAATATGTGTGGTTTAAATGATTATTTAAATCATCATATTAAGACTTACTCTTGAATGCTTTCAAAAATTCTCGTTTATATTTTATTAAGATAGGGAATTTTATGCTGATCAATTTTCATATTTTTAATTATTTTTTTAGAGCTGTTAAATAATTATAGTAATTTTTCCAAAATTTGTGCATTTTAATAGAATTTGTGAAATGGCAGAAATGCCCCTGGGTCCCACCTGTCAGGGTGGCCCAACGGTTTAGGTCGCACCCGAGCCACCCCTTGGGCTCGGTCGGCCCATTCGTCCACTCCTCTCTCCTCACGCGGAAACCCTAACCCCTCGCGTCTCTCTGGCGATTCTGCGTCGCCGCCCCCTTCGCCGGATTTTCCCGGCCAACTCCGGCCATCCCCGGCGATGAGATGCGGCGGATCTGGTCCGCCTTACGACGGCGCACCAGATCCCCCGGCTCGATCTGCTCTTCGCCGCCTTCCCGTTCGCCCCCGTCACGAGCGCCCGCTCGGTTGCGCGGTGATGCGTCGCCCACCGGCGACCCTGGCGCCGTGACGCCGCCGTGGACGTTGATGTGACGATGGAGCGTACGCGCTCGGCGACGCCAGGCCAGGCGCGGCTTGGCGCTGCCGTGGGTGGCCCGTGCCGCCGTGCCGCCATGGCCGCCGGTGCTCTGCTCCAGGTACACGCCTCCGTTTCCCCTCCTCTTCTTTCTCTGTGCTCTACTACCTTCTCCTAGCTGGTTACTGGCCTTCCTCTACTCACGAGGTGTGGCCGTGCCGTCTGTTGCTGTGCTCTGCCGTGCGTATGCTGCTATTCACTATGCTGTTGCCATGCGTATGTGCAATTGCTATGAATCCTGGCTGCTGCGCTATGCTATTGTGCTCTGTAGCTGGCTGTTGCAACTCATGGTCTCTTGCTCATGAGCATGCTGTTCTTGCTCCATTGCTCACTGTGCTTCCTAGCTAATTCTGTTCATTATAATCTTTGGCTGTGGTCCTCCTGTGATTGCTCATGAGCCTCCAGTGATGCTCATGGCCTACTGGGTGTGCTTAATCTAGTCCTAGGCTTAATTGTGGTGGTTAATTATTGCATACTTGCAATTGCCAGTGCCTCTGGTGAGATCCTATCTGTGCTTCAATTCATTTATCTGTGATGCAATTGTTTAATTAATTGGTTCATACTTGATGCCAGAAATGCCTTAGCATGCTCTGGCATGCTCTAGCCAACACCTGATGATCATATGATCATCAGTTGCTTGTAAAAGCTACTGTGTTGTGTCTGTGCCTCATGCTACACAACCTGTGATGTGTGTGTGTCACACAGGTTTACTCTGGTGTGTGCTGGTGCTGGTTTAAACAACTGTTGCTTGCAGTGGTCCATTGGATCACTGCAAAGCCCTGGTGCTTTGATTTGTCCGTTTAGTTCACTTATCTGTGTTGGCCTGAATTATACTGAAGTGGATAAGTGATGTGAACTGCTTTGCAGTTGTGATCATCCAATTGATTATGACAGGGCTAGATGGATGCCAACACTTTGTTGTGTACCCTAGCCCTCAACTGAATCCAAATGGATAGTGATGTGTGGGTTCTTGTGCTGGCTGTAGGTTGAGGTAGTCCTAGCAGCACTGTGATGCTATCAAGGATAGCTCCCTTCTCCTGTGGCTTTCTGTGATGGATAGATGCTTTCTGGCTGATCATGTTTGACTGCCAGAAGCCCTTTGATGTTGACAAAACTAGTAGAAACTGGTGTTTCTACCATTCTGATGGTGTAGCTAGGCTGTTAGGTGCTTGGTGACTTTGAATGGCTAAAAAGGATTGAATCCATGATGGATTTCTCTGGTTGTGTCACTGTGTTGACACAACCAGTGTTCCCATGGTTGTTTTCTTTCTAGCCTTTGCTTTATTTACTAGCACCAAATGGTTTTGCAACCAAATGATGATATATCCAGGGTTTCCCACCCTTTTGTGTGCTTGTGCTCATGCCTGTGCAATATATGAACAAAACCCTCTGGTTTGTTCATGATGATGTGTATACCTCACTCCAGCTCCTAGAATGAGTTGTTGGTGTAGAGGTTTTGCTTCTGTGTGGATCTTGTGGTTGATTTACTTGCCCTGCTCCTCCTGGTGAGCTTGATGCCTCTTGGGTATGTGCTGTGGTGGTGGAAATGTGTTGAACAGCAGTGACTGTTCAAGCTGTTCTTGTGTTCTTGGCTGTCCTTGTGACTTACTCTGTGAAGCCTGTCGATGAATGAGCTAGGGTTTGCTTCTGGAAAGTTTATATATGAGGTTCCCTTGCTCTCCCTGGTCACTTGGCCTGGTCGTTTTGGTGACTCTCCCTGGCTGTGTGTGCTGGTGGGCATGCACACAGCCTGTGAGCTGCCTGTGTGGTTCCTGGTGGAAACTTGGTCCATTTGGTGGATCAGCTCGGCTGATTGATCATATCCCCTTCATTTCATTTTTCTGTTAACCTGCCAAGTGGCTTTGCCACTTGGCTTAATAATTTGTTTGTTGTGTATGTGTGCAGGTATCAAGTGCTGATCAGGGTGAACTCAAGATCATCAAGATCAAAGAATTCATGAAGATCACAATGTAGTTTAGGGCATTTAGAGATCTTGTAATTTTCCTTTTTCTTTTCCTATTTATTCAATTCTTGTAATATGTTGTAATTTCATATTTCAAATCTGAATATTGTAAAGACAATGTATTATGTGTGTGTTGATCAATAAAGCTCAAGGTTTCTCTAATGAGCTTTATTATTTAGTATTTGTATTATTTATTATTGAGTATATACTTAATGATTTTCCTCAATTGAATTATTTAGGATAATTATTTAATGTTTGAATTTGAAATTCAAATACAACCTTGGTTTGAATTCAACCATGTCATATTATTTAGAGTTCCACCATGCAAACTCTCCCCTCTCTTCTCAAAACCCTAACTAGTGAAAAGAGATGCAAGTTTGTCACTCTCGAAACCCTAACCCTGTAAGGTGTCGAGAGAGAAACTTGTCCCCCTTCGATGCAGTTTTTGTTTAAAAGCGCGAAATTTTCCCAGAATTTACAATGCAATGCACATCCCTTTCTAAAATCTACCCCTCGGTCGTCTCTAAACCTGGGACATTACAGTTCTCTCCCTCTCTTCTTCTAGCAATTCTGCAAAGTAAAATAAAATCTTTGTGTCCCCAACTCTACCGTGTGATTGTCAAGCACAAGGTTTCGCGTGTGTAAATAAAACGCAAGTAGTAATAAAGCAAGTAAACTAAATAAAATAAAGTAACTAAGTAAAAACAGTAAAAGGGTTGATTGTTTTGGGTGTTTTGGATGCAAATAAGAAAAGTAAATATTTTGTATTTTCGGATTAAAATAGTGCAACAAATAGAAAACAAGATAAAATCAAGATAATGGTGTTTCTTATGATAAAAAATGGACCGGGATTCATGGGTTCACTTGACTATTCTCTATTTTAAGTTGTAGTGGACAATAACAATTCATCAATGAGATATGAAGATGCAAAATAATAACATATGAAAGATACGCATTCATATGGGTATCATGTCCTAACATAGAGATGATGCAACACATCTCTCTTATACTCCACAAGAAAAGGAAAACTCCATGCAATGTTGTATCAAGAATTAATAGAGCATAGCCATAAGTACTTTGACATGATGTTTGAATATCAAATATGCTACCTTGAACAAACAAGATCATCACTTTTTTCGTGTGTCGAACATAGCACATGCATTCACTTTATCCCTAGTGAGGTAGCAAAAGAAAAAGAAAAACCATAATAGATCATGAATTTGTTGTCACTATCTAATCACTAAAACCATGATACCCCATCTAATACACATATCACCCCACACGCGCTCTTGCATAGATGTTGGATCATAACAAATCCTTAAAAACAAGGTACATAATATGATCTATCAATACATCTTGCACATAATATGATCAGATCTCATAGCACAATATCATAGAATAAGAATCCACCACATAGGTATTACAAATATGACCATAATCATGTAGGGCAACTCATATGACACTAAGAACTATGAAGAACATGATAGAAATAGATCAAGCTACTGCCACAAACCCGTAGTCTAGAGGTGGACTACTACCCTTTGATCATGGTGATGATGATGAAGACATTGAAGAAGGTGGAGATCCCTCCGGCGGTGATCCCGACGGAGTTTCCCCCACTAATCTTCGCTATTGCAGCCTCTGTTTTCGTGTTTCAATCTTCTGCAGCGCTCTCTGTCCCGAGAACTCTTCGGGGTCATATATATTAATTTTTAGGTCAAAATACGTCAGTGGACGAAAGAATCAAGTGGATTGGACGATCGACGGACGAAAGAAGGTGGGTGGCGCGCCCTACATGTTTGGGCGCGCCACCTGACCTCCTTTTGGCATCAAGCCCATCCAGGTATTCTTCCAAGCTCCAGGGTGCTTCTCCCGATGAAAAAGTGATGCTCCAAAAATCTTCGGTCAATTTAACTCCATATAGGTCTCTGAAAGTGGAAAATACGTGAAACAGAGAATTCCTGTTCTGCAGAGTAACAAACCAAATAAAGGGGATCATTGGTAATTCCCCATATATCAATGTAAATCATGGTATTATCATCATATATGTTGCAAATATGTGGAAATTCAATATGATAAAGGATCTTGGAATTGACAACTCACCATAAACGTTTCACTATTGATGAGAACATTGCCTCCCGCTGAAAAAGTATTTCGTCTCTACGAAACACCAAAATATTAAATCTTAGATTTGAACTATGGGTTGAAGGTGGCACTACCCTCCTAACCATCTAAATATAGGTTGGTTCTTTTGCCTCCCTTTGAAAAAAAGAACATACTTTGTTCTAAAATATTCATTTATCCTTCCACAAACTATCCGATTCAGGCCCGTAAGAAATGCAAGAATCGATCTGCTTTGCGTAACATTCCTGTGTTCCAGAATCAAGCGAGTCTTCGAAAACTATTGGTGGAACTGCTGCATGACACAAACGGCACATTTTTTAATTGGAGAAATAGGCGATCATGCTTTTCTCTTAGAGCATCTCCACTCGTCCCCGGACGAGGCCCCCAGGACGGCGATTTGTCATCTGGATGGACGAAAACGGCCCAGTCGCGTCCCCGGTTCCTCGTTTTCGTTTGGATTAGGCCTTTCATCCGTCCGGGGAGCCCAGGCCATCCCCGGCCCCCCGGGGAGCGCTCGGGGACTCCGGATGGTGACCCCGACCTGTCGACGACAATGGCATGGGTTTCTACGGCAATACCCTCGTCTTCCCGATCTACGACACTACCCTTGTCTTCCCGATCTACGGCAATACCATCGTCGAACGAAAGCTTTGAACTCTCAAGTGGTGCAACATAGTCAAATTATATATAATTTGAATAAACATAAAAATTACATATAAAAACTTTAAAACTAACTTTAACTAATTTTTCTTCCTAGATGGCCCCGCCTCATCGTCGTGGCAGCGACGCTTCGTCCTCGTCGGAGGAAGTTGAGTCCTTAGCGTCCTCATCAGCCTCTGCGTCCTCCTCCTCCTCCGCCTGCTCCTCGGCTTCTTCCTCGGCCTGCTCCTCGGCCGGCTCCTCGCTGCTCTCGGCGGGCTCTCGGCTGCCTCGGCCGGCTCCTCGCCTGCTCCTCGGCCTCTTCGTCCTCCTCTCGTCGTCATCCCATTCGTCCTCGCTGGCCGGGGGGGAATCGTCGCTGTTGGACGATGCAGCTTGATCCCACCAATGGCGCCATGGCGCCCTTTGTCGGTGTCCGGGCCAAGAGCAATCGCTCATGGTTGACAGAAGATGGTGAGGAGAGAATAGATGAATGGCGTCGGCCGTTCGAAACCGTACATGTAGGTCTCTCGACGAAGAGAGCGGCGGTTGCTCTTCCTCGGAGTTCATGCTCCATTACGGCGGTTGTCGCGTCGAGGCGACTTCGACCGTTCCCGACGAGGCGTTTGGGCTCTCCAGACCGCGGACCATTACGGCGGTTCAAAGCGACGAGGGCACTCCGACGGTTGCCCTTCCCGGCGACACCGTCGCTATGCACGCGTGGGTGAAGGCGACCATTGGGCCGGGAAAATGGGCCTCCCCAGGCCAAAAAATACATCCATCCGGCGCTAAATAGCGCCAGATTTCGGCCAAGGGGGAGATGCTCTTACGTTTGGCGACTCAACTGCCATTCTGCCAACGCTGTTTGTGTATCAAGTCGACCCACCAACGGAGACCAGATTTGTCATCTGCTCGATTGATGGCAGTGAATCAATTTAGCCAGCGCCCAGGCATTGAAGTGGCGATTTTATGGATGGTCAAAGTTGGGCGTAATCGACAAGGAGCCAAGGACCAACCAAAAGTTAAACTATCCACCCTAGATAGACCAAAGAGCAAAACATGGCATGCACCGACTGGAATTTCTTGCATCTCTACAAACTGGCATTTTTTCATATTTCCATTGCAACGACATAATAACAGGAGCTACATTACTGTTTCTCTACAACCCAAACCCCTCGATATCAATAAAATGTTTGGGCGGTCCTTTCCCTAGCCGATCTTCTGAACAAGACACTGCCCCTGTCTTCTCCAGGGTCATGCTCGTTACCACCTAACTGCCTATATTGTTCTGTTAACTTACTACTCGAATGTTGTTTACTTCGGTCAGTGTATGAGAAGGATGAGCTGCCGGCACCATCAAACCAACCCCCTCCTCTGGTACCTTCAAACCTTTGCTCAGCAAACCCATCAGCACTACTCAAGTCCCGGCCTGATGAGCTGGTGCCCAAGGTAGATCTCGACCGGGAATAGGTCGGGTAGTCCATTTCCTCATGTGCTGCCGTAGAGCCACCCGGGTATATTTGATCTGAGGTCCCAAAAAAGTACTGTTCGTACTCATCAGTGCTGGTCGAATTTCTTGTGCTTTCGCTGCTATCCGTGCTTATGGTGCTGTGTGACCCAGCATCTGAGTTGCTGAACAGCGACGAACTCTCACTTGGACTTGGAGATTCCGCTGGTGGATATGGTGGCTCTCCAGATTCATCAAATCCACGGGTGAAGCTATCTGTCAAGTGATCTGTATGCAACTGACCATTTGGGTGTCTGTTCAAGGATCCTCGTTGCGATGGTGCCGGTCCCAGGTTTGGCTTATGCTTGGCCTTCTTCGCATATGCTGGGTCTTGAACTACCATTGCTTGTCGCACAGAGCTTGGGGCCCTTGGTGAACACCTGATATAGTTAATGTAAGATTTAGAATGACCTGGACAGGAGGAACACACACGAAATTGCTAGTATCTGTTCAGAAAAGAGGAATGCTGGTGTTCACCTTGCATAGAGCAGCATGTAAGCACACTTCGACATGACATTATCCAGAGATACAGGTTTGACCTGCACACAGCAAAGACCAGCTATTTAGAATAACCCTCAGAGCACATAGGTTCATGCGCCATATATTATGTTTTCTATTGTATTGCAAACGTAATACATTATGCTCACTATACTCCAATAAGATCTAATTGCTAATCCAGTAAGGAGTATAAGTCCCATTTTATTGAAAACTAGAAACAAACGTGGAAACAGGTTTACCACAAAAACATTAGGTATTAACATGTTGAGCTTAAATAAATATGTTGTTTCTAATAAATGGGCAGGCATAGCCCATTAGCCACCCATTCTAAAAGGCAAGTATAAGTATACCTGACTGTCATCTGTCTTGTACCACTTCCCATGAGTGTCCTTGACATAACAAACATAATGACCAGAAAAGGAAGCATTCATAACATCATGATGGACAACCACTCCATATAGGCTGTAAACAGGAGAAATGTCGTCACGCGTGCTCATGTAAGAAGATAGGTTCAGGGTTTCTGGGAATCTGATGGCTTTGCTTATCTTCCCAAACTTGCCAGACTGTACACATAAAAAGGGGAAACTGATTAGTGGATCTCAACTTGTAAGGTTCATACTTGATCAAAAACTAAAACCCATTAAACTATGAACTCCAGCAAAACAGTTAAAATACATTCATTTTAGAATTTGACAACAGATAAGAGAGCTATGCAAGTGGCCTTGTCGTCTAGCCCTTGGAGATGTCATATTGACAGTTCACTTTCAAGGAAAACAAACAGGTTGGTACTTTATATGGTACCTGATATCTTTTCAATGCAATGGTCAGGACATTTGGAGCTTCTGATATTGTCAACTTCTTCTTAGCGCGCTCATAGGATTTGCATCTGACATTACACGGAGAGAGTATTAGCATTAGCATTAGAAAAACCATCTCACAGTTAGCCACTCAAACTTTTAAAGTAAATCAATGACCTGGTGCAATTCAGAACACACACAAGCAGTCTACATTGAGAAACCTCAACATGCTATGGTCCCACACACCATATTAGGTAGTCAAAGGAAGAGGTATAAAATGGCACAGCCAGCATATTCCATAGAACACATTCATACCATCTCTATGGTAAAAACTGAAACTGTTATTAGCATAGACTTCGTTATCTTACAACGTATGTGTTCTTTTCCTACTCTTGGCTGGTACTCCTGAACTTCGTAACATGCCTATCATTTGTTCTGTTTTTCATTCAATTATGTTTCTACTGTTCAAGCCCGAATTTATGGTAATGTCTGCATTTACCCATAAAATCTCCAACTAGATGATGGCAAAATACTATCAAGCCCTAGCTCCCAGCATGTTAGGTGGCCTAAGAGGTCTGGAGGCCTTTGCACACAGTACTGTAGCTGAAGAGCCTAGCATGGTGAAGTTTCAGTGATACTGGCACAGAATGAACAGTTACAGAAAGCTAAAGATCAATAACCAAACCTGCTGCATTGGTATCTATTATCTCCATCCATAACCTCCGTAGATGTAAACCGCTGAAGTGCTTCTTCAAGAGAACTGATGTCTCCATCTATTTCAACAGTGAGATCCAACATGCGCTCATATTGCTCAGAACTAACATGGCACCTTGTGCATTTTATCTATGAAAGAAGCAGAAACAGAGTGAAACAGTCAATATGAATATACTGAAAGCAATCTCAGTTAACTGAATATACAAAATAACAAAATCTAAGATGTTTTGTGAATAAAACCTTAGATCGCAGATAACCCCCAAATATTAATTGTACTAGTGTGGTCTCTTCAGCTAAACGATGAGCACCACCTGTCCTGGCTTCCTTCATGCATACAGATTGCATAGCATCAATGGAGTGCCTGTAAACATGTCAGGTAGTGTGGTACCATTAAAAACTACTCTTGGAAAGGTTTGCCAAAAGTATTTAACTGATATACTTATTTACTTATGACAAAGTCATTCACAACAGTACAACACTAAGCGTAGTAACATACCCAAAAAGCCTACTGTTAGGTAGCTGTTCTATCGGGTTTTCCACTTGACATTCAGGCAACATTCATTGATAAAAAAAAAGTTTATCCCCACCTGGCTGGAACAATGAATTCCAAACAACTATACTAAGTGATGAGTTCAACTAAACTTCGGTTTAACAGGAAAAGATAAATCAAATGAGAAAAAATATACTAGTTGACAAGATTTGGAGGAACACATCCAATAATGCTATACTGCTGCCTCACAAATTGAGCCCTAGAAGAAGAATATCCATATACTCTATGATTCTAAAATAGCCCATCCTCCACTAGTAAAGAACCACACACTGCAGATGTATACTTTATCCTTCCACTACACATCATAACTGGATCATTTAAGGTATAACATCGATATATTCGACTTAAGAACTAAATTACTACGGAACCTCTGCATAACCTCATAGATTAAACAATATCGGTTTCTTACCGAAGGAATTCGTGAGCATCTTCTTGTTTACCAGGGCCAAAGCTACTTCCAATCTCGTGCAAATGGGATAATATCCCAGTTGGTGACAGGGCAGTCTTGCCCTGCTTGCCCTCCACGATAAGTTTTTCAAATTCACACATGAAACACCATTCTCTTTTGGAACCTACAAATCAAAATATTACCATGTAATTATTTAAAGTGCAACATGGAGAGAAAATGCTGTAAGAAACACAGTACTGGGAACTTACAATTTTTTGAATGAAGCCCTCCCAGAAGATATGATGTAAGTGGTCGAGTAAACATCAAGCATTGAAGAACAGCATTTGCGTAGCAACTGCAGATTTTTTTTTTAAAGAAAAGGTTAGATAGGGCAGGGACAGAACAGAACAACGTACTCAATAGTACCTCAACTACTGCGACAACAGAGAGTCTAACATAATGTTCTATGTACTGGCAAGTCATCCACAGCAGGACAAAAAATTCGCAGAGCAACACTTTCATGACATACAACACTATCAGAGCATGAGAACAATGGAGCTAAAATATATTCGTCTGATCACTTCATATACTACCCCCCATCCCAAAATACATCCGTATCTAGACAAAGTTGAGTCACTCATTTTGGGACAGAGGGAATCTCACTTCTTCAGTAACAGGTTATTATGTTGTGTCAACAAAATAATGATCGCCCCTAAGGGAACAAACCAGAAAAGATCTACTCATGTCAACCAGACTCTAATGGAAGTAAAATGCAAAGTTGCAAGCTAGAGATGCCCAAACAAAGAGTGGGGTGAACCTAACAGAAATACAACGCATGCCAGTTAGTCTTTCAACATGTTACTTTTCAGAAATAGTGATTCACTATTTACCTATTGCCAAGGTTATGAAGACCAAAAGGGTGCAATTCAACCTTTTCGTAGAGCTTGATGAATAGATCATATGGAAAAAGTGTCTGAAAAACAGAAGTTGTTAGCAACTAAAAGTAAGAAAATAGATCACGAACTAAGCAGAGGTACTCGGTTTAATTTACCAATTCTGATGGATAATGCCTCACAACTTTTGGTGCTGTTTGTTGCCTGACAATCTTCTTCAGAGATGTTGCAAGGCTATTGGATGTTGATCCTGTTCTATCTGATGGATTATCAGCCCTTTTTGATGTGTTAGATGTTACAGAACGGCCACCTTGAATGGAAGTAACTTTATCAGCAGCCAAGACAGATGGCACAAATTTTGAGCTTTCGGTGTTGTTTGTAGTTGTACCAGTAGCTTTTGTTTTGCACTGTTCAACTTCAACACGGAGAGAAGTCTTATAACTTTTGGGTGCTGGTACAACAGTTACAGCGGCTTGGGAATTGTTCTTATCTGCTGGTTTTGTAGTATGATTAACCCGAGAGCAATCCTTGCTGTCATCACCATCCTGAGTGCTACCATGTTCCTTGGAATGAACTGACAGATCTTCATGGACGAAACTGCTAAAGCCACTCATCTTCGGTGCAGAAGCTTGAGATTTATGAACTGATATCTCATCCAAGTTCTTCGTGTAGGAGCCATTTTCAACAAAATTTGTAGGTTTGATGTTTGATTCTGTCCGTTTGCTGTCAAAGGATGCTACTTCGGGGGTACTTTGAGAAAGTTTAACGACACTGTCAGAATTGCCATTTTCCGGAACCTCTGCGGTAGCAGATACCTCTTCGAAAGGTGTATCTTTCCTTTTACCATTTAAGCTCGTCACAATATGGTTGGTGCCAGAACTTTCAGACCCAACAGCAACAGGTACGCTGATTTCAGACACCGGCTGTACACCGGCCACCATATTCTCTTCAGATGCTCCCTTCTGTTGAACAATTCCTTCTGTTGCAACAGAAATTGCAGGTCCATCATCTGGCCTAGCGTTAGCACTTGGTGGATGACATTCATCTTTGTGACCTTGTCTCCAGTGGGCTATCTGGCATTTGAAGGAACTGCGATGAACCAGAGGTAATCAGATCAGGATGCTCAAATGCCAAATTGTCTGTATCAGCATACTGTTAAGTTCACAAAATATGAAAATAAACAAGTGTGTATATAAAGGTTAAGGTTCAGAACAGGATGTAACTATACTCAAGACCATTACTTCAAATACTACAGCATGATCAAATAAGCAGGCGGAAATGCCTATATATTCAGCTGATGGCAATTCGAGTTGGACATCCCAGGTTAATACTTAGGATGTGGCTTAAAACAACCCTCCTTCACTTGCCAACCTAAGTGGCTTAGTATATCGTCCAACACAGGGGCTAATATGGTAAATACATGCCACTTTCTAGCTAATACTTTGACAGCTCTGCTGTTGCTCACAAAACATTAAGTGCAAAGCACTATTGTAGCACCATTGTTAGCTGGTGCATTTACTCACTACCAAACATTGTATTCATATGTGGACGCACTGGGCCAGTGGTGACAATTTTACAAGTAATCCAAGAATGTAGAGTACACTGCAATTACACACAAGGGAATTTTGTACTAAAACATTCTCATGGCAATGAACTACAGATATGGTTATTATCATCTTTTTTTTTGTTTTACCTATCCAAAGTTACAGCACATAAGATAATAATATGTGAAACGTCGCTATACCAGGCTATCAGCACATAATTGTTTGTCATTTACACAGAAACAAGAAAAAATAGTACGATTCTTCTTCTCAAACACTAAGAACAGAATATGAGCATTGCCACTTGAAGCAAATGAAGTTAAAGGGGAAAAGGCACGAGCAAAGACAGGAGCAGTCACCGATGCAAAAAGGCGGCAATCGAGCCTCATACAGGGAATCAAACATGCATGTTATTTGTATCACACATTGACTAATAATACATCTGCCGCAGCCTACAGGTGGCTTAACCCTTCTGGACATTTGCGCTAACTCTTGCAACATATCAATGCTAGTAATTCCCATGATAACAGGGACATTCAAATAGTACAGTGGTCATCTAGAAACATGTAGTTGGCTAAAAGATATTTAACACCATAAGGCAGGTCCTGGCGTATGTTTGTTGATAAAAAAGTAAGGTAGCAGATTGATAAGTTTTCTGGAACCAGCACAAAAGATGACTTGGGAATCGGGATACATAGCAAATGTTCAAGTTTACGAGGAAAGGCAACATGGCAGGGTGGCATTCAAATAGTACGTGGTCATCTACAAACATCTGGTTTGCTAAAAGATAGTTAATATCATAAGGCAGGCCGTAGCATATGTTGGTTGATACAAAAAGGCAACAGATTGGTAAGTCATGTGCAATGGGCAGGGAGATAACTTGGGAATCAGGGATACAAAGCAAAAGGCAACAGCATAGCTTAACTTGGTCATCAGGGATACAAAGCAAATGTTCAAGTTCACGAGGACAGGACAACCCCTCCAATTAAAACAACAGAACTGAGCCCTTAGCATCCTAGTGGCCTTCCAGAAGGCAGTAATAATACTCTAGTAGAGTAATGGATGACAAATTCAAGAGCAAGTTCCATGGAGCTAGAGCTTGTAGTGGAGGGTCCGAAATAGCCCTAACTGACTTGGCACACGATATTGGGGGAAAACTCCAAATTTTCTCGATCTACCAGCCCGCAAACATGAACATGTTATTGCTACCAACCAACCTCGAATTTCTACAAGAATAGAGTGCGTTCCCACCCCGAATCGCACGAATCGCAGTCTATCTTTCCCCAATTTCGCAATCACCCCGGTAAGATTGCAGGAGGTGTGAAGGGGATCAATTAACAAGAGGGTTTGAGGGAGCCCAACTCACCAGTACTTGACGGCCTTGCACTGCTTGCACCGGAAAGTGGTCGGCCTGAAGCACACCACGCAGACCCCAGCCGTGGTCGCCGGCGCTACCGGCGCATGTACGACCTCCTCCTCCTCCTCCTGCCGCGTCGGTGGTGTTGCCACGGGCTGCGGCGCCCACACGGGCGCCAGGGGCACCTGGGCGGCGTGCACGACGCCGGGGAAGAGCTCCGAGTAGAAGGCGCGCACCGACTCCCGCTCCGCCAGCTCCGACTCCTCCGCGGCCTGCCGCGCGAGCCGCCGCACCTCCTCCCTCCTTGCCGCCGCGCGGCGCAGCGCCCTGCGCGCCAGCAGCGCGAGCACCGGCACGACGACGAGGACGAGCACCGCGGCCGGCGACCACGCCGCCGCCTCCGCCACCATTGCGCCCGCTCAGTCGACGCCTCTCCCGCCTCCTCCCCCTGTCCAGCGCATAGATCTGTCGGAACCGCCGGATCCGCCGCCCGATTCCGCACCCGCCCGGCCGGAATCCGGTGCTAGGGCTGGGCGATTTCCGAAAAAAATCCCCTTTTTCGTCGGCCTCCTGCTGTGTTGTGGTCTTTGGAAGTGACGGAGAGGCAGCAGCAACCAGGAAGGAAGGAGGAGCCGGCGGTATTCGTTTCCACCTTGGTTGGATGACTCCACGAATAATAGTAGTCCCAGAGAGTTAACGGCACGGTGACGGCAGTGCTATACGAGGTGCAGGACAAGAAAGGAATGGGTTCCCCACCAGGTACCGTGTCCCGAGGGTACCCGCCCTGCGCGCTTCTCGACCGTCCGATGGCCCCGGAGGACGCACCGTGGCCGTCCGATGCGGAGCGAGGAGAGGAGAGAGGAAACGCGGGAAACTATTTTTAGCAGGTGATTTTCCGGCCTACTGCTACTATTACCCGCCAATTATGCCAGGGGCCCCACGCTCTGACGGACCCGCGTTCGCCTCTGCTGCTACTGTACCACCGATGTTGCGCGGAAATTGTTTTTGTTTTGCAACAAAAAAGGTCACGCGATTTTCGCACCGGAGATATCTACCGTTGGAAAGTACTATGCTTTACTACGTGCTTGGTTCAGATAATAGTACACCGACGCTATCAACCGTCGCGTTCCAAGAGGCAAAAATTGGTGACTTTTATTTACTCGGTTTGGCCAGATCTGATTCGTTTTCTTACCATCGGTTACTTGCATTGATTCTTCGTCAAGTTTTCCAGCAATGAATCTTCGTTTTATGGTATTTACCTTGTTTAATGGAAATGGTTACCAAAAATTGGTCCTGCTAGACTGGATGTGAGGGGGAACCAGTTTAATGTGCCAGATGTATTTTCGATCTCCTTTGCAAAGGAGACTAGTCTATTACTTATGGTTTTGGGGTTAGTTAATGTCAGTGTTTTGACCAGAAAAAACGTTAGGTCCACTCATGCAAAGGAGACTAGTCTATTATTATGTCACATAAATGCTTTGATTTATTCAACAATACTAGTATATATATATTCATTTTGATAGCTTTAAGGTTAGTTGGATATATATAGTATGTGCCAACTTTGTGTACTCAAAATATGCCAATTTGGTAGTGGTATATACATCCAATTAAACCTTGGGTTGTCTTTGTGCATGGGCAATTTTAAGTTGGTTTTACATCGATATTTTCTATTCGAGTGAATTTCAGTTTTTACATGTGGTTTAAAATTCGTGACATAAAGTTAGACAGCTGCAATAGACAAAAACGGACACATTTGATGTTTGAAATAGATAAAGCCACTGAAGATGCCTTAATAATATCGGCACAACTGCAATGCCAGAGAATGGATAATGGCAAGATGTCATGGTTAACTATCACAGAGAGACGAAGGCATATTCAATGATGTGAAGTTAGACAGGCCCGGGAAAATTGAAAGTGTAGCCCAAGCTACACATCTCCTGTTCTTTTACAAAATTCAAATTCAATATTTAAAGTTTAAAAAACTGGAAAAAAATCCGAATGTAGCCAATGATATATTCTACCATTGTGCAAATTTTCAGAAAATTCTGACAAATGTTAGAGGTTTCAAAATCTGTAATGTTCACATTTTCAGATCCATGGATTCATGAATTTTGCACAGCCCAAAATACGGAATCTTTCGTGTTGCTTTTTTTCACAGTTCGTGGAGTACACCATTATCTACCTATAGAAGTTGTGTTCCTAATTTTTTGAAATATTAAATGCCATTTTCGATTTTTTGATAAAACAAGCTACATGTAGCCCGAGCTACAAAATGCCACACTCGACAGGCCCTGAAGCTCTAAAACTACGACATTTATTAGGAATTGTTTTTTGTTTGGCCGAAAGCAAACGATATGATAGCTCCTGTTTTAACGGAGTTCCCCTGTCCACGATCCCAAAGTTTCTCCACAGGAGCCAGAGAAGTCAGGGTACCTGAAGTCATCTCTGAGCGACAGTTCGAAGGATGCAAAGCAAAATTTTCCAACAAGCAGTCAATACACGGGCGCAGGGCGGGGAGCACACGCGTGCGAAGCAAGCGAGACGGTTCTCCTTTTGAGTTCACCAATGGTTGGAGTCCGAGGTTCTTCCCCAACTCGTAAGCCGACAATCCCCCACCGCGACTTTCCCCGGCACACGCCAGCCGCACGAGTCGCGAAGGTGCGGACCCGACGTCTCGCCGACGCGCACGGCACAGCTGCCCCCACACGGCCACACGTACGCCGTCGCGCGTCTCAGAGGTTCCCTGCCGAGTGCCGACGTACGGTGATGTTTCCCGGAGGAGGCCAGCGAGCGGACGGTGCGCGCCGACGCGGCACCACGTCGGCGGCGCCGCTCTGAAGTAAGCGAAAGCGAAAGCGGGACGCCTCGACGGCTCTCGACGGCACCGACCACCTACCTCTGTTGACACCCGACGCGCGCCTTGTGTCCCTTGGACGGTAGAAACGACGACGGTCGGTGTGAGATAGGCGGATAGCTCTGCCTGATTCTTTGTCCAGATCGGTGCATACACATTACCTGATCCATTCTATAATATGATTCTGATAATATTATAGTAGTACTCCGTAAGTCAAGTACTCAACTACACGAGTTCCTACATGAGAATACCGCTTCGTTTTCGAGAGAGACGGAGGAGTAGGGTTTCCCTGCCTCCCATCGGCGTCGCCGCAGACTGTGGCCTTGGGGATATGGAGAGGCACCGTGGATCCCGGTCTTTGTTGGCGGGAGGGCTTTTGCTTTTTATTGTTTCTTTTTTTTGCGAAAATTCCACTGATCTATTAGTAATCATCAATAGCAGTACAAACTGACCCAAAAGTAATAAAAATTACAAGTAGGTCTTTCGACCACCTAGCGACGACTACAAACACTGACGCGCGACGCGAGCCGAAGGCGCGCCAATGTCCTCACCCCTCCATCACCGGATCCGGCAAAGCTTGTCGTAGTAGCTTGTTGTAGTAGACAAACGGGAAGTCGTCGTGCTAAGGTCCCAAAGAACCAGCGCACCAGAGCAGCCACCAAGATGACAACTTTAGATCGGAAGAGACTGCCTGAAACCACACCAACGAACACGAAACCGATCGGATCCCGCGAGATCCGCCGGCACATGACTCCACGCGCCCTCGCCGATGCTAGACGCACCACCGGAGCGAGGATAGAGCGGGAGGACCTTTACATCAAGATGGAGCCGCCGCCTCACCATCCTGAAGAAGACACTGAAAATAACCTAACAAAGAAAGAAAACCCTCCCGCCGACGAGAGGCCATGGTCCGCCACACCTCCAAGGCCCTAAGGCCACCGGAGGCGGAGCGGACCAGCAGCGTCGCCGGCGAGGGGACGGAACCCTAGATGGGTTTTTTGAGCTGCCTTGGGATCGCTTCTCTGGAAGTCCCGAACGTACCGTTTCAGTTTAGACAATAAAACCTTGCTTTTTATTGTTTTCTAAGTATATTAAAGTTTGTGTCATACTTATAAATATATGGTGGTGGCGACTCTTGAAGATGGAATAAAGTCCTCATTGTCTAGCCTCCGCTCTGGTGATGCGTCTATCGTTGATGTATGTGTTCTTTCTGAACTACACTTCTAGTATTTATCGGCGATGGTTGCTGCTCCTATGCGTTGGTCCTTTGGAGTTTAGCATAACAACTTTTCGTCAGGCTCGTTTGAGTGCCTCTAGTCGCTAACTTTTTGGGATTTTGATTACTTTTGAGGTTTATTACTGTCGTGGAGGATTATAAATTGATCCGGTAGAGTTAATTTTCCCAAAAAAATATGAAAAACTCCACTTACACATCAATACGCGCAATTCTAGCGCCGTAAAAGAAATGATGTTATAGACCAAAGTTAGATACTTCGATGGATGCAAGTTAGCCGGTGCCATCACGGTGACGGTCGTGTAACCTAACGAGTTCCGACTTGTCTCCTCGCTTGATTAGTCATTCAGGCATTCAGCTAGCCACACGAGTTCCACAAGGCACATGAGAGCAAAAGGAAAAGGAAGTGTACGGCCGCACGTACGTGTGATGAGTTAGTCGTCTTTCACGGTTTTGGCGCGATGCATAGCTGATTGATTAGTTTGGTTTTCTTAGGCAAGTTATCAGTTTGCTGATGCGGTAGATACCGATCGGTTGATGCGACCTCGAACAACCACTCGATGGTGGTGGCGCTAAGAAACTATCTGGGCATTCTTCTTTTTTAGCATAAATATTTTTGTAGGGCAACTAAAATCATCTAAGATTATTGAAAAAGGCAACCAAGACCCCATGCATCTCATAGCACTTGTCATCCTCCTCTTTTGTAAGAACATCTTCAACGGGTGACGCAACATAGGGCTATAAAAGCAGTTTTACATCATATGTTTTTCTGTGCTTTCAGTTTCCAAATTCTGCAACTGCGGGTGATGTAAAATATGACACTTGTGCAATTCCAGGTGATGTAAAATAGGGCACCCACACCATTTTGATTTCATCAAAGTTTGAAACTTTCGCACGTCTCAAATGAAATTCGACGCCGACACATAGTTGAACATTGCCACTACGATAGTTCGATATTTAGATAGTTTGACACTTGACACTATATAGTTCGACACTTTGATTTAGACACTTTGAAACTTCGAAACTACCTACACATCACGCGGTGGCATCTCGGTACAGCGCGGGAGGGCGCGACGTCGGCAACCATGAATCATCAGTTATTTTTGGTGTGTGTGTGTGGGAGGAGTGGGGTGGGGGGTGATGCGTCGCGGTTCGTCGAGGCTTGATCTGCAAGCGGCGGTAGCTGAGGTGTCAACAGAAAGATGTGCGGCACGACAAAGAGCGGTCGCCTGCATGGAAGAAGAAAAAGTGACGGGTCACCTGTTGCAAATTTTAGGGCATGTGGTAAAATATTGGGTCGTCTTCTTTTGCTTACATCACCTGGAGCTCTATATTGAGCTCAAGGTGTCCTGTACGACAACTTGTTTGTGTTTTCATCAACTGCTGAAGATGCTCTAAGACCATCTTGCCGGCTTAGTCTATAGTTAGTTCATATTCGTGACCGAAAGTTCTTCATCACAGAAAAAAGAAACTTACCTTTGAGCTAGTCGTGGAACACCTGACTAGAGTTGACCTTCACACCTGCTGGAAGGCTCTCGGAGCTAGGGTGGGCAAGTAGAGGGTGGATCATGCTGAAGAGGAGGAGGGGTGTGGAAAGTAGGCATGGATGACTCAAGTGTGGGCAAAGAGGGTGCAACCATAGTGGCGTCGACCAACGCAACCGGTGGACATGGTCGATGGGAAAAGCTCCCGATGAGCCAACCGGGCCATAGATTACGCTGACAGAACGCAACGACACGGACACAAAATGGATTCACAAAAAGTTAGGGAGGTTATTGTTCAAAGAGTTTTACATAGAAATAATAATTTGGAGGTCGAGCCCTACATTTGAAGGCCCAATCCGCGATTTTAGGGACACCTCTAAATTATTGGGCCAGACGAAGAAAACTACAACGAAACTATAGCGCCGCTTTTTCTCTAAAACCAAGAATCTTCCCCAAAAAAGGCGTTATATTTATATTATCAGAAAATATGATCAGAAATTTAATGATTCAACGATACAAATGTGTACTTGTGTACTGAACAACCATGATGGCTGTGCAATAAAAGGACTGCATATCACATGGTTCAACTTTCTAATTCAAATTAGAATTTTTTTTTTGGGTTTGGCACAAGAAAGAGCGCTGTTTTTTGGGTCCAATTTAGCCTTGTGGCGCAACTTTTTTTTTATAACAATTTTTTAGTTGCTCACCACATATATACCACTAGGGTTGTAAATGGTACGGATAATTACCGCTCCGAATCCGCATCCGTATCCATTTTTGAGGATATGGTATATATTTTTAGAAATCCGCCGGATATGGATGCGGATGCGGATAGTGCTCAAGCGGATATCCGACGGATACGGTAGAGGATATGGTATTGATACTATCCGACGGATACGGATTATCCGCCTTTTTTTGCGGATTATCCGAGGTCCTCAATGAGGATAATCCGAAAAAATTAGTCAAACCTAAAATATTTAGACAATATAGTTAGTTCATCGGCTAAAATATGTATGCTATTAGCACGCAATTTGCTTTGTTGTACGAACAGGTGTGTACATTTAGCTATAGCCTATAATTACAAACATATTATACATAAAAAAACATACTTCTATTTTTTATGTGTATATTTGCTTAATAATCCGTTTCCGATCCGAGTCCGGTCCGAATCCGCTCCATATCCGTGATCGATATAATCCGCATCCGAATCCGCATCCGACCATTATCCGCTCCGATCCGAATCCGTAAAAAAAATATGGTAAAGGATATGGTAATAGAAATATCCGATCCGATCCGATCCGTTTACATCCCTATATACCACCACATGGTAGAGTTGTGGCGCAACCTAGCGAGCTATTGGAAGTTTCTATTTTTGCGTTAAAATTGCGGGAGCGCTGTTGTGTGCCACCGCCACTCTCCGTGCCCGTCCGTCCGCTCCTGCCACCGGCGGCGACGAACGAGGGGTTAATCTCAGCCCCGATCCATCCGTTCCAATGCTCTCCGATGACAATGTAAGATTTCTCGGATCCGTTCTGTTCTCATCTGGATGGATTTGTGTGACTACATTTCTAGACTCGTGCGCACATCTCATCATCGTCTTCCTGTGTCGCAAGTCCAACCATTGTAAATTGGCTTTGACCAACTCCTGTAATTCTGTAAACCACTTAACCACCTCAACCCAGCCCAGTTGTTCTAACATCGGATCCACTAGCCTTGCTAGTTTTCGTGCGCACGCGGGTGTGTAAGGACCACCGAGGAATCAATTGTTCTTAAAAGCTCAGTTGCGCAGGAGCAGCGCAACAAGCAGAAGATGACAAGGTGGCTTCTTCGGAGCGGGTAGTTACTTGGCTGCGCTCGCCGCATGCCCGCATGTGCTGGTAGGTGGAGTTCTCCAGGGGTCCTGGGGCGCACTCAAGATGTTCGACGTAATGCTGCAGTCGCGAGGTAGATGTTCTTGTCCTGGAGATCACGTGTCGGCGTCAGAGAAGGGATAGATTGTTCCTGGGGACCTTACTTGCGTGTTTGTCATTTGGCGCTGTGTGTAGCTGTTGTTTAGGTGGTAGTATATACCTTTCAGAGCTTCGGGAGGAAGAATTCATGGTGGTGGTGGCCGTCATTCCTCTCTTTAGTACGTTTCTTATTATCACTTGCGCCCACACAGATAAAACATATGGAGCTTGGTGGGGCTTTTGACTAGATTAAAGAGGTTAGTTTAGTTTCAACTGCATGCTCCTGGAGTCCTGGTGTTGAAAGAGTTCCGCTGGTTAAACGTTTGTGTCCCTCTTTAGGAATCTCCACAGTGAGTAGTGCTTTGATTACTATTTTTTTCTCAGAAAAGGTATAGAGCAGCTGTTCTTTACCATTGTCTTTTGGTGCAATGCACATCTGTCATTCAAAAGTTACAGAAGATTAAGGGAATAATATATTATATTTTATACTGGCTGATAAGGGTCCTTTCTGAAAGTCACCGAAGTTTTATATTTACTACCGATGCCGAGCTTGACAGAGTAGTTGATAATTAGTATATTCAGTTTGCACTAGAATAAAATTCAGCTCGCCCCTTTGGAAGTATCCACAGTCTTTTGGTTTAGCAGCGTGGTTTAGGTTTTGTACAGACAAATTAGCTCAGGTAGTGTCGCCATCATGTTCCTACATACACATCGTTGTCTTTTGATGAATATTGAGCATGTCTGCAAGAATCTACTAAAGTGATCATTCTAGAATGATGTCGCCAAAAGCATTTTTTTTTGTAAACCAATTAAGTCGGTATCAGGTTAGAAACTCAATTTATGCTAACATTAAAGCTTCTTTTCTTCTTTACATGTACCAGCCTCTTTGTCACACAACAGTGCAGTTTTTTCTATTAGACACACCACCCTTTGAGTATGAACCATCAGTATTCTGTATTCATGCGCTTTTATGACATGAATGATGTATTTGCAAGTTGCAACCTCCTTTTCAAAGTACGATTGAACTTTTAATATCATTCATTGAAATTAAAGTTTTTTTAATAGTTTGGACTTAGGTAATATTATTTCTTACCCATATCTGACACCGAGCTAGGGCTGACAGAAATAGTAAATGCTTCGTTTCAGGAGATTTCCCTCTGTAACACCACAAAGTCCGCATTTTAGCAAAACACCACAGAGTGTCTAACTGACAAGCAGACGAAGTTACTGCATTAGATATTTCAATAGTCTATGGCTTCTGCTGTGTTATATGGATAATTTTAAAATCTTCTGATGCTACTTTTACTATAAATGCCTTAACAATTGATCATATCAGTTCTGAAATTCATAGCAGAAGTATACGTGCTCACATCGGCGGTAAACCGTCATTCTGAAACTGTGGTAATAACACAACGGATGAAAAATGAAGTTAATCACATTTCCTTGTGCTCCATGCCTCCATACCAGAGATGAAGTTACCAAGCAATCCTGTTTGGCAGCTTTGCACCTATGTAACAAGTGATAAGACACAAGTTTACACAGATTATAATGTATGGACTGTCTTTTTGATGAAGAGAGTAATCAAATTAACCTCTGTTCCTCTTCTTTTGGAACCTTTATTTATTTAATTTCATGGTATTGGCCTATTATAACTCTTAGAGACGGTGGTAGCTCACCTACCGAGTGAAAGTTGTAGCTTAGGCCATTTTATTGTAACATCTCTTAAAAGTTAAAATAGATGTTAAGTACATGGGACAACCCAATCTCTCAGAATTTTGATCTGCTTCATGCTCTTAGATTGCTCGATATTCAATAACTACAGTTGTTGCATTATGCAACAGTACACTCATGATGTCTAGTGTGTAGCCGTTTTTTCCTGTACAGTTAAGAGCTCCAACATATACACCCACATACTATCGTTAGAATTGCCAATGGCACAAGTTCATGATTCTTATCATGATATTGTGTATATTGTTTGAAATTGCTATGTTTGTAGCATGGAAGGCTCTATGATTTCATTTGTACTTAGCTATATAAAGCCCATTTGGTGACGTTTGGCGCCATTATGAGATTTTCTTCTACTACAAATGACAATTAGTTTGATGTCGCTTGAGAAGAAAAAACATTTGTATCCTTAAAGAAGGTTGTATGCATCCATGTTTTAAAAGTTCAGACTTGTTAGCAGGGCATGTGGGATATTGGAAACAAAATATAACTTATGAAGTAGCACAACTCCAAGTGTTAACATTCCTGATACTACTAAATCTGTCCTTTTAACTTGTTTCAAATTGTATATTGACAAGAAACTTCTGTCAAGTCATGTCGGCATTTCTCATTTTAATATGCTTTGTGGGCATATTTGTGCCTTCTGTTTCCTATAACAGAAACATTATATGCTAAGATGAAGAATAGTTGCTTTCGCTGTTTTATTGTGAAAACCGATACTTGTAGTGCTAATTGAAATCAGCACCCCTTCCATTGTTTCCGCAAATATGCGGTTTCTGAACCTTAGTGTCATATTTTCACCTTGTCAGTCCGACTGTCTGAGCATATCTCTTCTCGTTGTAGGATGGAAATATGCAGCTTGTCCAGTATCGTGACTGGCTTACGGAAACTTTGTTGGAGTTCAGGTATGCAAAACGCCCATCCATTCCTATAGCAAACCACTACTCCCTCTGTTCCATAATTCTTGTCGTGGTCTTATTTCAAATGAATGTGTGAAGATTCGTGAGTTCAGCTATGCAGAGAAATACACTATATAACCATTGTTCTCGTGATTGGATTTATCGAGTGAACATATTTTTGTTAAGTTCACATGTTTTATTTGGCTACACCCCATTCATATCAAGCTGGCGTCAATGGAACAATTCATCGTTTTGTAGGTTGGTAATAGGAAGAAGTTTGGAGTAAGGTTCTGGACACGCTATGTTGACACCCATGAGGGTCCAGTCTAGGCAGAATGGCCCATATGTACAGATTCCTGTACAAAGTGATTCCCTTTTCTCAAAAAGAAAAGGTGGAAGGCGATTCCAGAGTTTTTCCCAAACCTGGAGCTTTTTCCAAACCACCTCAGACTTCATACCTAAAAAAAAGAAAAAGAAATTACTAGAGCACTAGGAGTAGGCAATGCTGGGTCAAAGAGTAGGTGCTAGAGCAGTAGCACTTAGCACAACTGATTACAGCTAAGATGAGTGGGACTCCATCATCAAGCAAAGCAATTGTCACACATGCAGACCAAGCACAGGAGATGGAATTCATACCAAATTACACCAAGTTGGAAGGAACAAAAAATTACTTAAGCTGGTATAGAAGGTCGTTGCTGATCTTGCAGACAAGGAGGTTAGAAAGCTTTGTCCAAAGAGAATCAACCAATAGACAAGTCTAGTACTGAGTGGAAAAATTGGAGTGCCACTACTTCAGTGGTGGCATCGTTGTGTCTATGACCCTGCCACTATGTCAGGCACACAGGAGATATGACAGACCTTGTCAAAGCTATATTCTGGAGCAGAGAATGTGAAGTTGATGACATGTAGCAGGGGGAGCGCTCTGTGATGGAATATGTTGCCAAGCTGCAACACTTGTGGGTTGACCTTGATCACTATGATCCTCTTGAGTTGCCTCATGCAGATTGCACATCTTTTATGAAAAAATGGATTGAACGCAGTCAGTTGGTAGTACAATTTCTGAAGGGCCTTACTCAGAGTTCAAGGGGAGGTTTACTACTCTGTTTCATCAACCTACTCTCCCTAATATGGAGGAGGCTATAGTTGGGCATGAGGACTTCAGGTTGAAGGTAATGAGGAGTAATACAATGACTCCACTTTAGTCAGTCTTCAAAGTTACTAGGAATAACGAGACAGCAGACTGTTTACATTGTGGTGAGGTCGAACACTTGGGTCGTAATTGTGGTGTCCTACACAAGCCAAACCGTGGAAGGGGAAGAGGAAATGATAGAGGTGGATCATGGGAAGGTAGAGGCAGTGGACACAGAAGTGATCCAAAAGCATATATGTTAGTCGAGGATGGAAGATCTCTGCAGAAGAGCTAAGGAGCTTGAGAAATAAAATGCACACTACAGTTGATAAAGGCCAATGAGACTCCACCTTTGAATTTTTTTGCTAAGTTTGCTTATGCTAATGAAGATAATTGTGCATCCTCGCAGGTGTAACAGCGGGATTTGATCCTAGATTCATGAGCATCAGAACATGTTGCAGACACATCAAATGGGTTTGAGTCATATAATGAATATCCACCCACATGTAAAGAAACCTGGAGCAAGTAGTGATCTGCTGATTAGGACAGCCAGCCTTAGTAAAACTATCAGCAAGTATATTTTCCAATGTTAAGGAAATCGGTAATCGTTAACTGCTCGGCCGGCTTGGGAGTAGCGATTAATCGGAATTCGGACGATTAACTGATTTAATCGGTCGGCTATTAATCGGTGCAACCTACATAAATTAGCACTTAAAACAATTTATATAATAAAAATAATAGTATATGAGCCTCTATATGTCTCTCCCTACTTCTCTAAAGCCTAAAATCCTAGAAAAATATTGTAAATCTACTTTATTAGGGAGAGGTAGCGCCTGTATTAGTGATATGCATTGAAAATATTGTAACTTTTTTGACCAAGTGTGGTAGTTAATCGGGAAAATACCTAGTAATCGGACTTTCGGACTAATTAATCGGGCTAAAGGATTAACACGAGAGATTAATGGTAATCGACACGGTCAAGCCCCTAGTAGCGATTAATCGGCCTAGTAATCGTTGAATCGGCCTAGTTTTTGAACAGTGATATTTTCCCATTGTCACGCTGCCACAAATGAAAGTTCTTCAAAGCTTGCAGTGGGTACTTTCTTGATCTCCACAGTGAGAGGTCCACGCATCAAACGATGTGAGTATTTCTTAAGCACCGCCACATTCACACTGTCAGATACTACCACAGGCTTGTTGACACCTACCTCTTTTGCCAGAATCACTGTCTGACACGGGCTAGGATCTCGCCACCTTGTGGATTAGTCATGGAGGAAAAATGGCAAGATAAGTACCCTGGTGACCCCTAAGGACCACACTAACCTACCCAGCATCCTCAGGAGGTAACCAACCTTCTTTTGGACGTGAAGACGATGGAATGGGTTGCTTCCGATTCAACTATTCAGCCCAACCAGTCGAATAACCAGAAACTCAAATCTTGGTAGTGTGCTAGCGGTGTCTCCAGCACGTCATGATGGAATATTGGGATGCCACCTAGCTGGATTCTTCGCTGGTGAAGCTCTGCTTCCACAACAAGGTCGTTCTTCACCAGTCTCCAGACATGCATTGTGAACTTGTTCGGCACATCGGCTTCCTACAGCTACAGGGCCATCCATCCCTTGCCCCTTGGTTGCACAATAAGAGGAAATTCTCATCCCTGACTTCTGCCATTTTCTTCATCTGCATCCCCTAGTGTAAGCATACTTGGTGGGAAACCTTACATGTCTTTGGCTCAACAGATCTTCTGTCACCCAATCCGCTGAACTTTCCGTGCCCCATTTGCTGCATCACACGAGCTAGAAGTTAGACGGTACTGAGCTCAACTGCTTATATCGTTTCTTTTTTCCCGAATACGGTCCAAAGCGTGTGTCTTTGTATATTAGAAGAAAACTGCAAAGAAAGCGGGTGAGTACAGCAGTGTAGCAAGAAAACGAAAAGAAAAGGAAAAGAAGAAAACAAGGAAGAGAAAGGGGGGGGGACTATACAAGGCTAACATTTGTTAGCATTTCAGGGTCAGTTCTGAACACCATCTAGAGGCCTAGCATGGAGGGGTAAAGTAAACGACGAAGGGCTTTTACCCTGGCCAGCATCCAAAAGCCTAGCTTCTCAAGGATTGACAACACCAGATTTTGCCTATTGATGGTAAGGTTCTTGAAGATGACATCGTTGCATGATTTCCATAGCCTCCAAATGGTGAGCAAGATGATCGATTTAACTCCTTTTTGTAGTGATTGGCATTGGAGGCAGCAGAGGCAAACCAGGAGTTGAAGTTGACGTCTGCCTGTGGCATACACATCAACACGTTCAGTTTGGAAATAAGGTCGTGTCATATCTGCTGCGAGAAGGAGCATTGGATTAGCAGGTGTGAGATCGATTCACATTCCTGATCACATGATCACAGAGTGCACATGATTCATCATCAGACAGGTGTGGCGCGCACGTCTTTCGACTGTCCAACTTCGATCAAGGTATGCAAACCAGGAGAAAATCTTGCATTTGAGAGGGCCCCAGCATTCCCAAATAGAGTTGTGATGAGGGAAGATTGTAGACCCTTCAGAGAACGTTGTAAGAAGATTTGGCAGTGTATGATCAAGATTCAGAGAAGTTCCAAGAGAGCACGTCCTCGGTGCCGGGGATAATCTCTTGGTCACCAATAAATATCGACCTGGTGCAGGAACTGAATAATACCTTCAGTAGACAGGGAACAAGCGATGTCTCTGATCCAGGCATTCTCAGGAACTCTGCCCTGCGAACCACCTATCAGAGCAGAATAGAAGCGTGGTACTGTCACCAGAAGCAGCTCTAGTGGCAGCATGCACCAGGGCATTGACATGGCGACCAACTTTGATGGAGAAATTGGCTCATGGCATTGTGCTGTCAGTACGACGTAGCTAGGCCCAGCGCGCACGAAGACCCATCCCATTCGTTTCAGACCGAGGCCACCGAGGCCACCAAGTTCAGTAGGCCGACAGACGTCCCTCCAGGCTACAGCGCAGCTGCCTCTACCTTGGTCACGACCCGAGAACCAAAAGAACGAGCGCTGGCACTTGACGATAGTTTCCTTGATGGGTTTTAGCATGTCAATGGTCAGCATGGTATGACAAGGACCAGCAGCCTGTCAGCCCTTGGACTGTAGCCCGGCACGCCACCCATAAAGTTCGTCATACAGTTTGTCGATGAGGGGTTGCAAATCTTCGGAACACAATTTCCAGATGGAGAGAGGCACTCCAATGTAGATGATTGGGAGGCAGTGCAGATTCTGGGAAATGAGCTGACGTTCTTGATCGCTGCATTGAATTGGCATGGCAGTGCTCTTGAGGATGTTAGTATGCAGGCCTGTTGCTTCGCCAAACAACCAGAGCAGCTCAAGGATTGTTTCAGTCTTGCTGAGTGGGTTGGTGGATGATCATGACGTTGTCAGCATAAAGGGAACCGCGACTGCCAGGCAGATCTGCAAGCAGACCAAGGTGAGCGGCGATGTCGATCAGAGAGTGAAATACCTGCATGACCAGGGTTAACAGCATCGGCGACAGTGGATCCCCTTGCCGGGTACCACGGTGATGGAAGATCTCTCCTGGCGTACCGTTAACCAAGATGCGTGTTAACGCCGTGGACAGAAGCAGGCAAACCAAGTTGATCCATATTCCATAGGTGTCCAAAGCCCATGTGTTGCATCAGCTGGATGAGGAAAGGCCAGGAGACGGTGTCAAACGTGCGATCCATGTCCAGTTTCAGCAACACTGTCGAAGCATTTGCAGCATGAAAGGACTTTTGGCAAGTTGGACACTGGACGCAGCTCATGGTGTGATCCGGGACAACTTGAAGCACCGACTTCTGTACTGGCATTACACAGACCCTGACCTTTCAACCTTGTTTGTACTTTCTCCAGGCACAATCCCTTGTATGTTTGAAGCATCCCTGCTTCGATCTGCCCACAACCGTCGGGAGGACAAGATATTGCATGAAACCTCCGTCTCAATCCCAAAGGTACACTTGAGCTCAGTCTTCACATGTTCATGTTTCACATCCCTGAATAAGGTCCAGGATTTGTTCAAATTCACCTTTTGTTCTGACCTCACCGAGTAAGCCTGAAAAATGATTTCGGCACATTCATGCTAGTTGTGCTGGCCTCCAAAAAGGCAATGTTGTCGTCAGTGGACAGAAGATTAGTGATATTCAGGCCACTTTGCTTTTTCCTTTTTCTGAACTCGTTTGTATTTTCGTTATCTCTGTGATAATGGAAATTCGATCCCCCTGGTGGATCGTGTGGAAAAAAAAACCTGCACCTAAACTGGAAAACCTGTAGCAAATGGTAGTCGCCGAGTCTGTTGGAGCAATACCTAGGAAGTCTAGAACACTTTGACACAGAATGATAATAGATAGTTTAAGAGCATCTCCATCGGCGGCCCCCAAATAAGCTCCAGCACACCTGCCGGCACCGCGCTATGGGGTCGCTGGCACCTGCAACCCAATTTGGGGAGCAGTTGCACACACCAGTAAACATCAAAGAAGCCCCCAAAATAAGTTTGAATTAAATTTACATAAAACTTGAAATTCAAACTAGACCGAACCCTAATCTAACTAAAATTCAAACTGACCGTCGGTTGGGACGCGCGATGGGCCTGCCTCGTCATCGTTCTTCCCCTTTGCCGCATGCATCCGTGCCCGCCTCTCCGCCCTTGCTTCGCGCATCTGGCGGTGGAGCATGGCCGCCGGTGTCGCTGGAGCTTCGGCGGCGTTGCCCCTCGCTTGCTCGCGGGCGGCCGCCTCGGCCTGGCGCTGAGCGTTGAGCTCAAGGAGCTTCTGTCGCTTGGCCGCCATGAGGACACGTCCCGCCTCCTCCGTGGCCGCCCGCTGGCGCGAGATCTCGACAACGTGCTCGAAGTTGGCGTCGTTGATGAACTCGCGTTGTTCCTCCTTTAGCCTCCGGAAGCGCTGCGTGTTGAAGGAGGCCAGGATCGCCGCCTGCTCCGGGTGACCCGGGACCTGCTGCTGCTCGCCCCATTGCGCCGCCTCCTCCACCGCCTCAGTTTCAGCGTTTGCTATGTACGCCTCGTCCCACTCGGCGAACTGGGATTCACCAGAGTCGTCGGAGTAGACGTCCAACTCGTCATCGGGATGCGGTGGTGTTTGCGGCGTGCGGTCGTTACGGCCGAGCATCGAGTACGTCGTATGCAGCCACCGCGGCATCGTTCTGTAGAGGAAAGCTGCGGTGGTGGAGAGAGGAGAGGATAGCGCGGCGGAGGGCTCACTAAATAAGCGGCGCCAACTCGCCGCACAACAGCCGAGGCGTCACATTTACGACAGCGCCTGCGCGTGGAGAAGCGGTGGCTTCGTCGGCGACCGGCCGCAGAGCATACGAGGCGTCACATTTATGACGCCGCCGGCCGTTGAGTCACTGCCAAGGCGGCCCCACCCACGAAAACCGTCGTGGTGCTTGGCGCCGGCGCGTCCGATTTGCACCCTTCGCGAAGGGGCCGGCACGGGGTTGCCGGCGCTTTTATTGGGCTCGAAACCACGTCGGCGCTTTTTGGGGAGCGCCGGTGTGAGCCCAAAAACCACGCCGGCCCCCAAATGGCTATCGGGGGCGTCGGTGGAGATGCTCTAAGCAAGATTCACAATTATATTGAATATTGTTGATGTACAATACCTCCCATGTTCTTGAGATGAGAGCTACGATTGCACTCTCATGCCTTAGAATAATAAAATGATGTTTTTCTGTTAAGCACATTTGCCAACATTTTTCATGAGAACTCCTTTGACTATCTTCTAATATGAGTTGGTCCAAAGTTGATAAACCATAAATGAATATTTTCATTACAAATTAGGCCATAAGTTGTCATGAAGTACTACCTCTGCTTAATACCATGCTACTTACTTGCTGTGAGGCGGCTAATCAAGTTAACAATGTACTGCATTTTCCAGTTTAATATATATCCTAAAGTTGACTAATGAGTTTGGAAAGCTCTAGTTGGTGGTCTGTTCTGATTCAAGCATTGCGACGCATATGTTTGATAATATACACCTCCCTGTTCATACAAATACTAATCATATGTAACCAAGATAGAAAAATGAGAAGCTGCATTTTCTCTTCTAAATCAAGACAAGAAAATGCCCAGTGCCAGAGCAGTGTTGATGGTTCTCTTCTGCAGGTATTGATCTGAAAGCAACTAAAGGTGTTGCCAATCAGAACACTGCCTCTATAAGCTCCTGCAGAATCTTGAATAACTGCCTGCGTGTCTCCAAACTGCTACGCGATGGTGCACTCGGTCTGAGCTCTGAGGTGAGCACCTGTCTGCGGTTGGCTTTGCTTTTGTCTCTTCCTTCCCTAGAATCGGTCAGCACAAGTTCAGACAAATTATGTTTCTTTGCTATTTCTCCGGACAGAGCACATAGTACAAAAAGACAAGCAATATTTCATTTGCGTCTACATCCATGACATATGTTTCGTGTTATTGGCCATTCTTCATAGGATCATAGCGTGTGCACTTGCAGGATGTGGGAGGACCAAAACAAGCTGAAGTAAGCAACAAAAAAAATTGAGTATTACAAGTGGCAACCATTTCTTAAAGAAAAAAAAATGATCCTGGTAGACTTCCTTTTTTTGAGAGGGATGGTCGTAGGCTTGATAGTTATATGTTTTAAATCATATAAGTAGTGCCGAACTCTGCTAGAATCGATGTAATATCTTGTTATTTATTTGCTGACTAGGGATCTCTGATATTTCTAGATGTTCAGAATTTGGCTTGTCAACCTGCCGGACCGTGTCCCCTCTGCCTCTTTGTAAATGTCAGCGCTTGTTCTAGTGCTGCACCAACTAGGTTGGCTCCCGTTCTTGAGAAAAAGCATTGGCACTGTCATAACTGTACTTGCCACCATTTTGATAGGATTTACTGGTAATCAACGCCCAAAATTTGCATCGAGATCATGCACTGTCAATCTTGCAGATCCACTAGTTGGCAAATCAAAAGAAATATTGTACGCTTATCAGGATCAGGCAATTGTAGCTTAGGTAACATGCGTGTCCTTGTCGCGGATGATGGCCAGCGCCACATTTTTCGCAGCTCGAGAGACACGTTGCTGATTGATGCGATTTTAGTTTAGCTGAACACTAGTAAGATCCTCGGGATCTTATCATGTGACTGGGGTGGGTTTCATTGGACATCAAATTCAAGTCTTTTCTGCTTATACTTTCATTGAAGAATTTTATAAGTAGTGTCGAATTGAAAACGTTCCAATTCCAAGTTATCTATTCAGTTAAATGCCGCCATGTTATGTTCCAGCCTCCACGGAGGCTCCTACACATGATTTGTCAACGGGGACAATCTCAGCTCAGAATATTCTGAAATTCATAGCAGGCGATTTAAAATGTAAATTTCATGAAATAAGGCTGGCAAGGGGACACAAGGCACAGTATCCGGCTAGCCGAGCTACAAGGGGTCAATCCTTACCGGCGGTATGTCAACGGGGACTACTAGCACACAATCAGATTTTAAAATTCATAGCACAAGCACACGATTTAAAAATGCAAAATTCATTAGAACTCGATCGAATCCATCCGAATACACTGGGATGCAGGAACTGAGGCTGACAAGGGGATGCAAGGTGGTACAATCTCCGGCTAAACCGAGCCCCCGGGCGGGGCTCGGGTAGTACTGTAATAATTATTGAGATACCAGCAGCAGCATGAAGAAGCTTGTGTTCGTCATCATCAATGGTGGCCGTGGCCTCGGTGGCTCGGTGAATGAATCCTTATTAGAAGTCAACGTCCTTGAATACCTTGCGCACCTGCTCGAGCGTGACGAAGAGCACGACGGTGAAGGGGCCCTGGCGCGACACGGTGGGGATGAAGCCCTTGTAGAGCGCCATGACGCCCTCAGACCGCACCGTCTTGAGCGCGCAGTCGACGGCGCCGGCGTACGGCGGTGGCGCGCCGGGCGCCACCTTCATGTTCATGACCCTGGTCTTGACCACGTCCACCGGGTTGGACGCGGCGGCGGCCACGATCCCGGCCGCGAAGCTGGCGGCGACGTGCGTGCCGAGCCCGTCGGCGCCGGGGCCGCGGCGCGCGAGGATGGCCTCCTTGGCCTGGTCGTAGGTGGCGAGCTGCGAGGCGGTGACGATCATGGCGCGGTTGACGGTGAGCGAGGAGCCGCGCCAGAGGCTGCGCACGCCCTCGTCGCGCGTCATCCGCGCGATGGCGTCGCCCACGCTGCGGTAGTTGCGGCGGTCCGCGAGCGGCAGCCGCCCGTCCGCCTGCATCCGCACCATGGCCAGGTCGGCCGGGTTGCCCACGGCCGCGCCGACCCCGCCCGCGATGAGCCCCGCGGCGATCTTGCGGTGGAGCGGCAGGACCCCGCCGTTCTCCTGCGTCCACCGCTTCTTCAGGATGTCGTAGAGCCCCATCCGCGTGGTTGAGTAGAGCGTCTGGCGGAGCACGGTCGCGGAGATGCCGGAGAAGAGGCCTGCCGCGCCTTCGGCGCGCAGGATCTGCGCGCCGACGGAGATCGGCCCGGGCTTTGTTGTGGCTGCTGCGGACGGGAGGGAGACGGTGTGCGTCCCTGATTGGAAGGCTAGCGCCGGGCGGAGAGCGGGTGCGGCGGCGGCGGCGGAGGCTTCTCCTTGGAGCTGCATCCGGACCTTGATTAGGTCGAGCGGGTGGGTGGAGCAGCCGGCGACGATGGAGGCGATGCCGCCTTCGACGAATCCCTTGGCGCCCATGTTGCTTGCGAGCTTCCCCTTGTCAGATGGATGGATGGACGGAATCGAGATCCCCAAAGCAAAGATCCAGAAAGTAGAACCGACAAAGAGAAGAAAGCTTAATATGTACTGTACTAAAATCAAATCAAGGAAAGATGGCTGATTTGGGCGGGGTGATTGGCTATTCCCAGTAGGAGGTTGGGCACATGTCACTGGAAACTAGGAGGTGGGAATGGAGGGCGAAGGCTATGGAGGCGGAGTGTGGGACGCTGGGCCTCTGTGACATATGCTGCTCGTGCTTCCTGTTTCCCCGGCTGCGAGGCGAGATGTGTGGGAGGCTATGGAGGAGGAGGAGGGAGGCGCTATTTATAGGTGGGCGGCCGGACGGACGGCGGTAGGGGACGGCGGGGAAGGAAGGAGGCGAGGTGCCTTCGGGCGGCCGGAGGGTCTGTCTGGGGAAGGCTGATTCGCGGCTGACTGACAAGGTAAGAGCGTCCCCAGCCCCAGGCTCCAAAACAGTTGTTCATGGATGTATTTTTTAGCGCAGGGCCACGTCGCGAGCGTGGTCGTCACCACCGCGTCGTAGCGGTGTCGCCGGGAAGAACCCGAGTGCCCTCGTCGCTTTGAACCGCCGTAATGGTCGCGAAGTGGTGGAGAGCCTAAACGCCTCGTCGGGAACGGTCGAAGTCGCCTCGAAATTACAACCGCCGTAATGGAGCATGAACTCCGGGAAGAGCAACCGCCGCACTCTTCGTCCGAGAGAACTACATATACGGTTTCGAACGGCCGGCGCCATTCATCTATTCTCTCGTCCACCATCTTCCATGAGCGGTGTCGTGGCCGTGGACACGACAATGAGGAAGCCGCGGGATGGCGGCATTGGTGGGATCGCGTTGCATCGTCCGGCGGCCCCACGCCGTCCGGCGAAGAAGAATGGGACGACGACGAGGGAGGAGACGAGAGGCCGTGGGCCCGTGGAGCCGGCCGTGGAGCCGGCCGTGGAGCCCCGAGGAGCAGCCGAGAAGCGGCGAAGGCCGAGCCGGCGAGAAGAACGAGGGAAGCGGTGAGGAGGAGGAGGAGGAGGCAGAGGCGGCGCCTTCCTCAGACGAGGAGGTGACGGCCGAGCCGCCGCCACGACATGATGGCGGGGCCATCTAGGAAGAAGTAGTACTTTTAGTTTGTTTTTAAGTTTTTATATGTAATTTTTATGTTTATTCGAACTATATATAATTATGTTTATTCGAACTATATATAATTTGTGGGAATTCAAATCTTTCGTTCGACGATGGTCTTGCCGTAGATCGGGAAGACAAAGGGTTGTGCCGTTGATCGGGGAAGACGAGGGTTTTGCGAAACCCATGCCATTGTGGCACAGTCGGGGCCAAACGTTTCCCGCATTTGTTTCGTGAGTCCCGCTCCGGGGGCCGGGGATGGATGGCGCGGATGAAACTAGGCCCAAATCCGGACAACGAGGGGCGCGCGGGCCGATTTACGCCGTCCGGATATAAAAAACGCTCGCCGGGGGCCTGTTCGGGGGGACGAGTGGAGATGCTCTAAGGGTGGGTGGCTCGCTTCTCGCTTGGCCTTGACGCGGAGCGCGACGCGGAAGCCGGCCGGCTGTGCACGCGTCGGTGGGTGGCCGCTCCCACGGCGGCGCCAGGGTTTTCCATCTGGGACGCGCATCCTGGCCGTACGTTTTGGATGGACGGGCGGGATCGGGAATTGGGAGGTGTGTGGTGCTGGCGTCGGAATCTGGAAAATTGGAAAGTTGTGATTTTGGGGGGGCACAGCGCAGAGGGGTTGCGGCGGCCACGCGCCACGGGCAACAAGGGTTAGGGCAACGCAATAGGAATAGGATGCCTCGCTTGCCTTTACTTGTGCGGCTGGAGAGGGAGTATACTAGGCCGTGTTTGGTAGGTCACACGTCCTTCAGTCAAGCTCGGGTCAGGTTGCATGGTTACCATACTTCTTGCTATCGATTTAGGTATGTATACTATCTATTTTCATGCCTACCTTAGCTGGCATATGTTGTATTGTGATCTAAATTCATATACTAAAGGGAATAGTGAGCGGAAAGACGTCGTCGAGAGGCTTGATCGGATTGTTGTTGGGCCTATATATATACATCTTGTAAGCCGCCGGCTAGGGTTTATCAGATTATAAGATAACCCACGACGTTTGTAAACACCTCCCGACGTAGTGAAGTTTTGCTGGCTGGCGCCTGTGCTTTTTTCCCCTTCTATGTTGGAAGGGGTTTTCCACGTTAAATCTCGTGTCTCCGCCGCGTATTCCTTTATCGTTCTTCGTTATTTGATTGTCGATTTTATAACAGCATACGATGTCTTTGATTGTAGGTCCGACCTTCTTCTCCCATGAGCATGGCGACGCTGGTCTTAGCTACTTCTCCCTTGAGCTTGTAGTCCTGCGGCCGGTGTTGAATGATGTTCCTCTAGATAAACCCGTCGAGGGGCATCTTTAGCGGCGTGACGCATTCATGTCACTAAAATTGACCGCTTGCGTTCGTTTGGGTCGAGCCGCGCACACAAAATTGACCTCGTGGGCTCATATGTCCTTTTCGGTCGGTTGTAGCCCCAGCGGCCCGACATATGTTTTTGTCCAATATAATTTTTCAAACGATGTTCCTCTAAAGGAGGACGGGAAGCCGCTAAGGCTATCCTAGTTGATCGTGTCCTCATCTAGGCCGCTAACGATGCCACTATCCGTTGGTAACCACCACTTCACGTATTCTTCATCGGTGGCTGGCATAAAATTTGCAGACTTCACGATGCCCCCCCCCCCCACCCACATGACTAGTCTCCAGGTTAGTCGAGTCACTCGGGTGCACAAAGCCCCGTGTGTTGCCAGTGGAGATGCCCTTATATATGTGCCACATGAGTTCCTCCATTTCAATTAATACCGCTTTAAAAAAAAGAAACTATGTAAGGTTTAACAAAAAAATAATGTAATTTATTAACATTTAGCACAATACAAAATAAATATCATTACATAGATAATAAAATGTATTTTTCACATGATATCTGCTCGGTGCATATGTCTTGCAAGTGTCCCTAGATCATCAGTTTGACCAACCTAGTAGAATTATATATTATAAAACAAATATCATTAGAAATTTAGATCTTATACTTAATGATAATTATAATTTATGTGCTGAGCAATTTACATTATAATTGTTAAATTAACGATCTAGTGATATGTGTGTGACCTATACATTGGTATGGAGGTAGTAATAATAATTTTTTTAAATAGTTTGGTCAACTTTTTTACTTTTTAAAAATATACTGTACTAATTATTGACACTCAGACGACTGACTGATTAAATATAATCTGTTATGTTGCTTGAAGCCGTGGTGGTTTTAACCACAACTAGCAGTCCTGTTGCTTGAAGCCATCGGACGCCTAAACCCCCACTAGAGCATGTAACACGCTGGTTACATGATTTCCGTCGTATTGGATTATTTCCCTGGATGGGACGCAATTTTCTACGAGTTGTACATAATTTGTCGACCTGTAACACCACGGCTGCCATCCATGTCCAGGTCTGAAAATTACTGCCCCAATTGATGCTGCTTTTGACGTCTAAAAAGATCATCCTCGCAAGCCACAACGTCGTACACGACTGGTAGGAACGTGGTGTCGCCATCACCAGCGTAATAGCCGTTCAACAAGGACAGGACACCGCTGCAGCGGTCAGCGTTAATGGCAGCCTTGATCTGGCCACCACACCCCCGGTGGAGGTAGAACTGTTCTCCCAGGTTGTGCGCTGACTCGTTCCGTGAGATTTAGCTATACAGTTACCGCTCGAGATCGCATCCTTGCGGCCACGCGCGCGGCGTCGCCGTGGCGGGTGTCGCCGGCGCCACTTGCTGCCGGCGGTCGCCTTCCCTGCCATAAAATCTGACCGCTCCGTTCCCTCGGTGAGCGGAAGCAGCACCAGCCACCCACTCGGCCGACTACGGCAGCTGCCCATCATCCCATTCGGGTTCGTGGAAGGTAGCGGGCGAGCCGGCGACGGCGAGAGGTCATCTCGGCGGGCCCGTATCCGATCCAAGGCGTCAGGTCGCCGCGTCCGTCCGACCCCACCTAAAACGGGCGGCGAGCGTGTCCCGACGGCTGATCGGAAAAGTCCAGGCGACCGGAGCGGTCGACCCGTGATCATATGCCTCTGACGGGCGCTTCGGTCGCCCGTCGCGGCGCGTGGACTCTTCGCCTCTTCGGTGCTGCTACCTTCGTTCTGAAAAAAATAAATAAGGCGTGTATTTTTTTGGGTCAAAAGTCAAATTATATTAAGTTTGACTGAACCTTTACATAAAGATGATAATCTTTACAATAGTGAATAAATAAACTATGGAAATACATCTACCTTAGGGTGGATCTATTGAAATAGATTTGGTATTGTAGATGTTCGTATTTTTGTATGTATGTTTGGTCAAACTTAAGCAATGTTGACTTTTGACTAAATTTATATGCCTATAATACATACGTTGTGGTGTTGGTCTAACATTTTCATGCCTCGGCGCCGCCCTGACCTCCGGCCAATGGCCGCTCACCGACCGCTACGCCACCCTGCTCAGGGACATAGCCAACATGGGGCAGGCTAGAGCCATGGCCCTCCTCATGGTTGAAAATATTTTGAAAACCACTATTTAATATGTAGATTTTACCTGCAAATTCACCTAAATTTAACTATATGGCCCCCTCCAATAAATTGTACTTGCAATTGGCCCCTCTTGTGTTACACTCCAGGCTCCGTCCCTGGCCCTGCTCCACACCCAGCCCTGCCCTTGGCTGCGCCGGCCTCTGCCCCGCATTTGGCCGCGTGAGCCGCTCCTAGCGCCGCCCATGTCGAGGACGACTACCGGTGTGCTCCAGCGCCCCTTCATATTTGCGTACAATTCTAGCCGGATTTTGTTAGCTGAGACGAATTTTGGCCAGATTTCAGCGACTCCTGCGTCAGTCTAGTGACGGTTGGTGCTAAAACTTCCTTCGTGCCACGCTGGATAGGCGATACAGTTCACATCTGGTTCAGCCACGAAATCTGTGTATGTGCGAATTAGGAGGCTGTGTTCGCTGAGCACTTAAATATTTTTTGCAGTTCCGTGCAGTTATAGGCTATCAGATCTGTTCTCTATTTTCGTCTAAATCGTAAAACTACAATTATTTTGCAAATTGCGACCATATGCGCGGGATCTGCTATAAATGATGTTACCTCTAGCATTTTCAAAGTCGACCACCATTTGCTATTTCAATCTCTAGCTCGATTTTGGAGTAGTGTGGCGGGTGACTACTTTTCTTGAACCAATCAATCTCGGACCTGCCGAGTGTCCTCCAGGGATCGCGACACCAAATAGAAGAATTGGACTGATGACGCGATGCCTTTTTAGGTAATTAAGTTCCAAGGGTAGTGGAGAACGATCAAGACCACAAGCAGCAAGTCGGCAACGGAGCATAATGCACCTGCCGCGTAGGAAATGATGGTGCTCTCCTTTTCTTTTCTCTTCTGTTTGTCCCGCATGGAAAGCGCTTTTAAAGTGTGAGGCAAACCCGAGAGAGCATCTTCAGTGGCACGGCACGATTCAAACTGGCGATCCATTCGATCCGATTCTCTCCATTTAGGTCGGTCCGTGGGCAGATTTATGGTCGCGGTACGGTCTGCGAGGGCAGGGGGTCTAGCGACGCAAACCATTGTGTCCGTGTTGGCCTTTTTTGGCTCGTTGGCCAATGCAAATAAAAAAATTAAACGCATGGCATAAATTGAGATTTTTTTCAAATTTTATTATATGTTCAAGTTTGAATGAAAAATAACTGAATTTGAACTACGAAATACCCTACTGGCCATCGGCCGGCGGGCGCAACGGCCCAGTGATAATCCTCAAGTGCAAAGAATCACCGTAGTACAATTTGATAAGTATTTGAGTGAGAAACTCATGAGGAGTTGAAGGTAAACTATCAATTCTCTAAAGCCCTATAACCCACTTTTATGGCATTTCGCGCAAAACAATGTGATAGAGTGTGTATGGTATTTTCTTTTACTTCTATCTAAGAAACAAGGAAAGCAAATACTTCCTCCGTATCGGTTTAACAGGCGCGCACGTAGTTTAAGATAAAGTTTGACCATTGATTTGGTCAATAAAATATAAATTATATGTCTATAAAATTTATACCATTAGATTCATATTTGAATAAGGTTTCCAATGATATAATTTTTATGACATATTTTTCATATTTTATTGACCAAACTAATAGTCAAAATGTTTTCTTGAAATACGTACGTACCTGTTAAACGGAGGGAGTACTACAAGTAAACTAACTAGGGCAAGTAGAACAAGTGAAATGAAAGCGGGTAACTCAAGGAAGTAAGTGTATAGGCAAATTGTTATTTTATTTATTTGGTTGTCGCAATTAATGACATGGATAGTCTTTTAATTATTTCTTCTAGAGAGGGGCCATAGATAGGTGCATCCATAAACATGAGTAATTACAACCCTTATGATTTTTTTGAAAGTAATACGGTAAGGAAAGCCCCTAGCTAAGCTCACTAGCTAGGGGCTCCCCCTACCGTATTATAACCCTTATGATTGATCCCAAGGCCGTTACCGAGCAAACAAGGGAGTTATTAAGACATCAAGTACAACATCACTGTAAGTTTCAAGGTCCCCGTAGTTATATCCCCCGTTAATTAGCCATGAATTAATATGGCATGCATATTAAAGACTTGGGACGTGACTTATGTCAATCTACGGCTATCCCTTCTCCTATCATCATGCAATGGTGACAACCTTATGCATCCACCAACATATGTGTGCACACAAAGATCAGTACATAAGATCACCATAGAAGATAAGATATACTTGTATGCAACCGACAACAAACTATTTCACAATTGCCATAAACAAGTCACTACGAAACATAGACACAAAGATACAATAGATTATGGAAAAAAAATAGATTGCATCACATCATGTTTGCCAAGAGATTACAATAGGGAGATGATAGGGGTGTTCCTGTAGATGTTAATGATGAACACGCCGGAGGGGCGTGGAGTCCACCGGAGGCGATTCCGGCGGTGCTTCCCCCTCCGAACTCCTTCCGATGTTTGTTATTTTTTTATCTCCGCCTCCGTATCTGTCGAGGACGGCCAAGAGGGGGTATATATCATCGCTTTTTAGGTAAAAACACGTCCATGGGTGAAAGATAGAGGCGAATCGGACAGTCGAGGGGAAAAGACCACAAGTGGCGCGGCCTGGGTACAGGGCCACGCCACTGGCCTTTTCCCTAGCTCATTGACCTCCTGGCGCCCACTTAAGCTAATTTTATTCGTATCAAAAATTTCAAAGTGTTCTTTCTGACTTTGTCCTTTTTCGAGTCCCGTAGATCCTGAAAATTCCAAAATACTAACAAAAGATTTTTCTATCAGATAGAGTTTGAACCAGAAGAGAGGTGATTGTTTAGAAAATCCTCGAAGTCAATATCAAACATGATATAACATTATATAAGATGTAAATATGTGGAAATATACGGTAATAAACTAAAAAAGTTCATGTATGTCGTCGTTTTTCGCCCGCTGTCGGTACTGGGCTGTTGACAATGAGGCCCCAGCAGCAGCTCGGCGCTAGATCATCGTGAACCACCGCCTCATGGAAAACCAAGCGTTCAGGGCGAGCCGCTCATCTTTGAGGCGGGTTTCCTCGACGAGGGTCTGAGCGTTTAGCTCAAGGATCCTCTGCCGCTCAGTCTCCATGAGGAGCTGGCCAGCCTCCTCCGTAGGCAACCGCTCGTGGGAGACCGCCATGACGTGTTTGAGGAGCTGCTGGATAGCCTTCTCTAGGGTGTCATATACTAGAGTGTCTATAATAAGCGACTTCCAAATACAGATAGCCCTCGCCCCATTAGTAGTGCACATATACATGGCACTATGTCACTGAAGTAACTTATACAAACAGATAAGGCTCATGAGCTGAAACTGGAGGCAGTCATGCTTGGCTTTTGGAGTTTTGGCCCCTATTAACACCTTCGTGTCTTTTTAGGCGAGCTAAAAAGGCACGTACGAATTAATATACTAGTCCATTTGTATATATACTGCTCCACCAAAGTTCATCGAACCAACTCAGCAGTTCATCATTGCACGGATCGACACGTTGCTTATGTGCCTAAACAACAGGGAACTCGACTGCTAATTGTTTTCGTAGCTTTGCCGAACATGCCACACGCACATGAGATTGGGACGCCGTTGTTCTACGAGTTCGCATGTGGCGTCCTGTGAGTCTGTGACGCCACGATTTTACTAAACGCGATGCCATTTCCTTGTCCGAATATTACTACAACACTGCAGTAGTAGAATTTACCAAATTGTCAATTGATGTTGCTTTCGACATGTATTAAGATCATCCTCCCAAAGGCGCGGCGTGCACGACTAGTAGTAGCTAACAACGAAGTGTCACGAGTCTTGCACCATAAACAGTTTCAGTCACTGTTAATGAGAACCTTGACCTGGCTACAAAGGCCTGGGCGGAGTAGAACTCTTCTCCTAGGTTGTGCGCTGACTCGTTCATACCGCTCCTGCCTGATTGCATCCTCTCGCGGACACGCGGCTGGTGCGGGCCGGACTGCAGCACCCACCCAGTGCATTGCACGTTAGCTTCAGCATGTTCAAAGTTGGTCGCGCTTTCTTAGTCCAATCTTAGCTCGATTTTCCTTGGAGTAGTGTGACAGTGCGGCTACTTTTATAACCAACTAAGCGGAGCTGCTGAGTGTCCTTCACTCGCCTAATAAAAGAATAGGAGTGCTGACACGTTGGCTTTGTAGGTAACTAACCCGAGCTCCAAGGGTAGTGGAGAACGATGAAGAACACAAGCAGAGCAATGGAACATGCACTTGCCGCGTAGGAAAGGACTAAGCTCTCCTTTTCTTTCCTAGAGAGTGTTTTCAAATACTCCTTTCATTCCACCAAAAATATCTCAACTTTATAAAAAATTAGGTGTATCTCTAGACGGAGGGAGTATGAGGGATAGACCGGATAACACTTATCGCTCGATTGCTTAATGAAACCTCCCTTTGTCCAACCTGAAAATGTCAAGCCCATGCCTGGTGAGGACCACATTGCTCGCATGAGATAAAAGGAACTTCAAAACTTGTCCAAGCCAAGGGGTCCAAGTGTGTCAGCCCAAACCATTCTTTAGCCATGTTCCAAATACGGTCAGAGTAGCGGCAACAAAAGAGGAGGTGGCACGCCGTTTCATTCTCGCGTTGACAAAGGGGGCAAGTTCTTCCATTCGGCCAACCCCTTTTTTCTAGACGGCCCGCCATCCAAACCCGATTTTTTATAATTATCCAAGAGAAGAGTTTGCACCGGGGAGTGGCCCAATTTTATCAAACTAGAGAGTCCATATAGGCGAGCGGATTGATCCCCAGAGTATTCTCCAGAGTTGGTGAGCTTCCAAAGAATAGAGTCTGGTGCACATCTACAAAATGAAGTTGCGAGGTGAACGTCCAAAGGTTCGTAAATTCTAGAGGATGGTGCAAAGAGAGACCATTGGTTGTATCAATTTGGCGGCCCAAGCATCATCGCCGGTGTGGCCTTGCGGACGGTCCAATTCTTTTTCTTGGACATGGCGTATATGGAAGAAGCCATGATTTTCGGGCTAAGCCCACCCGCCTAAGGAGCACCCCAAAATGAAGCTTTGTTTTCATCTACGATGGTAACTTTATGCAAGGAGTAGAAGAGTTCCATATACTCTTTGTTGCAGGAGTTATCCAAGCAAAGCCAAGGTCTCTCCAGCCCAGTCCAAGAAAGCCGCACCCATCTTAGACGAGGGGATCTTCCAAATCTTTCCATGTTTGAAATTTCCAAAGACCTCCAAGAGAAGTAGGCTTGCAAACCATCGTCCAATTCACTTCGCATTTTCGTCTTGTTACTGTTTCGTTGCCTTCCCGGAAGAAGACTCTAATAACTTTTTAGGATAGCTTGTAGAGGTTCCACCAGAACATCAAGAGCGGTGAGAGGGTAAATGACTTGGGAAGTTAGCACCGATTTGACAAGCGCCTTCCTACCCGCCATGTTAAAATACCGCCCATTCCATGGGGCAAGCCGTTTCATTCCTTTATTTTTGAGGTATTGGAAGTGGGATCTTTTTAGTCTTCTCACCGCAAGAGGGAGTTACTTCATTGGGAATGTCGTAGCAAAAACTGGAAGGTCTTGGAGAACATTATCAAGGCCAATCTCACCGCAACGAATAGGCGCCACTATACTATTTGCAAAGTTTGTCACAAGGCCCGTGGCATTACCAAAATTTGTTAACATTTGAGAAAGTGTGGAGATGTTCTCCCGGAGCGGGGCCATGAAAATGGCCGCATCATCAGCGTAGAGGGAAGTCCTGAAAAGAGCTCATTTGACAGCTCTGGTCAGTTGCAACTTGAAGGATACGTTGCAAGAAATCAATGATGATATCAAAGATGAGGCAAAGAGAACGGGTTTTCTTGCCGCAGCCACTAGCTATGCTTTATTGGGTCTCGCGGGATACCATCAAGATGCACTCTCGACGTAGCGGTGGATTGGAGGGCCGTGATCCAATTCCGAAACCGAGGAGGAAACCCGAGTTGTTGAAGAATTCTAAGATGTAGTCCCAACGAATGAAACCAAGGATGCTCTTGCCATAGATTTTCATCTTTCAATCTTGGACTGAAAAAAGCACGGTGGACTTGTCTATACTCTATAGTTCCGTGTATACGGAGTCAACACCTTTGTTCACATGGCCACTACACGGTTTGAAATCTGGATTAGAGTGCCTTCTAGATTTTCACACTAACGAAAGGGACGATCGCGCTTCGCCATATATAGCCCCCCGCTGCACGTTTCAGCTTTTGCCACAGATTGGCAAGTTCCACCAAGGAGAGGAATGTAAAAAAAAAAAAGTTTCGGTTATACACGTTGCCGGATCTACGCACGTACTCCTATTACTATTATACTATGGGGCTCCCCTAGCTAGCGAACGATTGCTAGGGAGAGAATGAGCGATCGGTTTCTAACCAATTTTTTCTTTCTATTTTTGGCAAATTTTGGGTGTAGTGGTATTGAGGAAAAGTTGCATGCGTAGAAACAGACGAATCTGTGATGTCGGAATCTTTTCCAAATTTCAAAATTCAAAACGTTTTAACTTTCAAACGACAACTTCAAATTAAGATCCGCTTTCACCAATAAATCCGTCGACGAGATCTTCAAAACTAGCACCCATGTTGATATGTTTGAGAAACTTTTTGGCTAAAAGTTATCAACCCTCTATTCGAATAATCAACCCTCCGTAATTGAGTGATCAACGGTAAATGTATAAAATTATCAGCTGCAGAGTATTGAAAGTTCGCGTCACGCAAATAACGAATCTTGATGTCGTGAATCTTTTCAAATTTCAAAATTCAAACGTTTTAACTTTTAAACGACAACTCCAAATTAAGATCCGCTTTCACCAATAAATCCGCGAGATCTTCAAAACTAGCACCATGTTGATATGTTTCCTTTTTAAAAGTTATCAACCCTCTCTATTGAATAATCCTCCGCTTGAGTGATCAACGGTAAATGTATAAAATTATCAATAAGTATTGAGGAAAAGTTGTAAATGCAAATAAATCTTTGATGTCATGGAATCTTTTCCAAATTTCAAAATTCAAAAGCGTTTTAACTTTCAAACGACAACTCCAAATTAAGATCGCTTTCAATAAATCCATAAACGAGATCTTCAAAACTAGCACCCATGTTGATATGTTTTGAGTAACTTTTTCTTAAAGTTATCAACCTCTCCATCGAATAATCAACCTTTCTTGAGTGATCAACGGTAAATGTAAATTATCAATAGTCAGGGTATTGAGGAAAAGTTCGCATGCGCAAATAGGCGAATCTGCTGATGTGGAATCTTTTCCAAATTTCAAAATTCAAAACGTTTTAACTTTCAAACGACAACTCCAAATTAAGATCCGATTTCACCAATAAATTGTCTCGACGAGATCTTCAAAACTAGCACCCATATTGATATGTTTAGAAACTTTTTAAGCTAAAAGTTATCAACCTCTCCTATTGAATAATCAACCCCTAAATACTTGAGTGATCAACGGTAAATATATAAAATTATCAACCCCAAAAGTTAATTTTATTTTAAACATTTACGAATATTTTTTTGTTTAGAAGCTATCAACCCGGTGTCTGTTATTTATCAACGGTAAATATAAATAACTACCAACCCTAAAATCTAACTTCATTTTGAATATTTTGGCGACTCTTTTAGTTTACAAGTTATCAACCGGTGCTCCATTTTTTATCAATGGTAATTATTAAAAAACTACCAACCCTAAAAAGTATTTCATTTAGAATATTTTAGCGAACATTTTTTATTTTACAAGCTATCAACCTGGTGCCTCGTTATTTATCAACTGTAAATATAAAAAAAATAATAAACCTAAAAAGTATTTCGTTTAGAATATTTTAGCAACTCTCTTTTAGTTTACAAGCTATCAACCCGGTGACCCGCTATTTATCAATGGTAAATATAAATAAATATCAACCCTAAAAATTTAATTTAATTTAAAATATGTAGCGTCTCTTATTTTGTTTACAAGTTATCAACCCGGTGCCCGTTATTTATCAACGGTAAATATAAATACCTAGCAACCCTAAAAAGTAAATTTCATTTAGAATATTTTAGCAAATTTTGTTAGCTTACAACTTAAAACAATACTTAATTTGAGTAGCAAGTGGTAGTTCATTTGAGTTGCAAGTGGATCTTCCCACCCGTTATTTTCCCCCTTAAAAACCACTGGCCCGAAAAAGGGAATTATAAAATTAATCCATAAAAACATGAATTACCGTACGAAATAACAACATAAAGGGAATTGCAAAAAGAGAATTGTCAAAAGGGAATTGCAAATAAAGAGATTTAAAAGTATCGTCGCTGAAAAAAGAGCGAGATGCTGTGCATGCGGACAACTTGTGAAGCCAGTCTTGAAAAGTTGGCTCATTAAATGCAAGCGTGAGATACTTTTCGTATGCAGTGTAACATTCTTGCAAGTTTGTGGAGCGTGGTGTTAGTGTGAACCAAACAAAACGTAATTAAACACACTGAAAGGGAATTGATTTTAGCGCGTGCGGTGGCGCCAAGAAAAGTGATCGCTCAAGCGATCGATTGCCAGGGAGGGGATTTGTATACTATGTTGCTGATTCCTAGATCATCGAGGCGAATGGTTGTGTCGATCTCTGTCTGGACGTCTCTTGATGTTGATGCGTAGTACTCCGTAGTAGGTTTCTCATTCCCATGTTTAACATTTTCGGAGTCGCAGATAAGCGACTTTCGGACAGAGATGCACATCACCCTTGCCCGATCGCTACACGCGCGCGCACGTATAGCTTATAGAAGCAGATAAGGTTTCTCATGAGCTGAAACTGGAAGCAGTCACGCTTGGCTTTTGGCCGTCCATGCCTTTAGGTGAGCCAAAAGGACGGATACGAATTAGCATGATGGGAGTTGATTCATTTAGTATACTGTACTACTCCTCCGTCAAAGGTCGTCGAACCAACACCAACTCAGCAGTGCTGATCAGTGATCGCAAATCAGTGACCGTACGCGTTGCCCGGATCGACACGTTGCTTATGTGCCTAAATAACGGGAGCTTAACAGTACAGTAGTATAATTGTTTTTGCAGTTTTGCCCAACATATGCCACGCACATGGGATTATGCGATTAAGTGACCTCAGTTATGTTGGTCAACTTGTAAGAGCGGCTCTATCAGATCCTTAAAAAATGCCCTCTTTCTATGAGAACATCATTTGTTTTATCATGACCTACGTTTTCTATATTACTTTATATTTTAACATAAATCCAAAATGGTGTAGTAGCAGTACTCCCTCTGTGCATAAAAAGATATGAGAGATTTGTCTAAATTCGGATGTATTTATATATTACCTCTGTCTATAGGAGGTGTGCAAATTGATAATTTAGATGTACTAAACCATCATTAGTTTATAGACACATACGAATTTTGACAAATCTCTGACATTTTTTTACGGAGAAAGTACTAAAAAAATGTCTAGATACATATACATTTAGACAAAATGCGACATGTTTTCATTTACAGAGGTAGTACTATATAATAATATAGTCCCTCTATATCATAATTCTTGTCGCGATTTTGGTACAGATTAAATTAAAACCATGGCTGCTAGTTTTTTTTTGCGGGAAAAACACGGATAGTTTTTATTTATTTACTCATTCTGGCACAATAGACCAAGTATTTCATTCGATGGATACTGAATGCTTCTTGATCCAGTAGGCCCAGCACATTCTCATTCTTTTTAACCTTGGATTGTTCACCCTCCTTTCAGCCCACCCATTCTCTTTTTCTACTTGGGCTAGAACAAGAGACGCGAAATAAGCAACCATAACTCAGGTGGGCCGGCAGCCTCAATATGCCTACGTATTTGTTTTCTCATTATCTCATAAATAAAATCTCAAAAGGACGTCCATAAATCATTTCTACCTAGAAATGTAGGCCCTATATTTAAGAACAAGAATGTTACAGTCATGTATGTATTCCGGTCTCTCTACTTAGTTTCCTCTCTAACTTTGCCCTTTGCTAAGTTTTCATTAGCGTTGTACGAATTATTCTCGCAAACATCGACACGAAACCTTAGACTGAGATCCATACATGAGGACGACCAACTAAGAACTTACATGTGAAACAATGAGATTCATACATGAATGAGGTTGACTAAAAGTTTACATGTGGAAACACGAGATCCAAAAATATGTGGGATCATTGAGAGGTGATCGGGAAAAGCCTCATCTAAAATAGGTTAACATTAAAAAAATCCACGGGGAATAGAATTGTGACAATAAAGTTGCTATATCTCATCCACCATGCAACAAGAATTAAGACTCACCATCCTTCCTTTCCGACATATACCAGAATAACCAAGAACCCTCTCCGCTTCTTCGCTTTCGCCCTCCTTCCTTCCCGGCAACATGACTATAGTATGCAAGAACTCTCTTTGCTTCTTCCATTTCTTTTTGTTTCACACCCACACCGCTCAACATGTTGTTCAACCACTCCAGGAAGAACACCTCCATTGACAAGTCCACTGCACGGGCCTCGATAGCCGTCCTATCATGCCACACCACTAGATAGTCTCGATGAGCCTTTCTTCACCGAGTTGATGAAAGGGTCGCTGCCGCAAAAGGAGATCCACGAGGAGGTAGATGATTATGAAGTAGATGATGACAGAGTCATATGCTTCATAGTTATGGCACTCCTCATTGGCAAGAAGTTTGCCCGCGCGGAAGACGATGGAGCAGGACAGTCCTCCAAACGTTGCAATGCACAAGAAAAAGGAGGTGGGAGCGGAACAAGGAAAATAAAGGGAAGACAACAAAAAATAGGAGACACCAAATTGGAGATATATGAAATTTTATCATTTATATTGATGAATAAAACTTTTACTTTTTCCATCTCACTTCCGACCTCTCCAAAAAGTGGATTTGTGGTTTCACCATTTGAAGGAAAATCATATGTTGAATGTGCGCTGGAGAGGTTGGGCATTGAATGGCTATGGAGTACGGATTAAAGAAATCACAAATATCGACTATGCCCAATGTGTTCTGCACACCGATATCGACTATGCCTCTAACTAAACACATTGCCACTAGGACTCGACACGGATTGGAGTGACATCATGCACGATATAGGGATACTAACATGCAACACGACACACAATCAACAACCATTGTTTTACATGTCTCGCATGCTCCCATGGTGCACACTTGTAAATTAGCACGCAACACACATGAGAAGGCTCGCCGATGAGCGACCCATAGCGGCTACCAGCCGCCATGTGGCATAACCTGTTCTGCACCTGTTCATCAACCTTGTGATCACCACATAATCCAATATGCATAAATATAAAAGATGTTATGGATTGGAGCTATATGGTTGAACTGTCTATGAATGTACTGATAACGCGTGAAGCACACGTCCGTTGGGAACCCCAAGAGGAAGGTGTGATGTGTACAGCAGCAAGTTTTCCCTCAGTAAGAAACCAAGGTTATCGTAGGAGATGAAGGCCACGTGAAGGTTATTGGTGGAGGAGTGTAGTGCGGCGCAACACCAGTGATTCCGGCGCCAACGTGCAACCTGCACAACACAATCACAATACTTTGCCCCAACTTAACAGTGAGGTTGTCAATCTCACCGCTTTGCTGAAAACAAAGGATTAAACGTATGGTGTGGAGAATGATGTTTGTTTGCGAAGAACAACAGAGAACATAGATTGCAGTAGATTGTATTTCAGATGTAAAAGAATGGACCGGGGTCCACAGTTCACTAGTGGTGTCTCTCCAATAAGATAAATAGCATGCTGGGTGAACAAATTACAGGTGAGCAATTGACAAATAAAGATTCATATACATATCATGATGATCACTATGAGATTTAATCGGGGCATTACGATAAAGAACATAGACCGCCATCCGACATGCATCCTAAAAAGTCCACCTTCGGGTTAGCATCCGCACCCCTTCAGTATTAAGTTGCAAACAATAGACAATTGCATTAAGTATGGTGCGTAATGTAATCAACACAAATATCCTTAGACAAAGCATTGATGTTTTATCCCTAGTGGCAACAGCACATCCACAACCTTAGAACTTTCTGTCACTGTCCCAGATTAAATGGAGGCATGAACCCAATATCGAGCATAAATACTCCCTCTTGGAGTTACAAGTATCAACTTGGCGCCTCTACTAGCAACGAAGAGCATGCAAGAACATAAACAACACATATATGATAGATCAATAATCAACTTGACATAGTATTCCATATTCATCGGATCCCACCAAACACAACATGTAGCATTACAAATAGATGATCTTGATCATGTTAGGCAGCTCACAAGATCTAAACATGATAGCACAAGAGGAGAAGACAACCATCTAGCTACTGCTATGGACCCATAGTCCAAGGATGAACTACTCACGCATCAAGCGGGCATGATGATGTAGAGCCCTCCGGTGATGAGTCCCCTCTCGGCGGGAGTGCGGAGGCGATCTCTGAATCCCCGAGATGGGATTGGCGGCGGCGGCGTCTTTGGAACTTTTCCGTATCGTGGCTCTCGGTCATAGGGTTTTCGCGACGGAGAGTTTAAGTAGGCGGAAGGGGGGTCGGTGGAGGCACGAGGGTCCCACACCATAGGGCGGCGCGGCCCCACCCTAGCCGCGCCACCTGGGCGCCTCGTCGCCCCACCTCGTATGCTCTTCGGTCTTCGTGGAAAAATAAGACCCATGCGTTGATTTCGTCCAATTGAGAATATTTCCTTTGTAGGATTTACGAAACCAAAAACAAAAACAGGCGGCGCTTCGGCATCTTGTTAATAGGTTAGTGCCGAAAAATGCATCAAAACATCATAAAGTGTGAACAAAACATGTAGGTATTGTCATAAAACTAGCATGGAACATAAGAAATTATAGATACATTGGAGACGTATCATGTACCACCACAAGTGATATTTTTTTGTGTGCATAGAGGTTAGGAGAAAGAATGTATTGATTACTCGTAGCATGCGGTGAGCTAGCATACCACTGCATGTTGTAGTATACAAGTCGTTGATATGATCTTCATGAAGGGACTTCTTCACAAATATCACATCCCTCAGAGTAGTACAACAGAAACATTGCAGGTCATAACACTCTAGATTATATTACAATCATGGTCTTAACAAGTTGGTATTCTCACAGGTCCGATGAGAACACCCTAAGATACAACTTAAGTACTATTACAACTCAACATAAATATTAAAGTGAGCTCAGCAACTTATTTAAGTATGTCACTACGCTGCTCGGCTCTAAGATAGCTAAGGTAATATACTACTCCTCCGTCTCGTTGTTGTCAGCTTCGTAGACTATCCCATAGTCCACGCCTTCCACTTCTCCGGATAGATCCGGTTCCTCGTAGACCAGCTCGTAGTCTCCTTCTGGTGCTCCATCGTTGATGGCCTCCACTTCAGTGTCACAGTCTAGCAAGGGTGTCGAAAGAAAGTGAGTACATAGGTAATCAGCAAGTTCAAAAGAGAAAAAAGGTGTTTGATGCACTAGCTACGACCATTGATCAGAAAATCTCAGGTCAATGCATGTTTCGAAAACATTTCTTCAAAAGGTTGATTTTATTCTGAAAACTATGCCCGCTAGTCTTCACAGGTTGACGAACTTCATGGAGTTCCTTTCTGTCGCGTTCGTAGTTCCCTTCCCGGAACAGGAGTGACAACCACAATTTAATACACTCTGCAGAGGTGCGTTACTTTTCCCATAAGAGAACTTATCCTTGATACCAACCGAGACGCGTTTCTTGTCCACACTTCCTTGGTGTGGGGCCAGGTGTAAGATCCAAGGCAATCACCGCCTTCTCCGCGACCCTGCAAACACACCCTTTTGTCCACCCGTACATCCCCGGTAGACATGTCCTGATCATACGGCTTTACCCCCGATGTACGTCGGACAATCCTTCATAGACGGTAGAGCCTCTCATGCACACGGATAGGGAATTAAAAGGATTTCCCAACCTACGACAGTGTTATCCCAACACCCCGCCATGCCCTATCAAGTCCGTTGGCGTGCAGGAGGGAAAAGATAGAGCTGACTTCCCCAGAGCTATTATAGATCTTATGGTCAACGCGAATTGTATGATGCTAGAATCACTAGACGGCATTGGTGATTAGTCCTAGGTTCATAAAACCCTTGCAATGGAACCTCCACCATATCAACACATACCATGGTTCCATTGCCCACCACATAGTCATATTCATAATTGGAAAAGTAACATTTTATTTTCAATGCAGGAATGATAAGTATATAGATTTGCGAGTAAATTGATAGAATATAATCAAGATGACATGAGCGAGGGTGAACTTGCCTGTGACTGCGAGATAGTGCAGTTCGATGTGTTGGATGGAACCTGGACCTCGGGTTCTGTAAAGAAGCATCATTGTCCGGTAAGGACAATGTTATAAAATCCAAATAATGCATGCATGGATGTATTATTTTATGTTGAATCCCTTACCCCGACATGATTATTAGGATTTAGGTTTAAGTTAAGTATTTGTGCCTTTGGCAGTAATTTATAATTAATATTAAGTCCTTGATATCACTTTCTTTTCCAATGAAAAGGATTTAAGAGTAATAGAATTTTCCTTTTGGAAAATATTTATTTCAAATAAAGAATTTGAAATAATAGAGTTTTCCTTTTTATTTGAGAATAAAATAAATTGGATTAATAGAATATTTTCCTTTTGGAAAATATTATTCTTAAAAGAAATGACTTGGAACAATGGAATTTCTTTTGAAAATATTTGAAAATAAATATTTGAATTCATTAATAATTTTCCTTGATTTTTATATTCATGGAAAATTGCAATTTCAAATTCCAAGTCTAAATTTAAATTCCAAAATTCCAAAATTTAAATTTGTTTTCTTAATTCTATTTCATATTTTATTCTTGTTAAGAATAATTTTTAGGTCTCTAATCCAATTTTTATTGAATTTTTAGAGGCATATTTTATTATTTAAAAATTGGTAAAGTTCAAGGGTTATTTTTAAATTTGAAAAGACAAAAATACCCCCCTGGCCCAATTGGGCCAGCCCACTTAATTGGCCCATTTGGACAACCCACTAAGGCCTGCCCAAAATGGTTCGGTGGAACCGAACCAGCTCGGCCCACCTCACTCTCTCTCTCTTGCTCACGCTCACTCGCGAAACCCTAATCGCCCGAGGCGATTCGCGTGGCGACGTCGCCACCACCATGGTCACCGTCGTGCTCCGGCCAACTGCGGCCGAACCAAGGCACGCCGTGGTGCTCGAACGACGCAGCGCGCGACGGCGCATCTGCTCGTCCGTGTAGATTCATCGATCTCGTCCTCGACCGCTCGTGCGCGTGTGCGACGCTCGCAGACGCCGACGGATTCATGGCGATCTCCGTCGATCTGGGGTTTCTCGCCAACCCAGGTGCTCGCCGCCCTCTCTGGTGTTGTGCATGGACTGGCACGGCTTGGCCGCGGTCTGACGCCGCCATGGTTGGCCGTGCCACCGTGCTGCCATGGCTGCCGCCTCGTTCTTCACCAGGTACTCCTCTTATTCTCCTCTACACCCTCTACTTCTCCTTGATATGTGCCTATGGCTCTGCTGCGTATGCTGCTGCTGTGCTACCATGTTGCTCTACTGCTGTTCTTGCTTGTCTCTGCTGTGTTGTGGTGCTGCTGCGCATGCTATGCTCTATCCTAAGCCTCCTGATGCTAATCCTATGCCTACTAGCTCACTGTGTTGTGCTCAATCTATGTGTGCATGTATACATGTTGTGCAATTGCTTATTGGCCCTTCTATATATGCCTATTGGATTTGTCCATATGCCTTCTGGCTTGTTCATATGCTTACTAGTTGATTCATATGCTCATTGGCTTGTGATTGATCTAGGTTAGCACTACTGACACTTGTGGTGTCAGTGTTCTCACCCATGCCCTGTGTAGTCTTCAGTTGATCCAATTCTTGGATCACTGCATGCTTATGATGCCCTGCTATAGCTTGGCTTGATCTAAATGATCCATTTGATCAATTAATTGCTAGTGGCTGGTTACTGGTTTACTTCTTGGCTATATGAATGAATTATCTGCTACTACTGTGGCTTATTCTTGCTCTGGCTAATGCACAAGTGTGTGTATGTGTTGTTGTTGCTATCCATAGCTCACTGGACTTGATCCAGTAGCTAGGATGCAATGGTGCATGCTGATGTTGCCTCATAGTGATGCTACTTTATGAATCATGCATGAATTTGTTATGTATTCATGCCTGGATGGATTAATTGTTGATGAAATGCTTATGCAGTGTTGATTTATTGACTTGCTAAGCATGTTTTGATATTTCCATGATTTATTTGGAAATAATCCAAGTCTGAATTCATTACTGAATGATGATGACTTAAATTCTTGGTTAATTGGATGGTTTTGTGTTTGTTGTGACCTCAGTAGCCTTGCTACTGATTAGTTGTTCACACATTTGGCTAGATCTTGTTGGCTACTCATCTCTCCTTGCATAATAGGGAATCATAATTAATATGAAAGCCATTATGCTTGCCTGTGAAGAAAATCTAGGGTTTAATGATGGTTTAATGCCTAGGGTTTCACTAGCTACTTCTTGGTAGCTGCTATTACTTGTAAACCTTCTACTGGTGCTATCTGTGCATGTGTGCTTGCTTGTGTGCACATCCGTGCATCTATTCTAGCTTATATGCACAGAAATTGTGTCTGGATGGTTCTAGGCTCTAGTAGCTCCCTCTTACTGCTAGTGATCCTTGGTAAACACCAAGTGATGATCACCCTTGAGTATCTGCTCAACCCATGACATGTGTCATGTAGAAATGATGGATTGGATCCACTGGATCCTCTCCAGGAACTTGGTATACCTTGTTCCAGCTCATAGAAAGTAATATTTTGTTGATGCAGTGCTTCTGGATGGTTTTATGATCACAGCCCTTCACCTCCTAGCTCATGGTTGATCTCCTCCTTAGGTCACCATGATCTCTGGGTGATTGGTTGGTGGTTTTGAATGGATGGTTGGTTTCTGGGTTGCTTGTGTTGTTCTTGAGCAAGAACAGGATGAACTCTGCTCTAGTTCTTGCTGGTTACTTGGTGAATGTTTACCTGGTCGACTATGCATTTTTTCTAGGGTTTCTACCCTATTTATACTCCTACTAGTTCTTCTCTGGCCATGCCACACAAGCCTGGCATGCTTGGTGACTAGGCTGTGCCTTGCCTTGCTGTTGGGTTCACAACAACTCATGAGCTGTGAGCTCCTTTGGTGAAACTTGAGCCCCTGTGGTGACCAGATTTGGTCTGCTGTTGATCATATCCTATTACTGTCCAAGTTTTGGACAAACACAAGTGTTATTGACAATTGGTTCACCCCTGGCTATTACTGACTGGCTTTCCAATACCCTTGTATAGCTCTTCTCTCTATTTTTGCAGATTTGGATGATGGAAATGATCTAGGACAACTTCTTCCAAGACATTAGTTTAGGATTTTAGTATAGGATTAAATTGATGTAATCTTCCTTTTTTTATTTACTTATTCATCCAATTCTTGCAATAAAGAATATTGTAAATACATTGTATATGTGTGTGTTATCAATAAAGCTCAAATTTTCCTTTTGAGCTCAATTGTATTTGTATTATTCACTTATAGATGATTGATGTATTTATATTTCAATTTGAAATTCAAAGTCATTTGAATTATGAATTGTGTTTGAATTATGAATTCATATTTCATTTTCTATATTCTTTATCTTTTACTCTTTGAGTTTTAAATTCAACAAGACTTGTCAAATCAAATCAACTCCCAAATCAACAAGATACAAAAGAGATCATGTCAAAATTCTTAACCTCTCGATGTCTAACCCTAAATGCAATTGAGAGTGAACCTCGATCCCTCTTAGGTTTTTATGCAATAAGGCGCGAAAATTTCCCTCGTTTTGCGATGAAATGCACAATGTGTGCCGAATTAGGGTACCAGATTGAAAATTTGGCTTTTGGCATCAGGCCCCCTCCATTGTGAGCGAACTAGAGCAACTTATTGACTTCATGGTGTAAAAAAGACTATGGGCATGTGCAATAGTTTAGATACATACCGTCTGTAAAGGTTATCCACGTAATCTATAAACGGCAATACATATAGTATGTACAACGGGGTTGTAATTTCAAGGTCTAGAGACGAACTACTAACCGCTCGTTAAAAGGAGGTCTGAGACTGTGGACCAAGATTTACCAACGACCTAGCATACAATGGTGAAAAAGACCTCGGTAGTCAGCGATAATTGCGGGAATAGACCCTCGTTCTCTCCCCATTCTATCTGCTCCACGTCAGAAAAAATATCTGATATGGTACCTCTTACAGACATCTTACCTAGACTCACTGGTAGAAAAAAAGGCCTTCCGTCCAGCCCCATTAGTCGCGGAAATGCAAAAACCGCGACCAAAGGGGGCTTTAGTCGCGGCTCGGTTGCCCAACCGCGACCAAGCACAGGGCAGCGCTCGGTGGCCTGGTGGACGGGCTTTTAGTCGCGGTTGGCCAGCCAACCGCGATAAATGTCCTCGAGCCGGCCAGGCCTTGATCGCGGTTGGCAACCGCGACTAAAGCCTCCCCTATATATAAACCCATGACACTTAGCCATTTGGTACTTCTCTTCACAAACTTCACAAGGGGTGTATGGTTTGCTTTTGGCTCTTCTTATGCACACAAGGTGTTTGATGAAATGTCCCAAGAGCATGAAACAAACATGATATGAAGTGTCGGAGCCACACTTGATCGAGCTTCCTCATTTATTTTTTCCTCCTCGATCGCGGTTAGCAACACCCTTGAACCTTTCATATATATGTGTCATTGATAAAATATGCATATGTGTGTAGTTCATTGTTTAATTTCTATTTAGTTTAACAAATGCATGCGATGGTTAATTATATATTTTGTATTATAATAATGCGGATGAATCGGCAATGGATGTACGCTAGCCGACTCTCCGCGAATTCACTACGGGTTTGCAAGATTTCCTCGTAGTGGCTAATGCGAACAAGCAGGGGGTTTTGTTATCTGTCCATGTGTTAACTGTAAGAATCAGAAGGGTTACTCTTCCTCAAGGGAAGTTCACGTGCACCTGATTCGGCATGGTTTCATGCCAAGCTATAATTGTTGGACCAAGCATGGAGAAAGAGGGGTTATAATGGAAGAAGATGAAGAAGGGGATGACATCGATGAGAGCTATCTTGATCATTTCGGTGATACTTTCATGGATGATGCTGAAGGTGGGGAAGGTGAAGGGGAAGGTGATCAAGAAGAGGCACGTGATGAGCCCGTGATGATCTTGGTCGGACCATTGCTGATGCACGGAGTCGGCGAAACTGAAAAGGAGAGGGAGAATTTGGATCGCATGTTAGAGGATCACAAAAAGTCGTGTACCAGGATGCGATAATGGTGAAGCTGGGCTGCACACTGGATTTCTGAGATGGAAGGCACGGGAAGGTGTAGTGACTCGGGATTTGAAAACTTGCTTGAAAATGTTGAAGAATATGTTTCCAAAGAATAACGAGTTGCCCTCCAGTACGTATGAAGCAAAGAAGGTTGTCTGCCCTCTAGGTTTAGAGGTTCGAAGATACATGCATGCATCAACGACCGCATCCTATACCGCGGTGAATACGATTTGAATGAATGCGGTATGCACTGCATTGCGTTATAAGATCGAGGCGATGACCTGGTGACGATGTCGAGGGCCGAAACCCGGAAGAAGGTTCCCGCCAAGGTGATGGTATGCTCCTATAATACCACGGTTGAAACGTCTGTTCGGGAACAAAGAGCATGCCAAGTTGTTGAGATGGCACAAAGAGGACCGTAAGTCGGACGGGAGTTGAGACCCCGCAGATGGAACGCAATGGAGAAAGATCGACAGAGAGTTTAAAGATTTTGCAGGGACGCAAGGAACATAAGATTTGGTCTAAGTACAGATGGCATGAATCCTTTCGGCGACAGAGCTCCAGCCATAGCACCTGGCCCGTGACTCTATGCATCTACAACCTTCCTCCTTGGTTGTGCATGAAGCGGAAGTTCATTATGATGCCGGTGCTCATCCAAGGTCCGAAGCAACCCGGCAACGACATCGATGTGTACCTAAGGCCATTAGTTGATGAACTTTTACAGTTGTGGGGCAGACCTGGTGTCCGTGTGTGGGATGAGCACAAAGAGGAATTTGACCTACGAGCGTTGCTTTTCGTAACCATCAACGATTGGCCTGCTCTTAGTAACCTTTCGGGTCAAATAAGGGATACAATGCATGCACGCTTACATGAGACTGAAAGTGTACATTTGCCAAATTGTAAGAAGAACGTGTACATGGGGCATCGTCGATTTCTTCCCAAAAATCATAACGTAAGAAAGCGCGGCAAGCATTACAATGGCAAGGGATCACCGGCGGAACTGCGGTGCCCAGTGAGGTATTTGATATGGTAAAGGATTTGAAAGTCATCTTTGGAAAGGGTCCTGGCGGACAATCAGTTCCGAAGGGAGCTGACGGGCACGTAGCCATGTGGAAGAAGAAATCTATATTGGGAGCTAGAATATTGGAAAGTCCTAGAAGTCCGCTCTGCAATCGACGTGATGCACGTTACGAAGAATATTTGCGTGAACCTGCTAAGCTTCTTGGGCGTGTATGGGAAGACAAATGATACAAAGGAAGCACGCAGGACCAGCAACGCTTGAAAGACCCGATGACCGGCATCCGGAATGGTTTCAAGGTCGTGCCGGCTACGCTCGACCAAAGAAGAGAAGGTCATCTTTTTGAATGCCTGAGCAGTATTAAGGTCCCGTCTGGATTCTCGTCCAATATAAAGGGAATAATAAACATGGCGGAGAAAAAGTTCCAAAACCTGAAGTCTCACGACTGCCACGTGATTATGACGCAATTGCTTCCGATTGCTTTGAGGGGGCTCCTTCCGGAAAATGTTCGAGTAGCTATTGTGAAGCTATGTGCATTCCTCAATGCAATCTCTCGGAAGGTAATCAATCCAGAAGTTCTACCACGGTTTGAACGATGTGGTCCAATGTCTTGTCGTTTCGAGTTGGTGTTCATCCTTCTTCGATATTATGACGCACCTCCTGGTTCACCTAGTCGAAGAGATTTCCATTCTCGTCCTGTATTTCTACACAATATGTTCCCCTTCGAGAGGTTCATGGGAGTATTAAAGAAATATGTTCGTAACCGTGCTAGTCAGGAAGGCATCGCCAAGGGCTATGGAAATGAGGAGGTAATTGAGTTTTGTGTTGACTTTGTTCCGACCTTAAGCCGATTGGTCTTCCTCGATCGCGACACGAGGGGAGACTAAGTGGAAAAGGCACGATCGGAAGGAAATCAACGATATGTATGGACGGCCATTCTCTGACTGAAGCACACCACACAGTTGACCAATTCCTTGGTGGCTCCGTACTTTGAGAAACACAAGAATATTTTACGCTCGGACAACCCGGAAGCCTGAATCCTGGATTAGGAAGGCCCACATGGAGACTTTCGGCGGTTGGTTGAGAAAACATTTAATGAGTGACAATGAGGTTGTAGATCAGCTGTACATGTTGGCCAAGACACCATCTTCGACTATAACGACTTTCCAAGGGTACGAGATAAATGGGAATACATTTTACACGATCGCCCAAGATAAAAAGAGCACCAACCAAAACAGTGGTGTCCGCTTTGATGCAGCAACCGAGAATGGGCAAAAGGTCACATATTATGGTTACATAGAGGAGATATGGGAACTTGACTATGGACCCTCCTTCAAGGTCCCTTTGTTCCGGTGCAAATGGTTCAAGCTAACAGGAGGTGGGGTAAAGGTGGACCAGCAATACGGAATGACAATGGTGGATTTCAACAATCTTGGTTACCTTGACGAACCATTCGTCCTAGCGAAAGATGTCGCTCAGGTTTTCTATGTCAAGGACATGAGTAGCAAACCGAGGAAACGGAAAGATAAGAAAACGATCGGTACATCATGCGATGATCCAAGCGCCACATTGTTCTTTCGGGGAAAAGAAACATCGTGGGAGTGGAGGACAAGACAGACATGTCAGAAGATTATAATATGTTTGGTGAAATTCCGCCCTTCAAAGTGAACACCGATCCAAGCATTAAGTTAAATGATGAAGATGCTCCATGGATACGGCCCAATCGTAAGCAAGCAGGGACACAAGGGAAGAAATGATGTGTAATAATTTATTGTACCAAACTTTGTTGAATGGATCATGTGAATTATATTGCCCGTGATGTGTTTGGTGTCCATTTTCGAATGATTCGATTGATTCGAGATAGCACTGATGATACATGAAATTTGGAGTGATTTAGTCATACTCCTGCCTAGGCGTATAATATGCATACTCGTAGTCTTCATAGTCGCCCGTTGTGCTGGTAGTCGTCGCCTTCTAAGTTACCGCCGTCGTCGTCCTTTGTCGTCGCTCGTCGGCGGCGCTCGTGGCTCGGGGTGGCGCGGGCGGGGATATCCGGCCGTGATGTAGTCCATGACCTCTGCGAGTCGGCCGTACCACCATAGCCGACGCCGGCCTCGTGGAAGTTCCCGGAGGCAGACCGTCCTCCTCACATAGCGACGCCCTCTCGTCGATTGATGAAGAAGGCGTCCCAAGTGTCTGGTTATCGGGATGCCAGTGGGATTCATCCGCTGCTCCGGCGTGAGGTCGAGTAGTAGTGGTTCGTGATGGCTGCCGGCGCGACCCGAGGAGGAGGGACCGGCACGCCGCCGCGCTTAGGCTCCGGCCGGGGACGCGGTAGCCCGGTGGGCAAGGGTAGTTCGAGGCGCAAAGCTCCACCTGCTGGTAGGTTAGAGTGGGTGCGGTGGAAGCCATGAGAGAGTGATGAGAGATTGGAGAGATGTGATAATGCGGGCAACATATATGTAGTGAGAAATGGCGGGAAGAAAGGCGGGAAGAAAGAGCTGGCGGGAAGAAATTGGCGGGAAGAAAGAGGGGGGAAGAAAGAGGCGGGAAGAAATTGGCGGGAAGAAAAAGGCGGGAAGAAATTGGCGGGAATAAATTTTCTGAATTTATTGATATATTATTTGTATTTTTCTGATTTTTAAATGAATTAGTTTTATTTTTCTTTATTTTTTGATATAATATTTGTATTTTTAACATTTTGAAATGAATTAGTTTTATTTTCTGAGTTTTTAGATATACTATTTGTATTTTTAACATTTAGAAATGAATTGGTTTTATTTTTCTGAATTTTTTGATATATTACTTGTATTTTAATATTTTGAATTGAATTAGTTTTATTTTTCTGAATTTTTTGATATGTTATTTGTATTTTTAAGGATTTGAAATGAATTAGTTTTATTTTTCTGATTTTTTTGATATATTATATGTATTTTTAAGATTTTGAATTGAATAATTTTATTTTTTGAATTTTTTGATATATTATATGTATTTTTAACATTTTGAACAAGAAAAGCATTTTAAAAATGCCTTTAGTCGCGGTTGGCCTCCCAAACCGCGACTAAAGGTATTTTCCGCGGGAAACGAAATTCGGGCGAAAAAAGCCTTTGGTCGCGGTTGGTGTGGCCAACCGCGACTAAAGGGACCTTTAGTCGCGGTTGTCCACACCAACCGCGACCAAAGGGGGGTCCCTATATATTCCGCGGCGCGAACCGCCGCGCGAGTCTCTTCTTCTCCGTCTTTCGCTCGCCGCTCGTCTTCGTCGCTCTTCGTCGCCGCTCGTCGTCTGCGCCGATCGTCGTCGCCGCTCGTCTTCGCGCCGGGCGTCGTCGCCGCCCCCGCCGTAACCGCCGCCGTAAGTGTCGTCGCCCGCCGCGCCGCCGTCCACGCAGCCGCGCAAGGCGCGCCACTACACGGGGCCACCGCGCCACACACCGCCGGCGCCACCACACCGCGCCACGCCGTGCCGTGCTGCGCCGCCGCCGTCCACCATACGGGAGAGATCGAGAGGGCCGGGGCGCCACAGTACACGGCGCCCCTCTCAATTTGTTTTTTGTTTTTTTAGACTTAACAATTTTTTTAATTAATTTAACTTTAATTTTAACTTAACCAAAAATTAACTTATAATTAACCAAAAATTAACTTATAATTAACCAAAAAATCTCCCTAGATCATTTCTTTTTTACTTATCAAAAAAGTAACTTAACAAAAAATTTGTGAGGATAAAAAATTGATTTAATAAAAAATCTCCCTCATTTCTTTTTTTACTTAACAAAAAAGTAACTTAACTAAAATTTTGACTTAATAAAATTAAAACTTAGACTTCAAAATTTTGACTTAATAAATTTGACTTAAAATTTTTGACTTCACAATTTTTACTTAATAATTTTGACATAACAATTTTGACTTAATTAAATACACCGTACCCTCGCGCGAACCGCCGCGCCCCATTCTTCTTCTCCGCCGATCGAACAGAGCTCCGCAGCGACGCCGTTAGGCTTCCCCCTCGGCACCGCCACCTCCCTCCATTAGCGAGCCCCTCGTATACGCGCGGCTTCCCTCTCGGCACCGCCACCGCCCTTTCGCCACCGCCGCCCTTTCGCCTCCCTCGTCTCCATTTATATGTACAGAGATGTGATAATGTTGGCATATACACAATTAATTAGTTTTTACTACATGTTTTCATGACATATGGCGGACGATAGAGCTGACCCGATTATGGACAACTATGATCAAGAAATTGAAGAACAGCTATTTGGCATCATAAAAGGCGATATTCCTTATGTGCCGACCGAACAAGATGAAGAGGATATTTCTTCTTATCTGAATCTTGACGGTCAAGATGAAGGCCGTCAGCAAGATGATGGGGAAGAAACGTCGATCAACGACGATCTTCAATTGCAAGGAAAAGAAGTGGGCTAAGTCATTTTTGACCGAACCGTCCCAAGCCGCGAAGAATCTGCCTGACTACTATTCACATGAACTTCGTAGGCAAGCACTCATCTTGAAGGAGAAGCAAGAGTTGGCGGAGCAGGAGAAGAAAGCCTCTCATAGTGAAAGTAAAAAAGAGGGAAACAAGTTGCCTCGGGGAACGAGTAAACAATCCATCGCCCCTCTCATAGTGAAAGCCGCCGGTCCGGATGACCGAAATCATAGCAACTGCGGCAAGACAGAGATTGGCGTAGCGAGTGCCACAGACAAGCGGCCAACTTAGGTCGACTCTTCGTGCGGTGTTAGGCCTTGATGAGGCAACAATGAAGGACGTAGAAATTACATATGTGTCGAATGGGCCTCTCGTCGAGCCTGCGCAGGAAAAGGATCTACCTCCACAAATGACAGTCTGCTAAATTGGTACAAGGCTTACATAAAATTAAAAAACGCCAAAGACTATATTTATGCGGAAGTTAGACACGAGCATCACTTCAAACATTACTATGTACAAATTCATCGGAGTGAATTGTTCCAGCTTTTCAATCTGCGCGAGCTCGACAAATCTATCATCAGTTGCTACGTTCTGTAAGTGATTTATTTCTACCCCATCTCGTTCATTGCCGCACTATATATATATATATATATATATATATATATATATATATATATATATATATATTGTCCTAATTAACTATCTTGTTGTGTATGCAGAATGAAGAAGCGGGAATGCATAATAAGGAACATCCATGATGTTGGGTTCATTGACCCACATATCGTTAATTCATATGTGTTACAACATTTTCCCGCCGACATGGAGGCCGACCTGTGGATGTTTTTTTCAAGGCAGGAACTCAAAAGTGATATTCTATTTCCTTACCATTTTGGGTGAGTGTTTCTGTCTTGAGCACATTCTCTTTTGTTTACTCCATGCAAGGTATGTGGCTAATCGATGAGTTAATTATGCATGACTGTGCATGTATCGTGTCCGCAGGTTCCACTGGATTCTGCTAGTAATTCAATTTCACGACTCCACAGTTCTCATCCACGACTCTCTGAATATGAATGCAAAGCTTTGGGCCGACTTGAGAAAAATGATGAAGAAGTAATTATATATTTTCATTCACTTGCGCTCTATATCGATCGGCCTATTTTGTTCATTTCCTAATATCAAGTAACTAATAACTCTCTTGTTCATTTAATTTTCTTTGCCTCGTAGGGTTTGGACACGGTTCGTAAACACAAAGGTCGGTGAATTCAAAAAAGAGCTACAGTGGAAAAGGGTAGTGTCTGCGACTGGAGATATTCAGCCAAAGGGGACCAATCTATGTGGATACTATGTTTGTGAGATGATCCGGAGATACACCTCTGAGCGGATTTCGTGTCCGAACAACATTAGCAGGAATAACCTTCGGAAGACGCTTAGTCTAGAAGCTCGCTTCCGACCAATCCAAGAGGAACTAGCTGGATGGATCGCGAAGCAAGTCATCGATCCTATAGGAGAACACTATGTAGAGGACGTAGAACTTCATATGCAGTAAATCATATGTATGGAAACTAGTTCAAAATTGTATATGGTCATCGATATTGAATATATATTCTCAATTCCTCTTGAATTCTTTTTGGTTCTAATTTCAAATTTGTTTGAAATTGTACGTTCATATGCATGTATATGTAGTACCGTAGAATATGTGAAACTCCTTCAAAATTAAAATAAAACAGAAAAGAAAATAAAACAATACAAACTAAAAAGAAACCAGGTTTAGGGGGGGGGCTAAAACCCTAAACTGCGGCGGCCTTTAGTCGCGGTTGGCAGAGAACCGCGACTAAAGGTCCTCCTCCCCGAAGGAGTGCTGGCGGCCACGTGGAGCGCCTTTAGTCGCGGTTCGTAAGGAACCGCGACTAAAGGGGGTGGGCTTTAGTCGCGCTTGCTTGGTCGCGGTTGCGCAACCGCGACCAATGACAGTTGCGAACCGCGACCGAAGCCCTTTTTTCCACCAGTGACTATTGTACATGCCCTATCTGCTGATAGAACGATCGGTTGTAAACATGCCTGAAAACCGAATGTTTAGGCACAAACTAATATAAATGTAAAACCAAAGTTTTGATAGGAACGCTAAAGTTGTGTCAGTATGAAAACGAAGTTGAATGTGAGGTCCGATAGGGTGTAATACTTGCTGAATATGTTATACCGGTTGTCGTGCTCAAATGGAAAGAAAAAGGAGTGAACCAATTTGGCAAAGCGTTTACACGGCCAGTACAGCTGATGATATCAACGGCAACATTTTCCCTCATGAAACAATAATATCAACGCCAATCTCAACCGCCCATCCGCGTTCGGACGGCCCCTGTCGCTCCCGCCTCTTCCCGAACGTCGGATCCAGCGCATCGCACCGCAAATGTCATCCTTTTCTGCACATCCACGGCGAGCGTCCCGGCCCCTCCCTCCATTCCCGCTCCGTCTGTCTCAATTTTTGTCTACCGCCGCGTGGGCTTTCCCGAAATACTCCGTTCCCCCAGTACAAAGCGCACGGCGGCAGCAGCAGCACCGCAGAGCGCCTCGTCCTCGTCCTCGTCCTCCCTTTTCCTTGACCACCACTACCTAGTACCAGTCGCCATTCGCCAACTAAGAAACTAAGGAGAGAAGTGAGCAGGAGGAGGAAGAAAGAGCTGGGAGGCCAGGCCTTGCTTCTAGGATATCTACGAATGGCTCCGAGCTGCTACGACGTGGCCGCGTCTATGCTCCTCTGCCCCGAGGACAGCATCGACATTATGTGCTTGGAGGAGGAGGAGGAGGATGTGGTGGCGCCGGCGGGGAAGAAGCGAGGCCGGTCACCGGACGCGGCTTTCGGGGCGGACTTGTTTCCGCCGCAGACGGAGGAATGCGTTGTCGGTCTGGTGGAGAGAGAGCTGGAGCACATGCCCCGGGCAGACTACGGCGACAGGCTGCGCGCCGGCGGCGTGGATCTCCGCGTTCGCGGGCAGGCCGTTGATTGGATTTGGAAGGTGCGTTCACGACTTGCCCAGGGAAAGTGAAACATCCGGTTTTTCTTTCCATTTCCGCTGAGTTTCCCATGATTTACGCTGTTCATCATTTAGAAAAATGTGGGTCTGCCGTATTTGGATATAAACACATGCTCTCAAAAAAAAATCGTTTTTCCACGGTCGTGGCAGAGCAATTTTCGCCAACATTTCACCCATCTACGGGCAGTAAGTAAAACCTTGTGTAGTAGCGACGAAAATCTTGGGGGCCATCTCGGCACGCTATTTTCCTGGTTTCCTGGTTCACGGGACGTCGGGATGCATTGTCTGATTGCAGTAGCAGTACAAGTCAATTTTCCTCAAAATGCAGCAGTACATGTTATTTCCCGCTAAGAAAACCCCGTCCTCTTTCGATCTAATGTGCATGTGATCGCTTACTCGTTCAGATCTCTCGACAGGTTTACACATACTACAATTTTGGACCTCTGACTGCCTACCTGGCTGTGAATTACCTGGACCGTTTCCTCTCGCGGTACGAGCTGCCGGTAAGAATCCTAGGATCACGCGTTTCATCTCCAACTATCTGAAGAAGTAGCTAGACAGTGCTCTGAGCTTAACACATTTTGTGTTCCAATTGCAGGAAGGCCAGGCATGGACGACGCAGCTGCTCTCGGTGGCTTGCCTTTCTTTGGCTGCCAAGATGGAGGAAACTTATGTCCCACGATCTCTAGATCTTCAGGTGAGCTTGTAGCGTCAGGCCGCCTTGCAATGCACATTGTGTCCATCTTGGCTTTCGTTATCTGTATCTCCAGTCTAAGCATTGGTTACCATCTGATCAGATCGGCGAAGAACGGTACCTGTTCGAGGCCAAGACGATCCAGAAAATGGAGCTTCTCGTTCTGAGCACCCTCAATTGGAGGATGCAGGCCGTGACCCCTTTCTCCTACATCGACTACTTCCTGGACCTGCTCAACGGCGGCAATGCGACGCCGCGAGGCTGGCTCTTCCAATCCGCATCGGAGCTCATCTTGTCCGTAGCCAGAGGTACCATTTCTGATCGTGGTTCGATCCGTGAAATCCATAATGGTATCTCGTTCTTGGACTCTATCTGATCTGCGGGAAATGCATAGTAGGAACCGTATGCCTGGGGTTTCGACCCTCGGAGATCGCCGCCGCCGTGGCCGCCGCCGTGGTCGGAGACGTGAACGATGCTGACCTCGCAAAGGCTTGCACCCATGTAGATAAGGTACATCCAAAGTTCATTTCGTCCTGATTGCTAATAATTGTGACAAATGCAACTGATCTAGGAGTAGTACACCACCACTTGGATCCACACATTGATTGGTCACGCGTAGTACCATCAGTATGTACTATCCTAAGCACAGTGTCCTCGTACAAATGCGTGAAGTGCATTCATGTCCATATGAGCTCGATCGGGGAGTTAATATGTCTCTGCCTCTGCAGGCGAGGGTGCTGCGATGCCAGCAGCAGCTGATGCTGCATCATCGTCGGTCGGCCATGGCCTCCTCCTCCTACTCCCCTGCGCCATCGAGCCCTGTTGGGGTGCTGGACGCTAGCTGCCTCAGCTGCAAAAGCGATGATGCCACAACTATTGCCGCACATGGAAGCTGCTTCCATGATGGCTCGCCGGTTACCAGCAAGAGGAGGAAGATCAGCACGACCGGTCAAAGCGCCCAATGATAGGTCACTCCGCTGTACACTTGTCTCAGCAAAGGGAGCGGACTCCAAAAAACAAAAGCCTGATGTTTTCGATTGCAACGACGACTGCATAAAAAGGAGCCGAAAACAAAAGAAGGGGACCAAAAAGGAGGGAGTTTTGACATGGCGAGACGGCAGGAAGCTGATGAATAAAGAGCCGAGGTTGACAACACCAAATCGCAGAGCTTTTTTATGGGAGGCAGCAGCCTCGGTGTGCCCCCCAAAAGAGCAAAACCAAACAAAGCAACGCTTTGTGCCACACAAAGCTAAATTGCGATTGGATGATCAGCAGTTGCTGATGGGACATGAATAGGCAAGTAGTACGAGAAGAACTAGGCACTGACATCCACTAGTTGTATTAAATCCTTTTCATTTTTCCCTTTACATTTTGTAAGCGAGGAACTGTCCATTTTGTGGTCAAGAATGATCATGCAACTGCATAATATAACCCAAAAGATTGTTTTTAAAAAACCAGAAATTGAGGGAGAATAGTTCGCTTTGTGCTCACCATGCAGCTGCGTAATAATAAGATAAACTTTATATTTTTGTAAAACTTCTTAATTACTATAGAATGGGGCGAAAGTTGTGCCCCTGTTTTCTTTATAAAAAAAATGAGGGAGAGGGCTTCCTTGATCTGTAACAAGCACTGTTTGTTTTGTCATTAGTTTTTTCCTTCTTTGTATCTTGGTCTGCCTGCCACATATATATTGCTTGTGCACTTTGAAGGCCATGAGCATGGCTTATCTAGGAATTAAAAGAACACGCCGTTGTCAGGAGGAACCTTGGGAACACAAACTTACAATAGGTGGGCATATATCTCATTGGTCAGTTTATTAGGTGCCATTGTTTTTTATAATCACAGTGGCTATTAAGAATATTAATTATTACTAATAATCCCATACCAAGGTGGATCTGGTCCTGGTCAGAGTTCAAATGCAATATATCGCCCAATTGATCTTGTTTAGCTAATTAAAACTGATGTGTAATGATATTTGCTATCCATATTGTACAATTCTACGTAGCCATATCATCTTATTTGCATTGGAAAGTTCACTACTGATCACCAGTCTCTGGCACTATGCATGATTACATGTGATACATCTTCATAACTGAATGCAAACATATCAAATAATCATAACTATGAACATGCCTAATACCCACATGGCTGAGTGGTAACATGTTCCCAAGCCATGGCATGACAATTAATAAGTTGCCAAAGAATTTCAAGATATATAAGAAAAAAAGAGAAGATTGGTCTGTATGCACATTCAAATCTGAGCCGCACAAATGAAATTACAAATCCAGCTATGAATGTCTGTGCTACCAACTCATTTTGTTTAGATTTTTTTACGGCATTTGCTGCCAAGGGTTTGGACAGCATCGTAGTACCTCAAATCATAGTAGAACCACGTATGTTCTCTATCATAAATGTATCTAGATAAGATCATATCAGATAAATTATCATAACTGCACGTAAAACGATTATGGATTGATCATGTTTTGCTAACTAAAATTGATATGATCTTTTTTTACGACATCACATACCTTTATGAGAACTAACAAACATATACTTACGCATTGTCCTAATGTTTGCACAAAAAGCTTTTACGTTGCCTCGAAGAAATACTCCACTCCAAGAATGTGATCTACCTAGTTTAGTTTGTTGCACATTTCCTACATGTCACTCGAACAACAAGAACAAGAACACCGCGGGGATTGCTAATAATCATGTGTTTGTCCGACAATATTCCTAGGAGAAGATTGATCCTATCCAACTTTTGGAAAAAACCCATGCTCTTTGCCTAGAATTCAAACCTTAGCAGTGGTATGCTTCGTGAGTAACACCATGGTAGAGAGAAATGGACAACGGGGTTTAGGTGTCTATTAGTTTAATCTAGCGAACTTTCCAATTTTTAGAACAAGGAACAAGTTGCCATCCTTGGATTTTTTGATCGATGGCGGATGCCGACATCCGGTTGTCAACTTGCAGCATGGAAATTTTTGGTTTCCAAAAGAAGTTCGTTCAGTATTGACATCGTTAACATATGCGTTGGGTTTGTGTCTAATATTATGTACGAGTTGGGGTTATGTTAGGGTTTTGAGTTGTAACAGGTGTGGATAGATTACACGTGGTGTTCGAGTCGGACTCTTATAGCCTAGAACTCCTATATAATGTGAGGGGTGCCACACATTGTAACATATGACGATTTGATAGTAGTAGGAGCGCAAGGAGACCTGGCGGTGCCGAAGGCGGCCAAGTGTTGCGCTATTAATGGGGAGGAGTGCCCGTAGTCATGCCTCGCAGAGTAGGCAAATCGTTAAACATCGTTAACAAATTTCGATGTCGTCATCATGTTGTCATTGCTTGATTCTCAGTATATAGATTGTGTGCCTACAACAATAACTCTATGCGATTTTACAATTTACTCGATCCGCTCCACGTAGAAATGACTGCGAGGTACACATATTAGCTCTCAACTTTCACTCGAGATCCATGTGACATGATCTCGCGTGCACATCAATGACCTAACGCTTGGCTTAGGCATCGGATGCAGGCCATGATTCACTAGCTCTTGAAACACGGAAAGGGCAACAAATTAACCATTCAAAAGAATAGCTAGTCAACTCGTTAGTCGTTTCTTTACTATAGCAGCTCGTTGTTCTCTTCCCTTTGCTTGCAACATTAATTAGCAGGCGTGCTGCCTCTCTAATATTGTTCTCTCTCGAATTACGACGAACCGGCAACGCAACAAGGCAGGTACATACAAAGGAAAACCACTCCAGTAATGGCATGCAAAAAAAGCAAGAGGCGCGCGGGGACGTGTAAAGAGTAGAAAACCCGACTGCAGGCTAACCTTTCTGCAGTATTTTTTCACCGACACCGTGCGGTGCGATGCAGTGCCTGCCTCCAACCGTAACTAATTCGTTTCATCCCTGCAGCGGCAGTAGTAGTTAAGCATATCTAGTTGGACCATAGATCTATACGGGGGATGGACAAGATAGATTGTTGTTAATATCCATATGCAAGAAGGGAAGTGAGCCTAGGTCAGTAGATGTACAAATCCAGCACCTGAGATTAAATCCTCACGGACGCGAATTAAGGTTCCTATTTATGCTTAAGGCCCAGGTTGGTCCTGGTACTTATACAATTTATCTTGAGGACTATGCTTTAATCTTAACCAAGATTAAAAATCTTAGTACTCATGCCAAATGGTTGTGTGCACTCTGGTTGGTGCAGAGGCTAAGAAGTGAAATCGACGGCATGACAGACGACGTGGCGGTGGTGTGCCCTGCCTGCGGCAGAGGGAGGGGTGGGGGCGGGCTGCAGGGGGAAACTAGGTCCCCTTCTCGCCTCTCGGCGGCTAGCGGTGGAGGGCTGGCGTTCGGTTGCGGCGGTGCCCAGGCGTGTACGGTGTCTCCAAACTACGCGATCTGCTTGGTGTCTCCAGCGGCAACCATGGCCAGCCTAGGATGGTCGCCGGCGTGGGGGCCCGACCTGAATAAAGGAGGCTGTCCTAGGGTCTCTCTTGGGTGAAGATGAAGACCTGCCGGAGGCCTGGCTTTCATGGTCTGGCCGGAGTGTTGAGTTCCGGAAGGCGCCGCTGTCAAGTGTAATAGTGCTTTTATTGCGTGGAGTTTGCTGGATCGGTGGTATTCGGTCGTGCGCACCCATGCTTTTATTCCGGCCGTTTTGTCTGGAGGGAGCGGCGCGAAGCTCTTTTCTGTGTTGACACCAAGCGACAACTGATCCATGGCAAAGTCAGAAGAAGAGAATATCATGAAGGCCGGATTGGAGGACTAGCTAATGGAGGTTCAAATCTTTGCGTTGTTGAGGGGCTTACTTGGTGTTTCGGACTTCGCAGCAGTGCTATGGAAGTGGGGGCGGCATCACATGTGAAGTTCGGAGTCTTACCTTTCAGGGTGAAAACCCAAGGTCTGAAGTTAACTAGTTGTGCCTGGCAATGATCTTGTTGAAGTCATTGTTTTGAGAGTGGAGACTATCTTCAGGGTGAAAACCTAAGATCTTTGATCGAGCGACGACGGCGATGGTGCACTGTTCCCTTCTTGGAGTCTGAATTTCAGGTGTTGTCTTGATGGTGGTTGTATTGCTGTTGCTAGGGCTGGGATACTGTAGCGGGACTTTTATTTCTTAGTTTTATTTTTCTCTTTTCTGGCTGTGTGCATCCGTAATGTGTTAGGGCATTGCATTGTTGCAGAGGCTGGGTGTAATTGGTATCCTTTTCAAAAGAAATCCATATGCAAGAAAATTAGGGACACTACGAGAGCTTTCTCTAGTTTTAATGTTTCTTTTGTTGGGTGAGACTCAAACCAAGCTGTTCATCATTACGCTAAGCAAGCTAGCTCGATTAGGAGGAGATGTTCGTGGATCAATTGTAGCCCATGTGCTCTTATCATCACTTTTCTAAGTGATTCTCAAGTAATTAATAGAGCTCCCGATTTACACAAAAATATATATAGTTTGATCATTCGCTAGACGTTACAAGGGTCGGCGCATACATCCAGGCCCACTGCTGACCTCTAGTAACAGTGAGGGAAGGGGATGAGGTGTGGAGGAACCCCCAAAGGCCGTGGCGGGTCCCTCGTTCGAATATTGTCATTTATATTTTTGTCTTTTTTTTACACTATTCATGTTATATTTATCTTTTTTTCTCTGTATGTGTTTATAATTTGCATTGGTACTAAAACTTCTAGAGATTGTGATCACATGTCTTGTGACCATTCACATTTTTTATAGAAAATATTAACATTTGAATTTGAATTTTTAGAAGTAATAATATCATAATATCATGTAAAAGTTGGTACCACTAGATACGTTCCCATAAGATTTCTAAACAGACAATGTTTACGAGCTCCTCCGTCGTGCCTTTTCTTAAGGTAGTGGTTCGAAACTTGTCTTTGGGATGAAAATCCTGAGATCGCCCACTTACGATGAATCCTTCTTGATAGGGTTTGTGGAATACCGAGAGGGCCCTAGGCTGAGCATGAGATTTGCCTGGTGCTCAATGCACTCTATTAGATGCTCACCGGAAGATGAGGAGCTGGTCCGGTGGAAGCTTGATTCAATCTTCTCTATAACTAGTTTGATTGAAAACATGCCTTGGAGTTGGGTTCAGAAATTCAGAGAATGCACATGGGACACAGTCTGGTATGAAATAACTGGATCTCTCGGCACAATATGGTTCAAGTAATTCCACTGTATTGCTTCCAAGGTCAACACCAATCATCCAGACAATATTATCATTACAGTCCACCTTGGACATCAGGTAGACAGCATCATCACCGTTCAGTCCGAGGGTCGGGTAAGCTGTTGTCAGGTTCCTTAATGTTGATTTTCCACTTCCATCCAATATCAGAGGCAGCATCACAGAATGCTCTGGGTTGTTGGCTAAGATGTCATCCACATGAACACTGTGACCCTTGCGCCAATGGTCCCAAGAAATACGCCTATAGCATGTACGGATCTTCCAACCATCAGGGACACGAATGAATTGCTCTCCTGGTGCTCGTAGGAAGTCCTCATGTGGGAGGAGGAGGATCTCCGAGTCGTACAACTTATCTACACCATCAAGATCCTCTGTCACCTTGAACCTCTTAGTACGTCTAACAACCTCCTGTCTGAAATAATGATCCATCTCGACAAACTTGATAACACCATTGTAGCAAATGACGTCCCGGACTGGCTTTGGGTTACCGACCCGGGGCAAGTTGAAATCAGGCTTGGGTAGTGGGATGAAATAGATGAAGGGGTCCTCCTCAAGAATGTTGCAAGCGACAATACCACGCCAGAGATCGACCCATCCTACCAAGCCTCCTCCAAGCGAGATCACCTTGTGAGGTACAATGACCAAGTCCACTGCCCTGATATGATCAGAACACGAGTGCAACTCTAATCTCCTGGCGATCCACTTTTCAGTCTTGGACGAATAGATGGCGAGGTCATACTGTCCAAGGGTAGTTGTGACAGACAGATCGGCGAGGAAGAATTCCCCCTTGTCGGCGTCATCACAGGGCACGATACCGACACAAAGTGTATTCGTGATACCTGGAGGAGAAGCCGGGATAGGCGTAAGTGATGGCTTGTCACGGCCAGCCCTGTAGATGAAGTACTCGCCGTGATGACGATCTGGCTCGGTGCTTCGCGGGCCGCCAGTGAAGAAGAAGCGTAGAAGGACGAGGTCCTTCTCCGAGGATACAACCCGGGGCTCGTCAACGAAGTGGTCGGGGTTGCCATAATAGCAGAAGCGGGAGACAGCAGGCGGATCCGCGAGGCAGAAGGTAACCTTTACGATGTGGCCGGTCAATGATATTGCTGAAGCTGCGGTGGCGTTCTCGGCGTCCTCGAAGTAGGCCTTTTTGTCGAGGAGAACCCAGGCGGGGTAGCTAGGGGGGCTGCTGGTGGCGGTGGCGGCGGCCGCATCGACATCTGGGGGGAGAAAGGAGGAAGCTAGGAGCGGTTCCTCCATGGAAGTGGAGGCAGATCGGATTTGGGAACTAGGGTTACCTACCGGTGGACAGGACAATGGTTTTTTTGGGATCCGGCGGATAGTTGGCCCGAAGTATATGGTGTGGGGGTTGGATGGGCAAGAGTAGGTGTCAGTTTTGAATTGGTTTTCGTCTTTGCCATGGAATCGGAATTTGGGTCGTTTCCACGAACTTTGCCGTTTCATCTGCAATCTGAATTGATATGCGGAAAGCTTACTAAATTTTCGAGCCCCCAACCTCCCATGCAAACAGATTCAAAAACTTTCCGAGCTCTCACCCTTGCAAAGGTTCGGAAACAACCTACGCCTCCCTCCGGTCTCCCTCCCAGCCTCCCTCCGACGTGTGCCCTCGCTGGCGTGTTTCCCCGCCACCGCATGCCATCAAGTGTCGCCAGGCAATGCCATGAGTCGCCGCTCGAGCCCACGGTGCGTTGCTAGGCCTCCGCGTGGCTAGGGCCCCCAGAGGTCGCTAGGCCCTATCTCCCCCGCTGCGCCCACAATGCTGATGCGGGAAGCTCTGGGGCCGCCCTGCAAGCCTCTCCACCAGTGCAACAGAGGTTGCAGCTACCGGTGCAACTCCCCCACCCCCCATGCGATGACGGTGCTAGATCCCACACGAAGGTCCAATGGGAGTGGCGGGATTTGGCGGAGGACATGTGCCGCTCCCACCACACCGTCGTCTCCGATGTTTGGTGCCGAGCCAAGCTCCACTACGTAGGAGCAGTGGATGCCGTGGAGGCCTTGGTTCCATTCCCTAGCCGATGCGCCGCCCACGCCTAGTTCCATGTCGTCGACTAGGACAACGATAACGAGTGATGTCGTCACCTGCTACATGCCTCGGTGATGTATACCGGGAACTAGCTAAGTTGATCTAGTTCAGTAGTAGTTTATTATTTATGAACTCGTCTCACGCTGATGTATGCTTTTGTATGTATGAACACATTTGTGGCCGTACGAAATCATGTGTTCATGCGTGTTGAAAAGAAGCATGGAGGGTTTTTTTCCTGCTTTTGGTATATGACCTGGCAGAGAAAATCTCATACCACAAAAGTGGTTTACACTATGATAATTTGAGAAATCTGCTATAAATGAGTTTATATGACATGCTATTAGGTTGCAAGTATCTCACTTTTGTTTTGGCTACGTGGTGCTACCATGTGTTTGTTTATTTTTTGTCCCACAACTATTGTGCGGTTATTTGCCAGCTTCACGCGACGAAATCTTTTATTTTAATAAAAAAACTAACTTTATAGAAAAAATCCTCTTACTTGTCATCCCACTTTGTGCATTCTCAAAATAAATGCGCCACGCCATGGTAATCCTGGGATTAAATTCGGGTGGGTGGACATGAAAAACCTCACCTCTACTCCACATGCCCGTTTGTTCTTAACCATTTTTATTACTAGGACAAATGTCCGTGCGTTGCCACGGGATAACAAAAAATTACTCACCAGTAAACAATTATTTCAGTCTATAAATGTGTGCGAAACATAAATAATATGGTTCTCGTTCATATATGGATGAATATCGACTCTCTCATTCTCCTGTTTTTTCTTCTTTGCAGATGTCATGTCTCGCGGCCTCTACTTCCACTCCACCTCTCCACCCCCCTTCATTTGCCCTTGGTTTAACATTGTCATCACCACCACTTCATTTACCATTGGTTTTGCTTGACCAACCGAAACTGTATTATAACACATACTAAATAGGTAGCATAGTTAGTATTATTGGAAGTCACAAGTCTGAACTCCATCTATCTACCATATAAAATATCTACCATATAAAATATGGATGCTGATGTGGCATGCCAACAAGCATTTAAGAATATAATTCAACATGTAGTATAAACAGAAAATGAACAAATATCTTTGCAACTTGTACCTCTATCTTACTGTAGCAAAATAATTTTGATGGATGCTAGTCAAGTAGGGCACTCAAGAAGCATTTTCAATTGATGTCACAAACTATGCACTTACCTCAGTTAAACAACTTAAATATCAAGTTGCAAAGCTATCGGAAAGTTTGAAATTGTGTGAAATTACTGTATAAGCCATTGTATGTACCTTAAGAGGCTCAGGGCTGCCCTCTGCGAACCTAAGGATGCCCTGCTCTGTCACACTGTCCTTTGAAGAGCGCATTGCGTGTAGCATACTATGTAGTGACATTGCCAAATATGGTTGCCAGCCCGATGATCTTAAATGAAAAGTATTATCCATATTATGCACCATGCAAGCTCTATAACGTTGCATATGAATTAGGAACATATAAGAATTTCATCTAGCTTCCTAAACAAATCACCTGAGCAAGACCGGAAGAGTTCAGTCATAAAAAAGTGTTTAGGCCATAACTACTAAATAAAGCATTAGCAAAAACGAATTATTAACTGCCATGCAACATGACACCCAAACAGGGACCAGAAATGCCAATAAAAAAATAAGTCACAAACACTAATTGGGGTTCTCCATAGAGTAATCCAGTTCAATCCCAAGAAATAGGAAATTCTGAAAGTGATGTGCAATAGCCAACTTTTATCCTCAAACACAAGAAAAGCAAATTATTCGAGTTGAAACTTATTACACGTAAAACAAGAGCTATCACAAAATAGGCAGGAACAAGCTAAGGTTGCACATGTAAGACAACAACATAAGGTGGACGGTCAAGACAACAAGTAAAAGTAGAACTTATGGTTTTAAATAAAAAAATACTCAACAAATATAGTCAAAGCGGAGATATGCCAAAAAAAATCCTACAGAACCCAATATAATTTCTCCATTATTCTCTAAAGACCAGGGAAACATGAACGATCTTAGAAACCTCAAATTTTAACAAGTCTAGATAAGATCACAACAGTCATTATGATGATATAACTTATAAGTAATAGTTCCATTAGCATACTTACATGTTGCGCTAATAGTGAACAGCTCCTCCTTTTGATTCATCATAACATGATCGACTGGGCACTACTTCGCCCCAATTTAGGCTGAGGATAAACGTTTTTCTCCAAATGAAGATACTAGAGATCTTAATGGTTCTTGATTAGTCCAAAATTAGCAAATGTTTTGGACAAAATTTGTATGAAATTAGTTAGAATTTAGAGATCAATTACTTTCATACAAATTCATATAACTCAATGGTACAAAGAACTACAAAAATATCCATGGCCCAAGTATAAAAACCTCCATGTGTATCTAGCCAACCATGTGAAAAATAAAATTTCTTACCCTACCCTATCTGCACACTTTACACTTACTCTAGTTATAGCACCTCTTCTTCCCCTCCTCTTACCAAATTCCCAAATGTGTTTGCCTCCGCCGCTGGACTTCTCCAGTGCCACTTCACCCTAGTCAATCTCACTGGTGCCACCGTTCTCTCCCATTTCTGACCCTCTCCTCTGGTTCCTCTTCGTCCCACACCCTCTCTTCCCTGGCTGGAGGGTCACATCAATGATGAGGAGCATGGAGGGAACTCGAGGTCACGCCGGAGCCTGGATGTGTGGCTGCGCGCAGTGAGGAACACAACATCCTCTCGCCCATCCCCTCTTCTACTTGGGAGCTTCCTGTGGGACGAGCAGGTTTTCTCTCTTGACTCCAGGACTTGGACGCACACCTAGCTGTGCATGGGGCCATCGGGGTTGGCCGGTGGCATGGTTGGTGGTGGCGGCTCGTCTATTTACTGCCACACGCGGGCACGCCGAGGCCGCGCGCAGTGAGGAACAAGGCATCCTCTCGCCTTGCTTCAAGTTCCAATCTATTCGCATGTGCATCAAGCTTCTGCGCATGATTAGATAATTTCAAGAAATCAGCACGGTATGATGTATGTTCAGAATAAGCTAATTTTGGTTTTTGCCGATTTGTGGCCAACAATTCACACACTTACACTTTTCAGTAATATAGCATATATTAGAATTATAACTTCAAGTAAGCGGTCAGAACAAATTACACATATGAGCTGTCAATTAACAGTCATCAGTTGTGATCCGTGCACAATATTCAAATATATGATTCCATAAATCAATTTACCGATCCACTCTAGCCAAGACTGGCTTCATCATACATTACATGGACTCAGTTGTTACAGTAAGGGTAATAATTGAACTACACACTATTTGTATCATCACACCGTTTGTAGCTATTTTTTCGCAATAACTGAGAACTGAACTAAAAAATGGTCAAGGTCATTTAGCTCACCTTAGGTGACTGGTCCAAAATGAAGAAGCGTTTATGTTTTGCACCATGTAAGTATATATGAATAACTCAATCAGAGACACCACCAGAAAATACCTTCCCCTGCCCCTCGGCATCGAAGCTTCCGTAGCGTGTCGCGGGAGCTCGTCGGCATAGAGGCTACCACCTGCGTCACCTCCAAAGGTTGTGGTCATCAATGCGTGCACCGGCCTCTCTGTGTGGGGCTTTCACAACGGAACTCTAACCTGCCATGGACATGACGTCAGAGCTCATCTACGCTGAGCAGCGAGGGTAGTCAGTATACACATGCACGCAATGACCAGACATCGATTCCTTCCCCAAAATCACAAACTCTAATTGTATATATGTGTGTGACTATCAGAGAATGTAAAATGGGATGAACAGTGCATATTGCTTAGGTACAGAACTAAAAATGCCACCACGTCAAAACAGATCACAACATCTTCAGTCCTACTGCAATCTAATCAGTGGACTAACAAATCTCTACCTCTTTAGTGTACCTATAAAAAACAAATGTATTTGAAAGTGAGCATGTGCAGAAAATAATCCAATTGAAAATTTTCCTTTGTTGTTTAACCACAAGGTCTAGTAATGTCTACACCATATTGAGTACGTCTTGAAGTTTATACAAGCATTTTTCTCTATACACCAGTTCATGTGACTAAATAGTTGAAAATTATAGGTGGCCATGTACCCTATGTAGTTGTAAGCTTCTATCTGATGAAGAGCATGTGTTAAACTCATTACAAGCAGAACTTCTAGGGATTATATATGTTCAATTTTTTCATACTACAATGATGTTCAAATTATCACAGCGAGCAGTGTGAAGAATAGAACACGATAACTTCACTGAAACATTACATAAAATGGATCATCTATACATTCAGATCTAGGTTTCATTCTAATGGGGCCAGATATGTACCTTGTCGATGCAGTGGTTGGTTGTTGCAGCAAACGCCGAGGTCGTCGCTGGGCTCCTCCCCCTCGCATCCTCTCCAATCACGGGGAAGAGTGGCTCACCCCCTGAAGTTTGCATGCTAAATTCTGTTACATTCATCATCTAAAAACAAGTTTTGTATATTTACCAATTTCATAAAGAGAAATATACTTCTTTTTGTTTGTGCCACCATTGTTAGTGCCAGAGGCAGCCAGTGACTTGATAGTCCAGCTTTTGTCAAACTTCAGGGATTGTTTAGCTCATCAAAAAAGTACACTATATAATCAGAATGGTCACTCTTACTCAACTATCTCCAGCTTCACCAAGATACTAACTGAAACCAATCTGTTGGATCATAAGAAAATAGGGCTCTGAGGACTTGATGCTCTACCAACTGCTAAGACAAAAAAAGGTACTTGTGGTAATTACCATTGAATAAAACTGTGAACATATGAGCATGAGTCCACTGTATTGATCGAGCCAGATTCTATCTTCTGAATTAATAAAAAATCGTGTTATTCTCTCTCCTTTGCTCTGTGAAGTTGGCCTTCAGAATCAAAGTGCAAGGGGAAGTGAAGGTTTTCAAATAATAACATCGCTTCTGAATTAAAAAGGTTCTTGAAAGGTTGCCATCTTGAGAAAGAGGCGGTTAGTCACTTGCGTATTCTAATTACTCTCTATTCTTTCCAATCCATTGGTCCAGCATAATGAGAAACAAACTAACTGAGGCTTCTTCCAAGAGAAGTAAAAGAAACGGACATAGGCTTCGTCCACGAAGCCGGCACAGTGAGAAAATTAAAGCCGTAAATGCATCACGTCCAAAGCTACCACCACTATCACCTCCGTCACGAGCAGCACAGTGGCCATCAAGACCCAAGCACTACAGCATGCAAAACGCAAAACAGGAGAGATCAGTTCACTTTACCTTGGACTCACCGTCGAGGACGTGGCGGCGCCGCCGTGGAAGAGCAGATCAGAGAGGTTGGAGGGGAGGCCTGGCCTGGCCTGATCCGGAGGTGGCGTGGTCAGAGAATCCCCACCCGATGGAGGCGAGGACCTACAGGCGGCGTTGCGCGAGAAACATCCAGATCCGGAGACGGCGTGGTCAGCGACTCCTACGTCGGCGGAGGCGAGTACCAGCAGGAGGTGGTGCACGGGGTCGGGCTTGATCTATGGTCAACAACTCCTCCACCGGGGGAGGCGAGCACCAGCAGGAGCCGGCGATCTCGGTCGGGCCTGATCCGGAGGCGACGCCCATGGTGGAACCCTATCACGAGATGAGTTTCGGAGCAAGGCGGTCTTCTCACGTGGGAAGGGCAGATCCTACGAAACCATCTCCTCACGTGGGATGGCTCTGTTCGGCGTGAGAGAGAAAAAAACGAACCGGTATACACCATGTCAGTTTTGCCTTAGATTGGTGGGTGGGTAAAATAGCCTTATTGAAAATATGCTTGATGAAAACTGGACCGGAGGAAACAGAACCAGTTCCTCCTTTTAATATAGTAGAGATTGTAATATATATGGGTTTTAAAGTTTTAAGATAAATTCAGAAAAAAATGTGCATGTACGTATGAGAATGACCTTTATATATTAGCAAAGTTTTCCAAACGAATTGTCCAATTTGATCACACTTTTATAACAATATATAAAAAATATAATAATTTGTAGATATCAGACGAAAATATATTTCATTATCTATCTAATGATGTTGATTTTGTATTTTACATGTTAATGATATTTTGTAAAAACATAATTAAACTTGACATAGTAAGCCTTGAACTTTGGAACAGAGGTAGTATCAAATTAGAGAAGTCAACCAAAGCATGAGCGAATGTAGCTCCTTTCGCCGTCGCATGCACTTGCTTTAGCTCGATCATGAACACGTCAAAGTTGTGTCGTGTCATGATAGCCTAGCCGGGGGTGGAATCATTGCGGAGATCGTGTAGCCACCAGATCCAATCCACGTTGATTCGTGCACGCTTACGAGCGGAACGACTTATATACTCCGTATTTTTTATGAGATGGAACGACTTATATTGTGTGTGCTTGAAACTTGAAACGCAAACTGGGGCAGAGTCCTCGGTCCAACGCATGCGCGACACTGGCCTGGATGCACCATTTAGATTGTGTCATGATCGACCGACCACTACGGCATAGCCAGCACAAACGCTATCCGAAATCGTTAAAAAGGCGACCTTTGAAGGGAAGACATAACTCCGCATCCGACAGTGGCCCGTGCGAAAATCTCCGGAAGTAGTCTCATGCTCGTCCGTGTAGAAAAGGTGGGGATGAGGGAGGAGAGAAGAGCCAGGTTGTGTTTTTTCTTTTTTTTTTCATAGATTCGTTTTTTAAAATGAAATATCTTGAGAACCGTAAGTCCAAATGACGAACCGTTTTCACTTTTGAGATCCTCTCGTCGAGATCTTCAAAACTAGATCCCATGTTGATAGTTTTCGAGATATTTTTTTTCGTACTTTTTATACTATTATGGTTGTACTCGTGTTGTGTATCTAACTGTAGTTGTGCATGAACTGATAAGTACTTCTCTTTTGAAGGTATTTAGTGCATTTTTTCTTTTACTCGTGTGAGCAACTGTAGGTGTACTCGTTGATGTGTGTACTCTTATGTGACGATGTCTTATGTGGACGCACACTGTCGCTCGTGTAGGCGTTGTACTGTGTGCGTATTGTCTCGTTCATTATGTGTACTCGTTGTGTCGCTGTAAATCTTATGTGGACTATACTGTGCTCGCCGCGTACTTACTCGTGTGCGTGACTGTACCTGTCTCGTGTGAGCGACTATACTTGTACTCGTTCGTGTGCGCGACTGTACCTGTCTTATGTGGACGACTGTACCTATCTCGTGTAGGCGACTGTACGTGCACTCGTTCGTGTGCGTGACTGTACTCGTGTGGTACACGTAACTGTAATCGTGTGTTGCATGTAACTGTATTCGCGTGTGGTTCGTAACTGTACCTGTGTTTTGCTACTTGTACAAGGTATAATTGGATCTGTACTCGTCTAGATTTGCCTACGCGCGTGTGTTGGTCCTGTACTCACCCAGTTTTGCTCGCGTACGAATTTGGTTGCTCGTTCACGTGTCGCGGCCGTGCTGGACTGTTGGCGTACTCGCTCAAGCGTTGCCCCAGGCACAGGCACTCACGCGGCCAGGTACGGGCGCGGCGCGGGAGACGTACGCGCGAGGCGACGTACTCCAATTATTCACGCGCGAGACCACACCCATCCTAGGGAAGGACACCCATCCGAGCGGGCGTACGACTAGCCATCCCTATTCTCCGCTCATTGCGGGAGCGATTCAGCGCTCCGCATACCCCCTCGTCTATGGGCCTGGCCCAGGAAGGTTCGACTCATCCTACAGCAGATGGTTTCGTTCGTTCCTCTCTTTTCTTTTCCGTTTTTTTTTTCTTTTTAGGTTCTGCTGGTTTTTTCCCTCATGTTTCTTGTTTTACAACTCGGTTTTCCTGAAATTTTTAAGTTTTGAACTTTAAAAAATTTGAACATTTTTTCAGATTTGAACTGTTTTTGAATTTGAATATTTTCCATTTTTGAACAATTTTTAATCTGAACAATTTTTATGTTCGAACATTTTCAGATTTGAACTTTTTTTAATTTAAACAATTTTTGAATCTGAACATTTTTTAATTTAATTTTTTATTATAATAATCTTTAATCTTAACATTTTCAAGTTCGAACAATTTTCATATTGAACTTTTCAAATTTCAACAATTTTTAAATTTAAACATTTTATAATTTCAACATTTCTAAAATCTAAACGGAAGAAGAAAAGAAACGAGTGAAGCTTTATGTGATGACAGGTTTTGTATATGCTACACATACGTACGGGTATGAACATGGGCCAAGCCCATCTAAGATTGGAACATGTGATTTCTTAAGCGGAGGCGATCACAAACATCGCTTAAAGCGTTGTATAGGGGCTCCCCGTACGACTCGCTTCAAGCGAGAGAGATACGAGGTCCCATAGCCCCCAGCCCTATATACCGACCTGCTTGGTGAATAAGACCCACCGATTTTTTTTAGGTCGCTATACCGGCCTAGTTGTTGTTTTTTCCATTTTTCCGTTTTCTTTCTTTTTTTATTATATGTTAGTTCTGTTATGTTTCTTTATCTCTTTCATTTTTTGAATATCTAGATATTTTCTAAAACTTGTGATTTTAAGAATTTGTACATTTTAATATTTTATTTTTCTAAAATTAGAAAAAAATGATTGAATATTTTTGAGATTGAACAATTTAAAAAATAATATTTCTCAAAATTTGAACATTTTCCATTATTGAACATTTTTAAAGTTTGAAATTTGAACAAATTTCAAAATGAATGTTTTTAAAACTAATATTTTTAGAATCTTAGGAGAGAAAGAAATAAAAATAAATAAAAAGAAATAAAAAAGAAAAACGAATTAAAAAAGAAAAACTGAAAATGGCAGCTCCTAACTTGGTTGGCCCATACCGCGCATGGTACGCACCTGTTCGGCATATTGGATTTGCATATATGGGCATGTGATCAATAGAGGTAACCCACGGATTCCTACACACCGCCCATTCGGCGCGTTTGACCCGCCACGCACCCCCTCTAGCCCAGTGGGCATGGGCAGCCTGGCCCGACAGCCCGGCCCGGGCCCGGCCCAAAAATACCATACTGGGCCGGGCTAAACTTGCACCTGGGCCCGGGCCTGGGCCTCATTTTGTGGCCCGAAGCAACAATCAGGCCGGGCTTGGGCTTCCATTTTTGGCCCGAATTTAGCCCGGCCCGGCCCGACTATTCTAATATGTGCACATCGTGTAGATCTCGTCCCGCAAATATCCCACCGCAGCCGCCATATAAAAGCCTCACTCTGCATCTCCCCGCTCCTCACAACCCTAGCTAACAAAATCCCCTCTCCCAGCTCACAGCGGCGGCGCGGACTCCACCCTCCCCTCAGTTCCCCACCCTCCCACGACACATCCAAGACTGTTGCCGTCGCTCGTATACAGACGCCGCCGTCCGCTCGTATACAGACGCCGCCGTCCGCCCGTGCGTCCCTGCGCAGATGCTGTGCAGATTTGTTTCCACGTTGTCCTCAAATTGGCACCGTGGGCGGTTGCATTGAAACAGCATCAAGGCATTACGATGCTACCCTCTGTCGTATTTTTTTCTGTTTCGTATGCTGATAGATCTAGCTCTTACCGTTGCCTCCTTGTACCTCTAATATTCCTCATCTGTGTATGTATATAGATCTGTTGATTTGAGCCTGTAAGGGAACAAGGTCACGTGGATCGGTTGATGTTTCTCTGATTTGTTTGTATGTATGAACTCAAATGGATCTGTACAAACTAGCTTCTATCAATCGCTGTGGTTGAATTCTGTTTTCTCCCCTACTTTCATACAGATTTCTTCTACTGTATGCAACAGTACGAGTTATTTTCAACCATATTTTCTCTACGAACTTGAAAGGATTTGCTTGGAAAACGTCAGATTCGGGCCATCGGGCCGGGCCTCGGGCTGTCGGGCTTTGTCTCGGGCCGGGCTCGGGCCTGCAAAATGCTGAATTTGATCGGGCCGGGCCGGGCTCGGGCCTAACATATAGAGGTCGGGCTTTTCATGGCCCGCCCCGAAGCCCGGCCCGGCCCGAGAAATGCCCAGATATGCCAGGTGAGCAGTTTTCTCTCGTGAAATTTCTGCTTTGTTTTTTCCTTATGTAGTTGGTTTTTTGTTGGTTTCTGGCCCATTTTCTGTCATATTATCTGTTTTATTTTCTCCATTCTTTTTTTCCTTTCATGTGTTTTACTTTTATTTTTTTAGATTCTTTTTGAAATGTGAAGATTTTGAAAAAATTTGGATCTAATTTTTTTTCTAATTTCGAAATTGATCATATTTCTAAATTGTTCATATTTTGAATTTATTCATATTTCAAATTTATTTAGATTATAATTATATGTTCAGATGTAGAAAAAGTACTAGATTTCAAAAAAATAATTGTACAAAGAAAATAATTGTATTTAAAAATAAAACGTGAAAAATGTTCACATATAAGAAACATTCGAAGTTTCAATAAAATAAAATTTTAAAATGCAAAAAATAGAAAAGAAAACAAATTTGGGAGAGAGCCTGACTAGTGCGTTGCGATCCAACTAAAGTGTTGTACTCCCTCCGTCCTCAAATAAGTGGACATCTAGTTGTCAACTTTGTCCACAAAAGAGTGTACTCATATCTTTTCAATGCACTTTAATTGCTTCTCTCTCATCACATGGAAATCGAACTAAATAATATTAAGCACATATTCTTTTGTTTTCTACATGCACTTAGCTTATTGGAGGTGAAAGAATTAAAGAGGAGAGATGCATGTTTCCAATGTATTTTTTACTCCACCTCATAATTTTTCTTGAAAAATCCGCATGTATACTTATTTGTGGACGGAGGGAGTAGAAGCGACGATGTGTGGCGTCCCTCTGATTCGCTGCGTAAAGCGCCGTACAGGAGCTCCGGCAACCCTACTGAACCTATGCATTTTAATGAATCTAAAGAAAATATCTGAGAAGGTGTTGATGGCTTGCTTCAACAAATAGGGGTGGCGGTGTTTGCTCCTTAAATGTGCTAGGGCAATGCTCTAATAAAAAATCTATTTTGCTATGTTTTGGCTGACTGAGAATTATTTTAAGTCTTATGGCTTCTTCGTTTGGGCTTTTAGCTGCTTTCCACAGAAAAAAAGCAGGGAAAACGAAACAAACGAGTTAGCTGTGCGGCAGATTTTTCCAAAAGCAGATCCCCTTTCCACACAGTAGAAAAAGCATGGGTGGGAGGTGCTTCCCGAGATTTTTCGACAATTTTTCAGTTTACTGCTTAACAACCAGCTAAGTTGCCAAACGCTACAACTCAAAACAGTTGTTTCTCCTGCACAGCAGCTTTTCCTGCACATCAGTACAGCCAGCCACAGCCAGCCCAAACAAAAAGGCCCTTAGTCACCCATAATAATGTGCTTCAGTTGCTCTTTTCTTGCTACACTTTTTTGCGCGAGAAGTGACAGAAAAAGCGCAACTCGGTTTGAACAGCAATTGCACTTTTCTCAGATGGCTAAGACTTAAGAAAAACTCAAGTCACCTAACAAATATACAAACCCATAAACAATACCCCTTGTTCCTACAAATAATGCGCACACGAATTTAAGACAACCTTTGATCAAAAGAATTGAGCAACAATATCTTTATTATATTGTAGATTCGTATGGAAAGGACTTTCTAACAATACTTTTTTTTGTGTTAAATGATAATGAGGGAGTGATAATTTCATGTTGTGCATATTATATTTAAATGCAACATTCTAATTTGTTCCCGTACCCTCGTAGCTTCCTCATTTTATTTGAAGCACCATTTTGCTGTTATCATATTATTTGATTTCATTTGGTATCTTTTATGTTTTAAATAATTTTGTGGGAATGATGATTTCATGTTTGTGCACCTTATACTCCAATGCAAATAGTCTATTTTTTTGCATAAACCTTGGGGAGCTTTCGCGTATTATTTAGAGCACTCTTTTTGGTTTTATCATAATATATTTCTTTCATCCGTTTAGTTGGTTTGTTTGATTGCTTCCTTCATTTGTTGAAGATTCTTAACATTGTTTTCTTTTTGCAATCTTTGATCTTCAATATAGTTTGATTTCCTCAAGTATTCATCATTGTATACGTGCATTTGATATCACTCACATTGTGAAAAATGCGCACCATATGGTGGACCTCTCACTATATTAGCCTTCGAAATTTTCACCCATTTTTGCAATTGTTGCCAATGGGGGAGAAGTTTCGAGGATTTAAGAAAATTTGGTTTTTTATGCTTTTATTTGAGAGGAAACTCGACTAGGCTTTGGTTGCCAATATATGCAATGAAATTTACACGTGCATATATAAGAGCATCTCCAGCCGCGTCCCCCAAACCGTGCCAGATCGAACGTTTGGGGGATGTGTTTTGTTCGTGCCGCGTTTGGGGGATGTCGCTTCCCAGCCGCGTCCCCCAAATGCCGTCCCCAATCAGAAATTCAAATAGTTTGCATTCAAAATAGATCGTTCCTGCCGAATCGTCGCGATCAGAGTAGCGGCGATCAAAGTACTGGGCGCGCGATCATATTACAGACCGGTGGTGCATGCTAAATTAGAAGAAGGGGTTGAGCGACGCCGACGCATCCTGAGTCGACGTAGGCCCGTCGATCACGATGAACTCGTCGGGATCTGCCCGGTGGTGTGCATGCTCCGTCGCTCCGTCGCCAGCCGAGGCGAGGCCGGCAGGTGTAGCGGCAGATCTTTGCGTAGAGCGCGTCTGCCGGCTCTTGCTCCGGGGTTGGGGTTGCTGCCGCTGCCACTGCCGGGGTCGCCGCCTCGGCCGCCACCATTTTGGCTTCGATGTCGTCGAGGATCTGGCCTTTGAAGAAGTCGTGCGCCGCCCGCGTCGGGGAGACATTCCCTCGTCGACGCTCTCAGCGGGACATGTCGTCTCGTTTCTTGAGCTCCATCTTCTCCTCTTGCCTCTTGAGCAGCTCCGCCCACCTATCATCGGCCTTTTTGTCGCGGGAGAGCAAGGTCGAGAGACTGTACGAGGTATTTTGTGATCGACGCCTGCGTCTTCTCGGACGACACAGCGTCGGCCAAGGAGGCCTTGGCAGCTTGTTGCCCGAGGACGCCCTGCCGACATTGCCGTGGCGCATCGGATCAATGGCGTCTTTCCCCTTGGACGACAACAGGCGCGTCAACTGCCATTTGTGGTTCATTTTGAGCTTGTTATAGCAATGCGTCAGCGTGAAAGACTTGTGACCGTCCGAGTTCTTCCGGTACAAATCCATGGCCTTGTCAAACTAACCAAAGGAAGCGCAATCATTTCATCGAACATAATGTAGGCGGTACAGATTATGCAAGAAAGAGTCGTACCAGTTGGCTGATGTCGGCGCCGCTGTCGCCTCTGGTCACTAAGTCGTGATGGTACCCATGGAACATGTTCACCGATGCCTGGATGATGGCCCATCGCGTCGACGTTGCCTTTTGGCTCCTCTTCATTGTCACTTTGTTGTAGTCGTTGTTGATGAGCTTGCGTTCATCGAACTCGACCTTGATCCTCGCCCAATACTTCCCGTATTTTGGGTTGGCCCCGATGATGGAGTCATGGCTCACCGTCGCCCACGACTCGCACAGACATAGATCCTCCAGAACCGTCCACTTGGGGCCTCGTGTGCCCGGCGCCTTCTTCTTCTTCTTCTTCGTCCTCACGCCGTCCGCGTCTACCACCACGAGATCATCCTCACCGGCACCCTCCTCGTCCTCTTCCTCGCCGCCATCTTCGTCCTCATCATCGTCTTCGTCCTCCACCCCTCCTCTTCCTCCTCCTCCTCCTCCCCCTCCTCCTCCTCAGCACCGGCGCCATCGAATTCGAGCGGCCCCTGCGGCCAGTGAACGGGGCACACGAGTGGGGAGACAAGTTAGGCGTCACACACCCGGGAGTGGCGGAAGGGCCGTCGTTGTAGAAGGCGGATGTCGACGGAGAGATCACTCCCGGAACGTACGCCGGCACCGACGTACTCCATGGGCTCGCGTTGGTGGCGGCGATACACCCAGCCATTATGTGCGGGTGCGCGCGCCGCCAGAGCCTTCTTCTCTGCGCCGCCCTCCGTCCTTTCCGCTCTGCCGTCGCCATCTTCCGGCGCAGACAATCTTGATCCCATTGATCATCCATCCAGCCTTCTGGCTTCTTCTTCAGAGCCGGCACCTTCCGCGGCTTCGCGAAGGGCGCTTTCGCCCCTTTCGTCTCATTGCCCGGCGGCTTCTTGGCCGCTTTCTTGGCCATATTTTTGGGGCTGTCGCGGCGCCATGGAATAGGGAGAGGGTAGCGGCGGCGGTGGACGGCGGGAGGGAGAAATGAATCGGCGGGATAGGAGAAATGAATCGGCGGCGGGAAATATGTTGGGAGGCCAGAAATGCGCGGCGGGATAGGCGCGATGTGGCGGGAGGGCGCGATTTGGCGGGAGTGGGAGACGAATTTTCCCTGTGCCGCTGACGCGCCGGGCCCGTGTCGCTTCTCGCTTTTCGTTGTGTCCGGCGTGCCCTGTGCGTCCCCTGTGGGGCGGGGACGGGCTCGGGGCGCCGGACACCATATCGGGCCGCGCCGGACAAAAGACGACTTTGGGGGACGCGGCTGGAAGCGTTTTTTTGTCCGGCGCGCCCCAAATCGGTTTGGGGGACGACTGGAGATGCTCTAATGTGGTGGTGGGGGGGTTTGCTCTACATACTCATCCGTATTTTTCTTTAAATTCCTTATATAAACCCTCTCAAAGAGGTTGTCATCAATTACCAAAATGAGGAGATTGAAAGAGCATGAATTCCCCATGTGTGGTGTTGGTAATTGATGACAATCCCTATTGACTAACATTTGCATTGAGTTCCACTTATAAGTTTTGTTCATAGCCATTCCTTGAACCATATGTTGGCTTCAAGGATGGAATAAGAAGATAAAGTGTTGACCAAAGCGTTATTGAAGGAATGATTCCCATATGCTTTTGTAGCTTTGTTGGAATTTGGGAGTGAAGGATTTCAACACTTGTGTTCTTGACATTGCATAAGGTGCATGGGTTTGAGTTCTCCATGGTGGTACATCGAAGTGAGAGTTCGTGAGTTGAATTTCTCTGGGGTGCTTATACCCGGAGCTTGTACCTCTTGGGTTCTTTGAATCCAAGAAGGCTTGTTGGCCTTTGTGGCATTGTGTCCTTTGTGGTGTGGTAGCCTTTGTGGCGGTGTGATCTTAGTTGAAATTACTTGGGAGCCTCATTGTTTTAGAGTTTGCCTAAAGTTTGTGACCTTCATGGAGTTTAAATGGGAGCCTTCGGTGACAACCCTCAAGGGTCCCTTAGTGGATCGAGAATTTCCCTTTTGGTGGGAAGGCTCGACGAGACTATAGTGCACCATCATGACATTTGGAGTGCCTTGTGCCTCCACATCGCTCCAACGGAGAGTAGCACCCGCAAGGTTGTGAACTTTAGGATACATCATCGTCTCCACGTGCCTCGGTTACTCCTGAACCAGAGCTCCTTTAGTTATGCATTTTACTTTGTGATAGCCTTCACGCTTGATGTTCTTGCTATCACCTTGTTTCTTATCTTGCTTAGCATAGGTTATTGGTGCACATATTCAAACCCTAGTTTATAGGCTTTGTGGTTGACAAGTAAAAAAGTTAACTTTATTCCGCACTTGCTTAATCCCCCAACGTAGAAGTTTTTAAAGTATTCACCCCCTCCCTCTAGGCGACATCCTTGGTCTTCCAGAGGTAAGGAAAAGTGGAGAGGGGGGTCAAGAACCAGCTCCAGTTACCTGATCAGAATTCCAACATGTATGTTAACTCCTCTCTCAAGACCTATCTTGTTGATTTACATCCAAATTTGATTGTTTCTCAAGGGATTTAAAGAAAGGCACTCATGTGTGCTCCCAAGATTTCGGAGCACATGAGCAGTTGTATCGGATATGATGGTTCTCTATTGACCATGATAAGATGTGTAATTCACAGGCATGTCATGATTGTCGGTGTTGACTCCCTACGCATAACTGTTGATGCCTTATCTCGTCCTGGAGAAAGTCGAGGTTGGAGCAAGTAAGATTGTTAATGAGCTTTTCTCGATGTGATCAACGTATAGCTGTTGGAGATATGCCCAAGAGGCAATAATAAAATGGTTATTATAATATATCTTTGTGTTTATGATAAATGTTTGCATACCATGCTATAATTGTATTAACCGAAACATTGATACATGTGTGTTATGTAAACAACAAGGAGTCCCTAGTGAGCTTCTTGTATAAATTAGCTTGTTGATTAATGGATGATCATGGTTTCGTGATCATGAACATTGGATGTTATTATTAACAAGGTTATGTCATTAGGTGAATGATATAATGGACATACACCCGAATAAGCGTAGCATAAGATCACATCATTAAGTTCAGTTTGCTATAAGCTTTCGATACATAGTTACCTAGTCCTTCGACCATGAGATCATGTAAATCACTTATACCGAAGGGTACTTTGATTACATCAAACGCCACTGCGTAAATGGGTGGTTATAGAGGTGGGATTAATTATTCGGATAGTATGAGTTGAGGCATATGGATCAAGAGTGGGATTTGTCCATCCAGATGACAGATAGATATACTCTGGGCCCTCTCAGTGGAATGTCGTCCGATTAGCTTGCAAGCATATGAATGGTTCATAAGAGATGACATACCACGGTACGAGTAAAGAGTACTTGTCGGAGACGAGATTGAACAAGGTATAGAGATACCGATGATCAAACCTCGGACAAGTAAAATATCGCGTGACAAAGGAAATTGGTATCTTATGTAAAATGGTTCAATCGATCACTAAGTTATCGTTGAATATGTGGGAGCCATTGTGGATCTCCAGATCCCGCTATTGGTTATTGGTCGGAGAGAAGTCTCAACCATGTCTGCATAGTTCACGAACCGTAGGGTGACACACTTAAGGTTTGATGTCGTTTTAAGTAGATATGGAATATGGAATGGAGTTCAAATTTTGTTCGGAGTCTCGGATGGGATCCAGGACATCACGAGGAGGTGCGGAATGGTCCGGAGAATAAGATTCATATATAGGAAGTCACTTTCCAAGTTTGGGAATGGTCCGGTGAATTTATGGAAGGTTGTTTTTGGAATCATCCGGAATAAATCACTATGGAAGGAGGAGTCCCGGAGGGACTAGCCAACCCACCAAGTGGGAAGGTGGAGTCCATGGTGGACTCCACCTAGTTGGCCGGCCAAGGAGGCAAGGAAAGGGAGCAACCCCACTTGACCTAGGTTTCGCCAATTTGGTAAGTTTTGGAGTTGGACTCCAATGTGGTTTTGAGGCAAACCCTAGGGATTTCCACCTATTTAAAGGGGAGGAGAGGGGAGGGGCAGCCAAGCTTGGCCGCACCACCAAAGGGGGCACCCTAGCCGGCGCCCCAAGTCCCTCCCTCTCTCCCAAACCCTGGCTTCTACCTCCTCCTATCTCTCCCGTAGCGCATAGGCGACGCCCTGCCGGAGTTCTCCACCACCACCGCCACCACGGCGTCGTGCTGCCGGGATTCCGAGGAGGATCTACTACTTCTGTTGCCCGCTGGAAAGGGAGAAGGACGTCGTCATCAACACCGTACGTGTGACCGAATACGGAGGTGCTGCCCGACGTGGCACCGTCAAGATCTTCTACGCGCTTTGCAAGCGGCAAGTGATCGACTACATCCACCACGAGATCTAATCTCGTTAGGCTTTGGAAATCTTCGAGGGTTAGTCTCATGATCTTCTCGTTGCTACCATCTACTAGATTAGATCTTGGCTTGTGTTTCGTTCTTGCGGTAGGAAATTTTTTTTCTATGCTACGAATCCCAACGATGGTATCAGAGCCGTGTCTATGCATAGATTGGTTGCACGAGTAGAACACAATTGTTTTGTGGGCATTGATGCTTTGTTGTCTTTAGTTCGTGTACTTTGCATCTTGCGGCATGGTGGGATGAAGCGGCTCGGGCTAACTTTACATGACCGCGTTCATGAGATTTGCTCACGCTCGACATGCAACTTGTATTGCATAAGTGGCTTAGCGGGTGTCTGTCTCTCCCACCATAGTGAAGATCCAATTTACTCTTTCTATTGACAACACTAGTATCACCGTTGTGGTTCATGTTCGTAGGTAGATTGGATCTTACTCAAAACCCTAAACCACGTAAAATATGCAAACCAAATTAGAGGTGTCTAACTTGTTTTTGCAGGGTTTGGTGATGTGATATGGCCATGATGTGATGATGAATATGTATGAGATGATCATTATTGTATTGTGGCAACCGGCAGGAGCCTTATGGTTGTCTTTATATTTCATTTTGTAGTATTATTTCAAAGTAGTTGTAATAGTTGCTACACACGGTGAACAACCATGAAGACGATGCCATGGACCTTGACGCTACGCCGACGATGATGGAGATCATGCCCGATGATGATGGAGATCATGTCCGTGCTTTGAAGATGAAGATCAAAGGCGCAAAGACTAAAGGGCCATATCATATCACATATGAATTGCATGTGATGTTAATCCTTTATGCATCTTATTTTGCTTAGATCGCGACGGTAGCATTATAAGATGATCCCTCACATTAATATCAAGATAATGAAGTGTTTTCTCCTCGTATGCACCGTTGCTATAGTTCGTCGTTTTGAAGCATCTCGTGATGATCGGATGTGATAGATTCTACGTTCACATACAACGGGTGTAAGCCATGTTGCACACGCGGAAATACTTGGGTTTGCTTGAGCCTAGCATGTACTGACATGGCCTCGGGACAACGGGAAACGAAAGGTTGAACACGAGTCATATGGACGATATGATCAACATGTTGATGTTCACCATTGATAACGCGTGAAGCACACGTCCGTTGGGAACCCCAAGAGGAAGGTGTGATGCGTACAACAAGTTTTCCTCGAAGAAACCAAGGTTATCGAACCAGTAGGAGATGAAGGCCACGTGAAGGTTATTGGTGGAGGAGTGTAGTGCGGCGCAACACCAGGTGATTCCGGCGCCAACGTGGAACCTGCACAACACAATCACAATACTTTGCCCCAACTTAAGAGTGAGGTTGTCAATCTGCTGAAAACAAAGGATTAAACGTATGGTGTGGAGAATGATGTTTGTTTGCGAAGAACAGAACAGAGATTGCAGTAGATTGTATTTCAGATGTAAAAGAATGGACCGGGGTCCACAGTTCACTAGTGGTGTCTCTCCAATAAGATAAATAGCATCTTGGGTGAACAAATTACAATGTGGGCAATTGACAAATAAAGATTCATATACATATCATGATGATCACTATGAGATTTAATCAGGGCATTACGACAAAGAACATAGACCGCCATCCAGCATGCATCTATGCCTAAATAGTCCACCTTGGGTTAGCATCCGCACCCCTTCCAGTATTAAGTTGCAAACAACGGACAATTGCATTAAGTATGGTGCGTAATGTAATCAACACAAATATCCTTAGACAAAGCATCGATGTTTTATCCCTAGTGGCAACAACACATCCACAACTTTAGAACTTTCTGTCACTGTCCCAGATTCAATGGAGGCATGAACCCACTATCGAGCATAAATACCCCCTCTTGGAGTTACAAGTATCAACTTGGCCAGAGCCTCTACTAGCAACGGAGAGCATGCAAGAACATAAACAACACATATATGATAGATTGATAATCAACTTGACATAGTATTCTAAATTCATCGGATCCCACCAAACATAACATGTAGCATTACAAATAGATGATCTTGATCATGTTAGGCAGCTCACAAGATCTAAACATGATAGCACAAGAGGAGAAGACAACCATCTAGCTACTGCTACGGACCCATAGTCCAAGGATGAACTACTCACGCATCAATCCGGAGGTGGGCATGGTGATGTAGAGCCCTCCGTGATGATTCCCCTCTCGGCAGGGCCGGAGAGCGTCTCCGAATCCCGAGATGGGATTGCGGCGTCTCTGGAAGTATTTCGTATCGTGGCTCTCGGTAATAGGGTTTCGCGAGAGACTTTAAGTAGGCGGAAGGGCAGCGTTAGAGGGGGCACAGAGGCCCCACACCATAGGGCGGCGCGGGCCCCACCCTGGCCGCGCGGCCCTATGGTGACGGCCCCTCGTGGCCCCACTTCGTACTCTTCGGTCTTCTGGAAGCTCCGTGGAAAATAAGACCACGGGCGTTGATTTCGTCCAATTCCGAGAATATTTCCTTTGTAGGATTTCAAAACCAAAACAACAACAACCGGCGCTTCGCCATCTTGTTAATAGGTTAGTGCAGGAAAATGCATAATAATGATGTAAAGTATGTATAAAACATGTGAGTATTGTCATAAAAGTAGCATGGAACATAAGAAATTATAGATACGTTGGAGACGTATCAAGCATCCCCAAGCTTAGTTCCTACTCGCCCTCGAGTAGGTAAACGATAACAACAATAATTTCTGAAGTGACATGCTACCAACATAACCTTGATCAACATTATTGTAAAGCATATGAGATGAATGGAGTGATTCAAAGCAATAGATTGCTAACAAAAAGATAATGACTAAACAACTGAATCATATAGCAAAACTTTTCATGAATAGTACTTTCAAGGCAAGTATCAAAAAGACTTGCATAAGAGCTAACTCATAAAGCAATAGATTCAAAGTAGAATGCATTGAAGCAACACAAAGGATGATTAAGTTTCAGCGGTTGCTTTCAACTTGTAACATGTATATCTCATGGATATTTGTCAACATATAGTAATATAACAAGTGCAATAAGTAAACATGTAAGAATCAATGCACACAGTTAACACAAGTGTTTGCTTCTAAGATAGAAAGAAGTAGGTAAACTGACTCAACATAAAGTAAAAGAATGGCCCTTCGCAGAGGGAAGCATGGATTACTATTTTTGTGCTAGAGCTTTTGTTTTGAAAACATAGAAACAATTTTGTCAACGGTAGTAATAATTCATATGTGTTATGCATAATACTTCCTACAAGTTGCAAGCCTCATGCATCGAATACCAATAGTGCCCGCACCTTGTCCTAATTAGCTTGGATTTACATGGATTATCATTGCATAACATATGTTTCAACCAAGTGTCACAAAGGGGTACCTCTATGCCGCCTGTACAAAGGTCCAAGGAGATCAATCGCATTTGATTTCTCGTTTTTAATAGATCTCAACTTAGGACATCCATACCGGGACAACATAGAAAACAGATAGTGGACTCCTCTTTAACGCATAAGCATTCAACAACAGATAATATTCTCATAAGAGATTGAGGATGAATGTCCAAACTGAAAACTTCCACCATGATACGTGGCTTTGGTTAGCGGCCCAATGTTCTTCTCTAACATATGCATACTCAAACCATTTGATCATGATAAATCACCCTTACTTCAGACAAGACGAACATGCATAGCAACTCACATGATATTCAACGAAGGTGTAAAAGTTGATGGTGTCCCCAGAAACATGGTTACCGCTCAACAAGCAACTTATAAGAACTAAGACACATAGCTACATATTCATCACCACAATAGTTTTTAAGCTATTTTCCCATGAGCTATATATTGCAAAGACAAAGGAATGAAATTTTAAAGGTAGCACTCAAGTAATTTACTTTGGAATGTCAGAAAAATACCACATAGTAGGTAGATATGGTGGACACAAATGGCATGGGGTTTTGGCTCAAGGTGTTTGGATGCACGAGAAAATTTCCTCTCAGTACAAGGCTTTGGCTAGCAAGGTTGTTTGAAGCAAACACAAGTATGAACAGTACAGAAAAACTTACACAAGAACATATTGCAAGCGTTATAAGACTCTACACTGTCTTCCTTGTTGTTCAAACACTTTACCAGAAAATATCTAGACCTTAGAGAGACCAATCATGCAAACCAAATTTCAACAAGCTCTATGGTAGTTCTCCACTAATAGATTTAAACTACATGATGCAAGAGCTTAAACATGATCTATGAGAGCTCAAAACAATTGCCAAGTTTCAAGTTATTCCAAACCATATGAAGCATTTTCGATTCCAACCAAATAGCAATCAACGAAGCAATTTTCAGCCTTCGCCATGAACATTAAAGCATAACTAAGAACACAAGTGTTCCATATGAAAAAGCGGAGCGTAATATCTCCAATACAAGGATTGTGGGATCCAACTTTATTCAAACCATAAACAAAAACAAAAGCAAAAGACGCTCCAAGTAAAGAACATAAGATGTGATGGAATAAAAATATAGTTTCACTAGAAGTGACATGATAAGTTGTCGATGAAGAAGGGGATGCCTTGGGCATCCCCAAGCTTAGATGCTTGAGTCTTCTTGAAATATGCAGGGATGAACCACGGGGCATCCCCAAGCTTAGACTTTTCACTCTTCTTGATCATATTGTGTCATCCTCTTCTCTTGACCCTTGAAAACTTCCTCCACACCAAACTTAAAGCAAACTCATTAGAGGGTTAGTGCATAATCAAAAATTCACATATTCAGAGGTGACATAATCATTCTTAACACTTCTGGACATTGCACAAAGCTACTGAAAGTTAATGGAACAAAGAAATCCATTCAACATAGCAAAAGAGGCAATGCGAAATAAAAGGCAGAATCTGTCAAAACAGAACAGTCGTAAAGACGAATTTTTAGGGCACTTAACTTGCTCGATGGAAAAATTCAAAACTAATGAAAGTTGCGTACGTATCTGAGGATCACGCACGTAAATTGGCAGATTTTTTTGATTCTTATACAGAGAGATCTACGCAAATTCGTGACATACAACAATTCTGTTTCTGCGCAGCAATCCAAATCTACCATCAACTTTACTATAGAGACTTTACTTGGCAAAAAAAACATGATAAGGAGAGGTTGCTACAGTAGTAACAACTTCCAAGACTCAACAATATAGTAGTAAAATAAAACCATGGGTTATCTCCCAAGAAGTGCTTTTCTTTAACGCCTTTCAGCTAGGCGCAGAAAGTGCAAATCAAGTATTATCTAGAGGAAGCATCAACATTATTACCAGGGGAGTTGGGAGTTTTCTCAACAATTCATTGTATCTGGTCTATGTAAATAACTCCTCTTTCATTGCTCTTAGGCTTACTATCCTCATCAAACAAATTTTCAGGAACAAGCCAAGCATAGTTATTTTCTAAAGCTTCATGCATCCCTAGGAGCTTACTAGGTATTGGTACTTTGATCTCCCCCTCACCATTGACATTATTAGTGTACTTTAATCTATCCATGTCCTTCTTTTCAAGTGTTTTTGCAAAATCAGTATAAAAGCCAAGCCTCTTATGCTTAATAAAAACTTTTCTAGCTTCTTTAGCTATATCACCAAATTCTCTAAGAAGGACCTCTAAAACAAAATCCCTCTTTTCTCCCATTTCCATATCAGAAAGTGTAAGAAACATATGTTGCATTATTGGATTAAGATTAACAAATCTAGCTTCCAACATGTGCACTAAAGAGGCAATAGCAATTTCATAATTAGGAGCAAGTTCTACCAAGGATCTATCTTCAAAATCTTCAACTATACTAACATGAGTGAAAAATTCTTCTATATTATCTCTTCCAATGATAGACCCTTGCCCTACCGGTATATCTTTCAAGGTGAACTTAGGAGGAAACATGATGAAATAAACAAAAGGTAAATAAAGTAAATGCAAGTAACTAATTTTTTTTGTGTTTTGATATAGAGCAAGTAAATAATACAGAAAGTAAAGCAACTAATTTTTGTATTTTTGATATAAAGCAAACAAGACGATAAATAATGTAAAGTAAAGCAAGACAAAAACAAAGTAAAGAGATTGGATATGGAAGACTCCCCTTGCGGCGTGTCTTGATCTCCCGGCAACGGCGCAAAAGAGCTTGATAACGCGTGAAGCACACGTCCGTTGGGAACCCCAAGAGGAAGGTGTGATGCGTACAGCAGCAAGTTTTCCCTCGGTAAGAAACCAAGGTTATCGAACCAGTAGGAGTCAAGGACCACGTGAAGGTTGTTGGTGGAGGAGTGTAGTGCGGCGCAACACCGGTGAATCCGGCGCCAACGTGGAACTGCACAACACAATCACATTACTTTGCCCCAACGTGTGCTGAGGTTGTCAATCTCCGGCTTGCGAAAACAAAGGATTAAACGTATGGTGTGGAAAATGATGTTTGTTTGTGAAGAACAACAGAGAACAGAGATTGCAGTAGATTGTATTTCAGATGTAAAAGAATGGACCGGGTCCACTGTTCACTAGTGGTGTCTCTCCAATAAGATAAATAGCATGATGGGTGAACAAATTACAGGTGGGCAATTGACAAATAAAGATTCATATACATATCATGATGATCACTATGAGATTTAATCGGGCATTACGACAAAGAACATAGACCACCATCCAGCATGCATCTATGCCTAAATAGTCGACCTTCGAGGTTAGCATCCGCACCCCTTCAGTATTAAGTTGCAAACAACAGACAATTGCATTAAGTATGGTGCGTAATGTAATCAACACAAATATCCTTAGACAAAGCATCGATGTTTTATCCGTAGTGGCAACAACACATCCACAACCTTAGAACTTTTCGTCACTGTCCCGATTCAATGGAGGCATGAACCCACTATCGAGCATAAATACCCCCTCTTGGAGTTACAAGTATCAACTTGGCCGAGCCTCTACTAGCAACGGAGAGCATGCAAGAACATAAACAACACATATATGATAGATTGATAATCAACTTGACATAGTATTCTATATTCATCGGATCCCACCAAACACAACATGTAGCATTACAAATAGATGATCTTGATCATGTTAGGCAGCTCACAAGATCTAAACATGATAGAACAAGAGGAGAAGACAACCATCTAGCTACTGCTATGGACCCATAGTCCAAGGATGAACTACTCACGCATCAATCCGGAGGCGGGCATGGTGATGTAGAGCCCTCCGGTGACATAGGCATCCCCAATGGGCCTGCCGAAGATGGTACCCGGGGTTTACTGAAGGCCCAGGACTCGAAGAATAAGAAGATTTGGAAGCCCATTTAGTGTTAAGGAAAGATAGATTGTATTAAGAAATATAGAGACTTGTAATCTTACGGGACAGGGACGAAACCCTCCCGAACTCTGTAACTTGTGTATTACGAAAGCGCTCGGCTCCACCTCCTATATAAGGGGGAGTCGAGGGACAAAGAAAGAATCGAATCTATTGTCAAACAGAACCCTAGTTTTCATAATCAGCGAGTACTTTTCGGCTGAAACCTTCGAGATCTACTTGCCCTCTACTTCCAGCAAAACCCTAGTCTACAATCTGTAGGCATTGACAAATTAATCCTTTGTCAATTGGCGCCGTCTGTGGGAATTAGAGGTTGCAAGGAGCTGATCTCGATGGCACGTCCAGAATCGTCGACTTCGTCGGTGGCAAGCAATGCGATGGATCGAGGTAAACGGGAAAAAACTAATCTAGTCGATTTTATTCCTCACCCGCCCTCCCGTTTGGATGCATGTGCCTATCTGGAGGAGCCCATCATCATGACGTTCGGAGAATTCCGATTTGGCGTCAATAAGGAAGGATCCTATCGTCTCGAGGTTCCGATCTCGTCGGAATTTTCAGCGATCGATTCTGACTTTTCGTCGAGCGACGAAGAATTTTCGTCGCCACGCTTCGTCGACACCAAGGCAAGCGGAAAACTCGCCAAGATCTTCAGCGACACATCCTTCGAGTCGTCTGTGGACTCCGTTATAAGCAGCGACTCCGACAGCGTCGACATCTTCAACTTCATCGACAAATCTGTTGCCATTGGAAAGGTCTTCACCAATCTCTATGATGGTGTCACCAATCCGATAAAAATCAATACTAAAAATATCATCAGGTCTATGCGATCGAGGAGACAAACCGAGCACAACCTGAGACGTCAGAAGATTTCGACGATTTGGGAAATCCATACGTTGATCCTTCTGATCTCAGAAGAGGCCTAGGCACTAAATATGTCGGGTCTTCACTTCACGAAAGAGTTCAACTCCCGCAAGCAGCGTGGGATAGGGCCGCAAGAGCCATGGATGGTTCAGAACCAATGAATACCACTGCTGCAGAAGAATTACAAGCCTATCAATATAGACTTGCTCGTGTGAGTAGGGAGCTGAAAAAAGACAGACCGAATAGAAGAAAAGAGGCAGCCTCCGCGTCAAGCAGGCGTCGAGAGCTCAGTCGACAATCAGGAACTTCGGGAGATAGTCATAGAGACGCTCGGAGGAGAGCAAGATCTCGGCTGCAAAATATACCGAAGCAGAGAGAGGAAATATAATTCAAAATCTCGACATGTCCTTCATGACGATTGACACAAGGGAAATATTATCCCGAAAACACCAGAAGCTGGGTACATGGCAACGCAAGCTTATATCCTCGCGTCTAGACCACCTCCGGGTGATCCGAGAGAAGCATTGTTCAATATGGCAATGGCTGGAGTTGGAGTCATGGGAACGGCGTTCGCAGCTACACCTCCCGAAGGAACTCCAAGGCAAAATAGTCCACGACCCACTGCAGCAGTGCAAGATCCACCGAGAGCAAGTGGAGCAAGAGACACAGCGGCTCAAGCAAGGGTGGATAGAGCGCGACAAGAAAGAAGAGAACATCAGCATTCACCAGAGAGGTTGCCGACGAAGATATGTGTTGGCTCCCGTGCTTTACGAGACGAGTTCGAAAAACTCGAGTCCCGAAAGGGTTTAAATTACCCGAAAATTTCAAGAAATTCGACGGCCTACAGGATCCTGAGGATTGGCTCGTTGATTACCTCGAGATGGTGAAGCTGATAGGAGGAACCAGAGCAACAGCCATGCAAAGCATCCAAGTTCACTTGAGTGGTGCCGCGCGATCTTGGATAAAGAAACTTCCCCAGGTTCCATCGACACTGGGATAGTTTCGAGGATATCTTCGTGAATTTCCGATCCACCTGCAAAAACCTGCGTCATTGGAAGAGCTGAGAGCGTGTAGACAGAAACACGACGAATCAATGAGAAAATATATACAGAGGTGGAACATTATTAAAAACTCGGCAGAGGATATATCCGACGAGAGAGCAATAGACGCGTTCGTGGCAGGAATTCAACGGGGAGATTTCGTCGAAGACTTAGGGAGAACCAACCCTAAGACAATATCAGCATTGATGGAGATAGCAAATAAGTGGGCAGATGGAGAAGATGCGATATACAACAAGCGACATAGGTCGCCAGGACCGCGGTCGAAATTTTCAAAATAGAAGGCGATTTTCTCGCCAGTTTTACAATAATGATGCTCCTGGCCACATATCGGCTGGTTTCCGAGGAAACTCTGGAGGGAATAATCGAGATGACTACCAAAGGAGTAATGAGCAACAAGGCGACAATAGAGGTGATTTCCGTGGTACAGGCAAAATAGTGGACCAAGGTTTCAGAGACCTTATGTGTCTCCCGAGGAAATGATGAACGGACCATGTCAGATGCACTTCTATCTCGACAACAACGGAAAGAGGCAGTCAGGACATCTCCAAAAAGACTGCCGCAATTTTCAGGCAATGTTGCGAGCCGCAGGAATTGCAAATGCCCAAGCAATGAACAGAAACCCCCAGGGGCCAAGGAGTGAGATCCACCTCCCACCTCCTCCCGCAATTACGGACGAAAATCGGCACCAGCTCAAAATAGCGGCAGCACCACATCCACCATCATATGTTGACCCCAACTCCAATGGTGCGGTCTCGATGATATAGAAAGCTAGGCCATCTAACGGGGCGCAGAAAGTAATATCGCGGCAAGTGTTCATGGCAGAAGATGCCTCCACCAACAGTTGAGTACCTAAATTGGTCGGGACAAGACATTGGCTTCATAATTGCGGATCACCCGCAGCAAGTTCCTCGACCAGGGCAATCTGCACTTATCTTACCCGCAGTAATTGCTGGTTTTGATGTGTCGAGAGTTTTTATAGATGGTGGCAGCAGCTTAAACCTTATGTATGCAGATACATTGAGGAAGATGAACATATCCCTGGCAAACCTAAAACCAACGGATACACGTTTCCATGGGATCACGCCGGAAAGCCAAGTTATCCATTGGGCAAGATCAATCTCGACGTTCAGTTTGGGACCCGAAAACTACAGGATAGAGAACTTGGAGTTTGAAGTTGTGGATTTCCGTCGCAATATCACGCCTTGTTGGGACGACCAGCATATGTCAGGTTTATGGCGGTACCTCATTACACGTACTTATTGTGGAGGTTGCCTGGACCTAAGGGACCAATCACAATTAAGGGAAGTTTCGCGCTAGCTGATAAGTGCGACAAAGATTTTCATCGACTGTCAGAAACTTTCGGGATGCAAGCAGAATATATGGCGCCAAGGCTCACCGATTATGATGTGCTGCCAGATACAGGGAGACCACTCAGAGAACCAACCTTCAATACTTCCAAGGATTCAAAAGAGGTGCAGATCCACCCGACAGACCCAAAGAAAATGACATCCATTGCAGCAAACATGGATCTCGCATAGGAAAGCGCGCTCGTCGAGTTCCTCCGTGAGCACTGGAAAATCTTCGCATGGTGTACAGCTGACATGCCAGAGTACCCAGGGAACTTGCCGAGCACCACCTCAACTTGGATCCTCTTGCGAGACCAATCAAACAACCTTTGCGGCGTTTTTCGGAACCAAACCGCAAAGCTATGCTATCAGAAATAGATCGACTAAAAGATGATGGTTTTATCAAAGAGATATCTACAGAAGCCACGTGGGTAGCTAACCAGTGATGGTGCCGAAGAAAAACACGAAAGTCCTTCGCATGTGTGTCGACTTTACGTGTCTCAATAAACATTGTCCAAAGGATCACTTTGCCCTCCCAAGGATCGATCAAATCATCGACTCCACGGCAGGATGTGAACGTCTTTCCTTCTTGGACGCGTATTCTGGTTATAACCAAATCAGATTAAAAGAAGATGACGAAGCTAAGACAGCGTTCATAACACCTTACGGCGTGTTCTGCTATAGAACAATGCCTTTTGGTTTGAAAAACGCGGGAGCAACATATCAGCGGATGATGCAGAAATGCCTTGCAACACAGATTGGAAAAAATGTACAAGTCTATATTGATGATGTCGTGATAACATCAAAAAAGGGGACACCAACGATCGAAGATTTGAAAGAAACCTTCGACAACCTCGACAAGTTCGCTTAAGCTGAACCCGACAAAGTGCTCTTTTGGTGTTCCTGCGGGAGAACTTCTCGGGTTCTTAGTATCAGCAAGAGGGATTGAAGCCAATCCAGAGAAAATACAAGCCATCATAACTATGAGGAAGCCGACAAAATAAAAGAAATACAACAGCTGACGGGGCGAGTCGCAGCTTTAAGAGTTCTCGCCAGGCTGGGAGAAAAGGCGCTGCCGTTCTATGCATTGATCAAACAAGGAGAGAAATTTCAATGGAACGAGGAAGCAGATAGAGCTTTCGAGAATCTCAAGCACACAATTTCGACACCACCAATTTTGGTGGCGCCTAAAGAGAAGGAACCCCTCCTGTTATACATCGCAGCCACGCCTCAGGTGGTCAGCACGGCTCTGGTAGTCGAGAGGAGGAAGAAGGAAAGCTCCATGGAGTACAGAGGCCAGTATATTTCATCTGTGAAGTATTGTCGCCTTCAAAACAGCGGTACCGCAGTACCAGAAGTTGGCGTATGGAGTATTTACGACAGCAAGAAAATTGCGACACTATTTTTCGGCGCACCCGATAATAGTGGTCAATGAGGCTCCTCTGTCAAATATATTAAACAACCCAGAAGCTACGGGTCGTGTCTCCCTTTGGGGAATAGAGCTTTCCCCGGGACATCACGTATGAAAAAAGAAAAGCAATAAAATCGCAAATCCTACCAGATTCATCGCAGAGTGGATGGAGCTACAAAACACAGGGCCAGATTTATCGAGAACCTGGACTATGAACTTTGATGGGTCCAAAAGGTTAGAAGGCGCTGGAGCAGGCGTGATACTAGTATCACCTGAAGGCGATAAATTGAAGTATGTGTTACGGATGACGTTCCCAAACGCGTCCAACAATGAAGCCGAATATGAAGCTCTCATACACGGGATGAAGATGGCAAAAGCCTGTGGTGCAACCCGACTGAAAATCTTTGGCGACTCACGGTTGGCAAGCAAGTTATGAATCAATGCGATGCAGTCAACGAGAGTATGATAGCATACAAGGAGATGTATAATGAGTTGGAAAAGTTGTTTGACGGATGCGAGGTAAACCACATCAGTAGGTTGAGCAATGATGAAGCCGATGTTCTTGCAAACATCGGGTCGCAATGTCTCGCGATTCCTCCAAGCGTGTTTTGGGAAGAAATAAGCGAGAGGTCAACAAAGCCAATGAAACCAAAGAAGAAGGAGAAGGAAGAAAAACCCTCGAGTGTTACCAAAGAACCATTGGAAGAAGAAGAAGAGGAACAGGAGCTAGTCATGATGGTATAAATTCCATGGATGCAGGCGTACATATCATACATCCTAAGGAAAACAATACCCGACGATCCAGTTGAAGCAAGGCGAGTAATTAGACGATCTAAAGCTTTTACTGTGATCAAAGGGGAGTTGTACAAGCGAAGTATTTCGGGTGTGCTATAGAGGTGCGTCACACCCGAAGAAGGAAGGATAATCATGAAAGATGTACACGAAGGAATATGTGGGCATCACGCAAGCAGTCGAGCTATCGCGGCCAAAGTCTTCAGGGCAGGATTTTATTGGTTAACAACAATTGAGGACGCGAAGGAAATAGTGCGAACTTGCGACGCGTGCCAGAGATTCGCCGCAAAACCTCACTCTCCGGCAGCAGAACTGATGCCAATCCCATTGTCTTGGCCCTTTGCTCAATGGGGTCTCGACATGGTGGGAAAACTACACAAAGCTTCGCCAGGAGGATATGAGTATATGCTCGTTGCTGTCGACAAATTTACCAAGTGGATAGAAGCAAAGCCGATAAATTCACCGGACGGCGCGTCGGCAATCAAGTTTGTGAAAAGCATTGTTTTTCGATTTGGAGTTCCCCATAGCATCGTCAAAGACAATGGCAGTAATTTCACATCCAAGGAGTTCAAAGCATATTGCAGAAGTGGGCATTAAATTGAGTTTTGCGTCTGTCGCACATCCACAGACCAACGGTCAAGTCGAAAGCCAACGGCATCATCTGCAATGGTATCAAGAAGCGCTGTTAGGACCATTGGAAAAAGCTCGGCATACTTGGCCAGAGGAGTTGCCAAGCGTGTTGTGGAGCATCCGAACAACACCAAATACAGCGACACAGGAGACGCCATTTTTCTGGTCCATGGAGCTGAAGCAGTACTGCCGATAGAAATAGAGCATGATTCCCCAAGAGTTACAGAATATGATGAAGAAACTTCCAAAAGAGCTCTGGAGGATGATGTCGACGCACTTGATGAGGCTCGAGGAAGTATTTTCACGAGTCGCCAAATACCAACAGGACCTGAAAAACTACCACAGTCGACGATTGCGACCAAGATCTTTTCAAGTTGAGGACTTGGTTTTACGAGTCAATCAAAAAAGCCATGAAAAACTCGAGTCACCGTGGCTTGGACCTTACATCGTCACAGAAGTAATTGAAGGAGGAGCATACAGAATCAAGGACAAGAAGACGGGGATTGCTGAGCCAAATCCTTGGAACGTGGCGCAACTCAGGCGTTTTTACGCTTAGAAGCCAAAATATAGTCTCCTTTGTAAACATACAATGTACTGAAATGCCCGCGAGTTTTCAGACGCACTCTTTTCCTTTTTCGAGGCACCGAGTGGGGCCGGGAAAGGTTTTTAATGAGGCGGGCTCGCGGTGCTGCAATATAATAAAGATAGTGGAATTATATATCTTTTCGACAGGCTCGGGGGCTTCTACCCAGAAGATACAATATATATATACACAATGCCGACAAATACAACTTGCAAAATATCTCGCCTTGGTATAAAGTACCTCGCCAAAATAAAAAGGTGTCGCCAAATAGCGGTCAACATAAAGCTCGGGGGCTCGCGCCCGCAAAAATAGTACACAATATAATTTATCTTGCCTTGTGACAACCTCGCATTATAAAAAGAAGGGATTTCTATTTTCGTGCCCTCGGGTCCTTAGTTGTACTCAGTTTTCCCCAGCTCCTTAGTTTTTCCTCAGTTTTCCCCAAGCCCTTGTCCCGTTTAGTTGACGTTGGTTGGTGCTGGCAAGTGGGGCCGCTGTTGGTGCCCCGCAGTGGACACGTCTCCACTTATCCAGATCATCGTGGGACCCACAACTTGTCCACGTTAGCGCGCCGGACCCACAGCTTACCCAGGTGACCGTTGCAAAATGGGAGCCCGAGCTAGCCCGTGATACGTCCAATTGCATCACTATTTTGTATCATAATTTGTTGTTATTCATTGATATATTTCATATTGGGACACAATACTTATGTTATTTCATCTATTTTGCATGTTTCATCATCATTGGAGGATCAAGCACCGGAGCCAGGATTCTGCTGGAAAAAGCACCGTCAGAACGCAATATTTCGGAAGATCAGCTGTGGAAGGGAATTTCACGAAAATTCCTATTTTTCCAGATGACGGAGGTAGCCGAAGGGGAGAAGAGAGGGGCCACTGTGGGCCCGGACCATAGGGCGGCGCGGCCCGGGCCTGGCCGCGCCACCTATGCTGGGGGCCACGACCCTTTCGCCTCCTTTTCTTCGCGTACTCCTTCGTCCCGAAAACCTAAGCCACGAGAGGGATCCTCACGAAGGGTTACGCCGCCTCTGCGGGGCGGAGAACACAGAGAGAAAAGAGCTCTCGGCGGGCAGGAATCCGCCGGGAAATTCCCTCCGGAGGGAAATCCGCCATCGCCATCGTCATCGAGCGGGACATCATCTCCATCATCATCATCATCATCTCCACCATCTACACCGCCATCACCACCGCTGCACCTCGTCATCGCTGTAGCAATTCGGGTTAAATCTTGATTGTTTGATAGGGGAAACTCTCCCGGTGTTATTCTATACTTGTTGTAGATGCTATTGAGTGAAACCATTGAACCAAGGTTCATGTTCAGATTGTTATTCATCATCATATCACCTCTGATTGTATTCCATATGATGTCTCGTGAGTAGTTCGTTTAGTTCTTGAGGACATGGGTGAAGTCTAAATGCTAGTAGTGAATTATGGTTGAGTAATATTCAATGTTATGATATTTAAGTTGTGGTGTCATTCTTCTAGTGGTGTCGTGTGAACGTCGACTACACGACACTTCACCATTTATGGGCCTAGGGGAGTGCATCTTGTATTCGGTTGCTAATTGCGGGGTTGCCGGAGTGACAGAAACCTAAGCCCCCGTTAGTATATCGATGCAGGAGGGATCGCAGGATCTCAGAGTTTAAGGCTGTGGTTAGATTTATCTTAATTACTTTCTTGTAGTTGCGGATGCTTGCAAGGGGTATAATCACAAGTATGTATTAGTCCTAGGAAGGGCGGTGCATTAGCATAGGTTCACCCACACAACACTTATCAAAACAATGAAGATTAATCAGCTGTATGTAGCGAAAGCACTAGACTAAAATCCCGTGTGTCCTCGGGAACGTTTGGTCATTATAAGTAATCAAACCGGCTTGTCCTTTGTGCTAAAAAGGATTGGGCCACTCGCTGCAATTATTTCTCTCGCATTTTATTTACTTGTACTTTATTTATGCAATATCAAAACCCCTGAATACTTGTCTGTGAGCATTTACGGTGAAACCTTCATCGAAACTGCTTGTCAACACCTTCTGCTCCTCGTTGGGTTCGACACTCTTATTTATCGAAAGTACTACGATACACCCCCTATACTTGTGGGTCATCAAGACTATTTTCTGGCGCCGTTGCCGGGGAGTGAAGCGCTATTGGTAAGTGGAATTGGTAAGGAAATTTACTGTTTGTGCTGATTTTATTTCTGCCTGCTGCTATAATCATTATGGAGAGATCTTCTCTTCAATTTCTATTTGGGAAATCTACTACTACTGCAACGGTAGTGGATGAAGCGCCAGGTGAGGAAGTAGTACCATATAAAATACCTACGAAAATTATTGAACGTGTTATGGATAACCGCTATGAAGGGGATGGAACTGTCCATCCTGGTGATCATTTACTATTTTTGCATGAATTATGCGGGTTATTCAAATGTGCAGGTATTTCCATGAATGAAGTTAGGAAGAAACTATTCACTATATCGCTGTCTGGTAAAGCGGCGCACTGGTATAAATTGCTGAAGAATGGTGATTCTATTGATTGGGAGGACATTGTGCCTTTATTCTATTCCAAATTTTATCCTCCAAGTGAAATTCACAAAGATCGGAACCGCATATATAATTTCTGGCCTCATGATGGAGAAAGTATTGCCCAAGCTTGGGGAGATTGAAGTCTTTAATGCTCAAATGCCCCATTCATGAGCTTCCTGGTAATGTTATTATTGATAATTTCTATGCAAGACTTTCTTTTCAAGACAAGACCTTGCTGGATACTTCTTGTTCTGGATCATTTACACGCAAGAATGAAGAGTTTAAAAGAGACCTTCTTGATCGGATCCAAGAAAATACTGAAGGATGGGAGAGAACGACAAAGATAGAGAATCAGGTATAATTTATGATTATAAATGTATTGAAGCTTTTATGGATACTGATAAATTTCGTAATATGAGTGCTACATATGGTCTTGATTCCCAAGTTGTTGCAAATCTTTATAAAGCTTTTGCCTCTCATTATGAACTGCCTAAGAAGAATTTTGATAAGTATCATGAACCGTATAAAGATAAAATTGATTCATCTGTAAACAAATGTGTAGTGATTGAAACTGTTGATAATGTTATTCCTGAAGCTTATATTGAAAAAACTCCTTTCCCTGCTAAAATGAAGGAGTACTCTGTCATATCTAGTGCAGTTAATAAAAGTGAAAAGAAACCTAAAGAACCTGAAGAACAAATTAAAATTGAACCTGCTGTTGCAATAGTTAAAGATCTTGTGACTGAGAATGTGGAGGATGGTCATATTATTTTTGTGAAGATGCTTCTAATATTGTTTCACATCCTAATAAACCCAAACAAGTTAGTGTTCCTATGCTATCTGTTAGAATTGGTGATCATTGCTATTATGGTTTATGTGATATTGGTGCAAGTGTTAGTGCTATTCCTTATGAACTTTACACGGAGATTATGCACGAAATTGGTTCTTGTGAACTTGAAGATATTGATGTGGTTATTCATCTGGCTAATAGAGAAACTATTTCTCCGATTGGTATTGTTCGAGATGTGGAAGTTCTATGTGGTAAGATTAAATATCCTGCTGACTTTTTGGTACTTGGTTCTGCTGCTAGTGATTATTGTCCTATCATTTTTGGTAGACCTTTTCTAAATACTTGTGGAGCTATTATAGATTGTAAGAAAGAGAAAATTTTGACTAGATTTGCTGGTGAACCTTATGAATTTAACTTTTCTAAATTTACCAAAACTCCTTATAAAGTTGACTTGCCTAGTAATGATTTTAAAATGGAGCAGTGTGCATCTATTGTTCTTGTTCCTAATAACCCTTTGCAGCAACATTTGGAGAATAGTGAAAGTGAAGCTTTTAGGAAAGAAAGAGATGAGCTTGAGGAAATTTTTCGTCGCCAACCTATTCTCAAGCATGATTTACCGGTGGAAGATCTGGGTACAACACCACCACCGAAGGAAGATCCTGTTTTTGATCTAAAGCCTTTACCTGATAATCTTAAATATGCTCATATTGATGATAAGAAAATATATCCTGTTATTATTAGTTCTAAGCTTTCAGAGATTGAGGAAGAAAGGTTATTGGAAATATTGAAGAAACACCGAGGGGCTATTGGCTATACTCTTGATGATTTGAAAGGGATTTCTCCTTCTATTTGCCAACATGCTATTAATATGGAAGAAGATGCAAAGCCTGTTGTTGAACATCAACGTCGTCTAATTCCGAAGATGAAGGAAGTGGTAAGGAACGAGGTATTAAAACTCCTTGAAGCTGGTATTATATATCCTATTGCTGATAGTAGATGGGTTAGTCCTGTGCATTGTGTTCCTAAGAAAGGAGGAATGACTGTTGTGCCTAATGATAATGATGAGCTTATTCCTCAAAGAATAGTTGTAGGTTATAGAATGTGCATTGATTTTCGAAAAGTTAATAAAGTTACTAAGAAAGATCATTACCCTTTACCCTTTATTGATCAAATGTTAGAGAGGTTGTCTAAAAATACTCATTTTTGCTTTCTTGATGGTTATTCTGGGTTTTCACAAATTGCTGTTAAAGCTAAAGATCAAGAGAAAACCACTTTTACTTGTCCTTATGGAACTTATGCTTATAGGCGTATGCCTTTTGGTTTATGTAATGCTCCTGCTACTTTTCAAAGATGCATGTCTGCTATTTTTCATGGTTTTTGCGAAAGTATTGTAGAGGTGTTCATGGATGATTTTTCTGTCTATGGGAATTCTTTTGATAATTGCCTGCGAAACCTCGATAAAGTTTTGCAGAGATGTGAAGAAACTAACCTTGTTCTTAATTGGGAGAAATGCCATTTTATGGTTAATGAAGGAATTGTATTGGGACATAAAATTTCTGAGAAAGGTATTGAAGTTGATAGAGCTAAAGTTGAAGCGATTGAGAAGATGCCCTATCCGAGGGATGTTAAAGGTATTCGTAGTGTTCTTGGTCATGCTGGGTTTTATAGGAGATTTATTAAAGATTTCTCTAAAATTTCAAAGCCTCTTACTAATCTTCTTCAAAAAGATGTACCTTTTGTTTTTGATGATGATTGTAAGGAAGCTTTTGAAACTTTAAAGAAAGCCTTAACAACTGCTCCTGTAGTTGAACCTCCTGATTGGAATTTGCCTTTTGAAATTATGTGTGATGCTAGTGATTTTGCTGTAGGCGCTGTTCTTGGACAGCGAGTAGATAAAAAATTAAATGTTATTCATTATGCTAGTAAGACTCTTGATGCTGCTCAAAGAAATTATGCTACAACTGAAAAAGAATTGTTAGCTGTAGTCTTTGCTTGTGATAAGTTTAGACCTTATATTGTTGATTCAAAAGTTACAATTCATACTGATCATGCTGCAATTAGATACCTTATGACAAAGAAAGATGCTAAGCCAAGGCTTATTAGATGGGTACTTCTTTTGCAAGAATTTGATTTACATATTATAGATAGGAAAGGTGCCGATAATCCTGTTGCTGATAATTTGTCTAGATTGGAAAATATTGCTTATGATCCTGTTCCTGTTAATGATAGTTTTCCAAATGAACAATTGGCTGTAATAAAGGTGAGCTCGCGAGAGAGCCCTTGGTATGCGATTATGCTAACTTTATTGTTTCGAAGTATTTGCCTCCAACCTTTTCAGCTCAGCAAAGGAGGAAATTCTTTTATGACTTGAGGCATTATTTTTGGGATGACCCACACTTATATAAAGAAGGAGTGGATGGTATTATGCGAAGATGTGTTCCTGAATATGAACAACAGGAGATATTGAATAAATGTCATGGAAGTGTTTATGGAGGACATCACGCTGGAGATAGAACCGCGCAAAAGGTTCTACAATCAGGTTTTTATTGGCCAACACTCTTCAAAGATGCAAGGAAATTTATTTTATCTTGTGATGAATGTCAAAGAGTTGGTAATATCTCTAGACGCAATGAAATGCCTATGAATTATACTCTTGTTATTGAACCATTCGATTGTTGGGGATTCGACTTCATGGGACCTTTCCCTTCTTCAGACGGTAACACTCATATACTTGTCGCTGTTGATTATGTTACTAAATGGGTAGAAGCTATACCTACAAAAAGTGCTGATGGTGAGACCTCTATAAAAATGCTGGTAGATATTATATTTCCTAGATTTGGAGTACCTAGATATATTATGACTGATGGAGGTTCTCATTTCATTCATGGAGGTTTTAGAAAAACTCTTGCTAAGTATGGTATTAATCATAGAATTGCTTCTGCTTATCACCCTCAAACTAGCGGTCAAGTAGAATTATCAAATAGAGAGATTAAAGCTATCTTGGGTAAGACTGTTAATAAATCTAGAAAGAATTGGCCTAGCAAATTGAAAGAAGCGTTATGGGCTTATAGAACTGCTTATAAAAATCCTATGGGAATGTCACCTTATAAAATGGTTTATGGAAAAGCTTGTCATTTACCTTTAGAACTAGAGCACAAAGCTTATTGGGCTGTTAGAGAATTAAATAAAGATCCTAAATTAGCCGGTAATAAGAGGTTGTTGCAATTAAGTTCTCTAGATGAATGGAGAAGTGAAGCTTATGAAAATGCTAAACTCTTTAAAGAAAAAGTTAAGAAATGGCATGATAGAAGGATCATCAAAAGAGAATTTAATGTTGGAGATCAAGTTCTATTGTATCGGTCTCGTCTCAGATTCTTTGCAGGGAAATTACTCTCGAAGTGGGAAGGACCATATGTTGTTGAGGAGGTGTATCGTTCAGGAGCAATTAAAATTAGCTCTCTCCAAGGCAATGCCACACAAGTGGTGAATGGACAAAGACTCAAGCATTATATCTCGGGCGATTCTTATAATGTTGATGTTGATATTATTCAAGTGGAAACACCGGAGGCTTTCATCAAAGGACAAATTGACAGTCCGCCAGAACTGGACTTTGAATAGGTAACAGTATAGGTAATAAAAAGTCCGCGTTTACCTTTCCGAACATTATTTTTGCTATTTTTGGAAAATATGAAAAATTACGGAATCGAAACGGAGTGGAAAAGACGCACGAGGGGTGCCACCATAGGCCGGCGCGGCCTGACCTGGGCGCCGACCTATGGTCTGGCCGCCTCGTTGCCCCTTTCCGACTCGTTTTCGGCCTGGAACCTTCCTTTTGTCGTAAAAATATTTGCTATATAATCCCCCGGACCCCTGGAGGTCCGTAATATCGTTTTCTCGTCGTGTTTCGTTTCGAGCTGTTTTCTGCCAGATTTGTTTTGATCTAGAAGCACCATGGTCTCCAACAATAAAGACAAGGGGCCTTGGAGGGAAGAGATAGATGAAAGGATCAATAAGGATAAGGAGAAGATAGCATCAGCAAAAGGAGAGTGGGAAACTACGAGGAGTAAGCCAATCTTGGTGGGATCGGTTAACACTGGGCGTTCTTTTTCTCATAACTTGCAGGGAGCTCTTCCGCCTGCTCTGGACCTCGAGTCTTTCCCTTGTGTGGAGGAAGCAATACGGGTTGCTGATGAGTTTTGTGATCAATATCGTGCTCTAAGGAGGGAAGTGGAGATACTTCAGGAGGAGAACCAGCGACTTCGCAGAATGCTGGAATATTACTCAAATCCCAGCACAAGGCCGTCACCGCCACACTCGGGTAACAATGAGTCTTTTCAGGTTTTGGTGCAGAATTGCAAACTTGAGAAGCTGAAGCTGAAGGAGATCCTTATGAAGCGCGAGAAGAATCCATCACCATCATCACCGAAGGAGTAATTCATCATCGGTATTGGCATCCCCTTGGTTTGTTCCAAGCTTGGGGGAGTGCCGCGGTATCACATCACCACCTTTATCTTTTACTATCAAGTAGTGTCATATCATGAGTAGGGAAGTTATCATATAGAATAGTATGCAATGTGGAAGTATCTCTCTCTTAGTTAGTTATCGATGTATCCGTTGGTGTGAGTTATCGTTATGGAATATTAATGAGAAGTCTTATCATTTACTTTTTGCACACCTTATTTTAGTTTGCAATCTCCATTATATGATTACTCTTGACATGAGTATTGATATCACTTTGGGAGCATCAAGTAAATCTATTTGGTTTTGGCAAACTTAGCATTGGTCAATAGCAACAACATCTTGATGTTTAATGAAGGAGAGAAATACACTTAGATACATTATTCTATTATCTCTATGCTTAGTATTCTAGAGGTAAAATTGCTTGTGCTTATGAGAAAGATGCATGATTGTTCTATCATATGTATATTTGTTTGTTTCCCTCAACTTTATGCTTGCTATCAAACCTTGCTAGCCAAAGACCTGTATCGAGAGGAATGCTTCTCATACATCCATAACCTTAGACCAAACCTATGCCATTTGTGTCCACCATACCTACCTACTACATGGTATTTTCTGCCATTCCAAGTAAATACTTCATGTGCTACCTTTAAATTATTCAAACTATACTACTTCTTATTTGTGTCAATGTTCTATAGCTCATGAGGAAGTATGTGGTGTTTCATCTTTCAATCTTGTTGGGCGGACTTTCACCAATGGACTAGCGGCACATCCGCTTATCCAATAACTTTGCAATAAGAGCTGGCAACGGGGTTCCCAGCCCCAATTAATAACTTTCATTAATAATTCTCTTCACATGTTTTGCTCTGACTTATCAGTAAGCAACTTAATTTTGCAATAGACACTCCTCCATGGTATGTGAATGTTGGAAGGCACCCGAGGATTCGGTTAGCCATGGATTGAGAAAGCCAAGGTTGGGGGAGTGTCACCCATAATAAAACTAAAATACATGTGTAAACAAAAGAGAAGAGGGATGATCTACCTTGCTGGTAGAGATGCCGTCCCTCATGGGAGCCGCTCTTGGAAGGTTCGTTTGGCAAGGGGGTTAGAGTGCCCGCTACCATTCGTTGACAACAACAAACACCTCTCAAAATATTACTTTTATGCTCTTTATATGATTTCAAAACTTGAAAAGCTCTAGCACATGATTTAATCCCTGCTTCCCTCTGCGAAGGGCCTGTCTTTTACTTTTATGTTGAGTCAGTAAACCTATTTCCCTCTATCTCAAGCAAGCAATTGAGTTGTTGTGAACCAATCATTTATGCTATGATTCAGTTGATCATGTCTTTTATACTTTCTTGTTTAGTACCAATTTTATCTGAATAAATATGACTTTGAAGTTATCAATGATTATGAAGAGATTGTTATGCTTAAATATGAAGGCTCAGCTATAAATTCTAATATGAAAGCTTTGCTTAGAAGTACAATCCGTTAGCAGTTCTCTGACCAAGAACAAAGTTTGCCATCACCAATTATGATTTCTTATGCACCTTTACATGTGATCTCTCTTTACTTATTTCAAGATGAGTTATATGAGGAAGTTGTTTACTAGAATGTCTTGTGTGAATGAATATGATGCTTCTTGTCCGTATTTTATTTATCGACTCTTCACTCCATAAACATGTGGTCTTGTTTATCGAGCTCAGTTTCGCTTGGGGACAAGCGAGGTCTAAGCTTGGGGGAGTTGATACGTCCAATTTGCATCACTATTTTGTATCATAATTTGTTGTTATTCATTGATATATTTCATATTGGGACACAATACTTATGTTATTTCATCTATTTTGCATGTTTCATCATCATTGGAGGATCAAGCACCGGAGCCAGGATTCTGCTGGAAAAAGCACCGTCAGAACGCAATATTTCGGAAGATCAACTGTGGAAGGGAATTTCACGAAAATTCCTATTTTTCCAGATGACGGAGCGAGAGAAGGGGAGAAGAGAGGGCCACTGTGGGCCCAGACCATAGGGCGGCGCGGCCCGGGCCCTGGCCGCGCCACCCTGCTCTGGGGGCCCACGACCCTTTTCGCCTCCTTTTCTTCGCGTACTCCTTCGTCCCGAAAACCTAAGCCACAGAGGGATCCTCACGAAGGGTTACAGCCGCCTCTGCGGGGCGGAGAACACCAGAGAGAAAAGAGCTCTCCGGCGGGCAGGAATCCGCCGGGGAAATTCCCTCCCGGAGGGGGAAATCGACGCCATCGCCATCGTCATCGAGCGGGACATCATCTCCATCATCATCATCATCATCTCCACCATCTACACCGCCATCACCACCGCTGCACCTCGTCATCGCTGTAGCAATTCGGGTTAAATCTTGATTGTTTGATAGGGGAAACTCTCCCGGTGTTATTCTATACTTGTTGTAGATGCTATTGAGTGAAACCATTGAACCAAGGTTCATGTTCAGATTGTTATTCATCATCATATCACCTCTGATTGTATTCCATATGATGTTTCGTGAGTAGTTCGTTTAGTTCTTGAGGACATGGGTGAAGTCTAAATGCTAGTAGTGAATTATGGTTGAGTAATATTCAATGTTATGATATTTAAGTTGTGGTGTCATTCTTCTAGTGGTGTCGTGTGAACGTCGACTACACGACACTTCACCATTTATGGGCCTAGGGGAGTGCATCTTGTATTCGGTTGCTAATTGCGGGGTTGCCGGAGTGACAGAACCTAAGCCCCCGTTAGTATATCGATGCAGGAGGGATCGCAGGATCTCAGAGTTTAAGGTTGTGGTTAGATTTATCTTAATTACTTTCTTGTAGTTGCGGATGCTTGCAAGGGGTATAATCACAAGTATGTATTAGTCCTAGGAAGGGCGGTGCATTAGCATAGGTTCACCCACACAACACTTATCAAAACAATGAAGATTAATCAGCTGTATGTAGCGAAAGCACTAGACTAAAATCCCCGTGTGTCCTCAGGAACGTTTGGTCATTATAAGTAATCAAACCGGCTTGTCCTTTGTGCTAAAAAGGATTGGGCCACTCGCTGCAATTATTTCTCTCGCATTTTATTTACTTGTACTTTATTTATCTGCAATATCAAAACCCCCTGAATACTTGTCTGTGAGCATTTACAGTGAAACCTTCATCGAAACTGCTTGTCAACACCTTCTGCTCCTCGTTGGGTTCGACACTCTTATTTATCGAAAGTACTACGATACACCCCCTATACTTGTGGGTCATCAACGCCCGTGCCCGTGCCATTGCTTCCCCTTTCTTTCTCCGCGCCCCATTGTTCTTCTTCTCCGCCAGCGGCAGCCCTTCTCCGGCACGCGGGTGATGTCTAGTTTCTCTTCGACCTCCCGTTCTTCATGGCCGCAGTATGGACCCGTGCCTTTGACAAGATGCCCTGACTGCCCACGCCAGGAGCCTCTGAAGCGGTCGATCTGTAAGACGGACGAGAACGGCAACCGTGGACGTGAGTTCGTTGCATGCGAGAGCTTGCCATATAGAGAGGGGATAAGGTTAGATCTCGCTCCAATTTCTCTGTTTTCTCTCGATTTTCTTGTTATTCCCTCGAATTTGGGATTTAGGGTTCACGTTGTTGTTTTCAGATCTTGAAGAAATGCAGGCATTTCGAGTGGATCGATGTGTACGTTCAGAGGCTTCAGTTGCAGGAATCAATTGGCGCTATTGGGGGGCGCAATTTGGGAGGGGGGACTTGCTGTAGAGAATGCGGCGGAGAGAGGAGCCGTTCCGATTATGCCTAATGCTCCCAATGCAGAACTGGTGGAAGTGAAGGGAGAACTGAAGAAAATGAACAAGCAGTTAAGGCAGCTGATCGAGTTGAAGAAGCAAGCTAATCTGATGGCTGGTTGTTTTTTTTGTTGTATAATTACGATCGGATTCTTATCATTGCTCACCAGGCGCTAGAAGTTGTTACAAGGGATACCTTGTTACAAATCCATTATTCAGTTACATGTACTTGTAGTTGTTTTCAAAGTTAGTGTGTGCATTCACCGAAATTACCAACTATATTCCCTAAAAGAAAAGGAAAGCTAAAGATAGTTGATAATTGTTAGAGGGGTGACAAATAATGCAATCACCGAAATCCGCAAATATGTATGCCTCATGTTTATACCAAAATTATACCACTTTTAGGCCTTTCCAAAATACCAATACCATATCCCAAACTATATTCCCTAAAATAAAAGGACAGCTAAAGATAGTTGATAATTGTTAGAGGGGTGACAAATAATGCAATCACCAAAATCCGCAAATATGTATGCCTCATGTTTATACCAAAATTATACCACTTTTAGGCCGTTTCAAAATACCAATACTATATCCCAAACTATATTCCCTAAAAGAAAAGGACAGCTAAAGATAGTTGATAATTGTTAGAGGGGTGACAAATAATGCAATCACCGAAATCCGCAAATATGTATGCCTCATGTTTATACCAAAATTATACCACTTTTAGGCCGTTTCAAAATACCAATACTATATCCCAAACTATATTCCCTAAAAGAAAAGGACAGCTAAAGATAGTTGATAATTGTTAGAGGGGTGACAAATAATGCAATCGCCGAAATCCGCAAATATGTATGCCTCATGTTTATACCAAAATTATACCACTTTTAGGCCGTTTCAAAATACCAATACTATATCCCAAACTATATTCCCTAAAAGAAAAGGACAGCTAAAGATAGTTGATAATTGTTAGAGGGGTGACAAATAATGCAATCACCGAAATCCGCAAATATGTATGCCTCATGTTTATAACAAAATTATACCACTTTTAGGCCGTTTCAAAATACCAATACTATATCCCAAACTATATTCCCTAAAAGAAAAGGACAGCTAAAGATAGTTGATAATTGTTAGAGGGGTGACAAATAATGCAATCACCGAAATCCGCAAATATGTATGCCTCATGTTTATACCAATACTATATCCCAAACTATATTAAGTGGCAAACTCGTTATTGCATTCTCCACCGAGAGAGAGAGAGAGAGAGAGAGGGTGCCACGAAGAGAGAGAGAGAGGTTGCCACGAAGAGACGGATAGGGGTATACTGCCCGTTAGATCAGTGGATCAACGGTTCGTGGAGTCGATCCGTGTGACAACGGCTCAACCAATCAGGATAAGTTTGGGCTTCTCAGAGCATTTGTGACAGTACTTGAGGGCAAAACTGAGTAGTACTAAGAATCCAAGGGCACATAAATAGTAAATAGACTAAGGGATTCAAACAAAAGAATTACAAAATGAAAAATGTGTGTTTTGTACAATATAATTCATATTGGGCTACATCAAATTATTTGCAATTCAAATATACATGAGTGTGACAATTATGGCATCATTTAGACAAACTATGTTTTGGGAAAGATGTTTTGCAAAGGGGTTTGGGTGGAAAACCATGCATCTTCATAGCTACACTAGTGATTCTGAGAAGTGGCAATTTGTGGTAAAACTTTATTTATATATGTTTGTTAAGGTTTTCTAGGTGGCAGGTTGCGTAGGAAGACTCCATGAGTAGTTGCCACTATGTTTTTATTTTTTTGGATTTTTTTGCGCATGAAATGACTCAATTAGCTATGTTAATCTCATTTGTTGACTCTCTGTTGACCAGCTACTTGAGGGTAAAACTGAGTATATTGCACTTGCCGGTCTAAGTCCTCGAGGGGAAAACTGAGTACAGATAAAATTTATGTATAAGGCCTGAGGTTATAACTGAGTACACCAAACGTCCCAGGGTTAGACTCGTGTAGCGGTGCACGCTGCAGCCGTGCATAGCGGACGCGTGTTGCGGTACACGCCACCTTCGTCTTTATAGAGCCCCTCTTTCTCTCCCTCGACGCACGTTCTCACTGGCTCACTGCAACCGCCTCTCCTGTCCCATCATCTTCTCCACAACCGAAGAAAAAACCCCGAAGAAAACCGCCGGCGATGGAGAAGAATGAGATGCCCATTGTCGGCACATCAGCCGCCGCCCCCGTCCAGGCCCCTGTCGCTGCTTCCAACGTAGCAGCCGGCGCATCGGCCGCCGCCCCCGTCCAGGCCCCGCTGCTTCCAACGTAGCAGCCGGCGCATCGCCGCCGCCACCGTCCGATCCTCCGTCGATTGGGACCCGTACGAACCAGTGCGTACGACGCGCCGGAGAACCCCTACGACACCACCATCGTCGACAATGAGCCGGAGGTAACCCTTTGTTCCCTTGTTCTTATCTCATTTCAATCATTTTGTGTTAGATCTAGCGTTATTACGGTTCGTCTGTTCCTAGTTCAATCCTTTTGTGTTAGATCTTGCGTTATTACTGTTCGTCTGTTCCTAGTTCAATCCTTTTGTGTTAGATCTTGCGTTATTACTGTTCGTCTGTTCCTAGTTCAATCCTTTTGTGTTAGATCTTGTGTTATTACTGTTCGTCTGTTCCTAGTTCAATCCTTTTGTGTTAGATCTTGCGTTATTACTGTTCGTCTGTTCCTAGTTCGATCCTTTTGTGTTAGATCTTGCGTTATTAGTGTTTGTGATTTGCTTTTGTTTAAGATTTGTGCCGATGATGATGAATATTTGGGCATAAATTGATTCAGGGTTTGGTCAGTAAACAATTGGTGTGTACAAATTTGTTGTGCATGATCTTTGGTTTACTGACTCAAATCCTGGATATAAGTGTGTCCAATGTAACTGAGGCTACCTCTTTTTTTCGAGCCCATATTATCATGCATGATTTTTTGTTCACTCTCTGTTCCATCATCGTTGCAATTGACTCCGTGTTTTTTGCACGATCTTTGGTGCTACGTGACAGGTGCAGAGCAGCGACGTCGACAGCGACGACGAGTCCTTCCACACCAAGACTCGTCACGTCCTCAGGAGGCTGCAGTCCGGCCATTACGATGGCCCCTTTGCTCGAGGCATTTACAAGTGCCCCTTCTGCAACAGGAAGCTCCGCGCCACCGACTTCAACTCCCTGGTGAACCATGCTGAATCCATTGGCAGATGTGGCGCTAGAGTTGGAAGGACCGTGAACGTGCATGCGTACATGGCCAAACACAAAGCACTTGGGATTCACCTGCGCAACCTCCAAGCGAGTCACACGCGCTACCTGGAGGCGTTGAACGTGCCTACTGCACTCTCTGTATGTGACTGCTCTATCTGTAGAGCAGCTTAAATTCATGTAAAATGTAGCTTATGTTGGATCTATCGGTACTACATTTGGATCTGTCCTGAATATATCTATGCTATTTTAAGTCCCGTATGCCTATTATGCCGTACATCGCAATCCCAGGAATATTGTTGTTGCGAGACATAATAGTTGAATATCATAGAGTCATCATTTATTACAACACATAAGCGTCTTACAAAGATGGATCACATGATCCAATATTACAATAGTAGTTGATCTATTGATCAACGAACATCACAAATAGCGGAAGCGAAGTAGTAACGGACTATCTAGTCCACAGGCCAACGCTTGACGTCAGGAGCGGTCCTAGTTGTCGTAGACGTCCGCTGTCCATCTTCCTCGTACTGCTGTTCACCTTCATAGTCTGGCCATTTGAATAGCCAGGGACAAAGCCATGAGTACTTTTAAAGTACTCGCAAACTAATACTAGTGTAAGCACTACTAATTGTGGTAAGGGGATACTAAGCTCTAGGTTTATTTGCATAAAGCCAAGTTTATTTCATAAACATTTAGTAAAGATGCTTGAATCACTAGACTAACTCAAGTGGGAACATTAGTGTCATTCCCACAACTCTGTTGTGATTCAATTCAAAGTCACCATTCACCTTTCAAATTCAAGTCACCAGTCATATGTCACATTTTTGAAAATGGTCTGATGACGGAACAGTATGGCCTTTCCAATCGTCCGTAACCGTGGGCACGGCTATTCGAATAGTTCTACACTCTGCAGAGGTCGTACACTTGTGCCACAACATTTGAAATAATCCGTCAGGGTTAGCTGGCCCTGATTTATCATACTCCGTATGCGGACTACCAACCATAACCTTTCACTTACATACTCTAGTATAGGCACCTCTCCCCATGAGCTTGGCCTCCCAGTGAAGACACCGTCAGCCTGGGCTGCACAGGGCTTGGGCCGGAAAATTCACCTCATTTCACGTCATTTCACATCATCTCATATTTCTTTGGAGGCAGCCCTTGGCATAACCCCGATGACGCTTGTTTAGAGGGAACCCATACTAAAGCACATAAATTTCTAGTTAAGCCCTTACCCATATTGGGTATTGTGGGGGTACTTTCAAAATTGGAATGGTATCGCATCCGAACCCAACCATCAATTTTATATCAAAAATCACCATCTTCTCTTGGTCATATTCACCTTCAAAGTCATTCAATGGAATGAACCATCATTCCAAAGTTTCAACTTCATTTCAAAGTCACCTATTCCCATCTAGAGTAGTCCAATTTTTCCAAAGTTTCAACTTCATTTCAAAGTCACCTATTCCCATCTAGAGTAGTCCAATTTTTGATTGATTAGCACTAGCAACTAGTCATGAGGGGTGCTATCTAGCTTTCATTGCTCTAGACTAAATTTGATGGTCTTGTTCTACTCTAGACCAAGTGAATCATGAATCAAAAAGTAAACTTTGATAAACCAAAAGCATTAAAGCTTGTAAAGTAAAAACTTGGGATAGGTTCATAAAGTAAAATGTAATGATGCCTTGCTCTGGTAGAGCTTTGCACCATGATGATTAGCAAGTTTATTAGCTTGCAAGAATACTAGCTTGCCTTGATTGGTGAGGTGACCAAAGTGTTCTTCTTCTTCCTCTTGGTAGAATACCTCCTCCTCTTGATAGTCTCCGGTACTAGCGTCTATAAACGAATACGAGGATACAATCACCAAACAATACTTAAATACTCTTAATTAGCCTTAGTGGCTCACACAATGATCTAGCATCACTACTTAACATTTATTACAAGATTATGCTAGGGTTTCCTTATTTAGTAATAGGAAAATAATTTCCTCTTATTAAAAATGGAGTTAGGGTTTCTCTTTAGTTTGTGAGAAAATAATTTCCTCTCATTGAATCTTCTTAAGATTTAATTTCTCTTATGAATAATATATGACCTAGGTTGACCAAAGTCAACCTCTTCATACTTACCATTTGAGACAAGGATTTAAATGGGGTTCCATACCTCCTACAATTTAATACTAACATGGTAGTGATTTGATGCCACCAAATAATTCAATATGAGGTTACATAGACTATGGTTACTACCTCATGTTGAATTACTTGAGAGCAAGATTTAAATGAGAGGAATACCTCTCATATGATTTAACACATATTTGTAACTAATTTCAAGGACTATTATTGAGGTGATTTAATATTTTTCCAATAACCAGGGGTGATCCCATGTTGACCAAGGTCAACACTTCACACTTAGTATTTGAGAAAAGTGAGTTAAATGAGATTCATCATCTCATGTGATTTAATTAACCTTTGGAAAATTTAAATACTATTTAGATTTAAAATCTACAAGTGAGCAAGTATGAGCCTAGGAAATTAAAGGTCAATACATTACTTCATTTTATTTGAGAAAGATGATTTAAATGAGGTGAGCACCTCATACTATTTTAATAACATCTTGCAATGGTTTAATATTATTAATTAATTTAATGTGAGTTTTAATTGACCATGGGATCTACTTCATATTAATATGGTGGAGGCAAGATTTAAATGAGACCAAAGTATCTCATATGATTTAATAAATAGGTTTGAAATATTTAAATACTACTCATGAGGATGATTTAATATTTTCAAATAAGAACCTATGGGTTATTAATACATGTGTTATCAATTCTCATTGAACCATTTGGAGTAATGATTTAAGTGAGAAGCTATACCTCATATAAGTTAAACTATCCTCTAAATGATTTAAAATCTCTAAGTAACTAAGCATGAGACTTACTTGACCAAGGTCAGTACCTCTAGTTGAATTACTTAAGATCACAATTTAAATGAGAGAGAAGCCCTCATACTATTTAAATAATTCTATGTGTATGTATTAAATGGGCTAGAAATAGCTCCATAGCCATTATTTAACTCTAGTCCATGATCATGTAAAACAACTATGCTATATTTTTGCATAAACAATTAGATTATGTCAAATGTGATTTATTAGAGTTGGAATCAACTTAAAATCATTTATAGATAATTTCTAATATTTATTTGAAGTCAGAAAAGGCCCTGCCTTGTTATTTTTATCATTTAAATTTTATTTCGAATTTGGACATAAGGCCAGTGACATTGTTTAGATAATTTCATGAGCTTTCCGAATATATAAAATTTGCTGGATTTGGTTTGGTAGTTTTCAAACTATTCAAAAATTACTAAAGCATCTGCAGGGAATTCGAAATTAAATAGAAATTTTATTTTTGAATTATTGGGCTTGGCGGGAAAGCAAATAGGCCGAAACGGGCGAAACAGACTTGGGCCAGCCCAACAGCGTGACTAGCACATGCGGGCCGCCTGACATTGTGGGCTCCACCCGTCAGTGACTTAAATCGACCGAAACGGTACGCGTTAGGTGATCCGTTCGATCAGAGCTCGATCGAACGGCCGTGGAGCCTCGTCGTCTCCGACGAGATCCCGGCGTGCTGGCGGCGTACCTAGGGGGTCGGAGGGCGCTGTAGGTCGCCGGTGGTCGATGGCGAGGTTCGAGGCGACGTTGGCGAGGTAGAAGAGGCTCCTGGTACAGTGGCGGAGCTTGGGGAGGCGCGGATCGATGGCGAGGATCTGCGGGCTCCGGCGGCTCCGAGCTTCAAATTGGGGCGACTCCGGCGAGGTGGTGTTCAATTGGGTGGTCGAGGAGAGCCAGTGATGAGAGGGGAAGAGATTGGTGTGAAGGAGGTGTGCTCTGGGTGCCTCTATTTATAGATGGAGAGGTGACCGGCGGGTGCTGTGAGAGGGTGTCCATGGCGCGGCCGCTCCGGCGTGCGAAAGGGCGTGGCGAGGACAGCATCTTGTAGGCGACATCATGGCGATGCTCAAGGCGTAGCTGTTGCGTCCAGGGCGTGATAGGATCGCTCGGGCGCGTGCACTTTGTACCACGGTACTCGCGGCGGTGCTCAGATGAGGACGACGTTGACAAGGCGGCGGCAGTTGATCGAGTGCGTCTACGAGGTAGAGGTGAGGGTGGCGGTTCTCGTCACAGGCCTAGGGATGCAGGGGGAGGACGACGTCGATAGGGCGCGAGATGCTCTGGCGCGCTCCAGAGCGCGGTCACCGCGTGCCTGGCACGTCCTGGCATGGTGCTGGGCGTGCTGGTGCTGGCCAATGCCGGGTAAGCTTCGAGCTAGGAATGGTACTGGCGTGTGTAGGAGAGTGAGAGCTACCTATTTGACATGGTAGGGCTGGCCAGAGAGAGGTAGAGAGGATGAGTGGCAATGGGGTGGCATGGTGCACGACATGGATGAAACCTGATCATGGCTTCACTTTATCAGTGCAAAAAGGGTTTGGTTTGATGCAGAGGAGGTACTAGGGTGTGATGATCACAAATGGAAAGTGGTGGAGGCTAAAAACCAGAGGATAATAGCATGTGTGCCAAAATCAGAATCATGCCTGCAAGGTGCTCGACATAATGGCCGCATGAAACTTTTGGTCAAATTTTGGAAATATTTTTGGTGGATCTCATTCATATTATTAGAGAGGTAGAATGGTGGTGGTGGTCAATTTGGTGAAGTTTTGCAAGATTTCAAATTGGGGGTTGATCTTCACATAGTTTCAAAGTCTCCACTTGTCAACACTATTCTGGTCAACCTGGTCAAAGTTAGCATGTGTGGTCAACATGAAAGTTGGTCACCTGGACATGGTCTTGGATGACATGGCCTTGGTTGACTAAGTTTAGTTTAAGAATTGAGAAATACAGAGGGGTAAAGTGAGGAACATTTTATAAAATGGCAATATGACCATTATCACATGTAAGTTGAATTTGAGATTTCCTTGTGTTTGATTCTTGATCCAATGATGCATTTGTGTTAGTTTATCATATTTAAGTATTACACAAGCAAGAGATCAAGTAATGGTGGCCTTTGGTGAAGATTTGCTATTTGGCATAATGTGTATGTGAGTAAAAATGGAATTATCTCACCATTTGAATTCTCTCCATTTGATTTGACTTTTCTTGACTCTAATGTGGTTCTTATTAGTTTAGCAACATTTTAAGAGCATTGAAACCAATTCAAATGGTCTTGTTCAAAGATTTGCAAATTTGGCCTTAATACATAAGAGATGAGGTGTCAAATTTTACTAAACTTGTAAATGGTTGATCTTGCTTCACTTGGACATGGGTTAGGGTCCATTTAGTGTTATATTAGGTTGAGAGATGGTTTCACATCATTTAGCCAAGGTTTAGTGTCATAGGGTAAAATTGGGTGAAATGGCTATGTGTCACATATGACTTTATAAGTTGCCTTTAAATTTTAATTTGACTTGGCTTGATTCAAATGGTGTTGTGGATGGTTGAAATGATATATGGAGGTGATCCAACCATTCACAACAAGTCCTAGGGTCAATTTTCTTAAATTCACAACTTTGTTATTTTACTCTCATATGCCTCTATGGCATTTTTAGTTTCTTTTTATTTTCTTTGGTTTTAATTTGAAAAAGATTTAAGAGGTACTATATAAAGTGTATCTAGCTTTTCCAATCCTCTAAATAAAGTGGAAAGGTCTAGGGTAAAGATTTATAATTATAACCATAGGCACATATGCCTTTTTCTCATTTAATTTCCTTTTATTTTATTTTAATTAGGATGGTGAGAAGAGGGGTGAGGTTTTAGGGTTTAAGATTATTTCAGATACTCATAACAAGCAATCATGGCAATAGCACAAGAATTAAGCAAGATTATTATGTACCAAACTTAATTTAATAAAAGTTTTTGTTGGTTCCAAAATTTGGAACTAGGGGAATTTATTTATTTTGTTTTGAATTTTCTGGGATGTTACAATATATCTATGCTATGTTGGTTGCTGTATGCAGGTATCCTATATTTTCTCTCTGGATTTGTGCCCTAGATTTCCTACCTGATTGGGTAAAAACGAAGGCATAAAGAAATGAATGGCGTTAAAAAACAGAAGGAGAAGCTGCTCTAGATTTGCTACCAATTTGGGCTATCAAATATGAATGAGATCGAGCGATAGAGAGGAAAAAGGTACATTGAAAACTGCTAATCTGGGCGAAAGAGACAGAAACCACTCGTGCCCCCGTCCCGGACCCACACGGCTCCACACGCTACGGCCCCACACGCTACGGCCACACAAACACGGTCTCGTCCTGTCCCACGCGGTCCCTTCCTACCAGCCCCACACGACGCGGTCCCACACGACGCGACCCCACAAACGACACGACCCCACTCGTCAGCACGGAACGGTCAACTTAACGGATTCCTTCCGTCCGAGCTCCTTCTGCGGTTCAGACAAGGGCTTGGGAAAACTGAGGAAAAACTAAGGAGCTGGGGAAAACTGAGTACAACTAAGGACCCGAGGGCACGAAAATAGAAATCCCTAAAAAGAAAAACATCGCCATCAAAACGCCCGGGGGCTTGGCATTGAAAAACAAAAATATAGTGACTTTACAAGGTAGATTATGTCTACTACACACAAGATACAATCCTTAGAGCAACAAACCTTCAAGGGTTACCCAGTATATTATCTATCGTCAGCCGTTCATTATTTATAGCACGAGTGCTATGTTCAGCATAGCTGCCCTTCACGAAGAATTCGGCGTCCATCCGAAGAAGTTCATCCATCATATCTTCGGCAACAGGGGTCACAACGTCGTCATACTTGCTGAAGTTCTTCCTCCTCTTCGCCATCTTGGCCAGGCACTTTGGAACAACTTGACCCACATATAACTTTGGGTAGCAGGTTTTTATCATGATCATAGCAAACCTTGCGCCAGCAGCTAATTGGGCCCGCACAAAGCCGTGGATTCGAGGAGCATCCCGAAATTTGTCCATTAAAGCAGGAAGAGTCTCTGGCATCTTATTACGAGGAAACATGGTGCCATAGACCAGAGACAAGGTCCTTGTACAAAAGTCGAGATAATCGCGAACCTGGAGCGCGCGATCCTGAAACCTGACGATATGGCGAGTCCGTTCAGGCGTGCCCCAAAAATTTGAACCATGATCACTGATACGTCTCCGACGTATCGATAATTTCTTATGTTCCATGCCACATTATTGATGATATCTACATGTTTTATGCACACTTTATGTCATATTCGTGCATTTTATGGAACTAACCTATTACCAAGATGTGAGTGCCAGTTCTGTTTTTGCTGTTTTGGTTTTCGAAATCCTAGTAACGAAATATTTCGGAATCGGACGAAATCAACGCCCGGGTTCCTATTTTCCCGGAACCATCCGGAACACCCGAGCCGCCGGAGGAAGCCACGGGGCCCCCACCACACCACAGGCGCGGCGAGGGGGCCGCGCCCTATGGTGTGGTGCCCTCCGAGGCTGCCCTTTCGCCTATATAAAGCCCCGCATCGAAAACCCTTACGGAAGAAGCCACGGTACGCGAAACCTTCCAGAGCCGCCGCCATCGCGAAGCCAAGATCTGGGGGACAGGTCTCTGTTCCGGCACCCTGCGGGACGGGGAAGTGCCCCGGAAGGCTTCTCCATCGACACCGCCATCTTCATCACTGCTGCTGCTCCCATGAGGGAGTAGTTCTCCATCGAGACTCGGGGCTGTACCGGTAGCTATGTGGTTCATCTCTCTCCTATGTACTTCAATACAATAATCTCATGAGCTGCCTTACATGATTGAGATTCATATGATGATGCTTGTAATCTAGATGTCATTATGCTAGTCAAGTGAGTTTTACTTATGTGATCTCCGGAGACTCCTTGTCCCACGTGTGTAAAGGTGACAGTGTGTGCACCGTGTGGGTCTCTTAGGCTATATTTCACAGAATACTTATTCACTGTTATGAATGGCATAGTGAAGTGCTTATTTATATCTCTTTATGATTGCAATGTGTTTTGTATCACAATTTATCTATATGCTACTCTAGCAATGTTATTAAAGTAGTTTTATTCCTCCTGCACGATGTAATGGTGACAGTGTGTGCATCCGTGTTAGTACTTGGTTTATGCTATGATCATGATCTCTTGTAGATTGCGAAGTTAACTATTGCTATGATAGTATTGATGTGTATTATTCCTCCTACATAAGCATGAAGGTGACATGTGCATGCTACGTTAGTACTTGGTTTAGTCGTATTGATCTATCTTACACTCTAAGGTTATTTAAATATGAACATTGAATTGTGGAGCTTGTTAACTCCGGCATTGAGGGTTCGTGTAATCCTACGCAATGTGTTCATCATCCAACAAGAGAGTGTAGAGTATGCATTTATCTATTCTGTTATGTGATCAAAGTTGAGAGTGTCCACTAGTGAAAGTCTATTCCCTAGGCCTTGTTCCTAAATACTTTATCGCTGCTTTTGTTTTTTGTGTTACTACTGCTGCGTTACTACGCATGTTTACTTCCTGCAATATTGTTACCATCAATGCACGCCAGCTATTTTCTGCGGCGTACTACTGCTCATATTCATTCATACCACTTGTATTTCACTATCTCTTCGCCGAACTAGTACACCTATTAGGTGTGTTGGGGACACAAGAGACTTCTTGCTTTGTGGTTGCGGGGTTGCATGAGAGGGATATCTTTGACCTCTTCCTCCCTGAGTTCGATAAACCTTGGGTAATCCACTTAAGGGAAACTTGCTGCTATTCTACAAACCTCTGCTCTTGGAGGCCCAACACTGTCTACAAGAATAGAAGCACCCGTAGACATCAATCACGCGCAAGCTTGAGAAGCGCATTGGATCGAGCTTCAACACGTTCATCTTCGGTAGTAGCATCCAAGAAGGAACCTATTTTTGAAGGAATCAGCAGGAAACAAGGAGACAAGCAACAAAGAAAAGTAAAGCACGACAAAGTTAACGAAGCATACCTGCCATATCCAAGCTAGCATCCGTCAGCAGTTGAAGCATAAAATTCTCTCGAGAAGAAGCTGCAGCAGCCTCAGCAATCGCGGTATCCCTTTCAGCTATGGCATCTTGAGCCTGTTGGAGCGCAACCTTTTCCCTCTCAGAGGATTTTCGAGATTGTTCCATGAGCATAAGTGATTGCTTCTTCGTGGATTGGAGCTGCTGGCGAAGTTCTTCCAAATCTTGTGCTGAGTTTTTACTCGAAGAATCCTCAATAAATTCGACAGCGACAGGCGTTTTCTTCAAACGGGATGAAGGAAAAACTTCGGAAGGACCAGGAGTTGCAGTATAGTTGTCAAAAATCAACTGAAAACAAAATTTTCGACATCAATCATTAAGCAAAGATAGATTTCCATTAATTCTCAAAGTATGTACATGTCTATTACAAAAGAAGGACCTATAGACAACTACTGAAGCAACCACCACCAAGAACACTACGGCGACAGTGCCAAAAGAGGGGAAAAACTAAAAGAAAAAAGCAAAGTGGTCTACTTGACCTCCGGCTTTGAAGAACTCGGAGCAGGCGCTGGCTTATATCCAAGGGTGGCAAGGATCTTCTTCGAGTTGGGTTTCGCCGCTTTAATCAGCGACTGCCATTTTTTCGTCTCGATATCCTCTGCGTCGCCAACCCTTGCCCAGTCGACGTTTTGTTGGCTATTAGCAACCAAGGCAATTGTACCTTCGACTCCAACTTTTAACCCTTCTTGGCGAAGTTGGAGTCCAAGGTCTTCTTGAGAAGTGAAGCACTTGGCGAGATCAATAAAAATTGCGGGTTCCTCCTTCTTCTTGAAAAAATAGGGGAAAAGCCGTGACAGGCCAATCTCAGCTTCAGCAAGGCCGTCACGAGCTTCAGTACCATGGATTTCAAGGAGAGAAAGCGCATCAAGGAGCTGGTCACCTTCAGGATTCTCCAGCTCATACTCTTGGTGTGTTCTCCCTGCTTAAAGCATAAAAAAGAGTTACTCAAAGGGAAAAAGGGACCAAAACATGACGCAAGAAAGCAGCAAGGGTGTGAACACTTACTAACAAAACGTCGACTCTGCGACTCCAGTCGACTAAGGATTTCTTCTTCGCGAGCAGAATGCTGAGCTACATTTTCTTCAGAGCCTTTTTTGCGTCGTCGAGTCTTTTCTGAAGATCCTCGACGGTAGCAGCATCAGCTTCAGCTTTCATGCGTGCCGTTTCGCTTTGCTCTAACTCAAAAGCAAGAGCGTCAGCACGTTTGTTGGCTTCCGCAAGTTTTTCTGCCAGTATAAAACAGGCGAGTAAAGTACTGCAGCAAAAAATAGCGACAAAATATATTCGACAAGGAAAAGAGAGGGTACCTTCAAGTTTGGCGGCATATTCACGGTACCCGATAAATTGGGTACCAAAACGGATAAGCTCCTTCATAAAAGGCTAAAGAAAGATCATAAAAAGAGGATCAATATCTGAAGTGAAAAAGTTCGACATCACGAAGAAACAGAGGGAAGTTCAGAAAAATGAAGCCAATACAGGACAAAGAAGATAACTTACCTCTTCCATTAAAGGAGTCGAGGAACAACCAGCTAATATGGTTGGTTCCTTGGTTGATTCCACCCTGGCTCTCTTCGGGGAAGGAGCTGGGGGCTCACAGCTGGCGTTGGATGTTCAGGTTTTGTTGAGGAGGTGAAGTTTCGTCGCCATCAGGACGAGCTTCCGAGACAACTAAAGTACGAGACGTGCTCGTTCGAGCAGTCTCGTCGATAGGTGCATCCTCCTCTTCATCGCCACTACAACAAATACAGCGACAGGATAAAAAGCAACTTCAAAAAGTATCGACAAGAGACAAATATAGTGCATTAAAAACTTACGAGCTGATAAGAGCAGCTTCGTACAGATCCAAAGCCTTCTTCCCAGCATCAGGCACAGTTTCTTCGGCACGGGCAGCACCGGCTTTGGAGGTACCGGTGTCAACAGCCTCGTCCCTTTTCCTTTTGCTCCTAGGAGAAGCAGCTGAAGGAGGCGAGCGTGTCGAAGAAGTTGCCTCGGCCTCGGCGTCCTTTTCAGAGGATGCCGCAGATTTTCGAGAACCTGCGGCCTCACTCTCAGGGCGAGACGTACCCTGGTTGTCGTCGGTGACAATGGCCCTTTCTTCAACTTCTCCACCTTCGGGAAGGGGAGGAAGAGGTGACGCAGTTGCGTGGTTCTATTCAAAGACAGAAAAAATATCGGCATGAAGTGTTTGAAGGAAAAAGATAGAAGGAAAATAAAGACATGAACAAAAATATTACCTGCGGGAGTGCGTTGGTGGCGCTATATGGCGTCACACCGCAAGATGTCGGGACGCTGTCTTTCTTGTTCAGCGACGAGATCTTCCGGACAAGTTTCGCCAAGTCATTGACGGACAAGTCAACCGACAAGCGATCCACATCTTTATCGCCAGCGTACATCCAAAGGGGGTTTTTGCGAGCTTGAAGAGGCTGCACCCTAATCCTAAGGAAATACGCCGTGATCTGGATACCCGACAATTCTTGTCCACGAGTATTCTGGAGCTCATGGATGCGAGTCATCAGGGCCTCTGTCGCCGCTTTTTCTGCGTCGGTAGCCTCTGCATCCCAGGATCGGCGGCGACAAATTTTCTCGGCACCGTCAAAAGGAGGAATGTTGTCTTCAACAGAGCCATGGTTCTCCTCGCGGATGTATAACCATTTCTTGCGCCACCCTTGAACTGAATCAGGGAATTTGACGTCGAAGTATTCGACGTCAGGGCGGACGCAGATTACAACGCCGCCTATGTTGTAGGCGACGCTGGAAGAGCCATTACGGCGACAAAGGAAGATACGTTTCCATAGGGACCAGTTAGGCTGGACCCCGAGGAAAGATTCACACAATGTGATGAAAATAGAAATGTGGAGGATGGAATTGGGGGTAAGATGGTGAAGTTGCAGTCCATACATGAAAAGCAACCCACGAAGGAAATCATGAATGGGAGTGGAAAGACCACGGATGAGGTGGTCGACGAAACTAACCCGATATTGCATCGGCGGAGCTGGGTAGCTTTCTTCCTTGGGGAAGCGCAGCGCATCTTGCTTCCCGCTGATGCCAAGCTTCTTCAGCAGGTTGACATCTTGCTGGGAGATCTTGGATCTCTCCCACTCCAAGTTCCCCAGATCTTCGGTTGCCATCTTTGCTTCAGGAGCGCTGTGCTTGGTGAGTTTGCGCGGTGGCATCAACAAGAGTGGAGGCGAAGAGCGCACGAGCGGTGGAGCACAAGGAACTTTAGGGCGCAATGGAGAGCTTTTGCAGAGGAAGAGCAGATGGGCGGCGCGAGCGAAAGTGACAGAGGAAGAAGACGATGGACTTAAATAGAGGTGCGGTGAATCGACGCAACCGTTGGATGGAAATGTTATGGAGCAGATGGAGTACACGTGGACAAAGGGTAAAACCGGATTTTCACTGAGAAAAGAAAAGACAGGCGGCACAGTGCGTGCGCCGGAAAAAGTGGAGGACGTGTGTCCCCCACTTGCACGACGTGTTCATCAGATAGGGAATTTGGACCCACGAGGCAGCGAGAGAAGCAGTTTTCGCATGTTTCCAATACAGTAATCGTGGCTATCATCAGCAATGACGTCACCTTGGACAAAAGAAAAACTCGACTATGAAGCCTAGTGAGAATATCGACAACATAATATTATTTCGAGAGCCTTTGATCAAATACAAGTTTTTGCCCAAATGCTCGGGGGCTACTTTGGAAAAAAAAGAAAACTTCGAGTATGACAAAATAGAAATGGCGAGAGCCTATGATCAAATACAAGCATTTGTTCAGCCTCGGGAACTCCCATCGGGGAGCTGATACGTCTCCGACGTATCGATAATTTCTTATGTTCCATGCTACTTTATTGATGATATCTACATGTTTTATGCACACTTTATGTCATATTCGTGCATTTTCTGGAACTAACCTATTAACAAGATGCCGAAGTGCAGTTCCTGTTTTCTGCTGTTTTGGTTTCGAAATCCTAGTAACGAAATATTTCGGATTGGACGAAATCAACGCCCGGGTTCCTATTTTCATCGGAAGCATCCAGAACACCGAGAGAGCCGCCAGAGGGGCCTGTGGGCCCAGGACGACAGGGTGGCACGGCTGACCGGCCGCGCCCCCTATGGTGTCGTCGCCTCTTCGACCCTCGCCGCCTCTTCGCCTATATAAAGCCCATGCGTCGAAAACCCTTGAAGAAGCCACGGTGCGCGAAACCTTCCGGAGCCGCCGCCATCGCGAAGCCAAGATCGGGGACAGGAGTCTCTGTTCAGGCACGCCGCCCGGACGGTGCCCCCGGAAGGCTTCTCCATCGACACCGCTGCCATCTCCACCGCCATCTTCATCACCGCTGCTGCTCCCATGAGGAGGGAGTAGTTCTCCATCGAGGCTCGGGGCTGTACCGGTAGCTATGTGGTTCATCTCTCTCCTATGTACTTCAATACAATAATCTCATGAGCTGCCTTACATGATTGAGATTCATATGATGATGCTTGTAATCTAGATGTCATTATGCTAGTCAAGTGAGTTTTACTTATGTGATCTCCGGAGACTCCTTGTCCCACGTGTGTAAAGGTGACAGTGTGTGCACCGTGTGGGTCTCTTAGGCTATATTTCACAAATTCACTGTTATGAATGGCATAGTGAAGTGCTTATTTATATCTCTTTATGATTGCAATGTGTTTTGTATCACAATTTATCTATGTGCTACTCTAGTGAAGTTATTAAAGTAGTTTTATTCCTCCTGCACGATGTAATGGTGACGGTGTGTGCATCCGTGTTAGTACTTGGTTTATGCTATGATCATGATCTCTTGTAGATTGCGAAGTTAACTATTGCTATGATAGTATTGATGTGTATTATTCCTCCTACATAAGCATGAAGGTGACAGTGTGCATGCTACGTTAGTACTTGGTTTAGTCGTATTGATCTATCTTACACTCTAAGGTTATTTAAATATGAACATTGAATTGTGGAGCTTGTTAACTCCGGCATTGAGGGCTCGTGTAATCCTACGCAATGTGTTCATCATCCAACAAGAGAGTGTAGAGTATGCATTTATCTATTCTGTTATGTGATCAATGTTGAGAGTGTCCACTAGTGAAAGTCTAATCCCTAGGCCTTGTTCCTAAATAGCTATCGCTGCTTGTTTCTTGTTTCTTGCGTTACTACTGTGCGTTACTACGCATGTTTACTTCCCAATATTACTACCATCAGCACGTGAGCTATTTTTCGCGCCGTACTACTGCTCATATTCATTCATACCACTTGTATTTCACTATCTCTTCGCCGAACTAGTGCACCTATTAGGTGTGTTGGGGACACAAGAGACTTCTTGCTTTGTGGTTGCAGGGTTGCATGAGAGGGATATCTTTGACCTCTTCCTCCCTGAGTTCAATAAACCTTGGGTAATCCACTTAAGGAAACTTGCTGCTGTTCTACAAACCTCTGCTCTTGGAGGCCCAACACTGTCTACAAGAATAGAAGCACCCGTAGACATCAAGCACTTTTCTGGCGTTGCCGGGGAGGAAAGGTAAAAGGCACTCATACTTCGGTTCCAGGTAATACTTTTCTGGCGCCATTGTGTGTGTGCTCGAAGCTATTTCCTTTAGACTCTGCAATTGCGACATTTGGTTTCTTGTTTACACTAGTTAGGCATAATGGACAACAAAGAGCTTCTTATTCTATTTCCTGATTTAAGACATGGATGGTTTGATGCGAAAATTTAAAAAACCATGGAACATATTAATATGAATGCTTTGAACACCATTGTTGTTAATGATATGGAAAATTCTAAGCTTGGGGAAGCTGGTTTTGATGAGCATGATATTTTTAGTCCCCCAAGCATTGAGGAGAAAATTTACTTTGATGATACTTTGCCTCCCATTTATGATGATTATAATGATAGTAGTCTTTTGTTACCACCTGTTATGGAGGATAAATTTGATTATGATTACAATATACCTCCTATATTTGATAGCTACTTTGTTGAATTTGCTCCCACTACAATTAATAAGAATGACTATGCTTATGTTGGGAGTAGTAATAATTTTATGCATGAGACTCATGATAAGAATGCTTTATGTGATAGTTATATTGTTGAGTTTGCTCATGTTGCTACTGAAAGTTATTATGAGAGAGGAAAATATGGTTGTAAAAATTTCATGTTACTAAAACACCTCTCTATGTGCTGAAATTTTTGAAGCTACACTTGTTTTATCTTCCTATGCTTGTTACTTTGCTCTTCATGAACTTGTTTATTTACAAGATTCCTATGCATAGGAAGCATGTTAGACTTAAATGTGTTTTGAATTTGCCTCTTGATGCTCTCTTTTGCTTCAACTTCTATTTCTTGCGAGTGCATCATTAAAACTGCTGAGCCCATCTTAATGGCTATAAAGAAAGAACTTCTTGGGAGATAACCCATGTGTTTTTTTTAATACAGTACTTTGTTTTATATTTGAGTCTTGGAAGTTGTTTACTACTGTAGCAACCTCTCCTTATCATGTTTTTGTGCCAAGTAAAGTTTCTATGTTATAGTTGATGTTATATTTGGGATCGCTGCGCAGAAACAGCATTGCTGTCTGTCACGAATCTGGGCACAAGTCTCTGTAGAAAATTCGAAAAAATCTGCCAATTTACGAGCGTGATCCTCAGATATGTACGCAACTTTCATTAGTTTTGAGTTTTTCCATTTGAGCAAGTCTGGTGCCATTTTAAAATTCGTCTTTACGGACTGTTCTGTTTTTGACAGATTCTGCCTTTTATTTCGCATTGCCGCTTTTGTTAAGTTGAATGAGTTTCTTTGTTCCATTAACTTTAAGAAGTTTTGTGCAATGTCCAGAAGTGTTAAGAATGATTGTGTCACCTCTGAACATGTGAATTTTGATTATGCACTAACCCTCTAATGAGTTTGCTTGAAGTTTGGTGTGAAGGAAGTTTTCAAGGGTCAAGAGAGGAGTATGATATACTATGATCAAGAGGAGTGAAAGCTCTAAGCTTGGGGATGCCCGTGGTTCACCCCTGCATATTTCAAGAAGACTCAAGCATCTAAGCTTGGGGATGCCCAAGGCATCCCCTTCTTCATCGACAAAGTATCAGGTTCCTTCTCTTGAAACTATATTTTTATTCGGTCACATCTTATGTATTTTACTTGGAGCGTCTGTGTGCTTTTATTTTTGTTTTTGTTTTGTTATCTTAGTTCTCTGAATAAGTTCATCCTTGTGTGGGAGAGAGACACGCTCCGCTGGTTCATATGAACACATGTGTTCTTAGCTTTTAATTTTCATGGCGAAGGTTGAAATTTCTTCGTTAAATTGTTATATGGTTGGAATTGGAAAATGCTACATGTAGTAATTGGTAAAATGTCTTGAATAATTTGATACTTGGCAATTGTTGTGCTCATGTTTAAGCTCTTGCATCATATGCTTTGCACCTATTAATGAAGAAATACATAGAGCTTGCTAAAATTTGGTTTGCATATTTTGTCTCTCTAAAGTCTAGATAATTTCTAGTATTGAGTTTTGAACAACAAGAAAGACGGTGTAGAGTCTTATAATGTTTACAATATGTCTTTTATGTGAGTTTTGCTGCACCGGTTCATCCTTGAGTTTGCTTCAAATAACCTTGCTAGCCTAAACCTTGTATCGAGAGGGAATACTTCTCATGCATCCAAAATCCTTGAGCCAACCACTATGCCATTTGTGTCCACCATACCTACCTACTACATGGTATTTCTCCGCCATTCCAAAGTAAATTGCTTGAGTGCTACCTTTAAACAATTCAAAAGTTATTACCTCTTATTTGTGTCAATGTTTTATAGCTCATGAAGAAGTATGTGGTGTTTATCTTTCAATCTTGTTGGGCAACTTTCACCAATGGACTAGTGGCTTCATCCGCTTATCCAATAATTTTGCAAAAAGAGCTGGCAATGGGATTCCCAGTCCCAAATTAATTAACAAAAAATAGACACTCCTCCATGGTATGTGATTGTTGGATGGCACCCGAAGGATTCGGTTAGCCATGGCTTGAGAAAGCAAAGGTGGGGAGGAGTGTCATCATAATAAAACTAAAATAAAAAGGCACTCCTTCATGGTATGAGATTGTTGGCAGGCACCCGAGGATTCGGTTAGCCATGGTTTGTGAAAGAAAGGTTGGAAGGAGTGCCACCCAAAAATAAAATAAAATTGGAGCCGCTCTTTGAAGGTTTGTCTGGCAAGGGGGTTAGAGTGCCCACTACCATTCGTTGACAACAACAAACACCTCTCAAAACTTTACTTTTATACTCTCTTGATGTTTTCAAAATCAAAGCTCTAGCACAAATATAGCAATCGATGCTTTCCTCTTTGAAGGACCATTCTTTTACTTTTATTGTTGAGTCAGTTTACCTATCTCTCTCTACCTCAAGAAGCAAACACTTGTGTGAACTGTGCATTGATTCCTACATACTTGCATATTGCACTTGTTATATTACTTTATATTGACACTATCCATGAGATATACATGTTATAAGTTGAAAGCAACCGCTGAAACTTAATCTTCCTTTGTGTTGCTTCAATACCTTTACTTTGATTTATTGCTTTATGAGTTAACTCCTATGCAAGACTTATTGATGCTTGTCTTGAAGTACTATTCATGAAAAGTCTTTGCTTTATGATTCATTTGTTTACTCATGTCATTACCATTGTTTTGATCGCTGCATTCATTACATATGCTTACAATAGTATGATCAAGGTTATGATGGCATGTCACTTCAGAAATTATCTTTGTTATCGTTTACCTGCTCGGGACGAGCAGAACTAAGCTTGGGGATGCTGATACGTCTCGACGTATCGATAATTTCTTATGTTCCATGCTACTTTATTGATGATATCTACATGTTTTATGCACACTTTATGTCATATTCGTGCATTTTCGGAACTAACCTATTAACAAGATGCCGAAGTGCCAGTTCTTTTCTGCTGTTTTGGTTTCAGAAATCCTAGTAACGAAATATTCTCGGAATTGGACGAATCAACGCCCAGGTTCCTATTTTCATCGGAAGCTTCCAGAGCACCGGAGAGCCGCCGCGGGGGCCTGTGGGCCCAGACGACAGGTGGCGCGGCACAGGCCTGGCCGCGCCCCCTATGGTGTCGTCGCCCTTCGACCTTGGCGCCGCCTCTTCGCCTATATAAAGCCCTGCTCGAAAACCCTTACGGAAGAAGCCACGGTGCGCGAAACCTTCCAGAGCCGCCGCCATCGTGAAGCCAAGATCGGGGACAGGAGTCTCTGACCCGCACGCCGCGGACGGGGAAGTGCCCCGGAAGGCTTCTCCATCGACACCGCTGCCATCTCCACCGCCATCTTCATCACCGCTGCTGCTCCCATGAGGAGGAGTAGTTCTCCATCGAGGCTCGGGGCTGTACCGGTAGCTATGTGGTTCATCTCTCTCCTATGTACTTCAATACAATAATCTCATGAGCTGCCTTACATGATTGAGATTCATATGATGATGCTTGTAATCTAGATGTCATTATGCTAGTCAAGTGAGTTTTACTTATGTGATCTCCGGAGACTCCTTGTCCCACGTGTGTAAAGGTGACAGTGTGTGCACCGTGTGGGTCTCTTAGGCTATATTTCACAGAATACTTATTCACTGTTATGAATGGCATAGTGAAGTGCTTATTTATATCTCTTTATGATTGCAATGTGTTTTGTATCACAATTTATCTATGTGCTACTCTAGTGAAGTTATTAAAGTAGTTTTATTCCTCCTGCACGATGTAATGGTGATAGTGTGTGCATCCGTGTTAGTACTTGGTTTATGCTATGATCATGATCTCTTGTAGATTGCGAAGTTAACTATTGCTATGATAGTATTGATGTGTATTATTCCTCCTACATAAGCATGAAGGTGACAGTGTGCATGCTACGTTAGTACTTGGTTTAGTCGTATTGATCTATCTTACACTCTAAGGTTACTTAAATATGAACATTGAATTGTGGAGCTTGTTAACTCCGACATTGAGGGTTCGTGTAATCCTACGCAATATGTTCATCATCCAACAAGAGAGTGTAGAGTATGCATTTATCTATTCTGTTATGTGATCAATGTTGAGAGTGTCCACTAGTGAAAGTCTAATCCCTAGGCCTTGTTCCTAAATCTGCTATAGCTGCTTGTTTCTTGTTTTCTGCGTTACTACGCTGCGTTACTTTGCATGTTTACTTCCCCTTACTACCATCAACGCACGCCAGCAAACTATTTTGGCGCCGTACTACTGCTCATATTCATTCATACCACTTGTATTTCACTATCTCTTCGCCGAACTAGTGCACCTATTAGGTGTGTTGGGGACACAAGAGACTTCTTGCTTTGTGGTTGCAGGGTTGCATGAGAGGGATATCTTTGACCTCTTCCTCCCTGAGTTCGATAAACCTTGGGTAATCCATTTAAGGGAAACTTGCTGTTGTTCTACAAACCTCTGCTCTTGGAGGCCCAACACTGTCTACAAGAATATAAGCAGACATCAGTTGGTCCGCACCCATAGATATGAAAAGCTCGAGAAGGATTAGCAATATAGTGGCAAAAGATATTAAACTGTGGAGCCTACAACCAAGCACAAGTGCTTGGCTGTAGCCTCGGGGGCTACTCCCATCGGGAACGCTGTTCGCGTGCCCGATGAATTTAGACAAAAAGAAAGAAAAAGAAGTGATTATATTTCGAGTTATACAGATAATTCTACTCCCATCGGGAAAGAAAAATAAGTCATCAAATATGACTCAATAAAATGTGCTATTCCAACAGCCGAAAAGCACTCGACAATATATTCTCAGAGCGCTAGAAGTCGCGAATAAATCTCTGAATGCCGCAGAATTTTGCGAAGGTAAGACCCCAGATCCGTTCTGAGCGGCGTGGCACCGTCTCTGACGGCGGATTGCTACTTTTTTCCGTATCAACAGATACGAAGAAAAATCCTAACGGACGCGTTAGGTACCCGATAAAATATGACTGGGACTCGACAAAATGGTAAGACCTTAAGCGGCACCTGTCGAAGTTTACACTCCCGAGATCATGTCCAGGGACGTGATCTTGAAGTAGGTTTTTTGCGGATTGCCACTAGAGCAGTTAACTAGTACCGATCCATCAGATGAACTAGCCCCAACTACCGTTATCACTGTACAATATAGCATTTGCATATCGAAAGGTTATGCATTAAATTCGATAAGATTATTGAATGATTAAAGTTGGAGATTTTCCCTGATTCTTCGATTCAAGAAAAATCTCGGGGGCTACTGACATAGGCATCCCCAATGGGCTGCCGAAGATGGTACCCGGGGTTTACTGAAGGCCCAGGACTCGAAGAATAAGAAGATTCGGAAGCCCATTTAGTGTTAAGGAAAGATAGATTGTATTAGGAAATATAGAGACTTGTAATCTTACGGGACGGGTACGAAACCCTCCCGAACTCTGTAACTTGTGTATTAAGCCCTCGGCTCCACCTCCTATAAGGGGAGTCGAGGGACAAAGAATCGAATCTATTGTCAACAGAACCCTAGTTTTCATAATCAGCGAGTACTTTTCGGCTGAAACCTTCGAGATCTACTTGCCCTCTACTTCCAGCAAAACCCTAGTCTACAATCTTTAGGCATTGACAAATTAATCCTTTGTCATCCGGTGATGATTCCCCTCTCCGGCAGGGTGTCGGAGGCGATCTCCTGAATCCCCCGAGATGGGATTGGCGGCGGCGGCGTCTCTGGAAGTATTTCCGTATCGTGGCTCTCGGTAATAGGGTTTCGCGACGGAAACTTTAAGTAGGCGGAAGGGCAGCGTTAGAGGGGGCACAGGGGCCCCACACCATAGGGCGGCGCGGGCCCCACCCTGGCCGCGCGGCCCTATGGTGACGGCCTCGTGGCCACCCATCCTCTTCGGTCTTAGAAGCTCCGTGGAAAAATAAGACCACAGGCGTTGATTTCGTCCAATTCCGAGAATATTTCCTTTGTAGGATTTCTGAAACCAAAAGCAGACAGCTTCGGCATCTTGTTAATAGGTTAGTGCCGGAAAATGCATAATAATGATGTAAAGTATGTATAAAACATGTGAGTATTGTCATAAAAGTAGCATGGAACATAAGAAATTATAGATACGTTGGAGACGTATCAACCATTGAAGCTACATCATCTCACGTGATGATCGGTTTTGGTGTAGTGGATGTGGATCGTGTGCCACTTAACAACTATGAGGGATGTTGTATTAAGTGGGAGTTCATTAGTAATTAGATTAAAACTTGAACTAATTATCATGAACATAGTCTAAATAGTATTTTGAATTAAATTTGTAGAATTGACATCCGTTTTCTACCATGCGCTAGTCTTGTAATTGAGATAGAAATACTGTTAAGTCCGACAAGAAACTTTACGGACTGGTACCGTATTGTTAAAGAATCAAGAAATGATTAAGTCCTATTGCAAACTTTTAGTAAATCTCACATTGTTGATTCAAAGAACAATGGTTTCAATTAGTACCTAAAATCATCTTGTCTCCGTGAAACTTGAAGTTCAAATCTGTTTGAAATGTAAGGAGCTGGAAATTTTGTTTTCAGAAATATGCGAGGTATGAGATATATGTGATATCTAAGACCTTATTGCGAGATGATATAATATAATCTAGTGAGACTACATAAACTCATAAGTTTTATGGGAATGTATGAAGGTTGAAGATGCTAGACGTCCCAATCCTCCAACTATTGGGGCACTAACGATATTTGCATATCCATGAAATGATCATCCTTAGTATGCACCGTTGCTAACACTCGTCGTTTCGAAGCATCTCGTGATGATCGGGTGTTATAGATTCTACGTGTGCATACAACGGGTGCAAGCCAGATTTGCACATGCGAATACTGAGGTTAAACTTTACGAGCCTAGCATGTACAGACATGGTCTCGGAAAGTCGTCATGATATGATGGATAAAATTATGAGTGAAATTGTTCATCATATTACAAAGTTACTAATAGTGAAATCTGGAACACTTGTCATATGATGATCAACTTCAAAGTAAGAACCTCAAGGTTATTGGTATTTGACCAATGGACCTAGAAGTTATTGAAGGTGAAGTGTTTTCTGAGAATGAGGAAAGCTAAAAGAGAAACTACAAAAGATATTTTGGCAGAAAGAAAGAAAAGACTAGAAAGTCTAGCTCAGGTGTATATAGATGATATACATGTTATGGATGTATTCCTTATTTGGTCACATAATGAAATTCTTGGGTATTTGTACCAGATTGGTTGGTATGAGATATCATACAATACAACACAATACAAGAATACGATGGCCTAAGTGACTGATAAGGAATATGGTAATAATGCACGTCTGGAACATAATAAAGTGTTATTATGTTTGTCGTTGGCATTCTACCTAGCCCTTAGAATTTATAATAAAGAAATTAATAATTGTTATTTTGCTCTGGTCAAATGAAACAATGAGTTGTTCAAATTATGGCATTACTCCATGTACGATGGATAAGTTATTATAAATCTTAATGGTGAAACACACATACATAACACTGACGCTAAAATGCCATAATGCAAATGATTTGAATTTCACTTATTTGTGGAACCGCCATTTAGGTCATGTTAGAAAGGAACACATGAAGAAACTCCATGCAGATGGATTTTTGGAGTCATTTGATTTTTGAATCGTTTGGCACTTGCAAATCTTTTCTAAAAGGAATGACTGAAATACCGTTCATAGGCCAAGAGTTGAACGGGCAACTAACTTAGTGGAGACATACATGATGATGTATGTAGTTCACTGAGCATAGTTGTGTGCGGGAGATTCTTCTACTTCATGAAAACTTCCAACAATGAATTGAGTATATATATGTGGATATATTCGATAAGGAAGAAGTTTGAAACATTTGAATGGATTCAAATAAATTTTAGCATGAAGTGGAAATCATCGTAATAGAAGTCAAATATCTATGATAGGATCATGGTGGAAATATTTGAATTACGAGTTTTAGCGAACATCTAAGAGAGTTATGAAATTGTTCTACAACTCACGTTTCTTGGAGTATCATAGTGATGATGTAGTATCCAAGAGACGTATCCAAACTTTGTTGGATTAATGATGAGATAAAATAAAATGAAGCCATTATATTTTTGTGGATTATGCTTTAGAGACTACCGCTTTTACACTGAATAGAGCGTCATCATGATCCGTTGAAATGACACCATACGAGTTATGGCATGGGTATGAACCTTAATAGTCATTTCTTAAATTTTGGTATGCATAGCTGATACGTCTCCAACGTATCCATAATTTCTTATGTTCCATGCTACTTTATTGATGATACCTACATGTTTTATGCACATTATATGTCGTATTTACGCATTTTCTGGAACTAACCTATTAACAAGATGCCGAAGAGCGAGTTGTTGTTTTCTGCTGTTTTTGGTTTCAGAAATCCTAGTAAGGAAATATTCTCGGAATTGGACGAAATCACCGCCCAGGGTCCTATTTTGCACGAAGCTTCCAGAAGACCGAAGGGGAGTCGAAGTGGGGCCACGAGGTGGCCAGGTGATAGGGCGGCGCGGCCCAGGCCGCGCCACCCTGTCCCCGGGCCCCTCGTGCCGCCTCTTGACCTGCCCTTCCGCCTACAAATAGCCTCGTCGCGAAACCCCGGTGCCGAGCCACGATACGGAAAACCTTCCGAGACGCCGCCGCCGAATCCCATCTCGGGGGATTCGAGAGATCGCCTCCGGCACCCTGCCGGAGAGGGGATTCATCTCCGGAGGACTCTTCATCGCCATGATCGCCTCCGGAGTGATGAGTGAGTAGTTCACCCTGGACTATGGGTCCATAGCAGTAGCTAGATGGTCGTCTTCTCCTAATTGTGCTTCATTGTTGGATCTTGTGAGCTGCCTAACATGATCAAGATCATCTATCTGTAATACTATATGTTGTGTTTGTCGGGATCCAATGGATAGAGAATACTATGTTATGGTGATTATCAATCTATTGTTTATGTGTTGTTTATGATCTTGCATGCTCTCCGTTATTAGTAGAGGCTCTGGCCAAGTTTTTACTCTTAACTCCAAGAGGGAGTATTTATGCTCGATAGTGGGTTCATGCCTTCATTGACACATGGGACAGTGACAGAAAGTTCTAAGGTTGTGATGTGCTGTTGCCACTAGGGATAAAACATTGATTCTATGTCTAAGGATGTAGTTGTCGATTACATTACGCACCATACTTAATGCAATTGTGTGTTGCTTTGCAACTTAATACTGAATGGGGTTCGGATGATAACCTGAAGGTGGACTTTTTAGGCATAGATGCGGTTGGATGGCGGTCTATGTACTTTGTCGTAATGCCGGATTAAATCTCACTATATTTATCATATCATGTATATGCATTGTTATGCCCTTCTCTATTTGTCAATTGCCCGACTGTAATTTGTTCACCCAACATGCTTTTATCTTATGGGAGAGACACCTCTAGTGAACTGTGGACCCCGGTCCTATTCTTTACATAGCATACAATCTCCTGCAATACTGTGTTTTACTGTTTTCTTGCAAACAATCATCTTCCACACAATACGGTTAATCCTTTGTTACGCAAGCCGGTGAGATTGACAACCTCACTGTTTCGTTGGGGCAAAGTACTTGGGTTGTGTTGTGCGGGTTCCACGTTGGCGCCGGAATCCCTGTTGTTGCGCGCATCATCATTCGCCACCATCAACCTTCAACGTGCTTCTTGGCTCCCCTGGTTCGATTAAACCTTGGTTTCTTTTGAGGGAAAACTTGCCACTGTGCGCATCATACCTTCCTCTTGGGGTTCCCAACGGACGTGTACATTACGCGCATCAAGCTGTTTTCTAGCGCCGTTGCCGGGGATCGAAGAAAAGCTACACCACAAAGATTTCTAACTCCCACGTCAACTACACGGGTTTTCTTGCCGGGGAGATCAAGACACGCTGCAAGGGGAGTCTCCACTTCTCAATCTCTTTACTTTGTTTTTGTCTTGCTTTATTTTATTTACTACTTTGTTTGCTGCACCTAAACAAAACACACAAAAAATTAGTTGCTAGTTTTACTTTATTTACTTGTCTTGCTCTCTATATCAAAAACACAAAAAAATTAGTTACTTGTCTTTACTTTATTTGCCTAGTTTACTTTTTGCTTATTTCATCATGCTTAATCCTAAGTTCACTTTGGAAGAGATACCGGTAGGACGAGGGTGTATCATTGGAAGAGATAATATAGAAGAATTTTTCACCCATGTTAGTATGGATGAAGATTTTGAAGATATACCATTATTAAAAACTGCTCCTACTTATGAAAGTGCTTCTGCCTGTTTGATACACATGTTAGAAACTAGATTTGTTAATCTCAATCCTATAATACAACATATGTTTCTTACACTTTCGGATATGGAGATGGGAGAAAAGAGAAATTTTGTTTTAAAAGTCCTTGTTAGAGAATTTGAGGATATAGTTAAAGAAGCTAGAAAAGTTTTTATTAAGCATAAGAGGCTTGGTTTCTTTCCTAATTTTAAACAAATACTTGAAAAGATGGATATGGATAGAATTAAGTATACTAATAATGTTAATGATGGTAGGGAAATTAAAGCGCCAATACCTAGTAAACTACTAGGAATGCATGAAGCTTTGGAAAACAACTATGCTTGGCTTGTTCCTGAAAATTTGTTTGATGAGAATAGTAAGCCTAGGAGCAATGAGAGAGGAGTTACTTATATAGACCAGATACAATGCATTGTTGAGAAAACTCCCAGCTCCCAAGGTAATAATGTTGATGCCTCATCTCTTGATAATACTTGATTTGCACTTTCTGCGCCTAGCTGAAAGGCGTTAAAGAAAAGCGCTTATGGGAGACAACCCATGTTTTTACTACAGTACTTTGTTTTATATTTGAGTCTTGGAAGTTGTTTACTACTGTAGCAACCTCTCCTTATCATGTTTTTGTGCCAAGTAAAGTTTCTATGTTAAAGTTGATGTTATATTTGGAATCGCTGCGCAGAAACAGCATTGCTGTCTGTCACGAATCTGGGCACAAGTCTCTGTAGAAAATTCGAAAAAATCTGCCAATTTACGACGTGATCCTCAGATATGTACGCAACTTTCATTAGTTTTGAGTTTTTCCATTTGAGCAAGTCTGGTGCCATCTTAAAATTCGTCTTTACGGACTGTTCTGTTTTTGACAGATTCTTCCTTTTATTTCGCATTGCCTCTTTTGCTATGTTGGATTCATTTCTTTGATCCATTAATGTCCAATAGCTTTATGCAATGTCCAGAAGTGAAAAGAATGATTGTGTCACCTCTGAATGTGTGAATTATTAATTGTGCACTAACCCTCTAATGAGTTTGCTTGAAGTTTGGTGTGAAGGAAGTTTTCAAGGGTCAAGAGAGGAGTATGATATACTATGATCAAGATGAGTGAAAGCTCTAAGCTTGGGGATGCCCCCGTGGTTCATCCCTGCATATTCTAAGAAGACTCAAGCGTCTAAGCTTGGGGATGCCCAAGGCATCCCCTTCTTCATCGACAACATCATCAGGTTCCTTCCCTGAAACTATATTTTTATTCGGTCACATCTTGTGTTCTTTACTTGGAGCGTCGGTTTGTTTTTGTTTTTGTTTGAATAAAATGGATCCTAGCATTCACTTTGTGGGAGAGAGACACGCTCCGTTGTTGCATATGGACAAATATGTCCTTAGGCTTTACTCATAATGTTCAAGGCGAAGTTTCTTCTTCGTTAAATTGTTATATGGTTGGAATTGGAAAATGCTACATGTAGTAATTCTAAAATGTCTTGGATAATGTGATACTTGGCAATTGTTGTGCTCATGTTTAAGCTCTTGCATCATATACTTTGCACCCATTAATGAAGAAATACATAGAGCTTGCTAAAATTGGATTTGCATATTTGGTCTCTCTAAGGTCTAGATAATATCTAGTATTGAGTTTTGAATAACAAGAAAGACGGTGTAGAGTCTTATATTGTTTACAATATGTCTTTTATGTGAGTTTTGCTGCACCGGTTCATCCTTGAGTTTGCTTCAAATAACCTTGCTAGCCTAAACCTTGTATCGAGAGGAATACTTCTCATGCATCCAAAATCCTTGAGCCAACCACATGCCATTTGTGTCCACCATACCTACCTACTACATGGTATTTCTCCGCCATTCCAAAGTAAATTGCTTGAGTGCTACCTTTAAAATTCCATCATTCACCTTTGCAATATATAGCTCATGGGACAAAATAGCCTTAAAAACTATCGTAGTATTGAATATGTACTTATGCACTTTATCTTTTATTAAGTTGCTTGTTGTGCGATAACCATGCTTCTGGGGAACGCCATCAACTATTGTTGAATATCATGTGAGTTGCTATGCATGTCCGTCTTGTGAAGGATCTATCACCTTAATGATTGGAGCATGCAAATTGTTAGAGAAGAACATTGGGCCGCTAACTAAAGCCATGAATCATGGTTGAAGTTTCAGTTTTGGACATATATCCTCAATCTCATATGAGAATAATAATTGTTGCTACATGCTTATGCATTAAAGAGGAGTCCATTATCTGTTGTCCATGTTGTCCCGGTATGGATGTCTAAGTTGAGAATAATCAAAAGCGAGAAATCCAAAATGCGAGCTTTCTCCTTAGACCTTTGTACAGGCGGCATGGAGGATGATACGGGCATGGAGGCCTATGTGGAGCCCAGATTCAGGACTCCACCAGCTTAATTATCTTAGTTTAGGTAATGGTCATATGTGGGCCAATTAGGGTTTTTAATAAATCGAGTCAGTTTGGTTTGGGCCTGTCCAAACCAAGGTAGAGAGGCCCACTAGGGCTGGCCGGCCACTCCATCCTCTCATATAAGGTGGAGGCACGGCTAGGGTTGAGGGAGATCAAGTTTAGTCTAAAGTTAGGGTTTTCCTATTGCGTGTGTTCACGTGTATCATCCCTCCGGGGGTACGGCGCTGCCGTTTATCTATACTATTATCCGCTGCGAAGGTTCTTGTGTTCATCAAGGATTGTCTAGCTCTTGGTTTGAGGCGGTCGTTCATCGATCCGTTGCTTGCTGGATTCGTTCCCTCTTCTCCAGGCTGCGTTCATCGCGTTGTTGGGAGGATTCTCTACCCCAGGTTCTCGCTGTGAAAGATCGGGCATCAATCAAGGTGGATCGGCTTGGATCCACCGTATCATGTGGTATCAGCTTTCTGGGTTGCTCACGGCGAGGTTTTGTTGATCGATCTCTTTGATCGGTTTGCTGCGGAGAAGATTAGCTCTAAGATCGGAGGAGTTTGGCTCTCGGTCGAAGGAGGTTGGTTGGAGGAAGTTTGGAGTTGTTTGGGGCAGTTTGGAGGTCATCCATGGCTGTTTCGGAGGTCAAAATCGCGAAAAATCGCGACCAGAATCGGGAAGAAGACGAAAATTCGCGACCAGGAAAAATCCGGTGAAATCCGGTCAACCGGACGATGACCGGCGCTGGCGTAAAATCCGGTTCGGGCCGATGACCGGAACTGGCGTAAATCGGTCAACCGGCCAGTGACGGGCAACTGGCGTAAAATCCGGTCAAGCGCAAACCGAGTTCGCAAAATTTCGTCCGGTTTGGTTCCGGTACGATGCATCCGGTTGGCGGCCGGTCAACCGGGCCACAGACCGGACAGGCCGGTCCACAGGCCGGTCCAACCGGGCCCTGGGCCGGGCCGGCGTCTGTTCCTGCGGTTGTTTCTCCGGCGGTTTCTCCTGTTTCATCTCCGGCGATGTTACTTGATGCTGCTACTGTTGTTGCTTCGTTTTCCGACGATATAGCTGGCATACGGTGTTCACGTGGCACGAAATCTGGTGATGTTTTCAATGATTACCTTGATATCCACCGTTGGGAGGAAGTACCGCGTCCCGTGTCGGAACTAAAGTGGTATTTACGCCGTTCCGCGACAATTGAGCAGTACGAGGATTGGGAGAAGTACATGGAGTTGGGTTTCCAACGATGTCGTCGCTACAAAGGGAAGTTCACTGGGTATGATGCCTGTCTTCTAGCTCACCGGCGTGTGGATGCCGAGTTGGACATATATTGGTATGATGCCGTTGATAGAGGAGAGTATGCTTATACTTGGGCGGAATTCCAACAGTTTCTTCGTGGTGGTTTCGGGTTACCATTGAAGGATCGTAAGCAGTCATCCGGAGTTGGGCATGCATTGGAGAAAGTGGACAAGTGCCTGGAGGAGGTACAGCAGGCAATGGACAAGTGCATAGTTACTTGTAAGACGATTGTTCCACTACCAACAGTCACTAAGGTCGAGGTGAAATCTTCAGAGGAGAGGAAACCTGGCTCTGATACCAAGAGCACTATTGTGACTGTTAAGGAGGATGTACCATTGAGCGGGCTGAGTATGCAACTCAAGAAGGTACAAGGTGATGCTTGCAAGACAGTTGACAAGGTTCAGCGGTGGAGTTTGTTTCAGACTCAGTGCTTTATCAAGGGCAAGGCTTGCAAGTTGATGGTTGATGGTGGTAGCTGTACTAATGGCATTAGCAAGGCAATGGTGGCAGCATTGTGGTTGTCTACATGGCGTCTTCCTGAACCTAAACGTCTTGAGTGGTTGAATAGTTGTGGTATGCTGAAGATTACTCACAAGGTGCGTGTGCCATTTACAGTTGATGATTATGTTGATGAGATAGATTGCGATGTGTTGCCATTGGAGGTGTGTGGATTGCTACTTGGGCGTCCTTGGCAGTATGATCGCAATGTGACACATGTTGGGCGAGCAAATACATATTCTTTTATGCATGGTGGAAAACAGCGGACTTTGAAGCCTATGGGTGATGATCATATCAAGTCCGATGTGGAGTTAGTGGTGCGTAAAGAGAAGTTGCACAAGCCTAATGTGCAACATAAGGTGCATGATGTTCCGAGCATTGATGTTGGTGATGTTTCAGCCAAGCCTGTAGATGACAAGCAAGTTCTTGTTGGTGACAAGCCGGATGAAGCTACACTTGTTGTTGATGTGGATGTTGCAGCATGTGCTACAGTTCCAGTTTGTGTTGATGCTAGTATGCAGACTGATGATGTTTGTGCTGATGATGATACGGTTGATCCAAGCTGATCCACCTTGATTGATGCCCGATCTTTCACAGCGAGAACCTGGGGTAGAGAAATGGAGGCCTATGTGGAGCCCAGATTCAGGACTCCACCAGCTTAATTATCTTAGTTTAGGTAATGGTCATATGTGGGCCAATTAGGGTTTTTAATAAATCGAGTCAGTTTGGTTTGGGCCTGTCCAAACCAAGGTAGAGAGGCCCACTAGGGCTGGCCGGCCACTCCATCCTCTCATATAAGGTGGAGGCACGGCTAGGGTTGAGGGAGACAAGTTTAGTCTAAAGTTAGGGTTTTCCCGTTGCGTGTGTTCACGTGTATCATCCCTCCGGGGGTACGGCGCTGCCGTTTATCTATACTATTATCCGCTGCGAAGGTTCTTGTGTTCATCAAGGATTGTCTAGCTCTTGGTTTGAGGCGGTCGTTCATCGATCCGTTGCTTGCTGGATTCGTTCCCTCTTCTCCAGGCTGCGTTCATCGCGTTGTTGGGAGGATTCTCTACCCCAGGTTCTCGCTGTGAAAGACACTAATCCTCATCATGTGGTATCAGTTTGCTAGGTTGATCACGGTGCAGATTGCTTTGTTGCTCGATTGTTTCTACTCGGTTGCCGTGGCTACCATTGGGTACGTCGCCGCCATGCTGTTGGTGCAGATCGAGGAGGAGGAAGTGGACGGCAGAGTCAAGTTTCAAGAACATCTGCGAGGATGCCTTTGTTTATGCGGAGGTGGCCAGCAGCATCGAGAGAAGTAAAGGGCGTTCGCTCCAGATCCGTTCTGTGGTGGCGCGTTTTCCCTGGTCGTTATTTTCCATTGATTTGGATCGTACGCTGCAGTCACGTACACCTGCAGACCGTGAGCGGCAGTAGTAGTCCGGGAGCCACACGTTGCTTGGGCATCATGCGTGGAGGAATCAAGTCGTGGCAGATTTTTATTGTCTATCATCGTTTGCATACAGGCTGGCCGCCGTCTTGATCGGGAGCAAGAAGGAGCAACCCGATGGTACTTGGTCTCTAATCAGAAAAGGAAAGATAAAATAAGGAGATGCATCACGTGTGGTGGTGTGGTTAGGTGGTACATGGTGCATAAGATAATTGTCAGGAGGCGGACGTCCACGACCGGCAGACCGGCTGTTCACCAGTCGAGCCGGCACCACGTCCGGCGCACCGGTCGCTACACCAGGCGCGTCGGCGTTTCACTCGGCAGGGCCAGCTGTTAGACCGGACAGCCCGGCAAAAATCGGGTCCAGCACCAGGGCGGATCCAGGGAGCAGCGGAGGCTCATCCGGCCTGCAGGTCGGCAGTACCGGGTCCCAGACTGGTTGGATCGGCACCTAGGCCGGTCGGACCGGGCCCCAGGCCGAACGTTCTAGACGAGCAGTCCGGCAGTACAGGCGTCCAGACCTGCAGCGCCGCTTATGCTGCTGCTGTTTGTTCGTCGCGGAGTGGAAGAAATTTTGCTCTTCAAGGAGGAAGACATTGGTGTTTCAGAAGGGTGCATACTCAGGTGTTTTCAACTTATTTGGATCTAAGGCGGACAGGAATTTGTTCTGTTTGTTTTGGGTGATATGTATGGTGCGCTTCAGTTGCATTTGGAAGGATACTTGTGTCTTCAATCAGGTTGATGGCGTCGAAGACCAAATGGCGCCAAGGACAAGTCAAGCTAGTCGAGAGGGAGGATGTGGTGTGGAAGACTGGCGAGGCTTGAGGATGAAGATCGGCGATGTTCTTATCTGACTTACCCTTTTTCTAGCAGACCCTCACGCGTTGGGGACAACGCTTCTTGAAGAAGGGGAGAATGATATGGATATCCAGGCATGGTACACTAGGACAGCCATAGATACGAGGATTAAGTCTAAGGTTGTACCATTATTATTGTATCGTAGCATTGTTATTAGGAAATAATGTAGCCAGGTCATGTGGTGGGCCAAATTAGGGTTTTAATAGAGTCTATTTGACTTGGGCCTGTCCAAGTCAAATTAGGGTTAGGCCCATGAGTGGGCGCCCCAACCCAATAGGGGTTGGCCGGCCGGCCACCCTCCCCCTCATATAAGGAGGTGGGGCGGCTAGGGTTTGAGTAGTCTAGTTTTGATTCAGATCATGTAGAACCTTGGGTTCCAGTTATCACCATCCCTGCGGGGTTGGCTCTATGACGGCGTCTCGGACGTTCGTCTAGTTATCCAATAAAGATGTGTGAGTTCTTGAGTTGTCAAGAGTAATCATATGTGCTTGAGTATCCTTGAATCTGTCGAGGAAGTTCAAGATCTATCGGTCCTATGGATCATCAAGGTGCATCGTGAAAGATCGGGAAACTAATCCTCATCAGTACCCCTTTGTGACACTTGGTTGAAACATGGCATTGCAAAGATCCGGTAGTCCAAGCTAAGTAGGACAAGGTGCGGGCACTATTAGTACACTATGCATGAGGCTTGCAACTTGTAAGATATAATTTACATAACTCATATGGTTTATTACTACCGTTGACAAAATTGTTTCATGTTTTCAAAATAAAAGCTCTAGCACAAATACAGCAATCGATGCTTTCCTCTTTGAAGGACCTTTCTTTTACTTTTATTGTTGAGTCAGTTTACCTATCTCCCTCCACCTTAAGAAGCAAACACTTGTGTGAACTGTGTATTGATTCCTACATACTTGCATATTGCACTTGTTATATTACTTTATGTTGACAATATCCATGAGATATACATGTTATAAGTTGAAAGCAACCGCTGAAACTTAATCTCCTTTGTGTTGCTTCAATACCTTTACTTTGATTTATTGCTTTATGAGTTAACTCTTATGCAAGACTTATTGATGCTTGTCTTGAAGTACTATTCATGAGAAGTCTTTGCTTTATGATTCACTTGTTTACTCATGTCATTACCATTGTTTTGATCGCTGCATTCATTACATATGTTTACAAATAGTATGATCAAGATTATGATGGCATGTCACTTCAGAAATTATCTTTGTTATCGTTTTACCTGCTCGGGACGAGCAGAACTAAGCTTGGGGATGCTGATACGTCTCCAACGTATCGATAATTTCTTATGTTCCATGCTACTTTATTGATGATACCTACATGTTTTATGCACATTATATGTCGTATTTACGCATTTTCGGAACTAACCTATTAACAAGATGCCGAAGCGCAGTTCTTTGTTTTTGCTGTTTTTGGTTTCAGAAATCCTAGTAAGGAAATATTCTCGGAATTGGACGAAATCACCGCCCGGGGTCCTATTTTTGCAAGCTTCCAGAAGACCGAAGGGGAGTCGAAGTGGGGCACGAGGTGGCCGAGGTGATGGCGCGGCCCGGGCCACGGCCGCCACCCTGTCCCTGGGCCCCTCGTGCCGCTGACCTGCCTTCCGCCTACAAATAGCCTGTCGCGAAACCCCGGTCGAGAGCCACGATACGGAAAACCTTCCAAAGACGCGCCGCCGCCGTCCCATCTCGGGGATTCAGGAGATCGCCTCGGCACCCTGCCGGAGTGGGGATTCATCTCCCGGAGGACTCTTCATCGCCATGATCGCCTCCGGAGTGATGAGTGAGTAGTTCACCCTGGACTATGGGTCCATAGCAGTAGCTAGATGGTCGTCTTCTCCTAATTGTGCTTCATTGTTGGATCTTGTGAGCTGCCTAACATGATCAAGATCATCTATCGTAATACTATATGTTGTGTTTGTCGGGATCCGATGGATAGAGAATACTATGTTATGGTGATTATCAATCTATTGTTTATGTGTTGTTTATGATCTTGCATGCTCTCCGTTATTAGTAGAGGCTCTGGCCAAGTTTTTACTCTTAACTCCAAGAGGGAGTATTTATGCTCGATAGTGGGTTCATGCCTTCATTGACACTGGGACAGTGACAGAAAGTTCTAAGGTTGTGATGTGTTGTTGCCACTAGGGATAAAACATTGATTCTATGTCTAAGGATGTAGTTGTCGATTACATTACGCACCATACTTAATGCAATTGTCTGTTGCTTTGCAACTTAATACTGAATGGGGTTCGGATGATAACCTGAAGGTGGACTTTTTAGGCATAGATGCGTTGGATGGCGGTCTATGTACTTTTCGTAATGCCCGGATTAAATCTCACTATATTTATCATATCATGTATATGCATTGTTATGCCCTTCTCTATTTGTCAATTGCCCACTGTAATTTGTTCACCCAACATGCTTTTATCTTATGGGAGAGACACCTCTAGTGAACTGTGGACCCGGTCCTATTCTTTACATAGCATACAATCTGCAATACTGTTTTATTGTTTTCTTGCAAACAATCATCTTCCACACAATACGGTTAATCCTTTGTTACGGCAAGCCGGTGAGATTGACAACCTCTTGTTTCGTTGGGGCAAAGTACTTGGGTCGTGTTGTGCAGGTTCCACGTTGGCGCCGGAATCCCTGTTGTTGCGCCGCATCACATTTCGCCACCATCAACCTTCAACATGCTTCTTGGCTCCTCTGGTTCGATTAAACCTTGGTTTCTTGAGGGAAAACTTGCCATGCGCATCATACCTTCTCTTGGGGTTCCCAACGGACGTGTACATTACGCGCATCAAGCCTGTTTTCTGGCGCCGTTGCCGGGGATCTGAAGAAAAGCTACACCACAAAGATTTCTAACTCCCACGTCAACTACACGCCAGCAATAGCATATGTAAATAAGCTTACAACCAAAATCGGATGAATGTCTTTGTTGGTTATCCCAGAGAATTGATTGGGAATTCTTTCCACTATGAAGTAAAAGACAAAAGTATTTGTTAATGTTACTTGTTTATTTCCAAGAAATTGTTTTCTAGCAAAGTATTTGAGTGAGAGGACAATAGAACTTGATAAGGTTTATGAACCTGAGCATAATGATCAGAGTAGCACAACATCGGAAATGGTTCTGGAAGCGGCCACGACGATCATGGCTCCCATGACTACAAAGTGTTTTAGCCATGGATCGAAGTACCTATTGAACCTTGTAGGTTTGGTTTACTTTGTGATCAAATAAATGATTTGTGGACAAATGATTGATTTTGAACAATTATAAACCAACTACATACAAAGAAGTTATGATGGGCCCTGACTCCATTAAAATGGCTATGCGCCATGAAATCCAAGATAGGTGAATACTTTTTGAAAGTAAATGAATCTATGAAATTGATGGACTTGGATGAAATATCCTTGAAGAAGCTCGACTTGTCGAAAAGTTGTTTACGACAAAGTTCAAAGAGTTGACTACGATAAGATTAGTTCTTCCGTAGCGATGCTTATAGTCTATGTGGATTATTCTAGTAATCGCTACATATTTCTTTTATGAGATATGCTAGTAGGATGACAAAATATATTACTTAACAGAAGTGTGTATTAAAGGTGTATACAAGATACAACCAAGAGTTTTGCTAGTCCGTGGAATACTAGATAAGTATACGAACTTCAATTGGATGAAGTGAGTATCGCGGAGTTGGAATCTTCACCGGATGAAATAGTCAAAGAGTTTTTGATTTCATCAGAAACGATGAAGATGCTTGCATTTGCAAGAAATTAAGTGGGAGCGCTGAGACATATTTATAATACTTTATGTAGATGACATATCGTTGATTATAAATGATATAATTATATACTTGATGTGAATAAAAGGTTTCATTGAGAATTAACTTCAATGAAAGGATATGGACTGAAACATATTTAGTGTCAAGATCTATGAAGATAGATTGAAACACATAATAAGTTTAAGTCAAAGTACATAGAATGAATATTGAAGTAGTTCAATATAGAAATATTAAGAAGGTATTCTTTTCATGTGAAGGTTTAACAAGACTTGAGTGTATATGACACTCAATGAGTAAAAAACACATGAGTGATTTTAGATCACGATTAATATGTACACAATCGGATATCCTGTGCTCTAAAGTGTTATGAGCATGTACCAGAATGATACATGAGATGATCATTGGATGACAGTAAGAATATAGTTTTGTATGGGGTAATGACAAACAAATCGCTGTAAAGTGTTGCACAGATATTAGTTTGGTCACATATAAAAATAAATTTCAATCTCAATTATGCTAAGTGTTGTTTAAAAGGTAGCACAATGAGCTAGAAGTTGTCTATGCTAGATTTAGATATGCTCTAAATATTGTGACGGATTCTACAAACGAAGGCAGAGTATGTCATTGTTTTGACAATGACTGAGGATGTTTAAGTCGAGGAGTTCTTTGAGAACTTGGTGTAGTTCCGATAGTGTCAGAACTTTGAAGCTATATTGGATAATATTAGTGACATATTTCAGACAGCGGAGTTAAAGTTCCACCAGAAGACTGAACATATATGATTAATGCCGACTCATTTGGAAAATGAGTGATGCGTTGGGACGCAAATGAATTGCAAAATACATACGTTTCTGAGCGTGTCAGATCCGTTGACTAAAACCTCTCCCGTGAGCAAAACATGATAAAGCACCGGAAGGCCAAGGTGTTATATCTTTACAAATGTAAACTAGATTATTGACTCTAGTGCAAGTGGGAGACTGTTGGAGATATGCCCAAGAGGCAATAATAAAATGGTTATTATAATATATCTTTGTGTTTATGATAAATTTTTGCATACCATGCTATAATTGTACTAACTGAAACATTGATACATGTGTGTTATGTAAACAACAAGGAGTCCCTAGTGAGCCTCTTGTATAAACTAGCTTGTTGATTAATGGATGATCATGGTTTCGTGATCATGAACATTGGATGTTATTATTAACAAGGTTATGTCATTAGGTGAATGATATAATGGAAATACACCCAAATAAGCGTAGCATAAGATCACGTCATTAAGTTCAGTTTGCTATAAGCTTTCGATACATAGTTACCTAGTCCTTGGACCATGAGATCATGTAAATCACTTATACCGGAAGGGTACTTTGGTTACATCAAACGCCACTGCGTAAATGGGTGGTTATGAAGGTGGGATTAAGTATTCGGAAAGTATGAGTTGAGGCATATGGATCAAGAGTGAGATTTGTCCATCCAGATGACAGATAGATATACTCTGGGCCCTCTCGGTGGAATGTCGTCTGATTAGCTTGCAAGCATATGAATGGTTCATAAGAGATGACATACCACGGTACGAGTAAAGAGTACTTGTCGGAGACGATATTGAACAAGGTATAGAGATACCGATGATCAAATCTCGGACAAGTAAAATATCGCGTGACAAAGGGAATCGGTATCGTATGTAAAATGGTTCAATCGATCACTAAGTTATCGTTGAATATGTGGGAGCCATTATGGATCTCCAGATCCCGCTATTGGTTATTGGTCGGAGAGAAGTCTCAACCATGTCAGCATAGTTCATGAACCGTAGGGTGACACACTTAAGGTTTGATGTCGTTTTAAGTAGATATGGAATATGGAATGGAGTTCGAATTTTGTTAGTCTCGGATGGGATCCAGGACATCACAAGGAGGTCCGGAATGGTCCGGAGAATAAGATTCATATATAGGAAGTCACTTTCCAAGTTTGGGAATGGTCCGGTGAATTTATGGAAGGTTGTTTTTGGAATCATCCGGAATAAATCACTATGGAAGGAGGAGTCCCGGAGGGACTCCACCAACCCTAGCCAACCCACCAAGTGGGAAGGTGGAGTCCATGGTGGACTCCACCTAGTTGGCCGGCCAAGGAGGCAAGGAAAGGGAGCAATCCCACTTGACCTAGGTTTCGCCAATTTGGTAAGTTTTGGAGTTGGACTCCAATGTGGTTTTGAGGCAAACCCTAGGGATTTCCACCTATTTAAAGGGGAGGAGAGGGGAGGGGTAGCCAAGCTTGGACGCACCACCAAAGGGGGCACCCTAGCCGGCGCCCCAAGTCCCTCCCTCTCTCCCAAATCCTAGCTTCTACCTCCTCCTATCTCTCCTGCAGCGCATAGGCGAAGCCCTGCCGGAGTTCTCCACCACCACCGCCACCACGCTGTCGTGCTGCCGGGATTCCGAGGAGGATCTACTACTTCCGCTTCCCGCTAGAACGGGGAGAAGGACGTCGTCATCAACACCGTACGTGTGACCGAGTACGGAGGTGCTGCCCGTGGCACCGTCAAGATCTTCTACGCGCTTTTGCAAGCGGCAAGTGATCGACTACATCCACCGCGAGATCTAATCTCGTTAGGCTTTGGAAATCTTCGAGGGTTAGTCTCATGATCTTCTCGTTGCTACCATCTACTAGATTAGATCTTGGCTTGTGTTTCGTTCTTGCGGTAGGAAAATTTTTGTTTTCTATGCTACGAATCCCAACAATAGCCCCATGGTGGGTGCCTACTGTTGAAACACAATTTACTTTTTTTCACGTGCACGAGGATATACACAATGAGATACCGTAGAGGAGTTGGGTAACTCAAAAGAGTAGTATTTAGGTTTAGCTCTGGTGGTGCGTAAAAGCCTAAGATCTGCCATGTGATCTTTTTGATAATGCCACAAGGATTAGTGGATTGCAATGGTGGATTTTGGTGCTCAAGTGTCACGACCGCTCTACTGAAGTTAGGCGCGGTTGAGCCTGAAAATCATGAAGTGAAGAAGAAGGAGGCGGGAAAGAAGGTGGGCCTAACATGTATGAGTAGAGAGCGGTCTTGGGCCGGGTCGTATGCTGCACGGGGAGCGTGTTATAAGCTCAGATTGTCAAGCTGTAACGTTATTGAAAATGATTGAACTGAAATAGTTCTCATCTCCTCTCTGGCCTTTGGTTACGTCTTCTACCCCGAATTCTCTTTTTCTCTCTGGTTTGAATCCCATTTCAAAAATCAGTGGGAGCAATTAATCCACAGCAAGGATATTACACTAAGCTAGAAAACCCTAGATGGCAAGATCGAGTAGAGCTTGTTGGAGACGTGTGGCTTCTCTTTCTCGAGTATTTCTTCGTCTCACATGCCTCCCCTGTATTTTTTGTTTGTTTCATATACGTGTCTTTGCCTTGATCTTCAAGTTATTACCGACCGAATCTCGTAACGGAATCGTGTGACCCCCATGAAACCCCTGAACCTGATGTTCCTTGCACGCAATCATGGAACCAACGACATGACATGGACGAGGGAATGGGATGCATCATGCATGCAAGAACACACTCCACCTGGTGCCGCTATCAGTGGCGAAACAGCAGCTAGCTAGGGGTGCTCGGACAGCAAGCTTCCAACCCAAATTAAATTAGATGGAGCAGCGTACAAACCACCGAACCGGTTCCGGATTAGACGCTCGTTGCGCGATGAAGCGCGCCATGGATGGACCACGGGGTCGATGCTGCATTTGATCGCCGGCACGCCAATTAACGCAGCATATTCTCCGCTGGCGCGGCAGCGGCTTGGGCTGGGGACAGACGGCCCCCACGGCACGGCATGCAGCGGCAGGCGTCCTCCGGCCAGCTCGATCTAGCTACGCGCGCCGTGACGAGCGCGGCGGGTCCTCCCCATGCGGCGACGGCGTGGTCCACGGCGATCTTTGCAGCACGCTAGCCTAGCTGCGAGACGCGCGCTCTCGCCAAAAGCTCTGCGCAGTAGAAAACAAAAGTTTGCACCCTGCAGATTCTGCACGCCCACAGGGCCATAGGGCACGCCTCGGCGCGGCCAGCCCCGAACCCGATAGATAGAGCGTAGTACAGCAGTCTCGACGTGCCCATCAAGGACGGGAGCGGAGCTTCAATAATGGCGGCACGGCCAAAAGTACAGCACGGGGTGGCGGGACGGGAAAGGGCGGCAGCAGCATCACTGCCCTGCTTCTAGCCGCTGCACTTGGCAGTCCACCACACCCCCTTGCGCAGTGCGCCCACGCCGGGCCGAGCTGACGACGACGGCAGTGCCAACACGGCGCATTGGCGAAACGCACTGGATGGCAACACGCACGCGCAGCGCGCTGGAATCAAAGAGAGCTCGAGAGCCTGTGCATGCGCTCGCGAAGAAGAAGAAGAAAAAGGGAGTCTGCTCAAAAAGACATGGCCAGAATTTCCGTTCCTCTTTCCTTCTCCCGACCTTTCTTCCAAAAGAGAAAGCGGCATGGAGCTTGCAAGGCTGGCTCCTGCTACGTCCCGTCTCCGCCGGCCCTTTCCCACCGTGGAGCCTATGTTGCTATCCTGCAAAGTGAGACGCCATTGCCGAGGCCAGTCGTAGTACCTGCAGAGACTGGCATTACTCCACTAACATCATCATGCGCTAATACTGATATGGTGTGAGGCCGTTAATTAGCTAGCTTGGCGTTGGAGCTCGGCGAGCCTCGTCAATGGCGGATCGTTCAGTCGTAATGAATGCGAGAGCAGATGGCTGGCCCGAGCTAACTCATAAATGTAGAAAGGTCGCCGATGTTAATGGTCCATGAGCACAGCACAGTAGTAGGGAGGAGGGACTGGTGGTAAGAAAGGACGAGGCTTCATTGAATTCACATTGACATAGTCTAATCAGAGCTGATCAGGAGCTGCAGGCCGGCCATGGCTACGCCATGCTCCCATACAGGACCATTACTTCTGCTGCTGCTACTGCTTGCGAAATGTGGAAGATGCATTATTAATGCTGCCGATTCCGCGGCTGACATACAGTGACAAAAAAAAAACAAGTAAAAAACAGATGAAAATAGAGGAAACATGAACATGCAGTGGAGATGGATCATGAACAAGAACAAGAACAAGTTCGTTAGTGGAGTGTGGAAGCTAGAAGAAGGGGTGCAACAGTGTAGTAGAGCTGGAGATTGCCGGTTTGGAGCTCGCCGGTCGGTGTGGAAGCATACATTTCTGCTGGAACACATCTGCCCTAGCTGTAGCTCAGCATCCTCGAAGAATGGCCGGCCCGCCGGACCCATGGGATGCTGGGAGGGAAGGACGGAAGGTAGGGCAGTGAGATTATCCTGTTCCTCGAGTCCCAGCCGCAAGAAATATAGCTAGCCGGGGAATAGAAAATGGATGAACGGATCCATGCACCCCAAATCCCCATGCCGGAAATCTCAATTGGTACAAACACAAAGGTGCAGCATTTCCAAGATCCAAATCGGCAAATGGCCACGCACGCCGTCCTCCTTCCCAACACCAACGTCACCATCGTCCCATATACTGCTAGCTAGGGGGGAACAACAATGGCGACGCAGGGCCAAAGAACCACGATGAAATAAGATAATGGAAGAAACAAGAGTCCACCATGCGGCCCACCACTCTCTCTCTAAGAATCAACACGAACTACGTACTGCTTGCGCAAGCTAGTCGCTACGAACCTAGGTACTCGTCGTCAGCTAAACAAGCCGCCTGCCGCTAACGAAAGATGGATGACGCGGTTACCTAGCTAGAGCCTAGAGCGGTGCAGCGAGCGAGCGTCAGGGCTTCTTGCCGAGGGTGTGCTTGTTGTTGTGCATCCAGACCTTGAGCACGTGGCGCTTGACGCCGACCTCCTCGCAGAACTGCTGCACGGCGGCCTCGTCGTGCTTCTGGATGCGCCACCCGAGCCGCTCCGCGAAGGCCTGCATCTTGTCCTTCTGCTCCTGCGAGAACCTGGTGCGGAAGCGCTTCTTGCCGGAGCCTGACCCGGACCCGGACGGGCCGGCGGAGCCGAAGGGCATGCCCAGCATGGACCCCATAACCATGGGGCTCAGCATCGCGGACACGTCGTCCGCCTCGGAGTAGGAGGTGGAGGGGAGAGCCAGCGGGCGGTGCGCGTGCCCGGCGGCGGCTACCGCGGCCGCCGTGGCCATCTGGTGGTGCTGCTGGTGCTGGAGGTACCCGGCCGGGGTGCGGTAGTAGGGGGAGAACTGGTGGTGCGGCGGTGGCAGCGCGCCGTAGGCGGTGATGGCGGTGGAGGAGACGGTGCCGGCGGCCTCGGCGCCGGTCGGGGAGTCGGACTCCTTGCGGTGGAAGTTGCGGTGGCAGCCGCAGGCGGCGCAGCGGAGCGCGTCGATGGAGCCCTCCTCGCCCGCCGCCATGAACTCGCCGCAGCCGTCCACGGCATGCCCGCCGATGCCCACGGCGTGGTTCTTGAGGCACTCCCGGTACCTGACACCGCCTGCGCCTCCAACGCCGCCGCTCCCGGCTGAGCGCCCTCCTCCGCCTCCAGAGTCACCACCAGGCTTGGGCACCCCGCCACCGCCCAGCTGGACCGGCACCTCGTAGCTCGAGCTCACAGGCATCGGCGCCATCTCCTCGTCATCATCGTGCTCGTCGAAGTCCATGGCCGCCGATCTTCTCCTCTCTCTCTCTCTCTTTGGATTTGTCGCGTGTTCTTGGGCAAGGTTAACGAAAATGGCTTAGGGGGTAATAGGGTACGAGAGAGAGGGATAAGAGAAATAGTCTAGGGAACCGTGAACTGTGGACAGGCCCTGCTAATTTTGACGCACCGCGCTGGGGCAGCGGCAGCAGCAGGCAGGCAGGCAGGGCAAGCTGCTGTTGTGCCCTTGGGGTGATGATGCAATGCAACTCCACCTCTCTCCAAGCTGCGCACTACTCCTCTCTGAGGCGCACCTGTCGCACTGCATCATGCTTTGCTCCGCTATATCTTTGTTGTCTCGTTCTCGAATCCCCTTTTCTCTCTATCTCCTCTGTGTGTGTCACTCGGCGTGCTGCGCTTTCCACGGGATTTGGCTCCAAGTCCTTTTAAAATGCAATTTAGATTTTGTTGTTTTGGTAGCCCCCTCTCTTCGTTTCCAATGTGTCATCGAGAAAATTATGGACATGGGTGGTGGTGTATCTTATGCACCTACAAAGTTTCACCGAGAAGTATGACAATTTGTGAACAGCGCAAAAGGAATAAATGATGCGTGAACAATATATAATACTGGAGGATAAGCTGATTTAAAAGAGTAAGAAGAAGGAAAGAGGATAAGATGGCTAAAAAGGAAACGTTACAACAATCTGGAAGGTAATCCTTAAGCTAGTTCTTCACTCTTTTTCATGCTCTTGATGATGAGGATTTTGTTAATAGGGCTTTCGAAATGGGTGTTGAATTTGATGAGTATAGCCTAGAGAAAGTAACAATTCTAAAAGATCTTGAAAAGGCTAGATGTAATTTAAATAAAATTAAAAGGACTTTTCTGCTCTTGATAGTAGAATGGCACCTCGCACCCTCCCACCGCCACCAAGCCCTAGACACCTGATACGTCCAATTTGCATCACTATTTTGTATCATAATTTGCTGTTATTCATTGATATATTTCATATTGGGGCACAATACTTATGTTATTTCATCTATTTTGCATGTTTCATCATTATTGGAGGATCAAGCACCGGAGCCAGGATTCTGCTGGAAAAAGCACCGTCAGAACGCAATATTTCGGAAGATCAACTGTGGAAGGGAATTTCACGTAAATTCCTATTTTTCCAGATGACGGAGGAGGGAAGGGGAGAAGAGAAGAGCCGTCAGGCCCGGACCGGCGCGGTAGGCCCGGCCGCGCCTGTGTCTGGGGGCCCCAGCCTTTCGCCTCCTTTTCTTCGCGTACTCCTTCGTCCCAAAACCTAAGCCACAGAGAGGACCTCACGAAGGGTTACAGCCGCCTCTGCGGGGCGGACACCAGAGAGAAAAGAGCTCTCCGGCGGGCAGGAATCCGCCGGGGAAATTCCCGGAGGGAAATCGACGCCATCGCCATCGTCATCGAGCGGGACATCATCTCCATCATCATCATCATCATCTCCACCATCTACACCGCCATCACCACCGCTGCACCTCGTCATCGCTGTAGCAATTCGGGTTAAATCTTGATTGTTTGATAGGGGAAACTCTCCCGGTGTTATTCTATACTTGTTGTAGATGCTATTGAGTGAAACCATTGAACCAAGGTTTATGTTCAGATTGTTATTCATCATCATATCACCTCTGATTGTATTCCATATGATGTCTCGTGAGTAGTTCGTTTAGTTCTTGAGGACATGGGTGAAGTCTAAATGCTAGTAGTGAATTATGGTTGAGTAATATTCAATGTTATGATATTTAAGTTGTGGTGTCATTCTTCTAGTGGTGTCGTGTGAACGTCGACTACACGACACTTCACCATTTATGGGCCTAGGGGAGTGCATCTTGTATTCGGTTGCTAATTGCGGGGTTGCCGGAGTGAGAAACCTAAGCCCCCGTTAGTATATCGATGGGGAGGGATCGCAGGATCTCAGAGTTTAAGGCTGTGGTTAGATTTATCTTAATTACTTTCTTGTAGTTGCGGATGCTTGCAAGGGGTATAATCACAAGTATGTATTAGTCCTAGGAAGGGCGGTGCATTAGCATAGGTTCACCCACACAACACTTATCAAAACAATGAAGATTATTTAGCCACATGAAGCGAAAGTACTAGACTAAAATCCCGTGTGTCCTCGGGAACGTTTGGTCATTATAAGTAAACAAACCGGCTTGTCCTTTGTGCTAAAAAGGATTGGGCCACTCGCTGCAATTATTTCTCTCGCATTTTACTTACTCGTACTTTATTTATCTGCAATATCAAAACCCCTGAATACTTGTCTGTGAGCATTTACAGTGAATCCTTCATCGAAACTGCTTGTCAACACCTTCTGCTCCTCGTTGGGTTCGACACTCTTATTTATCGAAAGTACTACGATACACCCCCTATACTTGTGGGTCATCAAGACTATTTTCTGGCGCCGTTGCCGGGGAGTGAAGCGCTATTGGTAAGTGGAATTGGTAAGGAAAACCTTTACTGTTTGTGCTGATTTTATTTCTGCCTGCTGCTATAAATCATTATGGAGAGATCTTCTCTTCAATTTCTATTTGGGAAATCTACTACTACTGCAACGGTAGTGGATGAAGCGCCAGGTGAGGAAGTAGTACCATATAAAATACCTATGAAAATTATTGAACGTGTTATGGATAACCGCTATGAAGGGGATGGAACTGTCCATCCTGGTGATCATTTGCATGAATTATGCGGTTTATTCAAATGTGCAGGTATTTCTATGAATGAAGTTAGGAAGAAACTATTCACTATATCGCTGTCTGGTAAAGCGGCGCATTGGTATAAATTGCTGAAGAATGGTGATTCTATTGATTGGGAGGACATTGTGCCTTTATTCTATTCAAAATTTTATCCTCCAAGTGAAATTCACAAAGATCGGAACCGCATATATAATTTCTGGCCTCATGATGGGAGAGTATTGCCCAAGCTTGGGGAGATTGAAGTCTTTAATGCTCAAATGCCCCATTCATGAGCTTCCTGGTAATGTTATTATTGATAATTTCTATGCAAGACTTTCTTTTCAAGACAAGACCTTGCTGGATACTTCTTGTTCTGGATCATTTACACGCAAGAATGAAGAGTTTAAAAGGGACCTTCTTGATCGGATCCAAGAAAATACTGAAGGATGGGAGAATGACAAAGATAGAGAATCAGGTATAATTTATGATTATAAATGCATTGAAGCTTTTATGGATACTGATAAATTTCGTAATATGAGTGCTACATATGGTCTTGATTCCCAAGTTGTTGCAAATCTTTATAAAGCTTTTGCCTCTCATTATGAACTGCCTAAGAAGAATTTTGATAAGTATCATGAACCGTATAAAGATAAAATTGATTCATCTGTAAACAAATGTGTAGTGATTGAAACTGTTGATAATGTTATTCCTGAAGCTTATATTGAAAAAACTCCTTTCCTGCTAAAATGAAGGAGTATTCTGTCATATCTAGTGCGGTTAATAAAAGTGAAAAGAAACCTAAAGAACCTGAAGAACAAATTAAAATTGAACCTGTTGTTGCAATAGTTAAAGATCTTGTGACTGAGAATGTGGAGGATGGTCATATTATTTTCTGTGAAGATGCTTCTAATATTGTTTCACATCCTAATAAACCCAAACAAGTTAGTGTTCCTATGCTATCTGTTAGAATTGGTGATCATTGCTATTATGGTTTATGTGATATTGGTGCAAGTGTTAGTGCTATTCCTTATGAGCTTTACACGGAGATTATGCACGAAATTGGTTCTTGTGAACTTGAAGATATTGATGTGGTTATTCATCTGGCTAATAGAGAAACTATTTCTCCAATTGGTATTGTTCGAGATGTGGAAGTTCTATGTGGTAAGATTAAATATCCTGCTGACTTTTTGGTACTTGGTTCTGCTGCTAGTGATCATTGTCCTATCATTTTTGGTAGACCTTTTCTAAATACTTGTGGAGCTATTATAGATTGTAAGAAAGAGAAATTTTTGACTAGATTTGCTGGTGAACCTTATGAATTTAACTTTTCTAAATTTACCAAAACTCCTTATAAAGTTGACTTGCCTAGTAATGATTTTAAAATGGAGCAGTGTGCATCTATTGTTCTTGTTCCTAATAATCCTTTGCAGCAACATTTGGAGAATAGCGAAAGTGAAGCTTTTAGGAAAGAAAGAGATGAGCTTGAGGAAATTTTTCTTCGCCAACCTATTCTCAAGCATGATTTACCGGTGGAAGATTTGGGTACAACACCGCCACCAAAGGAAGATCCTGTTTTTGATTTAAAGCCTTTACCTGATAATCTTAAATATGCTCATATTGATGATAAGAAAATATATCCTGTTATTATTAGTTCTAAGCTTTCAGAGAAGAAAGGTTATTGGAAATATTGAAGAAACACCGAGGAGCTATTGGCTATACTCTTGATGATTTGAAAGGGATTTCTCCTTCTATTTGCCAACATGCTATTAATATGGAAGAAGATGCAAAGCCTGTTGTTGAACATCAACGTCGTCTAATTCCGAAGATGAAGGAAGTGGTAAGGAACGAGGTATTAAAACTCCTTGAAGCTGGTATTATATATCCTATTGCTGATAGTAGATGGGTTAGTCCTGTGCATTGTGTTCCTAAGAAAGGAGGAATGACTGTTGTGCCTAATGATAATGATGAGCTTATTCCTCAAAGAATAGTTGTAGGTTATAGAATGTGCATTGATTTTCGAAAAGTTAATAAAGTTACTAAGAAAGATCATTACCCTTTACCCTTTATTGATCAAATGCTAGAAAGGTTATCTAAAAATACTCATTTTTGCTTTCTTGATGGATATTCTGGGTTTTCACAAATTGTTGTTAAAGCTAAAGATCAAGAGAAAACCACGTTTACTTGTCCTTATGGAACTTATGCTTATAGGCGTATGCCTTTTGGTTTATGTAATGCTCCTGCTACTTTTCAAAGATGCATGTCTGCTATTTTTCATGGTTTTTGCGAAAGTATTGTAGAAGTGTTCATGGATGATTTTTCTGTATGGGAATTCTTTTGATAATTGCTTGCGAAACCTCGATAAAGTTTTGCAGAGATGTGAAGAAACTAACCTTGTTCTTAATTGGGAGAAATGCCACTTTATGGTTAATGAAGGAATTGTATTGGGACATAAAATTTCCGAGAGAGGTATTGAAGTTGATAGAGCTAAAGTTGAAGCAATTGAGAAGATGCCCTATCCGAGGGATGTTAAAGGTATTCGTAGTGTTCTTGGTCATGCTGGGTTTTATAGGAGATTTATTAAAGATTTCTCTAAAATTTCAAAGCCTCTTACTAATCTTCTTCAAAAAGATGTACCTTTTGTTTTTGATGATGATTGTAAGGAAGCTTTTGAAACTCTAAAGAAAGCCTTAACAACTGCTCCTGTAGTTGAACCTCCTGATTGGAATTTGCCTTTTGAAATTATGTGTGATGCTAGTGATTTTGCTGTAGGCGCTGTTCTTGGACAGCGGGTAGATAAAAAATTAAATGTTATTCATTATGCTAGTAAGACTCTTGATGCTGCTCAAAGAAATTATGCTACAACTGAAAAGGAATTGTTAGCTGTAGTCTTTGCTTGTGATAAGTTTAGACCCTATATTGTTGATTCGAAAGTTACAATTCATACTGATCATGCTGCAATTAGATACCTTATGACAAAGAAAGATGCTAAGCCAAGGCTTATTAGATGGGTACTTCTTTTGCAAGAATTTGATTTACATATTATAGATAGGAAAGGTGCTGATAATCCTGTTGCTGGAAAATATTGCTTATATTCCTGTTGATAATAGTTTTCCAAATGAACAATTGGCTGTAATAAAGGTGAGCTCGCGAGAGAGCCCTTGGTATGCAGATTATGCTAACTTTATTGTTTCGAAGTATTTGCCTCCAACCTTTTCAGCTCAGCAAAGGAGGAAATTCTTTTATGACTTGCGGCATTATTTTTGGGATGACCCACACTTATATAAAGAAGGAGTGGATGGTATTATGCGAAGATGTGTTCCTGAATATGAACAACAGGAGATATTGAATAAATGTCATGGAAGTGTTTATGGAGGACATCACGCTGGAGATAGAACCGCGCAAAAGGTTCTACAATCAGGTTTTTATTGGCCAACACTCTTCAAAGATGCAAGGAAATTTATTTTATCTTGTGATGAATGTCAAAGAGTTGGTAATATCTCCAGACGCAATGAAATGCCTATGAATTATACTCTTGTTATTGAACCATTCGATTGTTGGGGATTCGACTTCATGGGTCCTTTCCCTTCTTCAGAAGGTAACAGATACGTCCAAAACGTATCTACTTTCCCGAACACTTTTGCTATTGTTTTGCCTCTAATTTGTGTATTTTGGATACAACTAACACGGACTAACGCTGTTTTCAGCAGATTGCTCTGGTGTCTCGTTTTTGTGCAGAAATCCAACTTTCGGGAAAATCCTCGGAATTTCTTCAGATGGCCCTATTTTACCAAAATATTGACGGAGCCGAAGGGCGAAGGAGGTGGAGGCCCGAGGGCCCCACACCACATGGCGCGCGGCCCAGGGGGGGCCCGCGCGGCCATGTGGTGTGGCCCCCTCGGCCGGCCTCCGCCGCCCCCCTTCGGACTACTTATTCGCCTCGACCTAAAAACGCACGGGAGAAGTCGACATCGCCGAAACCCTCCGGAGAGCCGCCACATCGCGAAACTCCGTCGCGGGAGCCAGAAGTCTCCGTTCTGGCACTCCGCCGGGACGGGGAATTGGAGGAGATCTTCACCGCCATCACCGCCAACGCCTCTCCATCAACCAGCAATGTTTCCCCCATCCATGTGTGAGTAATTCCCCCGTAGGCTGAAGGGGATGGTAGGGATTGGATGAGATTGGTCATGTAATAGTCATAAGATTGTTAGGGCATAGTGCCTAGTATCCGTAGATGTCACTTTTATGATATTGTTGCAACTTGTTATGCTTAATGCTTGTCACTAGGGCCCGAGTGCCATGATCTCAGATCTGAACATGTTATTGTTTCATGAAGATATTCATTGTTTATGGTCTTACCTGCAAGTTGTATACACACGTCGCTGTCCGGAACCAATGGCCCAGAAGTGACGGGACAACCGGAGGGGATGGTAGTGATGTGAGGATCACATGTGTTCACGGAGTGTTAATGCTTTGCTCCGGTACTCTATTAAAAGGAGTACCTTAATATCCAGTAGTTTCCCTAGCTGCCACCGGCTGGTAGGACAAAAGATGTTGTGCAAGTTTCTCATTGCGAGCACGTACGACTAAATATGGAACACATGCCTATTGATTGATTAGTACTTGGATACCGTTTTATTATTATCTGCAAATGCCCATGCTTTGATTGTTACATGAGTTTCTCTCATCCATGCAACGCCCGCTAAATCCGTCCCTGTGCCTACAGTATTTTAATCCTGCTGTTTACTATAATCACTACTGCTGTCTTTATTTCACTTCTGCTGTTATTCCGCTATTTCCACTACCATAGAACTGTTACTACTGATAAACTCTTGCGAGCAAGTCTGTTTCCAGTGCGGCTGAATTGACAACTCCATTTGTTAAGGCTTACAAGTATTCTTTGTCTCCCCTTGTGTCGAATCAATAAATTGGGTAATACTTCCCTCGAAGACTGTTGCGATCCCCTATACTTGTGGGTCATCAAGACTATTTTCTGGCGCCGTTGCCGGGGAGCATAGCTTTATTTGGAAGTTCACTTGGATTGATATTGTTCGCTGCAAATTCTCCATTATGGGTAAACCTCGCGATACTAAGATCGCCATATTACCATCCACTACAAGAAAAGGTACAACTCGAGTACCTCTGCCGCTCTTGATTCACCATCTGTGATTGATAAACTTGTTTCACCGCCACATGCTTCGCGTGCTGGTACTTCTGCTGAATCTGAAAATTCTCATAATATTGATAATGTTTCTGCTGTGCTTGATGATAGTGGTTCATTGGGATCTTTTCTAGATGCTACAATTGCTAAGTCTAGACAAATTGAAAATACTGAAACTCCTAATGTTGCTACACCTGTTAATTCACCTGAGTCTGTTGAATATTCTAGTGATGATCTTGATGAAGATTATGTGGAGCTTAATGATGATTTTATTGAAAAATGCAATGCTACTACTGATGCAAGAAAAATTAAAAAGTTGCTTGCAGAACATGCTGTTAGATATAAACCATCTCCTGATCCTAAATTTGCTACATCTCCTATAAACATTAGGGATAAAGATTATGATTTTTCTCTTGATTTATCTCATATAGCTATTGTTGAGAAAACACCCTTTTGTGGTACTGAAAAAGAAAGTGCTGTTGAACACATGACTGAGTTATCTACTCTTAGTGGCTTGTTTTCTGATGATATTAAGATGCGTACTTACTTTGTCGCTAAAATTTTTCCTTTCTCATTAAAGGATGATGCTAAAACTTGGTATAATAATTTGTCTCCTGGTTCTATTAAAAGTCCAAAAGAATTGCTTGATGTTTTCTTCCGTAAATACTTTCCTGCTAGTGCTCAACATGCTGCTTTGCAGAGAATTTATAATTTTGACCAGGAAGATGGAGAGAAATTGCCTGAGGCTTGGGCTAGATTTTGTTCTCTTATTAGAGCTCAGCCTGACCATGATTTGGAAAAGAATGATTTACTTGATATATTTTATAGTGGACTAACCATTGAGTCTAGGGCATACCTGGATAGTTGTGCTGGTTGTGTTTTCAGGAAAAGAACTCCAGACGACGCTGAAGAATTATTGGCTAAAATAGGCCGGAATCATGATGATTGGTCTACACCTGAACCAACCCCGACACCGATAGTGAAGAAGAGGGGTATGATTAAATTGAATGATGAAGATATGAGGGAAGCCAAGAAGTCTCTTAAGGAGAAGGGTATTAAACCTGAAGATGTGAAGAATTTACCTCCTATAGAAGATATATGTGAGACAATTCCCCCTTCATCCATGATTGAGGTACACTCGCTTCAACACTTTACTAGGGAAGATATTCCGTATTCAAAATCTCCTGCTCAATGCTTAGATGAATTTGATAATTATATTGTTAAGCAAGAAAATTTTAATATGAGAGTAGAGAATCATTTAATGGAAAATTCCCGAGCTATTAGTGAATTGCATGGTATTGTGGAGAGAACCTCCAATGATGTTAAGATACTTGTTAAACATTTTCAAATGGTTCAAACTCAAATTGATCAACTTACTAAAGTGCAAAATGACTTGTTAGGAAATAATTCTAAAGAAAAACATGCTTGTGAGGTAACAACTAGAGGTGGTGCTTCTACCCAGGATCCTCTATATCCTGAAGGGCATCCCAAAAGAGTTGAACAAGATTCTCAACCAATTAAAACTAGTGCTCCATCTAAGAAAAAGAAAAAGAAACATAAGAATGTTGTAGAATCCTCTGAACTTGTTAATGATCCTAATAGTATTTCTATTTCTGATGCTGAAACTGAAAGTGGTAATGAACATGAGGAAGATAATGATAAGAATGATACTCCTGATAAAGAAGAAATTGAAAAAGAACCTGAAAAGCATGCTAAAAATAAAAAGTACACTAAAGAAGACTTTATTACTGAGAAGCATGGTAATGAAAGAGAACCTTGGGTTCAAAAGCAAATGCATTTTCCTGCTAAGAAACTAAAATCAAAGGAGGAGGAACATTATAATAAATTTTGTGATTGGATGAAACCTTTATTTTTGCAAATTCCTTTGACTGATGCTATTAAATTGCCTCCTTATTCAAAGTATATGAAAGATATTGTTACTAACAAAAGGAAAGTCCCCAATGAGGAAATTTCTACTATGCTCGCTAATTACTCCTTCAATGGTAAGATTCCAAAGAAGTTGGGCGACCCAGGTATACCGACTATTCCTTGTTCCATCAAGAATAATTATGTTAGAACTGCTCTATGTGATTTGGGAGCAGGTGTGAGTGTGATGCCTTTTTCTCTTTATAAGAGACTTGATTTAGATAAATTGATACCAACGATATATCTTTGCAAATGGCTGATAAATCTACTGCTATTCCTGTTGGTTTATGTGAAAATGTTCCTGTTCAAGTTACTCAGCATTGCTTGATATTAACTGATTTTGTTGTGTTGGAAATGCCTGAAGATGATAATATGTCCATTATTCTTGGAAGACCCTTTCTTAATACTGCAGGGGCTGTTATTGATTGCAATAAAGGCATGGTTACTTTTAATGTTGATGATAAGGAACACACTGTCTATTTTCCCAAGAGGATTGATAAAGTATGTGGAGTCAATACAATTTTTAATGTGAAAACTATCAAAGTGGGATCCATTGATTGTCCTGTATATGAGCCTAAAGAAGAATATCAAACTCTTGTGATTGGATCCATATCAATTCAATATAAGGTAACATGATTGATTTGAGGTTTATTTCTTCTTATGTCATATAAAATTTATTTGGTAGCAAGACTTGATCAACCTTGTTAACAAGTATATTTTATTGCATAGGAGAGCTAAACAACACTTCTTTCTTTCTTTCTCCCTCCACTTATTTTATTTGCTGTAGCACTTTTGTTTTGCAATATGCTTAGGTCATTTAAGATTTTAGAAATCATTTTCCTGCGCAGTAATCATTAATTTAATACCCAGAAATGTGCATTTTTCAAAGTTCTCTAAAAATTACAAAAATTACACCGTTGGTCCTATTTTTCGACGAGGCACTGGGAGCACCAGAGGATGACCTGTGGGGCACCAGGGGGTGCCACACCATAGGGCGGCGCGGCCAGCAAGGGGGCCGCGCCACCATGTGGTGTGGGCCACCCCTTGCCCCACTACACCATCTCTTCCTCCCAGCACCTTCTCTCTCCCGAAAAAACTCGTACCAAGTTTCTCTCACTCGTGTTTCTGCTCAAGAACTCGCGATTTTTCGATCTCCTTGCTCAGCCCAGATTTCTGTCTGAAATTTGGCACATTTACTCCTTGGTATGTGACTCCTTTGATTGTCCAATTAGAATTTCATTTGGTTGAGTATATCTTGAATATTTTGCTGCTGTAGATAACATGTTTAGTGAGCTTGCATGCTTGTTCTAAGTGGTAGAAATTAGTTTTGATGCATGTTTAGTACTCTAGCAAGTTCCTATAGTAGTTCCCTTCAATTACATACCTTGAAATCAAATTTTATAATGATTGTTGAAAATTTCAGAAGGGGAAGATGAAGAAATTCAAGTTTGGAGAGTTGTTCAAGAAAGCAACAACCAGCACCGGTAGGCCCTCAAGGGCGTCCACTCAAATTAGGCGATCCTACAATGAGGATGTCATCGCGCCTAGCTTCGCGCCCGAGGAGGACCAAGGGGCCCCTAATGCTTCATCCTTCCCTTGTTATGAGTTTCTAACCAATGCAGGGTTAATGGATGACTTCTTCACCCTCGTCAACAGGGCAGGCCTAGCCACCTACGTGGGAGACGAGAGGGGACAATATTACAGGCTCACCAAGATTTTCGTTGAGAGCTTCAAGTTCCACAACACGGAATATGAGCCGACAGTCGCATTCAAGATTTATGATATTCCTGTTACCATGAAATTGGAGGAATTTTGTTTTGCATTGGGTATTGCCCCTGTAGGTACAGCAAGAAGGATTGATGACAACCCCCGGGACTTGTTGGAGCTATACCGAGGGATCACCGGGGATGATTGCCGCACCATCCAGCGAGGGAAGATAAGAAACATTCAACTCCCCGCTATTAAGTATTTCGCATATTACGTTGGTACTAGCATTTTGGGTAGAGAAAATACTAGTAACATTTCTAGCTACCATCTTGCTTTCTTGAATGTTGCACTTACTGGAGAGACACCTTATCATCTTGGTTCTCTTATTGCTCGCCGCCTGTCTAGCAGGGGGCCTATTTTTGGAGGAACTATTGCACTGCGCATTTTAACACATCTAGATATTCCTCTTGACTCTAATGATGTACCATTAACCCCTAGGAAGTTAGATATTGCTGCTATGAAGAGCCATCGTTTTGTTACTACTAACTCCACTATAGATAATATTGTCTATAAAATGTTGTTTGCTGATGGGAATGAGAAAGAAATCCCTCTTCCCCAGCAGGGTTTGTTTAATATTGACAGGCAATCATGGTCGCTAACAAAGGAGGTGGTGGATGAACATATGAAGATACAAGAGTTCCACCAGCAACATGACTCCGAGAACGCCGAGCCCTCCTACGACTACACCGTCACGTACCCCGACGTTTCCTCCAGCACATACATGGAACCGGGTCGTTCTTCGTCATACTACGAAGACACCACTTCATGGGGACCGTGGGAATGAACTCCACTTAGGCCAAAAGCCTAAGCTTGGGGGAGGTATACCGGCATCACTCATTCTTTGCATATTATGGTTGCTGGATACTTGTACATACTTGTTTAGTCTCTAGAGTGGTTTTCTAATGAGAGGGAGATGATATTTGGGGAAGTGCTGTCCAAAAACAGATTCTGTGCTGTTACCAAAAAAATTCGTACGCACAGCCAGAACGTTATTTTGAGTTGCCAATTTTTGAGCATGTGCCCCAGGTTGTTATCTAACTTTCATTAGTTGAACACTTTTTGGTCTGAGCAATGGAAGATTTTTGTTAAATTCGATTTCTGTACTGCTGTCAGGATTTGGCAGATTTCTGTCATCCTGCTTTTCTGTGTTTCTGTTAGTTTGCATTCTTTTGTTTTCACTTTGTTTCTTTCTTAAAACACAAAAAGACCAAAAATATTTCTGTTGTTTCTCTTCACCATTTATTTATTTGGTACCTTGCTCTTAGTTTGCTTTATTTGCTATCGTTAGTTTGCTATGAGAAAACCCAAAAAGATTTTGCTTTGTTTGCTTGTTTTCTTTTCGTTCTTATTTCTAATTCGAAAACACCAAAAATATTTGCTGTTCTTCTTTGGTTTGTAAAGTTCATCATGAGTTCAATGGTCTTCGGTGGCTGGAGCGTGGTTTTCATTTCATATTATCCAAGCTACACAAGTGAAAAGGCAATAATGACGATCTACGACAATCTGATTGTGGTGAGAGGCTGGTATGAACTCTATTTGCTTTCATTTTTGTACATATACTCATCCATATGAGCTTGCTTAGTTGGTTCATGTGAGGTATATGTTATTTGAGAAAGTCTAGTAGTTCATGATCTCTCATGTTTGGTTCCGATTTATTAATATGAGTAGCATGTCATGGATGTTTGCTTGCATTGTTTTATTCATAAGTAAGTATGGCATTGTGGTATCCTCCTCTGAATAACTCATTTATATCGACTTGGCACATGCTCACGCATGCATATGACTGAACAAAAATTCAATTAAGCCTCGATGATTTATATTGCTTCAGAGTTATTGTATCACTTTTATGCCTCCGTTAATTTATTTTGCCGCAAGCATGATTATGACTTGCTCTCTTGATTTGTCGCTCCCTAGCCTTTTGCTAGCCTTCACTTGTACTGAGCGGGAACGCCGCTCGTGCTTCCAAACACCTGAAAACCAAGTTGTTCCATAAGTGTCCACCATAAATACCTATGCATGGCATTTCAAACCATTCAAATAAATTCTCATGCGCTACCTTTAAAACCTTCAAAATGCTTCTCAATTTGTGTTAATGTTTCATAGCTCATGAGGAAGTATGTGGTGTTTAGCTTTCAACCTCGTCATTTACTTTTGACGGACTCTCATATGGACTAGTGGCACATCCGCTTATCCAATAATTTTGCAAAAAGAGCTGGCAATGGGATTCCCAGTCCCGAATTAATTAACTTAAATAGACACTCCTCCATGGTTTGTGATTGTTGGACGGCACCCGAAGGATTCGGTTAGCCATGGCTTGTGTAAGCAAAGGTTGGGGGAGTGTCATCATCATAATAAAACTTAAATAAAAAGGCACTCCTTCATGGTATGTGATTGTTGGCGGGCACCCGAGGATTCGGTTAGCCATGGTTTGTGAAAGAAAGGTTGGAAGGAGTGCCAACCAAAAATAATAAATGGGAGCCGCTCTTGTGAGTCCGGTTGATGAGGGAGTTAGTGTACCCATTACCATTCGTTGACAACAACAAACACCTCTCAAAAATAATTTTACTCCTGCTTTACAAATGAAAAGCTCTAGCGCATGTTAATCCCTGCTTCCCTCTGCGAAGGGTCAATCTTTTACTTTTATGTTGTGTCTCCATTCTTTCTTGAGCACTATCTTGAGAGCACAACTGTCATTCTTAGTATAATATGCTTGTCTCAAAATATGATTGATTGTGGTATAACTTTGATGCTTTTATCTTTGACAATCACTACTTCTAGTCTTTCTATGAACTCAAGAGGTGCCTCGGCATTTATGTTTTGCTGATCAAATACAGGCAAGCGAGATACCACTTTACCATATTCTCTTATGAACATTGCAATCTTGCTTACATACATGATTCATGATGCTTATTATTAATTGTTGGTACTTCTCCATGATTGACATAGCTGTTGGATGATCTTATTTGCATGTATCCCATTATGAACTGCTTAAGTATTAGCCATAGCATGAGAATATATACATCATATGAGCAAATGTGTTCGTGAAAGTTCTTTTATCGCTCAGTTGTTAACTGAATTGCTTGAGGACAAGCAATAAGCTAAGCTTGGGGGGAGTTGATACGTCCAAAACGTATCTACTTTCCCGAACACTTTGCTATTGTTTTGCCTCTAATTTGTGTATTTTGGATACAACTAACACGGACTAACGCTGTTTTCAGCAGAATTGCTCTGGTGTCTCGTTTTTGTGCAGAAATCCAACTTTCGGGAAAATCCTCGGAATTTCTTCAGATGGCCCTATTTTACCAAAATATTGACGGAGCCAGAAGGGCGAAGGAGGTGAGGCCCGAGGGCCCCACACCACATGGCGGCGCGGCCCGGGGGGGCCGCGCGGCCATGTGGTGTGGCCCCCTCGGCCGGCCTCCGACGCCCCCCTTCGGACTACTTATTCGCCTCGACCTAAAAACGCACGGAGAGAAGTCGACATCGCCAGAAACCCTCCAGAGAGCCGCCACATCGCGAAACTCCGTCGCGGGAGCCAGAAGTCTCCGTTCGGCACTCCGCGGACGGGGAATTGGAGGAGATCTTCACCGCCATCACCAACGCCTCTCCATCAACCAGCAATGTTTCCCCCATCCATGTGTGAGTAATTCCCCCGCTGTAGGCTGAAGGGGATGGTAGGGATTGGATGAGATTGGTCATGTAATAGTCATAAGATTGTTAGGGCATAGTGCCTAGTATCCGTAGATGTCACTTTTATGATATTGTTGCAACTTGTTATGCTTAATGCTTGTCACTAGGGCCCGAGTGCCATGATCTCAGATCTGAACATGTTATTGTTTCATGAAGATATTCATTGTTTATGGTCTTACCTGCAAGTTGTATACACACGTCGCTGTCCGGAACCAATGGCCCCGAAGTGACAGAAATCGGGACAACCGGAGGGGATGGTAGTGATGTGAGGATCACATGTGTTCACGGAGTGTTAATGCTTTGCTCCGGTACTCTATTAAAAGGAGTACCTTAATATCCAGTAGTTTCCCTAGAGGCCCGGCTGCCACCGGCTGGTAGGACAAAAGATGTTGTGCAAGTTTCTCATTGCGAGCACGTACGACTAAAAATGGAACACATGCCTATTGATTGATTAGTACTTGGATACCGTTTTATTATTATCTGCAAATGCCCATGCTTTGATTGTTACATGAGTTTCTCTCATCCATGCAACGCCCGCTAAATCCGTCCCTGTGCCTACAGTATTTTAATCCTCTTGTTTACTATAATCACTACTGTCTTTATTTCACTGCTGTTATTCCGCTATTTCCACTACCATAGAACTGTTACTACTGATAAACTCTTGCGAGCAAGTCTGTTTCAGTGCGCTGAATTGACAACTCATTGTTAAGGCTTACAAGTATTCTTTGTCTCCCCTTGTGTCGAATCAATAAATTGGGTAATACTTCCCTCGAAGACTGTTGCGATCCCCTATACTTGTGGGTCATCACACTCATATACTTGTCGCTGTTGATTATGTTACTAAATGGGTAGAAGCTATACCTACAAGGAGTGCTGATGGTGAGACCTCTATAAAAATGCTTGTAGATATTATATTTCCTAGATTTGGAGTACCTAGATATATTATGACTGATGGAGGTTCTCATTTTATTCATGGAGGTTTTAGAAAAACTCTTGCTAAGTATGGTATTAATCATAGAATTGCTTCTGCTTATCACCCTCAAACTAGTGGTCAAGTAGAATTATCAAATAGAGAGATTAAAGCTATCTTAGGTAAGACTGTTAATAAATCTAGAAAGAATTGGCCTAGCAAATTGAAAGAAGCACTATGGGCTTATAGAACTGCTTATAAAAATCCTATGGGAATGTCACCTTATAAAATGGTTTATGGAAAAGCTTGTCATTTACCTTTAGAACTAGAGCACAAAGCTTATTGGGCTGTTAGAGAACTAAATAAAGATCCTAAATTAGCCGGTAATAAGAGGTTGTTGCAATTAAGTTCTCTAGATGAATGGAGAAGTGAAGCTTATGAAAATGCTAAACTCTTTAAAGAAAAAGTTAAGAAATGGCATGATAGAAGGATCATCAAAAGAGAATTTAATGTTGGAGATCAAGTTCTATTGTATCGGTCTCGTCTCAGATTCTTTGCAGGGAAATTACTCTCGAAGTGGGAAGGACCATATGTTGTTGAGGAGGTGTATCGTTCAGGAGCAATTAAAATTAGCTCTCTCCAAGGCAATGCCACACAAGTGGTGAATGGACAAAGACTCAAGCATTATATCTCGGGTGATTCCTATAATGTTGATGTTGATATTATTCAAGTGGAAACACCGGAGGCTTTCATCAAAGGACAAATTGACAGTCCGCCAGAACTCGACTTTGAATAGGTAACAGTACAGGTAATAAAAGTCCGCGTTTACCTTTCCGAACATTATTTCTGCTGTTTTTAGAAAATATGAAAAATTACGGAATCGAAACGGAGTGGAAAAGACGCACGAGGGCGTGCCACCCGGCGCGGGCCCCACCTGGCCGCGCCGACCTATGGTCTGGCCGCCTCGGTGTCCCGTTTCCACTCGTTTTCGGCCTGGAACCTTCCTTTTGTCGTAAAAATATTTGCTATATAATCCCCGGACCCCTGGAGGTCCGTAATATCGTTTTCTCGTCGTGTTTTGTTTCGAGCTGTTTTCGCCAGATTTGTTTTGATCTAGAAGCACCATGGTCTCCAACAACAAAGACAAGGGGCCTTGGAGGGAAGAGATGGATGAGAGGATCAATAAGGAGAAGGAGAAGATAGCGTCGGCAAAAGGAGAGTGGGAAACTACGAGGAGTAAGCCAATTTTGGTGGGATCGGTTAATACTGGGCGTTCTTTTTCTCATAACTTGCAGGGAGCTCTTCCGCCTGCTCTGGACCTCGACTCTTTCCCTTGTGTGGAGGAAGCAATACGGGTTGCTGATGAGTTTTGTGATCAATATCGTGCTCTCAAAAGGGAAGTGGAGATACTTCAGGAGGAGAACCAGCGACTTCGCAGAATGCTGGAATATTACTCAAACCTCAGCACAAGGCCGTCACCGCCACACTCGGGTAACAATGAGTCTCTTCAGGTTTTGGTGCAGAATTACAAAATTGAGAAGCTGAAGCTGAAGGAGATCCTTATGAAGCGCGAGAGGAATCCATCACCACCATCACCGAAGGAGTAATTCATCATCGGTATTGGCATCCCCTTGGTTTGTTCCAAGCTTGGGGGAGTGCCGCGGTATCACATCATTGCCTTTATCTTTTACTATCAAGTAGTGTCATATCATGAGTAGGGAAGTTATCATATGGAATAGTATGCAATGTGGAAGTATCTCTCTTAGTTAGTTATCTATGTATCCGTTGGTGTTAGTTATCGTTATGGAATATTAATGAGAAGTCTTATCATTTACTTTTTGCACACTTTATTTTAGTTTGCAATCTCCATTATATGGTTACTCTTGACATGAGTATTGATATCACTTTGGGAGCATCAAGTAAATCTATTTGGTTTTGGCAAACTTAGCATTGGTCAATAGCAACAACACCCTGATGTTTAATAAAAGAGAGAAATACAATTAGATATATTACTATTATCTCTATGCTTAGTATTCTAAAGTTAAAATTACTTGTGCTTATGAGAAAGATGCATGATTGTTTCTATCATATGTATATTTGTTTGTTTCCCTCAACCTTTATGCTTGCTATCAAACCTTGCTAGCCAAAGACCTGTATTGAGAGGAGATGCTTCTCATACATCCATAACCTTAGACCAAACCTATGCCATTTGTGTCCACCATACCTACCTACTACATGGTATTTCTGCCATTCCAAGTAAATACTTCATGTGCTACCTTTAAATTATTCAAACTACTACTCCTTATTTGTGTCAATGTTTTATAGCTCATGAGGAAGTATGTGGTGTTTCATCTTTCAATCTTGTTGGGCGGACTTTCACCAATGGACTAGCGGCACATCCGCTTATCCAATAATTTTGCAATAAGAGCTGGCAATGCGGTTCCCAGCCCCAATTAATAACCTTCATTAATAATTCTCTTCACATGTTTTGCTCTGATTTATTAGTAAGCAACTTAATTTTGCAATAGACACTCCTCCATGGTATGTGAATGTTGGAAGGCACCGAGGATTCGGTTAGCCATGGATTGAGAAAGCCAAGGTTGGGGGAGTGTCATCCTTAATAAAACTAAAATACATGTGTAAACAAAAGAGAAGGGGATGATCTACCCTTGCTGGTAGAGATGCCGTCCCTCATGGGAGCCGCTCTTTGAAGGTTCGTTTGGCAAGGGGTTAGAATGCCCGCTACCATTCGTTGACAACAACAAACACCGCTCAAAATCTTACTTTTATTCTCTTTATATGATTTCAAAACTTGAAAAGCTCTAGCACATGATTTAATCCCTGCTTCCCTCTGCGAAGGGCCTATCTTTTACTTTTGCGTTGAGTCAGTAAACCTATTTCCCTCTATCTCAAGCAAGCAATTGAGTTGTTGTGAATCAATCATTTATGCTATGATTCAGTTAATCATGTCTTTTATGCTTTCTTGTTTAGTACCAATTTTATCTGAATGAATATAACTTTGAAGTTATCAATGATTTTGAAGAGATTGTCATGCTTAAATATGAAGGCTCAGCTATAAATTCTAATATGAAAGCTTTGCTTAGAAGTACAATCCGTTAATAGTTCTCTGACCAAGAACAAAGTTTGCCATCACCAATTATGATTTCTTATGCACCTTTACTTGTGATTTCTCTTTACTTATTTCGAGATGAGTTATATGAGGAAGTTGTTTACTAGAATGTCTTGTGTGAATGAATATGATGCTTCTTGTCCGTATTTTATTTATCGACTCTTCACTCCATAAACATGTGGTCTTGTTTATCGAGCTCGGTTTCGCTTGGGGACAAGCGAGGTCTAAGCTTGGGGGAGTTGATACGTCCAATTTGCATCACTATTTTGTATCATAATTTGCTGTTATTCATTGATATATTTCATATTGGGGCACAATACTTATGTTATTTCATCTATTTTGCATGTTTCATCATTATTGGAGGATCAAGCACCGGAGCCAGGATTCTGCTGGAAAAAGCACCGTCGAACGCAATATTTCGGAAGATCAAGTGTGGAAGGGAATTTCACGTAAATTCCTATTTTTCCAGATGACGGAGGGAGCAGAGGGGGAGAAGAGAAGAGCCACTGTGGGCCCAGACCACGGGCGGCGCGACCAGGCGCCGCGCCTGCCGTGCTGGGGGCCCCACAGCCCCTTTCGCCTCCTTTTCTTCGTGTACTCCTTCGTCCCGAAAACGAAGCCAGAGAGGACCTCACGAAGGGTTACAGCCGCCTCTGCGGGGAGAACACGAGAGAGAAAAGAGCTCTCCGGCGGGCAGGAATCCGCCGGGGAAATTCCCTCCCGGAGGGGGAAATCGACGCCATCGCCATCGTCATCGAGCGGGACATCATCTCCATCATCATCATCATCATCTCCACCATCTACACCGCCATCACCACCGCTGCACCTCGTCATCGCTGTAGCAATTCGGGTTAAATCTTGATTGTTTGATAGGGGAAACTCTCCCGGTGTTATTCTATACTTGTTGTAGATGCTATTGAGTGAAACCATTGAACCAAGGTTTATGTTCAGATTGTTATTCATCATCATATCACCTCTGATTGTATTCCATATGATGTCTCGTGAGTAGTTCGTTTAGTTCTTGAGGACATGGGTGAAGTCTAAATGCTAGTAGTGAATTATGGTTGAGTAATATTCAATGTTATGATATTTAAGTTGTGGTGTCATTCTTCTAGTGGTGTCGTGTGAACGTCGACTACACGACACTTCACCATTTATGGGCCTAGGGGAGTGCATCTTGTATTCGGTTGCTAATTGCGGGGTTGCCGGAGTGACAGAAACCTAAGCCCCCGTTAGTATATCGATGCAGGAGGGATCGCAGGATCTCAGAGTTTAAGGGTGTGGTTAGATTTATCTTAATTACTTTCTTGTAGTTGCGGATGCTTGCAAGGGTATAATCACAAGTATGTATTAGTCCTAGGAAGGGCGGTGCATTAGCATAGGTTCACCCACACAACACTTACCAAAACAATGAAGATTATTTAGCCACATGAAGCGAAAGTACTAGACTAAAATCCCGTGTGTCCTCAGGAACGTTTGGTCATTATAAGTAAACAAACCGGCTTGTCCTTTGTGCTAAAAAGGATTGGGCCACTCGCTGCAATTATTTCTCTCGCATTTTACTTACTCGTACTTTATTTATCTGCAATATCAAAACCCCCTGAATACTTGTCTGTGAGCATTTACGGTGAATCCTTCATCGAAACTGCTTGTCAACACCTTCTGCTCCTCGTTGGGTTCGACACTCTTATTTATCGAAAGTACTACGATACACCCCCTATACTTGTGGGTCATCAACACCTTCATTGCCGGCGATCTCTTTGATCTCTGGTGATCCCTCCTTTCTGATCCGATCATCCTCTCCGGCGTCGTCTCCTCTTCAAGGTGATACCCAATGGCTCCTCCTCCCCTTGGACGTTGGAAGGTTTCCTTTGAAGTTCTCATAGACTCTGGTAAAAACAAGTCTTCCCCTGGTTTCCTCATCCTATGGCCAAGAAATTGGTTGGTCTTGGTCAATCACAAAGATGCTCCTTTGGTTGGTAAACACCTCAACATTGGAGAAGTTTTTTATACTGGATCCACAGTTAGTTTTTAGTCGCATGTTGCTATTGTTGAAGCTTGTCTGTTTCCCCACCTGGGTTTTCTTCTTTCCCTGAGGCACCACCAGTTAGATGGAGAGTAACTTATGTAGATTTGGTTCCTTCTTCTGACAAGCTTGATTCAAAGCCAGTTCTCAACAGATCAGCTTTCCTTATCCTTAAACCACATGCTAAAAGCCTTGTCCTTCTGGATTCAAAAGAGCAAGTTTTGGATGCTAGATTCTTGCTTCTTAATGAGAAAGTTAGACCTGGGCAGCTCATGGATATTACTATGTTCACTGTCTTAGTAGGGGAGCGTGTTGTCTCTGACTCTATCTTGCATGCCTTGCAAATGTGCAGCCCTACTCCTGCTCCTAGTTCTTTTGTTGAAGCAGTGACCAACTCCATTGTCAAGCAAGTTGACAATTCTGCTCCCCAAGGAGACGTTTTTGAGGGTTTAGATTTCATGCAAGGGAAAGTTTTTGCTAGTGAGTGCATAAGAAAGTTTGGTCAGAGAGTGAATTTGGATAAGTTCTCTTCAAGGAAGCCTTTCTTTCTATTCTGTTCTTTTGGTCAAGCATGTTTCAGATTAGATATTCATACTGTGGCATTACCACTTCAAGCTTGCTTTGGAGGAATTGCAGCACTTTACAACATCAAATCTCTTCGTGACAGAAGCTTCAAGTTTTCAGTCTTCTCAAGTTCAGTTGGATTTGAAATTTACAACTTGGGTTCTCAAGCTCAGTCTTCCTTCAGGGTCTTTTTTAGTCTTTGGGGTCAAGGTGGGCCTAATTGGATTGCTGAGGAGAAGAAATTTTATAAAGAACAAGAGGAATAATGGACAGAGGTTAAGTCAAAATTCTCAAATGACAAGTCAATTTTCTCAAGATTATCTTATTCTCAAAAGGTGGCAAAGCATATTCCCAGGGTATCGATTTTTGAACGGATGACTCCACCAACGGCTTCTCCAACGGCCATAATTCATCGATAGATTAATGGGGCAATAAAGGAAAAGTTTAATGGCCCTATTTATGCTAATTCTCCTGCTGGTCAAAGGCGTAATCACTTGATTTTCAATCAGCCGACAAGTCTTCATTTTGGCGCCAAATTGCCGGGCTTCCTTTCCTCTTTTAATTTTCCCAGCTTTCCTTCTTTGGCTTGGCCTGACAAGACTTTCCTTTCTTGGTTCAAGGCCTATGGGCCTGCGCCCCAAATTCAGCTGGTTACCTCTTTTAGCGATTTCACCTTTTTCCAGTCGCAGGTGGCAGAAAACCCCTTACGTGTTGCCTCCTCGGCTTCTTCGTCACTCTCTCTCCACCTTGAAACCCCTCTGCCAACCTCTGCTCCAAGGTCGCCGGAGGCCTCGCCGGCGGCAATGGAAAATATTCCCATCGATCCTCGCCCATTCGTCCCGCATGGATTCGAGATTCAGCGCATTGACGGCATGGTTGGAGTCAAGCGCGTCGTCGTCACTCGGAAGTCGCGGTTGCACGAGCAGTACGCTATCGCCACCATCAACCCTTTCCCCCAAGGTCAGGTCCACTTTGCAAATGTTCGAAATGTGCTACAGGAGTACTTGAATGAGGTGGCTGAGGTAGGATTTCAGAGCATCCAAGAATGCCCTTTTGGTGCAGCCTATGTGTAGTTCACCAATGTTAGTGATAGAGAAAGGTTGATTCATCTAGTCGTAATGCATTTGGTGATGTTGACATTTCCTTCTGTAAGCATGATGAAGGTGTTAATTTGCGTGCTGGAAATTTCAATAGAGATGCATGGGTACTTCTTGTTGGCCCACCTCTGGATCATATGAATACTGAAGATCTTAAGGCTTGTTTTCATGATATTGGTGCTTCATGAAAGGGACCCTAACAAGAAAGGGAGAGTGATGGAAAAAGTCAGAGTCACTGACCTAGCTGAAATTCCAAAGAGTATCAGATTCTCAGAGGGAAACAGACCTGAAGCTGAATCATGGACCTTTTCAGTTGAAGTGTTGCAGCACAATTTGCTAGGAGGGACCCACCAGATGAGGACCCACTTCCAGGTGATGGTGTGGACCCACACCCTTTACCAGCTGACTTGGCACCTCCAGCTGCTCCTATTATGCCAGCACAGCTTGTAGAAGATGATATTGAGGAAGGAGGAAATGATGGGTGGGGACACTGGGCAATGAGGAATAATATTCAGCAGGAAGAAGAAAATGAGATGGAAGTGGATCTTGATCCAAATGATGCCTTCCAGGGATTCTTGGATGCAATTCATGCTGAAGAAATGATTCTTGATAATCCACCTCTAGCTGATTCTAGCAGTGATATCACATACTCTTCTAGCAGCTCAAACTCCAGCTTTTCTGACAATGTTGCAAACCAACAATTAGTGGTGCATGCGGGGTTAGCAGTGGGCATGATTCCTTTCAATCAGATGGGAGAAGGACTTCAGAATATTGCACAAGCTTATCTAGAAGAGGAAGATGAAGACCCAGCTGAAGAGAATGGATTTCTGCAACAAGGCATTCCAGAAGAACAACCTAAAGAAAATAATGAAAATGCATTTCAGCTGTTAGAGGATGTGAACATGGTTCCCCCACAGGAAGCTCACCTAGTAATTGCAAGGGTTGAAACACATTTCTTCTCTATTCCAGAGGAACATGACCTGACCAAAAGATTCTCCAAACAAGGAATGAAAATATGGGAGGACTACTTTGCACCAAATCTGCACACCTCTTCTGCAAGTGTTTCTTCCTGTGAAATACCTGTAAGTTGGTTTAATTTTGTTACTCTCATGCTCATGAAACCTAATAAATTTGATTGGGCCAAGGGATTCTTGTCTTCTCAGTTATGGAATATTATTAAGGAGCCTATTGAATCAGAGCACACTATTTCCTTTGTTATTCCTGATAAATGTATTGCCAACCGGGCTCGTGTTTGCAAGTTGCTGGAAGAAACAAAAGAGATTCCGAAGAATAACAATTTGCTTGATGGATTTGTTCCCCTGTCTCCCAACAGGAATAGGAGAGAAGGAAAAGTACCTCTGGTTGAATCAGAGGTAAGAAGAAGTCCTAGATTGGTTCTTTTAAATGATGGCTACAAAAATCATGATAATTGTGTTGATAAAAACTGCTTGACATGCAATGCTGCTCCTCCTTTGATTAATACCAAAGTGGTAAAAAAACTTGGCTGTATCTTTCTGTAAGGTCCAGGAAGATGGCTTTGAAAAGAGGTTGTAGAAGAAGAATAAATTGGAGACAAAGAAAAAAGCACCAGGGCCAGCACATACTGCTCCAGGTGCCAAGGTAGCTAGAGGGAAAACTCAAGCAACCTCCAGTGGAAACAACAAAGAAAGGGGAACAAGTGCTACTAATGGAGTGGCATCCCAAGCCAAAAAAAAGGCTCCCCAAATAGAGTTATCCAATGTTAGACAACAAATATGCTTTTGTGGCAAGAAAGAAATATCTTCTAGATACTTGTAAAGCCTGGGTGACATACCAAAACTTGTCCTGGTTACTTTTATGGATTTTATGTTGGTCACTGGTTTATGTAATGGATAATGCTATGTGATGTGACAACAAATGATCTATCATCCCTTCATATAGTGACCACAAGAGTGGCTCCCATGTAGTTATCCATTGCACACCATTATTTAGGATCTCTCCACTACAAAATGTGCGGAGCATTATTTGTTTATTTTATATTTTATTTGGGATGGGCACCCAGTTGCCTTGCGCCTTTTGCAATATTGAGGACCAACACATTATTCATGCTAGTCACGAAATGAAGTCATGAAAACACAATAAACCATTCAATACTTCCTCATGAGCTAAAACAAAACACAAAACATGTAGTAATGTTTGAAGGTTTAAAGGAAGCACACAAGCAATTCACTTTGGAGTGGCGGTGAAATACCACATATAGGTATGTATGGTGGACACAATTGGCACTTTGGTTTTTTGGTGGTTGGATGCACGAGTAGAGCTCATACTCAGTACATGTGAAGGCTAGCAAAAGACTTGGAGCGACCAACTAAGAGAGCAATAATGGCCATAATCATGCATAGCGACAAAAACATTATTAATCAAAGCATAAAGTGATATCACAAGTCAAAAAATAAATGATCATAGAGGCTTTAGTTGACTGGTATGTAGTCATAACATGATGCAAATATGTGCCAAGTCAACCCAATAAAGCATCAAAGGAGAATACCACAATATTATGCTTTTTATGGAAACAACACATGATTCTTTCAATGGAACATTAGGCACTCTCATATATTTGAGACAAGTCATGCTACAACAATAACTACTAATCATATGATAATAATAACATCCAACATGACATGCCAAAGTCTACGCCACGGTCTAAACAAGCTTCCTTTTACATCACTATAAGGATGAAACATTTTACTCGTCTCCAACACCAATAAATTCATTTGAAATAACTCTCATAGCTAATAATCAATAAAGACCAGAGAGATAATAATACATAAATAAATAAAACTAACAAGCTTTGAACAAAATACAAGTGAAATAACAAAAGCTAAACGCAGTACTAGCAAACTAGAACACTCACAGAACAATAAGAGCGAAAACTAGAGTGTTGTATGCAATTAAAATGGAGTGTGTCATTCTCCAAAACAAATATGCTGGGATCCAACCATATGCTACAGCAAACAAAACAAAAATAAACTAAAAACAAAAATAAATATGCTCCAAAAATAACACATAGCATATGAAGCAATAAAAATATAGCGTCTAAAAAGATGACCTGATGCTTTGTTGATGAACACTGGATACCTTGGGCATCCCCAAGCTTTGACACTTGTACCTCTTGGATATTTTTTGCGGTGACATGGGCATCCCCAAGCTTGATCTTTTGTCCATACTTCATCTCATTACATCATTCTTCTCTCCCTACACTTGAAAACTTCCTTCATACAAAACTTCACACAATTCTTATTAACAACATTAGTACAATCAAAATAACAAATCTAATTGGGTACAGTTCTAACATATATAAAACATCTATTAAAACGTTAGCTACTGTAGCAACTTCTTCAAAAAGTTCTTTCCTCAAAGAACTCAAAAGAAAGAGATTAAGAGGCAAATGCAAATAGTGGCAGAAATCTGTCAAAACAGAACAGCAGGTAAAGATCGATTTTTTAGAAAATCTTCTGTTCCTTAAATCGAAAAGTGCTGAACTAACTAAAGTTAGATAGTAACCTGGGGTATATGCATAAAAATTGGCAGCTCAAAATTATGTTTTTTCTGGGAATATGAATTTTTATGGTGACAGTACAGCTGTTTCAGGACAGCAACTTCCCCAGATCTTACTTTCTTCCTATTAGAGGCTATTATGGGCACAAAAACAAAATAAAAATGATACGGAGAGGTTATTACAGAGGTAATAACTTTCAATACTCAACAAAAGAAAAATTACAGAAATAAAACATGAGTTATCTCCCAAGAGTGCTTTTCTTTAACGCCTTTCAGCTAGGCGCAGAAAAAGAGCAAGCATCAAGTATTTTAAATAAAGAAGCATCAAGATCAATGCCAGAAGTATTTTCAATAAGGATTTATATTTTATCAATATAATTTTTAGAAGACCCTCTCTCAGCACTTTTAGTTTCACTACTTTCATCAAATGGGTTTTCAGGAACAATCGAATCAAATTCTTTTCCAAAGCTTGATACATTCCTACTAGTTTGAAAGGTATTGGTATTTTGATTTCCTCCCTATTTTCAGGTTTGGTTTTGTCTATGTTTTCAAGTGTACCAATAATAATATACACATGAGCCTAGCATCTTAAACCGATCAAAAACTTTCCTAGCTTCTATAACAACATCTCTAAATTATTTAAACAAAGTTTTCAGAATAAAATTCCTCTTTTCATCATCCTCAACTTCATGAAGTTTAATAAACATTTGCTTCATTATGGGATTAAGGCTAACAAACCTAGCCTCTAACATTTGAACTAAATAAGATGCAAGAGTTTCATAATTAGGAGCAAGTTCTACCAGGAATTTATCCTCAATATCTTTATGCTTACCAACATGATTAAAGATTTTTTCAATGTTATCTCTCCCAATTATAGAACCACTACCTATTGATAGGTCTTTCAAAACGTACTTAGGAATCAACATAATTAGCTAAAAATAAAGCAATAAATTAACAACTATAAAATAAAGTAAGTTTTTTGTGTTTTTGAAATAATGAAGCAAACAAGACAAAGTAAAATAAACTAAGCAAAACAATAACAAAGTAAAGAGATTGGAAATGAGAGACTACCCTTGCAGAAATTCTCTTTCTCCCCGGCAACAGAGCCAGAAAAAAAGCTTGATGAGCGCAGAGAGCACATCGTTGGGGAACCCCAAGAGGAAGGTATGATGAGCACAGTAGCAAGATTTCTCTCAGTAAGAAACCAAGGTTTAATCGGCCAGTAGGAGAAAGGCGTGACTTCTGAAGGTGTTGGTAGCTGACTTGTGGCAGTGCGCACTACCAGCGTCAGTAACAACATGGAACATGCACACAACACAACCAAAATACTTTGCCTCAGCTTACAGTGAGGTTGTCAATCTCACCGGTTTTGCTGAAAACAAAGAATTAACCGTATAGTGTGAAAAGATGATGTTTGTTTGCAGTGGAATTAAAAGAGAACAGTGTTTGCAGTAAGTAAACAGAACATGCTGATTTTATTAGTGTAAAAGAAATTACCAGGGTCCACAGTTCACTAGAGGTGTCTCTGCATAAAGATAAATAACATGAGGCACAAATTGGAGAAGACAACCATATAGCTATTGCTATGGACCCGTAGTCCAGGGATGAACTAATCACACATCACTTCAGAGGCGGACATGGCGATGTAGAGGCCTCCGGTGATGATTTCCCTCTCCGGCAGGGTGCCGGGAAGAGCTTCAGAACCCTCCCGAGCTAGGGTCGGCGATGGCGCGCACGGAACTTTCGTGGATGGAGGCTCGGGTATTTAGTTTTTTCCCGAGACCGTGAATAAATAGGCGGAAGGGCGAGGTCGATGGATGCATGGGGGGCCCACACCACCCCTTGGTGCGACGAGAGGCTAGGCCGCGCCAAGGCCTGGTGTGGCCGCCCTGTGGCGCCTCTTTGTCTCTCCTCTGGACTCCGTCTTCGTTACGATAAAATATGAGCTTCGGCTTTTGTTTCGTCCAATTCCGAGAATATTTGCTGTACAACTTTTCTGAAATACAAAACAACATAAAACAAATTCCTCTTTGAATGGAATCTACACTTACTACATGTCTTTATTTATATTCCCTTTAACTTTTGTTGAGAAGCTTTTGAAAATTCAGAGAAGGTTCTTTTGGCAGGGTGGCCAATTTTCTTATAAAATATCATATGGTTAAATGACACTTGTTACATGTCTTTATTACACTTCTTTAGTTTTTGTCGAAGTTGTTTTCTTCTACTTATCTCTCAATCCTGTTGGACTTTTCGGTTTGACAAAAAGGGATTTCTTCTCAGAACGGCAAGGAGCCGAAGTGTATCTAGAACAACTACTATAACGTCTTCCATGAGAAGTGGTGGCGGTGCGAATGCAGCCGATTCCCTTGACGGCTCGTGCCATTAGAGCTCTAGACACCGAGTGCAGGCTCATGGGTTGCCAATACAAATTCCCGAGGTGCACCTTCATGGCGTGGGTCGATAAACGGTACTCGTTGAAGGTTTATCGTGCGTTGATGGCGTTGTGGAGGATGGCCATTGAAAAAAAAATCATAGAGTTCGAGAAGGAGTACAAGCAAGCCCTTAAGAAAATAAGAGAGCAAAGTGAAAGAGCAGGTTAATCTGTTTTAATTGACGTGCTTGGTTGTAAACAATGTGTTGCAACCGATTTGGGTATAACTTCGTGCTCTTATTCTGATGACTAAGGGCATGGAAAAAGTAATCAAGTATGTTGTGTTTCCCTTTTTGTTTCTTCAAACTAATTTGCTAGCTGTTTTTTTGGTCTATCAATCTGCATTAGTATCTGGTATGTGATCGGGGAGCCTTTGATCTCGTGTTCACTTTAATTGTAATTTTGTTGTTTCAAGTGAAATAAATAAGACAACAGTGAGCGAGTACTACTTAAATTATGTAGGTGTGGATATCACCACTCGTGAGAGATCTACCTCTATCCAAATCTTCCACCACAACCACCGCCACCGCCACCGCCATGGAAGCGCACAATAACAGAAGATAACCACCACCACGCAGTGAGCTTCTTCAACCGCGGCTCCAGAGACTCGTCCAGCAAGACCATCGGCCCGCAAACGGTCCTGAGGTGCGTGCCTACAATGAACATGGCCTCCTAGCCGAGTGCAACCCCATGCGTCATCGCTGAAGGGAGTTGCCTCCACCGTGAGAACGGCGAGGGGAACGAACCGAAGAGGCGAGGTAGTAGGCAGGGCAACATCGATCGTCGGCCAAATGTCGCCTGGGTGAGGAGAAGCAGGAGCTTAGCGGGGGCATACCAAGTCAGGTAAAGAGTTTTCGTGCCATGTAAAAGCACCAAAAGAGCATTAAAAAAAGCAAAAACAAGAAACAAATAAAAAAGCCCAAGTACCTCAAACTCTCAAAGGCCCACGTTGCTCATGGCAAGTATTGCAGGCACGCGTCAGCAGAAACGCGCCACCAATTACTTTTGTAGGAGTTTAAAAAAATATACAGCCAATGCGTTAGTAATTACACAACGAATTTGTATTGGACATTTGATGGTACAGAATAACTGATACATGTTGTGTTGTTTATAACTTTACATACATCCCACAAATTATGCTTACCTTCGTCCCGGTTTATGTTCTACGCGTATTTCTAGGTCTCAAATTTAACCAATATAGGACAAGATATAAATTACAAAATATATACCATTAGAAAGCTTAGATATTGTAGTTTTTAATGATATAATTTTTATTCTGTAAATCTTATATTATATTGATCAAAATGAGGATCTTGGGATACGCGTACGCCTTATAAACCAGGACGAAGGGTACTTCCTCTGTCTCTGTTTAAAAGGCGCGCACGTAACCTAAAAATTTACTTCAACCATTATTTTGATCAATAAAATATGAAATACATGTTAAATTTTGTATATCATTCAAAACCTCTTTTCAGTATGAATCTAATGGTATAAATTTTATAGATATATAATTTATATTTTATAGACCAAATTAATGGTCAAACTTTGACCACGTGCGCCAGTTAAACTGAGACGAAGGGAGTACTCAATTTTAGTTAAACATCAAATAATACAACGGATTGCATCAAATAACTACAGAAGGTGTATCAACGATATGTAATTACTCAACATCAAGTCCATAGTACTATACAATCACAACGCGGATTACGAGCCCATGGAGAAGGAGCCCGAGGTCCGGAGGACAAAGCTGTCGGGCGCCATGGTCATCTCCAAGGCCTAGGAGTCCTCCCGGTGGATAAGCCTCGAAGCTGTCATCCAAGCGACGCAGCAGAAGCCGCCAGCACTGCCGCCGCCTGCGCCGGAGCACCTGCCTCCTCCTCCTCCTCGATCAACGTGTGGCCGCCGCAAATGGATCTAGACAAACCTAAATGCGGTCCGTTTGGGATAGCCTAATAGAGAGTAGAGTAGAGAGTGTGGATTTTTGTAGCTCGAGCTACACATAGCACTTTTTTCAAAAAATCGAAAATGATAATTTAAAGTTTCAAAAAAATCTAAAAAAATCTTGATCTAGGTAATATTGGGATCTACCTATGTGCAAACTTTCAACTCAAAATACCTGCACAAAAATGATAAAATCTGACATATTTGGAGGTTTTGAAAATCTTGCACCGTTCACTACTTAGATTTTGTCATTTTTGCACAAATCCGAATATATGGTATTTCCAGTTAAAATTTTGCACGCACTTAGATCACAACATTGTCTACAACAAAGATTTTTTTTCCAGATTTTTTGACACTTTGAACCACCAGTTTTGAATTTTTATAAAACCCAGCTAGATGTAGCTCGGCCGATGGTTTTTGGTAGAGTACATCATATATGAATGCATGGACCATTCCGACACTCGGATCGCAAATCCTTGAGGCTGCACCGCTCACCCGCAAGTATACGAGCACACGATCGAGTCGAGTGACCGTGGCCGCCTTGTCCGCATGTATACGCGCATGCACGCACGCGCCGCACCGCACCACCACCAGTCTACCGCGACCCCGGTAAAGATATGGCCGCATGATTGCATTGCATGCGATCTCTTTTATCCGAAGCGAGGGAGAGCGTTTCATCCACTCTGCATGCCTTCTTCATCCGGTCCGGTCATATACTTGCATGCGCCATGCCTCCAGTTCCGGTCCCGGCAGCATGGCGGCCTCCAAACGGAAGAGATGAAGAAGAGGACCGAAAAGTGCACCGAATACTGGCTGGCACCAGCAGCGTCAGTCGGAGTAGGGGTCGACGCGTCCAAGCAACCTCAGCTGAAAAGACGGATCAGAGGCGTTTCAATCTTGGGAGTTGGTGCCAGCTAGGGTTGAAAATGAAAGGGAAACTTTCCGTCCGTTTTCGAAGAAAAAGAAAATGGAGAGCAAAAAAGGGAAAAGGAAATGGCATTTTGCGGAAAACGAAAGGAAATGAAAGAATCATAAAAGGAAACGGAAATGAAAACGAGGGAGCTGTTTCCGACGGAAACGAAAACGGCAAAGGAAATTCCGGATAAATAAATATGAAAAGTTTCCGCAAATGTAACCTAGAGAGGCCCATGTTCTTGGTAGGCCTATATTTACACATGAAACTAGGCCTGCAGGCCACCTACTAATTATAGACAGCCGCCTACAGTCCCGACGACTCATCTCTGTTTGGGACGATTCCACAAGACCTAGTCCCAACTCCCAAGCGATCGCAGCGATCGCGGCTTCTTCCTACAAGACGAGCGATCAGGCGGCCAAGCGACTGCCCGCGAACAGTGTTAGTGTCGACGTAAAAATATTTATGTGAACTTGCGCTTGTCTAAGTGTTACACTATGTCTGTTATGTAGTACTTTATGTTGAATTGCCACTTGTTGAAGTTGAGTGATATTTCTTGTCTTATTGTCTACTTCGCTATATGTGCTTTTTCGGTATACATACCAAGATAATATGCCCGCCATTTTATTATGACAAATATTCATTTTCGTAACGTATCCGTCCCGTATCCGCTCCATATTCATTTCCGGTGATTTTCGTTTCCATATTCGTTTCCGGGGTTTCCGATTTCGTTTTCGATTCCGTTAAGATAGGGGGAAACAAAAACGATAAGACATATTTCCGTCCGTTTCCGTTCCTTTTTCAACCCTAGTGCCAGCTAGCCGCACGGGACGCCGTAGGCGACAAAGTCCGGCAAGTCTCCAGTCCACACGACGGCGAGCGGTCGCTGCTCTTGTGGTTACCGGATTTACGAGAGTATCTCTAGCCCTAGGCATTTCGGGCAGAATTTATATCTCTTTTCAATCTGTTTGAGTCAACTAGGACACCGAAATCAGTCGTTTGAAACAGACTGTCCATTTCGATCGAAACATGTCCCAGTTGGCCCGTAGTATATTTTTTTTAAAAATCATTCATAGGAAAATATATATAGATATTGATTTAAAAACAAAAAACATTGGAAAATAAAACGGGATGATCCTAGCCTTATTCTAATGGTCATCGCCGTCGTTCCGTACCAGATTGACAAACGTAGGCATCACCCACGGCCAGTCCGGTGCCGACGCAGGTAGGTGGTGGACTGGCGGTGGCAGAGGAGGCAGTGTTGTTGGTGGCTGCTGCTCGTGGGGCGCCCAGGAAGGCAACGGGTATGCCGTCGGGTCGTAGGCAGCAAGACGTATGGGCCATAGTGACCATGGTGGCAGCACCACGCTCGATGCCTCCATGGCCAACCTCATGGCCTTCCCCTTTAAGAGGCCGGGAGGCACGACCACCGAGGCATAGCGCGGCGGCGCTTGTGGTGGAGTATGGTCTTACGAGGTCTTCATGGCAAGCCTCATCGCCTCATCCTCGCCCACGCCTTTTGACATTAGGGGGAGCTCGACGCTGACGGCCACCTTATCCTTCTCTCCTTCCTCCTCCTCCTCTTCATGCTCCATCACTGGCAGGAGAGGAGCAGCGTAGTTGTACTCGTTGTCATTGAGGAACCTCGCTCGTCGGCTCGGATACCATTCGAGGTGGCCGACTGAGTCTCACACCGGCAAGTTGACGCTATACGCGAGGTCGGCGGAGATCTGGCGGCAGAAGGGCCCTGCATCGGGCAATCTCGTGTCGCCGCTCCCGGCCATGCCATGGCACCGGCGGAAAGGGAAGGCTTTGGTGGTTTAGGTGCCAGCCAGTGGGGAGGTGGACATCGTTCCACCCAGGGGCGCGCGACGTGCTCACACGATATAGGGCCTGGGATGCGCGGCTTCGTCTTCTTCTTCAGCGCTGACGACCCAGCCTCGTGGTCGTTCTTCGTCTTCCGCTATGGCCATCCCTTGCCCATGTATCAGGTCGCCAGCCGCCGGTTATGTGAGAAGTCCAAAGGGATGGCAGTTGGGGGAGACTTGGGGCGTAGATGGCCTCTATCAATGCCCGCGCTGGTTGACATGTGCGTGCCATTGCTGGCGTGGCAGATCCAGATCCCTTGTCCTGGCTTTGTCGCAGAAGTCAAAGCGTGCCAATTGATGGCACCACAACAACCAGGCACACGAAGGGATGAAGCGATGCAGCCGCTTAGAGACGAAGCACACCACATACAGACAAAATGATTCAGGTCTCTCGCCAACCCCTAGGAGGGCCATGGTCTTGGTGTCATGGACGCTCGCTGCGTTAGCGCGGACACAACGGACAGTTTGCGTCGAGCCAGGAGATTTACCCATTTTCTATCCGGGCAGACCAAAACGAACACTTTAGTTTCGTTTGCGTCGGGCAGCTAGAGATGCTATTATTACCTGGTGCCATGCTGAGTAATTTTTTTCACAACTGATTGGTCTAAATTTAGATGTTTCTAACCACTATCTAGTGTCTGCGAACGCTTCATTTGAAATGGAGGCAATGCTGGAGATAGATGAAACAGAGGCAGCACTAGGCGGAGATAGATAGACAGATGAGAAGGGCTGCGACGGGAGAGAGACGACGACGCGGGGGCGGGAGAGGAAAGCAAACCACGAATGGTCCATATGCAGCATTGCAGCTCTGGCTTGCATCGCCCTGCCCCTGCCAAATAATATTCTGGCCTGGGCTAGCTTGATGGCGCATGGGGGAACGGCAGGAGGTCAGAGGAGCTAATGAAAGCCTGGCTCAGAGGGTTGCCCCTTGTGTCCATGGTGTAAACTATGCGTACGTGCTTGCGCTCGCGCTACGCCAACGTCTGTCTCCCGCAGAGGCGCACAGGGAGGACTCGTCATCGTCAGTACTATTTGCAGAGATGAACAGCCCACAGGAGGCCATGCTGCCTTGGCGAAAGATTCGAGGGTCGCTGCTGCCACTTGTATGGAAATATCAAGTTCGAATTTTAACCAAATTTGAGCAAACAAGGCAAATTTAGGTGGAATTCGTTCATACTCGACGAATTTACAAAGATAAATTTTAGAAAGATAAAACATAACTAACAAAACTTAAAGTAGTGCATCGTGTAATCCTCGCTGTCGCTGTCGTCCTAGGGCAGGCGACTGCTGCCATCGCCGGCGTGGCCGGCACAGCTGCTGCCCTAGTAGGGGTCGCCCTAGCGGTGGCTTGGGCTACGTACCTCCAATAGCTCGTCGTCATCGGCTAGGTTGACTAGGAGGTCGAGGTGGCATGCGCTCCTGCTCCTCCTCCGCCTCGGCCTTTGACTAGGCTAGGGCGAACCCTAGGGATGCCGACTGCACCTCCTTGAAGGAGGCGCGCATGCCATCCGCTAGGAACACTGTTGATATTTGTACTTTTCGGATCACAAATAGCACCTGTGGAAGGTATTGAGTGGTGGTAGAATTTTCAAGAGGTAGTATTGCTTACGGTCGGTAAGGCTGCACCTTTAGCGAACATGGCAGCTGCCAATGCGTCATCCTCCTCCTCACCCTCATGCTCTTCCTCCACATATTCATCCTCATCGGTGCCAAAGTTGAGATAGATAATTGTTATACTAAGCACTTCAGTTGTAAAGTTAAATTGTATCATCTCTCCCATTGAGATTTTCTCTCTAATAAACCGTCCCCATACTTCGACATGCAAGAGGGTTCTTCCCGGCTCTTTCTTCTTTCATGTGTGCTCATGACCTTGGCACAATCCCTCCAACAAGATCTTTAGACCGCAATCTTATGGTTTTTTATGTAAAAGAGCACCATTGGGATACTTTTTTATGTAAAACATATTAGCAGAAAACGTGTAATAGTAGACTATATCTTTATTCGCACATTTGTTCGTAAAACAAAGCATGTTGCGTGCTAGTAGCATTCATAGTTGGTTCGATGAACTAACTATATTGTTTGAATACTTGTGGTTGCGCTAATTTTATCAGATTATCCTCTTCAAAAACCTCGGACAATTCACACAAAATATTGGATAATCCTTATCCTTTGGATATTAGGAATACCATAACCGTTAGGTATCTGCTGGATATATCCGTTTAACTAATATCCACATCTCCATTCATATCAGACCCACACCATATCTTTTAAAAATGCGGATATGAAACAAAAAAATTACCGGTACATTTACACCCCTAGACGCACACCGCAACCTGACCCGGCACTGGCAGTGGCACCCTGCGTTCCCGTGTCAGCGGGTAGACCAACATGTACTAGTGTACCAAAGAAGCGAATCAGCAAGCCAGCACAGCCCATCCAGTTCAGACATCCGTGAAACCATGATACAGAATGATGCATGAATGCATGTGGATTTGGTCATTCACACGCAGCGGTTCTGGCCAGGCCAGCATTTTGTATGTTCCCGTGATCTACCAGGACCCAGCTTGACCATGCCACGCTGACACGACCCTGGGCCACGGCGCCGGACTGAGATCCAGTGCCTTGCTTAAGACAAGGCACGGATGAACAGTATCATGCCTTGACCCCCTTTTTTTGCCACTGGATTGAGAATCAATGGCCAGATGACCGCACACAGTGCATAAGCTACAGTACTATCTACAGTGCGCTTGCTACAGGACATCTGCTACAGTATTGTGTACAGTGCACGCGCTACAGTGTGTTGCTGCAGGGCTCAGATCTTGTTCATCCATTTTCGATCTAACGTCCAGGAGAGCAAGGCATGGTACTGTTCATCCGTGCCTTGTCTTACGGCGCCGGATCTCAGTCCCACGGCGCCACCCGCAGAAGCGCTCATCGGGCTAGCTAGTCACCAGGGACGAGCGACAGTGCTCGCCTCGTCACCAGTCGAAATCGCGCTGTGGCCATGCATACACTGCAGTGAGGTTGGAGGAGACGCCCAAGGGCACCATCATCAAGTCATCGGCTCTAGGAGGACCAACAAAGCAATCGTGCCAGTAATAGCGTGTAGCTATAAAAATATGTATGTACAATTGCGCAACTATATGCAAATTCACGATTTACGTTTATAAGGGCATCAGTTTCCAATTGCACATATGTACTTATTTTTTTGCGAAAAAATTGCATATATGATGCCATTGCACTTCAAAAAATAAAATGAGCTTTCAATTACATTTATATGTGATTGTGATTGCACTTCTATAAGCAATTGCAGATATAGAAAACATTAAAAAAACAATACAAGAAACCTGCAAGGAATTGGAAGAAAAACGTAGCAGAAAAATGGAAGTAGACCTCCCGTACAATTATCAGTTACTCCAACAACTAAACATAAATGTGAAAAAAAAACCTACACTACGCAGGCCCACATAGAAAACAGGCCGACCCAACAAAGATTTTTTTTGCAATCCAATATTGATGGCAAAAACAACTTGAATGCCATGAACAATTGATTGAGAGCTTTGTCATTTTTTTTATCTGGACCTAACCTACTTCTCGGCTAATCGAAAATTATCTAAGTGTTTTGTTTTTGGACGTGTAGTGTATGGTTTCTCGTTCCTTTTAAAAAGTACTACAGGAAACATGTCGCCTTGTAAAAAACAAACAATTCATGTTAATCTCAGAGGGATTTGAAAGAAAAAATATATTGAAACGTCTAAGAGACACGGATATTTTTTGTTTTATTCATAGTATAGGAAAATTACATGTACAGAAAAAATATAGAATTAGAATGTCATGCATACTTGAATCGTATAGAAAGATGAAATGTGTTTGATTGTAGCAAATGATTTTTTCATTAGAAGTGACCTAACATTTTTTTCTACAGTATAGGATTTGCACTACAAGAATTGTATAGGATTAGTTCTTATATGGTATGTTCGTATCAATCAAGTAACTTGTGTAAGAAATTATCCTGTAGGATCTAAGAGCTCCTTAATTTGATTAATGGGACATAAAAAATATAGGAATAAAAAAAACATATGTTTGGGATGTCAAGCCTACTTGAATCCTATGGAAACATGAAGTGTGTTTAATAGTAGCAAAAGAATTTTTCATGAGGTATGATCTAATATTCTTTTTTTCTATAGGATTACTTTCTATAGAATATGTTTATATGAATCAAATAATCTTTGTAGGAAATTTTCCATAAGATCTAAATCCTACATAATTTCTATACAAATCCTATAAATTAAATGAGCTTTATATTTAACACAATTTCTATACAAATCCTATTAATAAAAGAATTCCTCGTATCTAAACAGTAAGCATGCAGATTCATGCGTTCCCCACGACGGTCCCAGCGACGCTCTGTAGGAGCGGAGCTAGCGAGCCAGCCGAGCAGATGTGCCAGGGAACCCCATCCAGAGTGAGGGGGCCGATCGAGGGCACAGAACCCATTTCATCCTTGTCTCCATCCTACCTTGATGATTGCCTTCCATGGTTTCCTCCCGACTAGTCCGATTCTCCTCAGCCCCACCACTGTCTATGGCTACAGCCTACAGCTGCTCTCGCCTCTCAAAACGAAACCGGACCTCCCACGGCAGCACCAAAGTTCTTCTTTTTCGAACGCTCGCATCTTATTCTTATGCACGCTTTTGTTTAGTAAACCAACGTATAAACCAACGAGATCTGTAAAAGCAATACAGCAAGAACATGTACATGGCGAAGTGACAGGATTGTGATGATGATGCATTCCGCATGCATATATGCATATGTGTTATCAGCTGGGAAAAGGAGACGATTAGTGACAAGACGAGGAAAGCTGAGATACACTAGTACAGGCAGCTGCAAGCCAAGCCAAGAACATGCATGCTAGGGCAAGAAGATGAGCAATGAGCGGGAGGGCGACAAGTCCATGGGGGATGCTGTGCGTTCCCGGGGCTCATGATTAGTTAGCTAAACCCTGGCTGCTTCTTTGCCTGGCCACTCACACAACAGGAGAACACGGCCGACTCACTCACAGGTGCCTGTTTGTCCCAGGCATGTTCCTTCCTCCCGAGCGGAGTCGTGCCTCCGTTCCGGCAATCATGATCTCGAGAAAACGGACCGGCGGAACAGCGATATGTTAGGGCGTCTCAGCCATGGCCCCAGCCGTAGCGTCCGTTTTCGAGCGGACAACGGCCCGGTAGCGAGGGCCACCATAAAGCGGGACGGCCGCGGCGTCCGGAGCACGCAAACCCGGCCCAAACTGGGCTAGGTTTGCGTGGCCGCGGATAGCGCGCCGTCCGCTCGCGTCCGCGCGCTGGTCGCCTCGTCTCCCTTAGGCCCCTGTCGGTGACCGGGAGACTATTAAAATGGGAGCTGGAGGGGATGGCCCTCCTCCAGTCCCACTCCCTCCACGCGAAACCGCCGCCATGCGAAGAGGGTTTCGCCGGAGCCAACGACAACGAGCGACGGCGGCGTCGTCCGCGGCGCTGCGGCCGTCGGGCGGAAACCAGCGCGGCCTCCACATCGGAGAGGCCGCCGCGGCGGTGCGCCATTGCCGCAACCGCCGCCTCTCCTCCTCGAGCGAAGCCGGAGTCCTCGGAGGAGGACCCGGACCTCCTCGCCGCCAAGATGATCTCGGCGGCGGAGGAGGAGGCGAAATGGCCAGACCTCCATGAGGCCATTCGCACCTCCGAGATGGAGGAGGCGGCCCGGCGGGAGGTCGAGGAGGCGGAGGGCTGGGAGCTCTACGCCCAGGCCCGCCAGGCGCGACGGGAGGAGGAGGAGGCGGCGCGGCGGGAGGAGGCCAGGCGCCGCGCCTGGCAGGAGAGGCAGCAGCGCCTCAGGGAGGAGGCGCTGCTCCGTGCGCCGCCGCAGCCTCGGGTGGCTCCGGACCCCCACTCGCCGTGGGAGGAGGCCCTGTGGTCTCCGTGGCCGGAGTCCCCGGCGCGGTCGAGCCACAACAGCGCCTCGCCGCCCGGGGACGTCGTCCACGACGACGACGTCGCCGACGACGCCCTGTGGGGCTAGGCGGCGCACCGGCGGCCACCGCGCCGCCGACCAAACCCTAGAGGGTTTTTAGTATAGGTTTAAATTTAAAAGCCCATATAGGGGCTTCTTTTGTTAGTTATTTGCCCAAAATAGGGCTATGTACTAAATTTGCCCAAAATAGGGCATATGTTTTAATCAAATTTCGTTTAAATTTGCCTCTTTTTTTGTTTTCGTTTTTCTCCTGTTTATGCGATGCGTTCGCGCGTTGGGCGCAGCGACAAACGGACACGCGGACGGGCGCTCCGCGTGTCGGGCGACCAACGGCCCAAACGGACGGACCAGCGTCCGTTTGGGTCGCCCGATTGGAGATGCCCTTAGGGCATCTCCGGCGACCATCCGCCCGCGCGTCGGATAGTCAACGGACAAAAACCGGCCAACGCGGTGCGCACCGCAAAGCGGACGGCGGCGCGGCGTCGGGCAGCAAACCCGGCCCAAATCTTGGCCGGGTTTGCGTGGCCGCGGATACGCGGCGTCCTCGCGTGTCCGCCTGTCCGCGTGGCTGGCCCCCCTGTCGGTGCCCGATCCTATTAAATGTGGACACAGGGAAGGGCTGTCCCTATCCGGTCCCCACACTCGACCACACGCGCGAGCTCGCCGAGCGCGCGGTTCGAGCCGTCCGCCAACGACCACGAGGCCGGCGCAGCCGGCAAGTCGCGCCGCCGGCGTTCGCAATGGGGCCGCCGGCGCCTCCCAGACGCGAGCGGATCTACGTCACCGTTGCGGTGGCGCAGATGTTCTGGGACGCCGGCGTCCCAATGCCGTGGGGGGACGTGCACCTCCCCCACGGCGCACCCCGAGATCGGGTTCGGTGCCGCCCATCCCGGGCTCCGGCCGCGCCCGCTACGCCGAGATCCGGAGCGCGCGCTCAGCTGCGGCGGACCTCAGCGGAGACCCGGCGTACGGCGCGCAAGTCCCAACGGGACTTATGGTTCGAGTGGAGCACGACGCGCGGCGCACGTGCTTCACATCCGCGACGGCGCGGCCTCGCGCGCAGCCGCGCACACCCGGCGGGCGGGCCGCCGCCCGGCGGGCTCTACATCAACGAGCCCGCGCCCCGGCCACAGCGCGCGCGCCCCGGAGGAGGCCGACCGGAGCTGCGAGGCGGCGCTCGCGGCGTCCGCGAGCAGCTGGACCTCGCGAGCTGGCCAAATGGCCGCACCTCGCCGAGCGCTGCGCACCTCGCGCTGGAGGAGGCGGCAGGAGCCGGGAGGACGCCCGAGGGCGGGCGTGGGCCTTCCTCGCGCGGCGCGCCGTCGAGGAGGCTACGCGTCGGCGGCGCACGGGAGGAGGAGCGCCGGGCGCGCGCTGGCGGAGGAGCGCACGCGGAGGAGGAGCTGCTCGGCAGGAGTCCGCGCGCGGCACGGCTGCGCAGGCGGCGAGCCCGCCGAACCCGCACTCCGCCTGGGAAGGGCGCGGTGGGAGCCCTGGCCGAGTCCCCGGTGCCCTCCGGCGTGTCGAGCCGGAACACGCGTCGCCGCCGGGGGCGTCGTCGTCATCGACGCCGACGATGACGAGTACTCTGGGGGTAGTACTGCCGGCGGCCACCGTGCTCGCAAACCCTGTCTAGGGTTTCTTTTTTTTAGTTTAAAGCCCATATAGGGCTTTCTTTTGTGTAAAAATTGCCCAAAATAGGGCTAAGTTTAACTAACCAGTAGTTTATATTTATTTTGTGCTGTTTTTATTTTTCATTTTCATTTATGTTTTTTTATTACATTTGCGGTGCGTCCGCGCGTTGGGCGCAGCGTGCGACCCAAACGGACACGCGGACGCGGTGCGCTGTCCGGGTGTCCGTTCGGCCACGCAAACGGCCCAAAACGGACGCGCTGGGCCGTCCGTTTGGGTCGCCCGGTTGGAGATGCCCTTAATGGATTTGCCTAGGTATGCCTACTCCAGCTGACCACGGGATTATAAGGTTTTAAATAGCACGCAGTTCGCCGGTTTTAGCGCGCAATAGCGGATTTGGACCCTCCATGCTATATTTGACAGAAAATGGTCGCTACAGTGCTAAACACGAAATAACACGCTAAATCATGCTAAATCGCGTTAAAACGCATAACACGTAGCGACGCTAAAACATTTGGCTGCAAAAAGCAAAAGTCCAAAGGTGCAGGCCAACCCATCGGCTCAAAGGTCCAATTTCCCCACCGAAGCTAAATACCTAAAGCACATATACGTACGACAAAACCTAGCCTAAATCCCAGTTTAGCAGTTCCCCACGGAAGCGACGGTGGCAGCTGCCTCTTCCAACGTGACGCCGGTGTCCGTTGCTTCCTCCCACAGGGTGCCGTTGGCTACTTCCGGCTACTTCCTCTGGCTCCGATGTCAGAGACGCCGCAGGAAAATCACCCACCAGGTTAGAGCTGACTAGAACCTCCTCCTCATCCTGATTTGTAGATGTATTGAACTATTGATCTGTAGATGACTAGATTGGTAGTGTACAAGCTATCCTCCAATTTGTAGGTGAAGCCATGCATTTTCACCTCCGTTGTTGACTCCTTGGCTCTTAAATCATAATGTTAGTATGTCTTACAAAGTTTTGTCTTTAATTTGGTTATTGGAATCTACTTTCAACGATCTGGTTATGTAATTAGTATGCTGGATAAGATTTTAGTTGTCGAAATCCTTAACATTTGCATGTCTTTTTGCAAAACACTATTTTATATATAGCGCACTATAGCGTGCTATAACGTGCATAGCGTTTGGAGATGGTCCTCGCTAAATAAAATAGCGCGCTTTTTAAAACCTTACTCCCTCCGGGATGTTTTATCTGTTTTCACCACATGGCGAGGGATTTTATTATTAGAACCACAACCCTTGATATATTTTTTTCCACAAAAGACCAATATTTAGGGTAATTGTTTGATAGAACACGTAATCTCTGCTTAGCTTGGTTGATAGTCCATTAGTGGATTCGGGCACACTGTCAGGTCCAACGTGGCACCACATTTCCATTTTCCTACGCGACACCAAATGGTCAACAAGTTAGTCCTCGGCAATACTTCTCGAACAGAGGCAGCGACCCATAGAACTGCTCGAACAGGTAGGAACAATGCGAACAGGTTGGGATTGGCGGTGGGGATCGGCATGGTTGGGGCAAGTAGCACCGGCTAGGACTGAAGCAAATCGGCACCAGAAGCGGCCTGGCGGGGGCAGCGAAAGCAGCGCCACACATGCAAGGAGTACGCCGGCCATGTATTCCGACGACCCCATATCATGGTAAGCTTCTCCCACGTGGGCCATGTTTTCCGCTAGAGGTGGTTACATTTTTCATGGTTATTGTATCCTGGTAATGTATTACGAGCCTAGAAAATATTGCAAGTGTAGCAAATATTGTCATGTTCACCACGTGTTTATCAAAATTGTGTTTGTCACACAGACATGCTCACACAGGAGACGTGAGAGTACAGCAAACTGGGTGCCACGCTAGATGGGGCTAATTAATTGTCAAGCGAGTTAATGACAAATACTCCACTGATGTGAAATAATTAGTCCAAAAGGTTAGTGTTTTGTCAAAAGAAATTCTATTGTTGTGGTTCTGTGATAAAAATTCCACAATTTGTGATGCAAAGTGATTAAAACCTCTCCCCCGTCAATGTGGGCAGCAAGGGCTGCTAAACTGGGTTATCAGTGGAGTTTTGGAAATTATAAGAACATCAAATTCTAGAAAGATCAATGGTGTGTAACTGCAGCCTAGACATCCAATTCTGGGATTTGTATATGTTGGATTATTAGGCAATTTCCGTATGAGATTAATTACTGAAAGCAACATTACAGATGCACAAGCATACTTAACCACGCACATCAGACTAAGCACATGCATCAGATCTGAACATGGAACAAGTAGCAGTGCAAGGTAGGAGAGGAAAAGCACGTACATCGCGACCGGGAAGGTTGCACCAGCAGCAGCACCACCATCACCATGGGTATTGTTGATGTCGTCCATGGTGTAGTCGGATCTGTCGATGAAGCAGCCGATCCGTCGAAGAAGAGCACGAACAGTAGCGAGCAGTCGCGCCGAGACGCTCCCCAAAAACCTTATCGCCGTCTCCCGGTGCAGGATCTCAACGGACGGAGTTTCGGAGGCCTGCTCTCCCGGACGGTGTGCGCATCGCCGGGATGGGGAAGACTAGAGAGTAGCACAGCAAAAGGAACTTCTTCGTGAGAGAGATGAACTGTAGTGTATGAGACTCCAGATCTGATCCGTCTCTTGGTATAGCCTGGGAGGAGAGCCGACCGCGTTGACACGCGTAGGAAGCCAGGGACACGCGGCGAGCATGCACATGCAGGCCGACACGTACCCAACACGGTTGGTGCACCAAGCAAAAATTTAGGCTTCCTTGAGTGTGTCTCGAACTCGAACTCGAGTCACGAAACGCGACGTGCGTGCGTGACGAGGCGAGGCGGGCGGGCGGAGGAGGAGGAGTGCGCGAGGGCTCCTTCTATTCTCACTCACTTGGAAGGAGTAGAACAGTGATACGTCTCCAACGTATCGATAATTTCTTATGTTCCATGCTACTTTATTGATGATACCTACATGTTTTATGCACATTATATGTCGTATTTACGCATTTTCTGGAACTAACCTATTAACAAGATGCCGAAGTGCCGGTTCCTGTTCTGCTGTTTTTGGTTTCGAAATCCTAGTAACGAAATATTCTCGAATTGGACGAAATCAACGCCCGGGTTCCTATTTTGCCCGGAAGCATCAGAACACCCGAGAGCCGCGGAGGGGGCCCTGTGGGCCCAGATGATAGGGTGGCGCGGCCAGGGCCTGGGCCGCGCCACCCTATGGTGTCGTCGCCCTTTGACCCTCTGCGCCGCCTCTTCGCCTATATAAAGCCCCTACATCGAAAACCCTTACGGGAGAGCCACGATACGCGAAACCTTCCCGAGCCGCCGCCATCGCGAAGCCAAGATCGGGGACGGAGTCTCTGTTCCGGCACCCTGCCGGAGCGGGGAAGTGCCCCCGGAAGGCTTCTCCATCGACACCGCTGCCATCTCCACCGCCATCTTCATCACCGCTGCTGCTCCCATGAGGAGGGAGTAGTTCTCCATCGAGGCTCGGGGCTGTACCGGTAGCTATGTGGTTCATCTCTCCCATGTACCTCAATACAATAATCTCATGAGCTGCTTTACATGATTGAGATTCATATGAGTTTGTATCACAATTTATCTATGTGCTACTCTAGCAATGTTATTAAAGTAGTTTTATTCCTCCTGCACGTGTGTAAAGGTGACAGTGTGTGCACCGTGTTAGTACTTGGTTTATGCTATGATCATGATCTCTTGTAGATTGCGAAGTTAACTATTGCTATGATAATATTGATGTGATCTATTCCTCCTACATATGCATGAGGGTGACAGTGTGCATGCTATGCTAGTACTTGGTTTAGTCTTTTGATCTATCTTACACTAAAGGTTACTAAAATATGAGCATTATTGTGGAGCTTGTTAACTCCGGCATTGAGGGTTCGTGTAATCCTACGCAATGTGTTCATCATCCAACAAAAGTGTAGAGTATGCATTTATCTATTCTGTTATGTGATCAATGTTGAGAGTGTCCACTAGTGAAAGTGTAATCCCTAGGCCTTGTTCCTAAATACTGCTATCGCTGCTTGTTCTTGTTTTACTGTTACTACTGCAATACTACCACCATCAACTACACGGCAAGCTATTTTCTGGCACCGTTGCTACTGCTCATATATATTCATACCACCTGTATTTCACTATCTTCGCCGAACTAGTGCACCTATTAGGTGTGTTGGGGACACAAGAGACTTCTTGCTTTGTGGTTGCAGGGTTGCATGAGAGGGATATCTTTGACCTCTTCCTCCCTGAGTTCGATAAACCTTGGGTAATCCACTTAAGGGAAACTTGCTGCTGTTCTACAAACCTCTCCTCTTGGAGGCCCAACACTGTCTACAGGAAAGGAGGGGGAACGTAGACATCAAGCTATTTTAAGGCGCCGTTGCGGGGAGGAAAGGTAAAGGTACTCACACTCCGGACCTCGGCTACAAGCTATTTTCCGCCGTTGTAAGTACTCGAAGCTATTTCCTTTAGACTCTGCAATTGCGACATTTGGTTTCTTGTTTACACTAGTTAGGCATAATGGAAAACAACAAAAATATGAGAGATCTTTATGAACTTTATCTTGAATTAGGACATGATGTGTTTGAAGAAAGAATTAAGAAACCCATGGAACTTTATATGCAAACTAATGGGAATGTTATTAATATGAATGCGTTGAACACTATTGTTGCTAATGCTATGGAAAATTCTAAGCTTGGGGAAGCTGGCTTTGATGAGCATGATATTTTTAGTCCCCCAAGCATTGAGGAGAAAATTTACTTTGATGATACTTTGCCTCCTATATTTGATGATGAGAATAATAATGATAGCTACTTTGTTGAATTTGCTCCCACTACAACTAATAAAATTGATTATGCCTATGTGGAGAGTAATAATTTTATGCATGAGACTCATGATAAGAATGCTTTATGTGATAGTTATATTGTTGAGTTTGCTCATGATGCTACTGAAAGTTATTATGAGAGAGGAAAATATGGTTGTAGAAATTTTCATGTTACTAAAATGCCTCTCTATGTGCTGAAATTTTTGAAGCTACACTTGTTTTATCTTCCTATGCTTGTTACTTTGCTCTTCATGAACTTGTTTATTTACAAGATTCCTATGCATAGGAAGCATGTTAGACTTAAATGTGTTTTGAATTTGCCTTTTGATGCTCTCTTTTGCTTCAACTACTATTTCTTGCGAGTGCATCATTAAAATTGCTGAGCCCATCTTAATGGCTATAAAGAAAGAACTTCTTGGGAGATAACCCATGTGTTTTTTACTACAGTACTTTGTTTTATATTTGTGTCTTGGAAGTTGTTTACTACTGTAGCAACCTCTCCTTATCATGTTTTTGTGCCAAGTAAAGTTTCTATGTTAAAGTTGGTGTTATATTTGGGATCGCTGCGCAGAAACAGCATTGCTGTCTGTCACGAATCTGGGCACAGTTCTCTGTAGAAAATTCGAAAAAATCTGCCAATTTACGAGCGTGATCCTCAGATATGTACGCAACTTTCATTAGTTTTGAGTTTTTTCATTTGAGCAAGTCTGGTGCCATTTTAAAATTCGTCTTTACGGACTGTTCTGTTTTTGACAGATTCTGCCTTTTATTTCGCATTGCCGCTTTTGCTTTGTTGAATGGGTTTCTTTGTTCCATTAACTTTCAGAAGTTTTGTGCAATGTCCAGAAGTGTTAAGAATGATTGTGTCACCTCTGAACATGTGAATTTTGATTATGCACTAACCCTCTAATGAGTTTGCTTGAAGTTTGGTGTGGCAGAAGTTTTCAAGGGTCAATAGAAGAGGGTGATATAATGTGATCGAGAAGAGTGAAAGGTCTAAGCTTGGGGATGCCCCGGTGGTTCATCCCTGCATATTTTAAGAAGACTCAAGCATCTAAGCTTGGGATGCCCAAGGCATCCCCTTCTTCATCGACAACTTATCAGGTTTCTTCTAGTGAAACTATATTTTTATTCGGTCACATCTTATGTACTTTACTTGGAGCGTCTGTGTGCTTTTATTTTCGTTTTGTTATTTTCATTCTCTGAATAAGTTCATCCTTGTGTGGGAGAGAGACACGCTCCGCTGGTTCGTATGAACACATGTGTTCTTAGCTCATAATATTCATGGCGAAGTTTCTTCTTCGTTAAATTGTTATATGGTTGGAATTGGAAAATGCTACATGTAGTAATTCTAAAATGTCTTGGATAATGTGATACTTGGCAATTGTTGTGCTCATGTTTAAGCTCTTGCATCATATGCTTTGCACCTATTAATGAAGAAATACATAGAGCTTGCTAAAATTTGGTTTGCATAATTGGTCTCTCTAAGGTCTAGATAATTTCTAGTAAAGAGTTTGAACAACAAGGAAGACGGTGTAGAGTCTTATAATGTTTACAATATGTCTTTTATGTGAGTTTTGCTGCACGGTTCATCCTTGTGTTTGTTTCAAATAAACCTTGCTAGCCTAAACCTTGTATCGAGAGGGATTACTTCTCATGCATCCAAAATCCTTGAGCCAACCACTATGCCATTTGTGTCCACCATACCTACCTACTACATGGTATTTCTCCGCCATTCCAAAGTAAATTGCTTGAGTGCTACCTTTAAATTTCCATCATTCGCCTTTGCAATATATAGCTCATGGGACAAATAGCTTAAAAACTATTGTGGTATTGAATATGTACTTATGCACTTTATCTCTTATTAAGTTGCTTGTTGTGCGATAACCATGTTTAGGGACGCCATCAACTATTCTTTGTTGAATATCATGTGAGTTGCTATGCATGTCCGTCTTGTCGAAGTAAGAGAGATCTACCACCTTAATGGTTGGAGCATGCATATTGTTAGAGAAGAACATTGGGCCGCTAACTAAAGCCATGATTCATGGTGGAAGTTTCAGTTTTGGACATATATCCTCAATCTCATATGAGAATAATAATTGTTGCTACATGCTTATGCATTAAAGAGGAGTCCATTATCTGTTGTTCATGTTGTCCCGGTATGGGTGTCTAAGTTGAAGAATGATCAAAAGCGAGAAATCCAATGCGAACTTTCTCCTTAGACCCTTGTACCGGCATGGAGGTACCCCATTGTGACACTTGGTTGAAACATGGCATGCAAAGATCCGGTAGTCCAAGCTAATTAGGACAAGGTGCGGGCACTATTAGTATACTATGCATGAGGCTTGCAACTTGTAAGATATAATTTACATAACTCATATGCTTTATTACTACCGTTGACAAAATTGTTTCATGTTTTCAAAATAAAAGCTCTAGCACAAATACAGCAATCGATGCTTTCCTCTTTGAAGGACCATTCTTTTACTTTTATTGTTGAGTCGGTTTACCTATCTCCTTCCACCTCAAGAAGCAAACACTTGTGTGAACTGTGCATTGATTCCTACATACTTGCATATTGCACTTGTTATATTACTCTATGTTGACAATATCCATGAGACATACATGTTATAAGTTGAAAGCAACCGCTGAAACTTAATCTTCCTTTGTGTTGCTTCAATACCTTTACTTTGATTTATTGCTTTATGAGTTAACTCTTATGCAAGACTTATTGATGCTTGTCTTGAAGTACTATTCATGAAAAGTCTTTGCTTTATGATTCACTTGTTTACTCATGTCATTACTTTTGTTTTGATCGCTGCATTCATTACATATGTTTACAAATAGTATGATCAAGATTATGATGGCATGTCACTTCAGAAATTATCTTTGTTATCGTTTTACCTGCTCGGGACGAGCAGAACTAAGCTTGGGGATGCTGATACGTCTCCAACGTATCGATAATTTCTTATGTTCCATGCTACTTTATTGATGATACCTACATGTTTTATGCACATTATATGTCGTATTTACGCATTTTGGAACTAACCTATTAACAAGATGCCGAAGTGCCAGTTCCTGTTTTCTGCTGTTTTTGGTTTCGAAATCCTAGTAACGAAATATTCTCGGAATTGGACGAAATCAACGCCCGTTCCTATTTTTCCCGGAAGCATCCAGAACACCCGAGAGCCGCCGGAGGGGCCCTGTGGGCCCCAGATGATAGGGTGGCGCGGCCAGGGCTGGGCCCGCGCCACCCTATGGTGTCGTCGCCCCTTTGACCCTCCTGCGCCGCCTCTTCGCCTATATAAAGCCCCTACATCGAAAACCCTTACGGGGAGAGCCACGATACGCGAAACCTTCCAGAGCCGCCGCCATCGCGAAGCCAAGATCTGGGGGACAGGAGTCTCTGTTCCGGCACCCTGCCGGAGCGGGGAAGTGCCCCGGAAGGCTTCTCCATCGACACCGCTGCCATCTCCACCGCCATCTTCATCACCGCTGCTGCTCCCATGAGGAGGAGTAGTTCTCCATCGAGGCTCGGGGCTGTACCGGTAGCTATGTGGTTCATCTCTCCCATGTACCTCAATACAATAATCTCATGATCTGCTTTACATGATTGAGATTCATATGAGTTTGTATCACAATTTATCTATGTGCTACTCTAGCAATGTTATTAAAGTAGTTTTATTCCTCCTGCACGTGTGTAAAGGTGACAGTGTGTGCACCGTGTTAGTACTTGGTTTATGCTATGATCATGATCTCTTGTAGATTGCGAAGTTAACTATTGCTATGATAATATTGATGTGATCTATTCCTCCTACATATGCATGAAGGTGACAGTGTGCATGCTATGCTAGTACTTGGTTTAGTCTTTTGATCTATCTTACACTAAAGGTTACTAAAATATGAGCATTATTGTGGAGCTTGTTAACTCCGGCATTGAGGGTTCGTGTAATCCTACGCAATGTGTTCATCATCCAACAAAAGTGTAGAGTATGCATTTATCTATTCTGTTATGTGATCAATGTTGAGAGTGTCCACTAGTGAAAGTGTAATCCCTAGGCCTTGTTCCTAAATACTGCTATCGCTGCTTGTTACTGTTTTACTGCGTTACTACTGCTGCAATACTACCACCATCAACTACACGCCAGCAAGCTATTTTCTGGCACCGTTGCTACTGCTCATATATATTCATACCACTGTATTTCACTATCTCTTCGCCGAACTAGTGCACCTATTAGGTGTGTTGGGGACACAAGAGACTTCTTGCTTTGTGGTTGCGGGGTTGCATGAGAGGGATATCTTTGACCTCTTCCTCCTGAGTTCGATAAACCTTGGGTAATCCACTTAAGGGAAACTTCTGCTGTTCTACAAACCTCTCCTCTTGGAGGCCCAACGCTGTCTACAGGAAAGGAGGGGGAACGTAGACATCAACCCTTATATACCACTCCAACTCACTCCCAACTAGCAATGTGGGACTAAACTTTGTCCCCCAAGGCTGTCCCAAGCTGCCAACGTGATGGGCCTTGAGATTTCAGGAATTGTAGTCTACATGGGCTGCCTTATTGGGCTGCAGCCCATCTACATTCAACAATCCCCCACCAGATCTCATATGCACATCAGATGACACATTAGTTCCATTCACTGTTTAATATACCTGCACTTCGGTGGAGACTGTTAAGTTGAACTTCCACTTAGGCAAGGTGCTACGCTTGTCTACAACTGAACAATGGACTATGCCTTGAATTGTCAGTCTTTGTGCAGCAAGTTTCGCTCAATGCCGGCACGGTACTAGGCTACCATAGCCTTCCCCTCGGGTGGAGCTTATAAGTCATACTCCTCGGCCCTTCATGAGCTTACTAGAGATTCACCCAAATCTCCCACACTATGACCAGTAGTGTCGCTCGTATAGGTGTGTTCTTCAAAAGATCGCCCTGTAGGCCAGCGTCTTCGCTCATCAAGAGCCGCTTAGAACACATTAAGACATTGTCAACCTGCCTTACAGTAGCTATGAGAGAATTGCATCTGCAGCGGAGTGGGAGTTTTAAATTTTCTCTCAACTCAGTTACTCCGGTTTGTTTTCCCAGGTCCTACTTCACGGAATTTCCGATCACATAGGTTGGGTTACCCCCTCGGCAACTCAAGTGGGTCTCAAACCCATCTCCATTGATGCAAGGTCTATCATATTTCTTGATAGTCCTTTTGTGAAAGGATCTGCCAGATTTTTAGCACTTTGGACATAATCCAATGCTATCACTCCGGAGTTCTTCAGTTTTCTGACAGACTTCAATCTCCTCTTGATATGTTTGGAACTTTTCATGTTATCCTTAGAACTTTTCACTTTGACAATCACAGTTTGATTATCACAGTTCATGAGGATGGCCGGTATTGGTTTTTCAACCATAGGCAAGTCCATCAAGAGCTCACGAAGCCATTCCGCTTCGACAGTAGCTGTATCTAATGCTGTGAGTTCTGCTTCCATAGTTGACCTCGTTAAGATGGTCTGCTTGCAAGACTTCCAGGAAACAGCGCCACCACCAAGAGTGAAAACATATCCACTTGTGGCTTTCATTTTAGCATCAGAAATCCAATTGGAATCACTATACCCTTCCAATCCTCTTGGATAACCGGTATAATGAATTCCATAACTCATGGTTCCCTTTAGATAGCGCATCACTCTCTCAAGAGCATGCCAATGATCATCTCCCGGGTTGGCCACAAACCGGCTAAGTTTGCATACAGCAAACGAGATATCAGGCCTCGTAGCGCAAGCTAAATACATGAGTGAACCGATGATTTGAGAGTATCTCAACTGATCTCTAGTTGCCTTTTCATTCTTTCGAAGCAAGACACTAGGATCATAAGGTGTGAGAGAAGATTTGCAATCAGCATAGCCAAATCTGCTCAACACCTTCTCAACATAATGAGATTGCACAAGTGTAATCCCATTATTCCCATCTCTCAATAACTTGATGTTTAGTATAACATCAGCTTCTCCAAGATCTTTCATCTCGAAACATTGAGATAAGAAGGTTTTTACCTCCTCAATCACTTTGAGACTTGTCCCAAAAATTAGTATGTCATCCACATACAGGCATAGGACAACTCCCTCACCCCCACCATGGCGGTAGTACACACATTTGTCGGCTTCATTAACAACAAAGCCCACAGATGTCAAAGTTCTTTCAAACTTCTCATGCCATTGTTTGGGCGCTTGTTTGAGGCCATACAAGGATTTCTTTAATTTACACACCTTTCTTTCTTGACCTTGTAGTACGAAACCATCAGGCTGTTCCATGTAAATTTCCTCGTCCAACTCTCCATTTAGGAAAGCCGTCTTAACGTCCATTTGATGAACGAGAAGACCGTGTGAGGCAGCCAATGACAGTAGTACTCGTATTGTGGTCAATCTCGCCACAGGTGAGTATGTATCGAAGAAATCTTCGCCTTCCTTTTGGGTATAGCCTTTGGCTACAAGCCGAGCTTTGTACTTCTCAATAGTACCATCAGCTCGAAGCTTCTTCTTAAATACCCATTTACATCCTACAGGTTTGCACCCATAAGGACGCTCAGTCAACTCCCACGTTCCATTAGCTAAGATGGAATCCATCTCGCTTTGAACCGCTTCCTTCCAGTAGTCTGCATCAGGAGATGCGAGAGCTTCTGAAATGGTAGTGGGAGTATCATCCACAAGATACACAATGAAGTCATTACCAAAAGACTTTGCAGTCCTTTGTCTCTTACTCCTTGTGGGAGCTTCATTGTCATCTTCATCAGAATCTGAACTCTCATCATCAGATTCCTCATCAGACTCCATAGGAGTTTCATGTATTGGATCAGATTCCCAACTAGACATGCCATGCATATCTCTCATAGGAAATATATCCTCAAAGAATGTAGCATCTCTTGATTCAAAGATGGTGCCAACATTCATGTCGTCCACTCCAGATTTCACCACAAGAAATCTATAAGCAATGCTATGAGAAGCATAGCCAAGAAAGACACAGTCCACGGTTTTTGGTCCAAGCTTTCGCTTCTTGGTGATTGGCAAATTCACTTTAGCCAAACAACCCCAAGTTCGTAGGTAGGAGAGTGTTGGTCTTTTCTTTTCCCACTCCTCATAAGGGGTAATCTCTTTATTCTTGGTTGGAACATGGTTTAGGACATGACACGAAGTCAATATAGCCTCCCCCACCATTCCTTGGATAAACCCGAAACATCTAACATGGCGTTAACCAAATCTGTTAGAGTACGGTTTTTCCTTTCCGCAATCCCATTGGATTGTGGGGAATTGGGAGGCGTCCTCTCATGGATTATACCATGTTCCGCACAGAATAAATTGAACTCATTAGAAAAGTACTCTCCACCACGATCGGACCGAACCCTTTTTATCTTTCTTTCAAGTTGGTTCTCAACTTCAGCCTTATAGATTTTAAAGAAATCAAGAGCCTCATCTTTAGTTTTCAGGAGATACACATAACAGTACCTAGTGGAATCATCAATCAAAGTCATGAAATATTTCTTTCCACCTCTTGTCAACTCACCATTCATCTCACATAGATCTGAATGTATAAGCTCTAGTGGTGCCAAGTTTCTTTCCTTCGCAGGCTTGTGAGGCTTGCGAGGCTGCTTTGCTTGCACACAAGCATGGCACTTAGAGCCTTTGACAAAGGTGAATTTCGGAATTAAACTCATATCAGCAAGCCGCGTCATACAACCAAAATTAACATGACAAAGTCGTGAATGCCAAACATTAGTTTCATTAGCACTAGTGCTTACATGGTTCACAACATTATCACAGAAGTCTTCTAGAGAGAAGCGCAACATTCCCTCACATTCATATCCCTTTCCAACAAAAGTTCCATACTTAGACAGTACAACTTTATTGGACTCAAACACCAACTTAAACCCATCTTTCATAAGACGGGAGCCACTAACGAGATTCTTCTTGATAGAAGGGACATGCAACACGTTCTTCAGTTGCACGATCTTTCCCGAAGTAAACTTCAGATCTACCGTGCCAACACCACGAACAGTAGCATGTAACCCATTCCCCATCATTACTGAGGAACCTCGTGCCTGATAAGAGGTAAACATGGAGATGTCAGCACACACATGAACATTGGCACCTGTATCAACCCACCATTCTGTGGGCTGAAACACCGAAAGAACAGTAGGTAAAATATTACCATACCCTGTAGTTCCTTCCTCTGTGTTACCAATGACCATGTTGACAGAAGTTGAGTTCTGTCCAGCTTGACATTTCTTTCCTTTGCGTTGTGGACAACGATTAGCCCAATGGCCCGTCTCGCCACACACCCAGCAAGGATCTTTCTTCTCCGTTTTCCCCTTCTTCTTGAAGTTGGTAGTCTGGGAGACTCCCTTGTTCTTTCCCTTGGACTTGTGGGCATTTTTCTGTACCATATTGGCAGCAGAACGTCCCTCGGTTCCTCCAGTGTGTTTGTCTTTTGCCCTCGCCTTCTCCTCAACATCCAGAGAGCCCATGATATTCTCAACAGAAAACTCATGCCTCTGATGTTTCAGAGAAGTGGCAAAGTTCCTCCATGAAGGGGGAAGCTTAGCGACAATGCATCCCGCGACAAACTTGTCCGGTAGCACACACTTGAGGAGCTCAAGTTCCTTTGCCATGATCTGTATCTCATGAGCCTGTTCTACTACAGATCGGTTCTCAACCATTCTGTAGTCATTGAACTGCTCCATAGCATACAGTTCACCTCCGGCATCGGCAGCACCAAACTTAGCGTCCAGTGCATCCCACAGTTCCTTCCCATTTCGGATGTGCAGATAAGCATCAACCAACTTGTCTCCAAGCACACTTAGGACGGCACCCACAAAGATTACGGTGGCATCCCCGAACGCTTTATCCTCTTCAGGAGTAAGCGGACCTCTGGGAATACCTTCCGCAACTCGGTGCACGCCCATAGCAGTGAGCCACAAGAGGGTCTTATTCTGCCATCTCTTGAAATGAGATCCCGTAAACGGGCTCGGTTTAAGCGCAGCAGCAAAACCAGACGGTGAAAATTGCCTATGCGTATAAGGTTTTTGGAATGTTGGATTATTAGGCAATTTCCGTATGAGATTAATTACTGAAAGCAACATTACAGATGCACAAGCATACTTAACCACACACATCAGACTAAGCACATGCATCAGATCTGAACATGGAACAAGTAGCGGTGCAAGGTAGGAGAGGAAAAGCACGTACATCGCGACCGGGAAGGTCGCACCAGCAGCAGCACCACCATCACCATGGGTATTGTTGATGTCGCCCATGGTGTAGTCGGATCTGTCGATGAAGCAGCCGATCCGTCGAAGAAGAGCACGAACGTAGCGAGCAGTCGCGCCGAGACGCTCCCCAAAAACCTTATCGCCCGTCTCCCGGTGCGGGATCTCAACGGACGGAGTTTCGGAGGCCTGCTCTCCCGGACGGCTGTGCACGCAGTCGCCGGGATGGGGAAGACTAGAGAGTAGCACAGCAAAAGGAACTTCTTCGTGAGAGAGATGAACTGTAGTGTATGAGACTCCAGATCTGATCCGTCTCTTGGTATAGCCTGGGAGGAGAGCCGACCGCGTTGACACGCGTAGGAAGCCAGGGACACGCGGCGAGCATGCACATGCAGGCCGACACGTACCCAACACAGTTGGTGCACCAAGCAAAAATTTAGGCTTCCTTGAGTGTGTCTCGAACTCGAACTCGAGTCACGAAACGCGACGTGCGTGCGTGCGTGACGAGGCGGGGCGGGCGGAGGAGGAGGAGTGCGCGAGGGCTCCTTCTATTCTCACTCACTTGGAAGGAGTAGAACAGCAGCCCTTATATACCACAACTCACTCCCAACTAGCAATGTGGACTAAACTTTGTCCCCCAAGGCTGTCCAAGCTGCCAACGTGATGGGCCTTGAGATTTCAGGAATTGTAGTCTACATGGGCTGCCTTATTGGGCTGCAGCCCATCTACATTCAACAGTATATTACTGTTACTGAACAAAGTTCCTCTATTGTTGATGTGTGGGATGTTTGAACGACGAAGTGTGAGTCCTGCTCTTATGCGGAGACGGTATGATTTAGTCAACATTGCTGGATCTCTTCACCTTAGTGATGATGATGATTCAATGATTTGGAAATTAGAATTTAAAGGAGTGTATTGTGTCAGGTTCTTTTATGTTAGCTTTCGTCAGGTTCTCCATATTCCTTCTATATGGAAACTACATATTCCCCCTAAATTCATGTGTTCATGTGGCTCTTAGCAAACAATAAGATGTTATCTAGACATAACTTGAATAAAAGAAGAAATATGCCTGATTTATCTTGTTTATTTTGTTCAGAGCCTTGTTCGCACTTATTTTTGAGTATGTGGTTGCTAGAGAGATGAGCGGATTTTTTAAATCTCTATTGACTGGTTAATTTGTTGTCGCTATCCAGCCTTCGGATATGTGAAAGAACACATGAAGTTTCTGGCATAGCCCACGTGCATGGGCGGAGCCAGCATTTGTAGTTTGGGTAGAGCTTCAAATTTTTTCCCAACAAGTTCCTGACTCCCATCGTCGGCGGTCGGCTTATGCCGTGTCTCACTTGGAGCCATGATCTGACAATCATCGAGCAGCGACGCCTCCGCAGCGTCCAACAGACTAGCTATCCTCCGCTGCCCGTCGGCCCGCCCGCGTCTTGCCTTTCTCGGAACGGCGGCTTCTCCACATCCAAGCACGCCGCTGCACCACGCTCCATCGCCAGTCCCTAGTCTGTAGAATTGCAGATCAACTCCCGGCTCCTGGCGGCAGGCTCGAGCTCTCGAAAAATGCAGAACCCCCAATGTATTAGAGAATTACTAATTGAAGCGGGAATGGGATTCGTAGGCTTTTCCTTGTTGGTCCGAATGGCTCGTTTTAGCCTTCTTCTGGGATGAAAGAAAATTTACGGTAATTTCAGCTACCAGGTATATGTATATCATAGGTACACCTGGATCTTTTGCAAAGTAATGGGTGTACATCTGTACACCCATGTATTCATCGAACTCCGCCTATGCCCATGTGGTTGCATTATGCTCAATGTGGAAGCTTAGAGCATCTCGTGCGTCCCGAAAGGGATTTGGGCGGCAGACAACGTTCAGCGCCCCAAAGGCCTTTTTGTCGGCGCGGCGTCGATGTCCGGCGTCGAGCCGTCCCCGTCCACAGGGGGACGCGGGCACGCCGGACAACGAAATGAGGCGAGGAGGCGCGGGGCCGACCCGTCAGCGCTCGGACGCTCAACCGCCACATACGTAGCGACGGTGCAGTTGCCGGGAAGCGGAACCGTCGCATTGGCAACCGCGTCGACGACGCGCCAACCCCGCCGGAATGGAGCGCCGACTCCTCGGAAGAGCAACCGCTGCTCTCTTCGACTTCTGCGCCGCCGTTCATCCGCGCTCAATAAGACCCGTACGTACGCCGTCATTCATCCAAGCCTCCATCCGACACCTCCAGCGACGATGAGCTACATCTCCCAGCTCCCGTCCGACACCTCCAGCGAGGGAAAGCCTGCTGGCTGGCGCCATTGGTGGGACAAAGCCAGGACGCCGAGCAGCGGCGACGATTCCCCGCCGCCAGTTGACAGCGAGGAGGAATGGCTGGGCTGGGAGGAGGAGGAAGAAGAGAGCGAGGCGCGGCGGCGGTGGCCCGTGCGAAGGCGAAGGCGGCCAAGGCCAAGGCCAAGGCCAAGGCCAAGGCGCAGCCGACGAGCACGGCCCGACGACGCGTCGGGCGCCGACACCGCCTCTTCGGAAGAGGTGACGAGCAGGAAGCGCCACCGCGATGACGACGACGAGGCGGGGCCATCAGCGAAGAAGAAGTAGATAGTTTATATGTATTTAATTATATTTTTTCGAAGTTTTATATATAATTTGTTTATGTTCAACCGATTTGAATATTATTAAATAGTTTCTTTCTAGCCAAAAAAAAGTACTTTTAATGTTTGGGGGTGGCGTTTGGGGACGCGGCTGGGGAGCGACGTCCCCCAAACGCGGCACGAACAAAACACGTCCCCCAAACGCTCAATCCGGTGCGGTTTGGGGGACGGTTTGGGGGACTCGGCTGGAGATGCTCTTAGTTTGTGGTTTAACATAACTCGCTAGTTTGGCATGCAGGTGCTCTTTTGAAAAATCCATTACAGCCTTGCTCGATGGACACTGTGTGACAATGGTTGGGGGAATCGACACGACCCTCTAGGGGTGGCCTATCTCATATATATATAGGGGTAGACAAGGTACAATACAAGTCCAATACCAATACGGTATGGATACACATATACAGCTACAATACAATGTCTAACACCCTCCCTCAATCTTAGCCACTTTGTAAAGAATCTAAAAGTGTAAGATTGCGCCTACAAGCCTCAAACTGTGGAAGAGGCAATGGCTTTGTGAAGATGTCTGCAAGTTGATCCTTAGAAGAGATGAACTTGATTTGTAGCTGTCTTCGTGCAACACGTTCCCTCACAAAATGATAATCCACTTCAATGTGTTTAGTTCTAGCATGAAATACCGGATTGGCTGAAAGATATGTGGCACCGATATTATCACACCAAAGAACAGGAGACTGTGAGAGAAACTCGCAATTCGCGAAGCAAAAACTGTACCCATATGAGCTCAGCAGTGGCATTGGCAACAACTTTATATTCAGCCTCAGTACTACTCCGAGATACGGTGGCTTGTTTCCGAGCACTCCAGACGATCAAATTGGAGCCAAAAAACACAACATAGCCCCACGTGGATCGCCTGTCATCCGGACTGCCAGCCCAGTCCGCATCTGAATAGGCCGAGAACAACCCAGAGCGGTTCGGCCGTATATGAAAACCATGAGACAAGGTAGACTGTACAATGTCTAACAGAAAGGAAGGAAAACAAAAAAGTGTTAATCTAGCGATGAGACATCTGGCATGTCAATTACCCCTACTGATGTGGCCGGAACCTACATGAGGTGGGTGGAGTCAAGAATCAGCTGGTGATCAAGGAGAACACCACTTGGGGAAGAACTCTCTAACCATGGTGGAGGAAGATGGCCTTTGCTACTCGTGCTATGTTTTAGTTTTGAGTTTGTCTGGTTATGTGTTGTATGTAACGATTCAATGATGTAAGACGTGCGGTTTCTTGAATGGAACCGGAGCTCCGCCGTCCTTTTCTTTGAACAATATTACAAAATGTAGGTAGTAGTTTATTTTTCCCTCCTCGAAAAAAGCTTGCGCCCTGTTTTATAAATAAAACAACCCCCTTCAAATGGAGGGAGTATTTCATTTTTGATAAGGAGAGAATTCCTCCGCCTCCACATAGATTGATGCACATGTACACTTCAGTATATTGTTACACGGCCCGCGACAAAAGTGCGCGACAAAAGGCCCCGGGCGACGCAAAGGGTTTCGGGGCGAGGTGCCCATGCCATTTGTCGCGGCTCCAGACGGGCCCGCGACAAAAGGGTTTCACGGAAGCCCTGTTTTCCACTAGTGGTAATCTACTTGATGCATTTTGTCCAATTCTATACTGGTGATATTTAGCCCACACGTACATTTTCTGGCTTTCAAATAACACAATCTGACTGCCACCCATGGGCGAAGCTCCCCTAACGGCAAGATAGGATAGCTGCCTTATCTTGAATTTTGGCAAGAAAATTTATATATGTATGCATCTGTGTGCACCATTTTCTGCATTCTGTATATGTTGTGAGGAAAACATAAAGGAAAAGCACCCAAGTTTATATAGACAATTTGGGTTTTTGCATGAATATTCTTATGCTTTTGAGTTCGCCCGATCACCTCAATCTCACCCCAGCTTTCCCGTAACAAATGTTCCAAGGTGAACCTGTTGAGCAGCACGGAAATTCGCTGTCCCGCAACATAGGGCACGCACCCACTTTTCAAGGCCACCCATCATCATTCATGGCAAGGACGTGCGTGCGAGCTGGTCGGACATGGGGGCATTCGATTGCGATGGTGAAAACAATGTCTGATCTGATCAAGACAACACAATGGGAAGGAAGCCACCCTCCAACTTTCGGTCCAGTACGTCTAATCCAATCCATCCATTCCAAAAAAAAAAAAAGGCACGAGGTGCTACTCGTACTGTATCCGTGCATGTAGATGCTCACTCCTACTCGTACGGGGCATAGCTGTGTCCGCATCAGTATGCGTCGAGATGTGTTACCCTTTTCAGGACTACTTTCCCCGTACTAAATTACCAAGCTTTTTCTCTTTGCTCGAAGTCAAACTTCGTGAAATTTTACGTGGTATAAGAAATATACCAACAACCAAACTATTCAATCAGTGTTACTAGTTCTTTTTGTTGAAAAAAGAATTCATATGCACAGCCTTTGCATCGAAATGATGCACACATCCCTCATTTTATTGCATAGTTTTAAGATTACAGCTCAAGTGTCGCTCAAAGTGGCCGCATGAATTAGTTATTAAAAGAAAGAACATAGAAAAGCTCTAATTATCTTGTAGTCTGTTAGACCTCTGGGAGCCGATCTCATCCTAGTTGAAGATTACCACATATAAACTCAGTAGACAACTCTATGAATAGCCTGTAAAAATTTGTCTATTCCAAACTACCGAAACTATACCACAAAACCGCCACATGAATTTGTGCTTTCGTCTTCTTATCTAGCCCGTTTAGCGAATTACCAAACATGTTAGTTACATTAGTAGAAAATGACATATAAAAATTGAAGTGGACAACTCTCCAGGTAGCGCCTAAGAGGACATTGGATACAAAGATGCTCCACAGTCTCATTTGTATCATAAAAGATGTGTTTTATGATACACCAACGAATGGTGTGACAAAATCGCTACTAGTAGAGTAGCAAAATCACTATTAGTGGCATAATTTTAGCAGCATTTGTTACTAGTGGCGTACATCGCGGCATGCCACTTGTAACAAAAAAAATTGGTGGTGTTAGAGATATATTCGGATAGTCTAGGATAGAGATAGGACTCTCATGTCTCGTCTTGCACTCCAAGATGATCCCTGTACGCCTATATATACTCGCCCATGAGGCTCAATAATACATCCAACATATTCCGCCAATCTCTCTCCCTCTCTATTCTTCTACATGGTATCAGAGCGGCGCCGATCCTAACCTAGCCGCCGCCCAAGCTTCCGCGCCGCGCCGCCCCGGGGAGGTCGATCTCCATGATCTACTCCGGGGGCCGCGCAATCCGTATGAGGGTTCGTCCGCCGATCCGTTGATCCGCTGCCCTCGAGTCTTTTTTTTCCAATTCGTAGATTGGTTTTCTTTTGCTCCGCCGGTCGCTCGACCGGCGTTTTTGAAAGTATAGAGATGGTAAACCTAGAGGGGGGTGAATAGGTTTCTACAGATTTTAATTCTTTCTTTGCAATATTAGGCTTTGCGGAATATAAAGGTGAGCCTAATGCAAACTAGGTGAAGCAACCTATATGAGGATACAACTAACTCGAGCACGAAGGCTCTCACAGGCAGTTAAATCACAAGTAAGGAGTTCGGTTAGAGATAACCGATAGCACGCGGAGACGAGGATGTATTCCCGTGTTCCCTTGCTTTGCAACAAGGTACGTCACGTTTGGAGGAGTGGAGGTCCCACGAAGGATTCCCGCGCCACGAAGGCTCACCCTATTCTCCGGAGCCTATCCCACGAAGGAATAGCTCTCTCACTTGTGGTAGACTTTGAGGTAGCCTCCAAACCTTCACAATCTTGCCCGGAGCAGATCCACAGCCCGGATGCTTCCGGACTCCTCTTGCCCACCTAGGGTTTCCAAGGAACCCTAGGAAGCAAGCTTCTTGATGAATACAAGGGGGAATAAGATTTGGCTTGGTAGAACGGTAGATCGGGTCCTCCTCTATCGTTTCCCCGGAGGGATTTGAGTTTGGGTGGAGGAGGAGGGAGATCTGAGGCTTTTGGTGTTTCTAACAATGGAGCATGGAAGAAGGAGCTCAAGAACAGCTTGTAGTGTAGTGCCTAACTGTTCAGAGGTAGAAGAAGGCCTATTTATAGTGTACTTCGAAATATGGCCGTTGGTCACTTGCCACATCAGCAGATTCCTCGAAGAGCCCGATCGACCGGACCTGGCGCCGGACAGGCCGGTCCTCAGCCCGTCCGCCGGACCGCGAACCGGCGGTTTCCAACCGGATCTGGGACCGGGTCTTGACCGGGCAGCCGCCATTCTTTACTGGATAGTGCCCGGATGGCACAGGCGCAAGGGCCGGTCGTCGACCGGGACGCCCGGTCTGTAGCCCGGTCCGACCGGGCCAGGAACCGGAGCAGCCGGATCAACCGGGCTGGTGACCGGACACTGACCGGGCCAATCTTCATCCTTTACTGGATCTCGTCCGGATGGCACCGGTCCTGGCTCCGGTTGGTGACCGGGTCGTCCGGCTCCAGGGCCGGTCCGACCGGATCTGGGACCGGCCAGACTCTGCAAACCTTGCTTGTTCTTCATCGAATTGGGGGGTCTCCCGTTGCCTTCTTGTTCTATCAATACACCATCATACCTCTTTGGCCAATACCTGTGAATTATCTTGTAGACATGTATTAGTCCAAATACTCTAGCACGGTGTCATAGTTACCAAAATAATGGATAAGGGTAAAATACCCTTACAATCTCCCCCTTTTTGGTATACGATGACAAACCGAGCTAGAGTCACATATAGATATTATGATAAGCTCTAAACCTTGATTCCATAAGAGATATTACGACAGCTCCCCCATAATGTGTGCACTTGGAGAATTTGCGTTTGAATGCAAAGTGCACCATTTGTGGAATATGAGAAGCTCCCCCAATATCTTTAGGAAACAAGCATGGTATGGACAAGTATATCAAGATATATAAGCATAAAGCATGATTATCCTAACATAGAGTAGCACACATAATAGTCGTCCATACATGAATTATTCAAAGTAGCAAATGGTCTTTGAGAAATCAAAGCAAATACGCACAAGCCATATAAAATCCAAATAAAGCAACTCCCATGGCTTGTGACAATCAAAGAACCCCGTGATTCTAGACTCTACTCTCTTCTCCCCCTTTGGCATCGGAACACCAAAAAGGCGAAGAAAAGAGGAGAGATGCTAGCGTCCCATCAATAGAACTCGTGCCCCGCGGATGGAGAGCCGCCATCACCATCCTCATCGTCGGCTTCTTCATCATCATCCTCACCATTGTCATCCTCATCATCGTCATCCTCTTCATCATCAGCATCAGCTGTAGGTGCACGGGCAGGTCTAGGAGGGGGAGCACCAAAGTACAAGGAGGGATCAAAGTTCTGGAACATCTCATCAGAGAGGAGAGGCATCTCCCAGTTTGGTGCATGGAGGGGCTCCAACTCAGCGCCAGGAGGAGGAACAGGTGCATTCCTAGAAGCCATGAACTCATTTTGGCGCCGCCTCGTCTCTTGGTTCAAAGAAAGACTTTGATGTGCAACATCATTGGTGTTCTTGCACATCTGCCATAGGCTAGAGAAGAACCGTGAGACACCACGCTGTGGGCGCCTAGAGTGGCTGGAGCTAGCATGGTCATGGCGTTCCTTGGACCGGCGCTCAGAAGGCCTCATAGCAGCGACTTCCGGTCTATCACCTTGGGCAGGTACCCTGAAGGCTGCCATCCTGACCCGTTCACCTTGCGTATTGAGAGGTGCTGGCACAACCCTGTTGATGAGCAGCTGAACATACTGGGCAAGATTAGGAGTCAATCGTTCACGAACACAGCGCCGTAGCTCACAATAGATGAGATCACAGCCGTCAATAGTTTGCTGATGCTCAGGATGGCAATAGTACATCAAGTTCAGATGGTATGCACGAACTTCACTTGTGTCGCCAATCTTGCTAATGAGACTCTCTCGGAATAGCTTGGCAATAATAAGGTATGAGTAGTACATGCCAGAGATGGTGGGAGGTCCAGATGTGGGATTTGGAGGATAGCAAAAGGCAATGTCCCCTCTGGCGAATGTCTGCTGAGAATAGATCTTGAAACCACGAGCACGGCCTCCACCAAACCCCAAGGCTTCACAGAGATCAAGATAGTTGCAAGTGTATTTCTGTTTGCCAGTCATCCAAGTCATAGTCCTAGCTGCATCATCATGGAAAAAGACTGTGCAATGAAACTGTCTCACCAAGATTGGACAGTAGCATCCATCAGAAGGTGTCAAACACATGAGGTCATACAACCCCATCCGCCTCAAGGTCTCAACCACAAAGCGAAACTTGGTGGTTTCATACATTCCAATGACATCCTTGATGGCCTTGGGCATAACAATGGTGCCAGACTTCATATGGTCTTGGGAGTTATAGTAGTCGTTCCACATGGCTTCCTGTGTCTTGGTCCAGAAAAACTTATCTCCCCCTTGGTAGGTAGGTGCCTCATACTGATAGGGGTTGGACTCTCTGAGTCTTCTCCATGCCCCAACTTGCACATCACCAACATTGTACTCTGGCAATACCTCATCATCTCCCTGTGCAGCGTGCTTATCTTTCCTTTTCTGGGCAGGCTTCTTGGAGTGGCCTCCAGCTGAGCTGCCACCAGCAGGCTGAGGAGCACGACTAGTAGAGCGCCGTGGTGGAACGTCTGAGTGCCTCCCTCGCTTGGCAACAGTGCCACGGTCCTCAGCAGTCCATTCATCATCTGTGAATCAGCCAAAATAGAGCGAGGATAGCAAAGAGATAAGTGTACATGTCATCAATGAGGGAGAATACCAGAAAGCATAGCATATATCCAAGTGGATTGATGAGATTGTGCGAAAAACTGGGCAGGCCGGCGCACAGGCCGGTCCGACCGGACTTCAGACCGGGCGAGCCGGTCGAAAATCCGGACGACCGGGCCGCACGCCGGACCGGCCGGTTGAATGGCCGGTTGACCGGGCTATGAACCGGGTGGTGATGATTTGTGATGTTTGCCCAGATTTTCTACCACAAATTCATGCAAAAACTCGAAATACTTGAGTACATGCTATAGCAATAGAGTGGAGTATGTGCTTAGTGTTGAGAGACACTCTAAAGGCATGAGGACTTGCAAACCCTAACCCTAACCCTAAGATTTCCTCAAATTTTGGCAAGAACTTGCAATGTGTGAGGAGGACTAGAGGTTAGGGAGAAAAGGAGAGTACATTACCCGAAGACATTGTTCTCCTTGATCAAGGGAGCAAGAAGAACACAAGGTAGGGCTTGAGAACCAAGAACTCCAAAAATTCCCAAACTAGGTGGAGAGGGACCAAATCCTTCGGTGGAGATGTTCCAAGGGCCCCGATCTATGGTGTGGTGGAGTTTGGGGAAGTTCTTGTGGTGGGAAGTGCCTAGATCTTGGTGGGGGTGCTGAGGGCGCCGGCCATGGTGGTGTGGGAGTTGGGAAAGAATGAGGAAGATGACCCCAAAGGGTAACCCCCTCAAACACATATCAGGCCGCGCGGCCGGTCGGGCGCCCGGTCGACCGGGCCTGGAGCCGGCTGGCCCGGCGCAAAGGCCGGTCCAACCGGGCCAGAGACCGGCCAGGGCATTTTTGCCCAGTTTTGTCTATTTTTGCCTCTTTTTGCCCCTATTCTTTGTGTAACTGTGTATGAATGCTCAGATGATGACATGTACATATAGATAGATAGAGGATGATAAGATGAGCATAGACATGGGGTTGGAAACACAAAATTCTCTAGGCATACCCATTGGAGTGAAAGTCCAAACAAGATGTAAATAGCAACAATGGGCATGATTCGAAGTATAAATCAAGAGCCATAAGTAATTTTTGAAGTGATTTTTGCAATAAGATCATTTAGCCTTGTATACTCAAAACAAGTTGCAATTTGAGACTAAATGAGGGGCGGGGGATTACTCCCCCTATGTGAAAGCGCAAATGTCATGTGACCTCGAAGAGACGTGCTTGGGTCCATATAATGACATTGGGTCTATTTATGTTGCACACATGGGTATGCATCATACCAAGACATGGTAAGATGACTATCCCCATATGTGCTATGCCTCTAAGCTAGATAGTTAGATAAATGCAAGAATATAGTGCAAGAAGTTGATTCAATCCAAGTTTTTAGGATCAAGAATACCAAGTTCTCCTCTCAAGTTCACAAACCGGGCTTCATCCAAAGGCTTAGTGAAAATATCCGCCAATTGGTAGGTTGTTCCCACATGAGTGAGATCAATATCCTTATTGGCAACATGGTCACGTAGGAAGTGATGGCGAATGTCAATATGTTTGGTGCGACAATGTTGAACCGGGTTATTGGCGATCTTTATTGCACTTTCATTGTCACATAGAAGAGGCACCGTACCAAGAGACACACCATAGTCTTTCAAGGTTTGCTTCATCCATAACAATTGAGTGCAACAAGATGCCGCGGATATATATTCGGCTTCGGCGGTGGATAAAGCGGTGGAGTTTTGTTTCTTGGATGACCAACTCACCAATGACCGGCCAATAAATTGGCAAGCCCCGGAGGTAGACTTCCGGTCAACCTTATCACCGGCCCAATCGGAGTCCGAGTAGCCAATGAGTTCAAAGGTTGACCCCTTTGGATACCATAGCCCGAGAGTAGGAGTGAGAACAAGGTATCTTAGAATCCGTTTGACCGCCATCAAATGGCTCTCCTTAGGAGCGGATTGAAAACGAGCACACATACCCTTAGCATGATATCCGGCCTAGAGGCACAAAGGTAGAGCAAGGATCCTATCATGGAGCGGTATACCTTTATGTCCACATCCTTCTCACCGTCACATGAGCCAAGTTGCCCCTTTACGGGCATGGGTGTCTTCATTGGGCTTGCATTGGTCATGTTGAACTTCTTGAGCATGTCCTTCACATACTTTTCTTGAGAGATGAAGGTGCCTTTTGCAAGTTGCCTCACTTGGAAGCCGAGGAAGAACTTCAACTCCCCCATCATGGACATCTCAAATTTCCTAGTCATCAATTGCTCAAAAGCTTTGTTATGATTGGGGTTAGTTCCACCAAATATAATATCATCAACATATATTTGACATATAAACAAGCCACCCCCTTTAACCCGCTTGGTGAAAAGGGTGGAATCGACCGTACCCATGCAAAACCCATCTTGTAGTAGAAAATCCCTAAGGAACTCATACCAAGCACGTGGAGCTTGCTTGAGACCGTAGAGTGCCTTATGGAGTAAATACACATGGTTGGGTCGGCATGGGTCTTCGAAACCCGGGGGTTGAGCTACATATGCGGTTTCTTTTAGAGGACCATTCAAAAATGCACTTTTCACATCCATTTGATATAGTTTAAAATTGTGGAAAGATGCAAATGCAAGCAAAAGACGAATAGCTTCAAGACGGGCTACCGGCGCAAAGGTATCCTCAAAGTCCATACCTTCTATTTGGGCAAACCCTTGCGCCACTAACCTTGCTTTATTTCTAATGACAATGCCATCCTCATCTTGCTTGTTCTTGAACACCCATTTGGTCCCAATGACATTGATGCGATGATCCTTGGGTCTCTCAACTAGAGACCATACTTCATTGCGGGTGAAACACTCCAATTCTTCTTGCATGGCAATGACCCAATCCGGATCAACCAAGGCTTCATGTACCTTAAGTGGCTCAAAACTAGACACAAAAGCATGGTGTTGACAATAAGTCATAAGTAGTGCATGGTGTCTACGAGTTACCACTCCTTTGGAGATGCTACCAAGGACAAGATCCACTTTCATGTCACTTGCCCTTGTAGCCGCCTTGATCTTCCGAATGGTTCCTTCATGATCAATGAATTCATCTCTTGCTAATACTTGATCATGAGGTACAACTTGAGCTTGAACATGAGTTGAAGATGTTTCTTGATCATCATCATGATCTTGCTCAGTGGGTTGAGGACTTTCTTCTTGTTCTTCGGGATGTGGCTCATCTTGAGTGGAGGATACATCTTGGGTTGCACTTGATGGTTCAACTTGAGTTGAGCTAGACTCAACTTGAGGTGAGCTTGATACTTCTACTCCATCATCTTGATCATCATTATGAACCTCCATGGGCCGGATGTGTCCAATGCCCATATGCTTGATGGCACTAGATGGATCATCATCATTACCTGCAACACATGGAACAACTTGCTCCACTTGGGAGCCATTATCCTCCAAGAACACCACGTCACAAGATACTTCAATAGTCCCGGTGGACCGGTTGTAGTATCTATAGGCGTGAGAGTTCTCCGCATATCCAACAAAAATGCCCTCTATAGTTCTAGTTTCAAATTTACCAAGCTTCCCTTTATTGTTCTTAACAAGACATTTGCATCCAAAGACACGAATGTACGTGACATTAGGCTTGTTACCTGTGAGAAGCTCATATGGAGTTTTGTTGTGGAGGGGGCGGAGGAAGAGCCGGTTGGAGTAGTGGACAGCTGTAGAGATGGCTTCTCCCCAAAAGTTGTGGGGTGAGTTGAATTCACTCAACATGGTTCTTGCCATCTCAATGATAGTCCGGTTCTTCCTTTCAACAACACCATTTTGTTGAGGGGTATATGGAGCTGAAAACTCATGCTTGATGCCCTCATCATCAACAAACTCTTGCATAGTGTAGTTCTTGAACTCGGTGCCATTGTCGGTCCTAATCGCCTTGATCTCGGATTCATATGTACGTTGAGCTTTCTTGGCGAAGGTGATGAACTCCCTATGGGTCTCATCCTTAGACCTAAGGAGAAAGACCCAAGAGTATCTTGAGTAATCATCAACAATGACAAGTCCATACTTGCTCCCACCAAGAGTATCATAATGTGATGGCCCAAAGAGATCCAAATGAAGGAGCTCCAAAGGCCTAGATGTGGTGACGATACTCTTGATAGGATGTTTCTTCTTGAGTTGTTTTCCCGCTACACATGCACTGCATACACGATCTTTCTCAAAAGAAATGTCGGTTAGTCCAACAATGTGCTCACCCTTTAGGAGTTGTTTAAGATTCCTCATGTTAACATGACCAAGGCGGCGATGCCACAACCAACCTTCGTCATGCTTGGCCGCCATTAGACATGTGGAGGGAGATGGGCTCTCTTTCGAGAGGTCAACCACGTAAAGGTTGTTCTCCACATATCCAACAAGGACCAATTTGAGATTGTCACTCCTAAAGACTTGCACATAATACTTAGTAAAATATGAATTGTAACCGGCATCGGCAAGATGATATATAGAAAGCAAGTTATAACCAAGGTGTTCAACAAGCATGACCGTCTCAAGGCACAAGTCCTTAGAGATTGCCACCTTGCCATACCCAAGTACCTTTCCCTTTGAGTTGTCACCAAAGGTAATGCTTGACTTCTTGTTAATATCTTCAATGAATTGGTCAAGCACACCTCTTCCTCCGGTCATATGATTGGTGCATCCACTATCAAACACCCATTTTGGACCACCGGAGGAATACCCCTACAAAATCAAGTAGAGGATTTAGGAACCCATTGATTAATGGGTTCCCTAGTCATGGCAACAAGATCTTTTGGTACCCAAATCGAGTACCCTCTATAAGCATAGCCATTACGAGGACCAACATAGTTAGCATAAACATCACCATAATAATCAACGAATAAAGCATAGTGATTGTTTGGCCCCGTGCGGTCACCACTAGTGGCTTTGCCCTTTGGGGCTTTGCCAACATTAGTGACCTTCTTGTTCTTTTCTTGAGCGGGCTTCTCTTTCTTGTAGTTGTTCTTCTTGTAAGGCTTGGGAGCATACCCAAGACCATACTTTTGATTGTTTGACCTTTGCTTACTCAAAAGGTCATCCAATCCCATCTTACTCTTGGTTGTGGTGAACTTGGCAAGTTCTTTCTTCAACCTAACATTCTCCTCAAGAGTAGTTGCTTGCTCACAAGCCGATTCATTAGGATAATAGTTGAGACCATATTTGGTTACCAAAGATTCAAGATATGTATTGGTCTCAACATGCAAAGATAGTTCCTCTTGTAAACGAACATGTTCCGCAACAAGCTTAGCATGCTCACTAGTAAAGGTGGTGGAGGAACTAGCAACATTTTTATCAACAATAGAATCATTCATTGATTCAAGAGCTTTAGAGTAGGATTCTTGGAGTAGGTCATGGTTCTTTCCAAGTTTCTTGAGCTCATCCTTGACAAGCTTGTTAGCTCTTTCAAGGTGGTCAAGATCCCTAGTGAGAGAAGCATGAGCAACTTCAAGTTCCTCCTTTGATGCATTAAGCTCTTGGGTCAATAATTGAGCCCTTTCAATAGTTTCAAGGTCCTTAACTTTATCTAGTTCATAAGTTTCAATTTGTTGCTTAAGACCTTGGGATATGCACCTTTCGGTTTTTAGCTCTTGTCTTAGGAGATTGAATCTCCTTTCCTTATCATTCAAATGATATTCTAATTCCTCAATGGACTCATCCTTTTCTTTGAGAGAGTCCATCAAGAAATCAAATTTGACAAGAGCTTCACCACGAAGGGTGCATCTAACATTGTAAAGTTCCTTAAGCACAGTTAATTCATCTTGATTTTCAGCTTCATTGTCAAGGACACTAGACAAAGAAGGTGGGGGTTCCATTACCTTGGTTTCTCTTGCCATAAGACAAGAGCCAATGGTTGTAGATGAGGAAGAGTCGTCGGAGTCATCATCTTGAGTTATTCTTGCCATAAAGGAAGAGCCAACATCATTCTCCGTGGAGTAATCCTTGGAGTAGTCATATGTGAAGAGTGACCCGGGCTTAGAGAAAGCCAAGCCGGCCACTCCGGCCTCCTTCTCCTCATCTTCCTCTTCTTCATCGGACAAGTACTCGGCCCCAACAAATGCTCTTCCCTTGTTCCTCTTGTATCGGTCATTGATTGGGTTTGGCTTCAATCTTGGCTTGACCCCTTTGATGAACTTTGGCTTGTCTACCCTTTTCTCATAAGGGCACTCATTTGCAAAGTGGCTCTCTTCATCACAATTGTAGCAAGTTCTCTTCTTCTTCTTGTCATTGAGGAGCATTGGCAACTTTCCCTTGTACTTCTTAGCAAAGAAGGCAAAGTCGGTAGCGATGTCACTAGTTGAGGTCATCTCCTCATCTTCCTCAATTTCATATGCTTCTTCTCCTCCATGGTCAGCTCTAGCCTTGAGAGCAAGGTTGTGTGATGCTTCATGGTTGTGTGAGGCTTCATCAACACGGTTCATTGCCTTGAGCCTCTTTCCGGCTTTGGCCATGTTTTCATTGGCAGCCACATAGGAGACAAGATCATCGGAGTTGAGATCGGCACTCTTGGTCATGATTTGCAAGTGGAGTCCAATGTTGGTGTCTTCTTGTTTGACGGCAATCATAGCAATGACCTTGGATTTTATGAAGGCTTCGTTCATCTCGAATCCGTCATTGTACTTCTCACCACCAAGTCCCTTGATCCTTACTTTCAGAGCACCAAGCCTAGCATAGGCATCGAATACGGATTCTCCATCTCGAATCATGAACTGGTAGGCCTCTTGCTTTGCGGTCTCATAGAGAGATGATTGGATCAAATCGGTTCCCTCTTGGAGTACTACGATTCGATCCCACAACTCTTTAGCGGAGACAATGTCATCAACTTGATCTAGAAGCTTGCGGTTGATGCCACTTCTAATTTTGTCACGTGCGGATGCATTGAGTTGACGGTTGTAGAACTCGGTGGAGGTCAACCGATCGGGATCTTGTGGCTCCCGGTATCCATGAAGAATGATCTCCCATAGCTCCACACTGCAGCTGCGAATATGAGATTCCATAGAAGATTTCCAATGTGGAAAGTGAGTTCCATCAAAATGGGGAACGGTCCCACTATGGTTTATATGAGGCATGGGTGAAGTGTTTCTAGGATAGTCATGGTTAACTTCACGGTAGGATTCCTTAGAGCCCGAAGCCCCACTAGGAGCTCCTCCAGTAGTTAGGTTCTTAAGCATGACAGACATTTCTGCCATTTGGCTTTGTAGTTCATCCTCCTTTTTCTTCCTCTCGGCATCATATGCCAAGAGTCTAGATTTCATTTCTTTAACCGAAAGGTTAGAGTCATCATCTAGACCCTCGAATAGTTTTTCCATCTCACTCTTAAGGCGGTGAAGCCCTTAGAAAGAGTCCAGGCTCTGATACCAATTGAAAGTATAGAGATGGTAAACCTAGAGGGGGTGAATAGGTTTCTACAGATTTTAATTCTTTCTTTGCAATATTAGGCTTTGCGGAATATAAAGGTGAGCCTAATGCAAAATAGGTGAAGCAACCTATATGAGGATACAACTAACTCGAGCACGAAGGCTCTCACAGGCAGTTAAATCACAAGTAAGGAGTTCGGTTAGAGATAACCGATAGCACGCGGAGACGAGGATGTATTCCCGTGTTCCCTTGCTTTGCAACAAGGTACGTCACGTTTGGAGGAGTGGAGGTCCCACGAAGGATTCCCCAGCCACGAAGGCTCACCCTATTCTCCGGAGCCTATCCCACGAAGGAATAGCTCTCTCACTTGTGGTAGACTTTGAGGTAGCCTCCAAACCTTCACAATCTTGCCCGGAGCAGATCCACAGCCCGGATGCTTCCGGACTCCTCTTGCCCACCTAGGGTTTCCAAGGAACCCTAGGAAGCAAGCTTCTTGATGAATACAAGGGGGAATAAGATTTGGCTTGGTAGAACGGTAGATCGGGTCCTCCTCTATCGTTTCCCCGGAGGGATTTGAGTTTGGGTGGAGGAGGAGGGAGATCTGAGGCTTTTGGTGTTTCTAACAATGGAGCATGGAAGAAGGAGCTCAAGAACAGCTTGTAGTGTAGTGCCTAACTGTTCAGAGGTAGAAGAAGGCCTATTTATAGTGTACTTGAAATATGGCCGTTGGTCACTTGCCACATCAGCAGATTCCTCGAAGAGCCCGTCGCCGGACTGGCGGACAGGCGGTCCTCAGCCGGTCAAGACCACCGGACCGACGGTTTCCAACCGGATGGGACCGGGTCTTGGAGACAGCCGCCATTCTTTACTGGATAGTGCCGGATGGCACAGGCGCAAGGGCCGGTCGTCGACCGGGACGCCCGGTCTGTAGCCCGGTCCGACCGGGCCAGGAACCGGAGCAGCCGGATCCAACCGGGCTGGTGACCGGACACTGACCGGGCCAATCTTCATCCTTTACTGGATCTCGTCCGGATGGCACCGGTCCTGGCTCCGGTTGGTGACCGGGTCGTCCGGCTCCAGGGCCGGTCCGACCGGATCTGGGACCGGCCAGACTCTGCAAACCTTGCTTGTTCTTCATCGAATTGGGGGGGTCTCCCGTTGCCTTCTTGTTCTATCAATACACCATCATACCTCTTTGGCCAATACCTGTGAATTATCTTGTAGACATGTATTAGTCCAAATACTCTAGCACGGTGTCATAGTTACCAAAATAATGGATAAGGGTAAAATACCCTTACAGTTTTCTTTTTTGGTTTTACCGATCATAGATCGGATTGAGTCGCCCATCGCCGTCGTCCACCTGCGCCTCTCCTCCAACCTCGGCGTCGACTGCACCGGCCATCGTCATCAACCGCGCGGCACGGCCGCACGCGTCACACACGGGACGCCTACGTGCGACGCAGCAGGCTGTCTTGCCCGCGCGGTCTCCATCGCTGGTCCGTCTTCGTCGTCATCGCCCGGACATCAACGACAACGCCGCATCGACTCGATCTGCGCGTCGTCCTCGCCATGGCGCGTACACAGCTGCCGTCGGTCTGAACCGATCGCGCGCATCTCGCCAAGCACGTCCCCGAGCACGCGCCTACCACCGATCGAGCTACGGGCTGCCGCTGCGTCGCCCCTTCGGGCCGCACGCCGCCGTCTTTGGTCCATGCTACCGGCCTCGCGCGCCTTCCAAGGCGTGTACGTTGCTGGTGGCCTCCCGCCGCTGCATCGACTCGCGCTACGCCGGCCCCTCGGGCCGAGACGTCGCCGCACGCAGTCTACTTCACAGTCCCCGTGCACCGACGTTCTAGGCTACTACCGCGCCGCCCCATCGGCGCAGGTCGCCACCGTCAGCGCAAGGTCTACGTCAAGCCGCCGGGTTCCTCCTCGCCAAGTGCCGCCGCACCTCCACAGGTACCCTGCATGACCACTCTGGTCGTCGCAGGCCTCGCCGACCACCTCTACAGTCTAGGCATCCAGCATGGTCACTCCTGGTCACCGCTGGTTTCGCCGCCTTCTACGTCTCCGTCCACCACGACCTCGTCGCCAGCGTCATCAACAACCGCGGACTGCATCGGCACCTCTCCCTCTTCGCCGCTCTACGTCTCGCCACCGCTCTGGAGGCCTCCTCTGCTGGTCCCCCTGACACTGGAGCATGGTCCATGATGGTCCCTTCCCTCGCACGCCCGGTATTGGCAACACCGACGCGTGCCTTCACCCCGACGCGCCCCGGCCTGGCAAGCTCGGGCCGCGCCTCGTCTTCATCGGCTTCGACAACGTCTTCATCGGCATCGACTCTTCTACGGCTGCCTCGACCGCGTCGCCGACCGTCTTTGCGTACTCGGTTACGGCAAAACCGGAGTATGCCTTCATCCCCGACGTGCGCCTAGTTCTGGCAAAACTAGGGCAGCACCTCGTCCTCGACGGCTCGGACTGCATCGACTTCGGCATCGACAACCTCCACGACTGCCTCGACGCGTCTCCGTCACTCTCCTCGCGCACTATGCGCTTGCGGCTTCATGTGCGGCTACCTCGACACCGACACCCGACCACGACATCGACCACGGCATCCCCTCGCGCGGCTACCCCGACCAAGGTTGCAGCACCCACGCTCTCGGCTACCTCGACATCGGCACAAAGGGCTATCACCTCGCATGAGCACCTCGGCTCTTCTACAGTCCAAGCATCCGCGACGCGACATCGTCCACGACGCTCCCGCTACGACTGCGGGGGAGTGTCAGCCTTCTGGAGTCTACTTCGGTTTATCTCCAGTCTGACCGTCCACGTCGTTCATGTTGTTCACGACGCTCCCGCTACGACTGCGGGGGAGTGTTAGAGATATATTCCGTGTACGTATAAACGGATAGTCTAGGATAGAGATAGGACTCTCGTGTCTTGTCTTGCACTCCAAGATGATCCCTGTACGCCTATATATACTCGCCCATGAGGCTCAATAATACATCCAACATATTCCGCCAATCTCTCTCCCTCTCTATCGTTCTACAGGTGGTGTACCCCATCAACACGCCACTAGTATCACTTTTTCGCTGATATTTTAGTAAAATCCTAGTGTGGCCATTCACAAAATCTATGAGATTTTACAATGGAAAACCCCCTTGGTAACTAAGCTTCACCCAAACCTATCCGGCTCATCTGAAATGTTCATACAAAAAGGAAAAAAATGTCAACGGTATATAAGAGTATAGAGAAATATTTAATTTCCAAACAAGGTTGGAAAAGACGCTAGGCCTAAGCAAGGCAGTTGGCATCCGCCTAATGCTTAGGGCATCTCTAGCGGCTCAACACATTTCGGTCAACAAAAATTACCGTGCGTGTCCATTTGCGTCGGAACGCGGATGTGAAACTAGCCTTTGGGCCACGATTGTCCGTTTGCGTCTGGGGGTGCCCCAGCAGCCCGACGCATTTTATCCGCCAATGCCAGAATGTTGTAGGCGGCGCGCTTTCAACCTGCCATAGGGCGGTCTCATCAACGGCAGGTGCGGTGGGGGCGGTCTTGTCGACGGCAGGTTCCTTAGTTTGCAAGGCAGCAGCGACGGCGAGGGCATCCATGGCTACGTAGGATTTTTGCCTCCGCCCGAATACAATATTTAGTAGTGGCGGAGTGGAATTGGATTCTGTGCCACTTGCGGGCGAGCACCGCGTCGACGCATTTCTACCCCAAATTTTGGTCCACGTTTGCGTCCCTGCGGATAGGCCGGTCATTATACGTCGAACCGCTGGGCTAAGGTGCAGACCCATCGTTGGAGATGCCCATAGGCACTACCTAAGCGCCCTAGCTGTGGCCTAGATAGGCGGGCATACATTTTTTTTTTACCATCAAGTATGTATAGATGTTATTGTATGTACACATTAATATAGAACATGTAAATAAGTAAACTGCCAGCAACTACCATTTTAATATTACACATCTAACTTGTCACCGAAATAAGGCATGATTTACTATTTGAGATTGTAATTTGTTGGTTACACCGTCTAAGCTTCCGCTTATGCTCTAATCGAGGTGTTTATCTATTTTAGATTTTTCTTTTTCCTTTTTCTCTTTTTTGATTGAAAATTCTGAACTTTTTTTATTTTGAACAATTTCCTCATTTGAATAGTTTTCAAATTTGAACGAATTTCAAACTTAATTTTTTCAAATCTGAACAAATTTCAGGTTAAACATTTTGAACATTTTTTAAATGTAAACTTTTTTCAACTTTGAATAGTTTCCGAATTTTAACATTCTTTAACTTTGAATATGTTTTAAATATGAAAAATTGAAAATTTAAATCTTTTGTAATACAAACAAAATTTAGATAGGATTTTTTTCAAAATCTAAAAAGTTTTAAATCTAGAAATTTAAAAAAATAATAAATTAATACAAAAACAAAACTACTAGATATAACCTTTCCTGGGAGTCTAGGCCGATCGAATAGGAGTGAGCCAGGGGGACCCGCTGCGTTCGTTACCCGAGCGGGGTATAGTACGTCCCGATCATTAGCGGGAGCGACTAGGCATGGCCTGAAGGCAATTCCGGGTGGGGCAGTCCATTAATTTGTTCGCTAGGTAAAAATAATTAAAATATTTTCTCCTGTTGAACACAAACCCAGCAGTAGCTCACTGGCTGCAGAATGTGCCCCACAAGCGATGAGATGCAAGTTTGAACCCTAGTGCTGACAGATTTTTTACCTTTTTGTGAATCCAACACAAATATTGAATTTAAACAAACTTTGGAGTTGAAAAGAAAATATATCTAAAAAAATCGAGTTACAAAAATGTTCAAATTTAAAAATTTGCTCAAATTTAAAAATTACTCAGATTTAAAATTTGCTCGAATATGAAAAAAAATCGATTTTGAAATTTACTTGAATTTGAAAATTACTCGAATTTGAAATTTGCTCAAAACATAAAAAGACAAAGAAAATCAGAAAAACGAAAAAAGACAAACCGAAAAGGAACAAAGAAAAAGCGAAAAACCGACAGAACTAGAACAAGAACAGACGAAAAAACACAAAAGGAATAAAACCATCCCAGATGGGGCCGCGGAGGGCTCTCCGTATAGGGCACGGCCCATTAAATCGAGAAATTCGCCGATTTTCCAACAACAGCAGTAACGGGCCTCGAACGAATAACTTCACGATACTGTTCAGACATTAGATTTGTTTACCACCTCGAAAAAAATAGACATTAGATTTGTGTTGTCTAAAAAAAAGACATTAGATTGTCTAAATACCACCAAGTTTTTCGTACATTTGTGTTGTCTAAAAAAAAGGCATTAGATTGTGTAAATACCACCAAGTTTTTCGTAGATTTTTGTATGTAGTGGACTTCCGGCTGCGCGTTCGGTTAATATGGTTAATTCGGTTCGGTTAATTCGGTTATACGGTAAATACAGTTTCAATACTTTGGTTAATACGGTTACGTATAAAAATACGGTACTGTTTCGGTAATAACCATTAAACTTTGGTTCGGTTTCGGTAATAACCAAATTAACCAAAGTTGACGTGAATTTTAGAATAAAAACTAACTTTTATGGTCATATATTTCATTTTTGTATTTTGTATGATCATACTAAAGATTTTGGAAAAGAGGGAAACAAGAAATAAAGAAATTTCGGACAAATAATAATATACTCCCTTCGTTCCTTTCTATAGTGCCTATTGTTTTTTGGCACGGAAATTAGCGCAAGCAAATTTATTGACACAAAACCCCCAGCGCTATTTGAGAGAAAAAAAAACCGGAAACAGATCGGAGACGTGATCTGCTCCCTACGCGGCCTACTCCTTCCTAATCTCACGTGATCTGTATTTGCTATTTCCTTAACAGACGCGTGCGTGATCTACTCCTTCCTAATCTCACGTCCAGATTTTCTCTACGTGATTGCATACCAGATTTTCTCAACGTGACAGATTCGTTCCAGATTTTCTGGACGGAAACAAATCGGTGCAAGGGGTTATTTGCAAAAAAACACAGCTTTCCTTTTATATTCTGAAACAATTGCGAAAAAAGGCATTATAGAAAGGAACGGAGGGAGTATATGTATTTTGCATGACCATACTAAAGTTTTTGCAAAAGAGGGATAGAAAAAACAAGAAAAAAAATTGACCAAGATGAGGCATACTGTATGTAGGATTCGAACTAGCAATCTATGGATAGAACAACCAGGGAACAGACCAACACGCTACAGCAGCTAACATGTAATTAACTCACTTTACGTGCTATATTAATGATCTGAGCGAACTTATTCTGGCTTAGAGTGCGCGATTCTATGCTAGGCTAGACGTCGGTTTAACCGCGGTTTTTTCGGTTAAAAACCGAATTAACCGAAGTCCTTTCGGTTTGATGTTTTGCTAACTGAAACCTAACCATAAAACCATAAAAACTGAAATTCGGTTTCGGTTAGGATTTTTTCGGTTCGGTTTTCGTTTTCGGTTCGGTTATGTGCAGTCGGAAGTGGACTGAACCAGGTTCGAGCCTGTTCGTGAATAGACGCAACCAGCTAAAAGAAGGCATGGACGCAACACAAGGCATTGGTCAACTGTCGAACTTCTGACGTTGACTAAGATGCCAGCAGTTGGAAAGTAAACTTAAACAAATTTGAGGAAAATTAAGCTCCAAGTCTAATAAAGAAAGTCCGGACCTACTAGGTGATAATATACTACCTGGTAAGAAACTCGAAAACTCAAAAAATGATAAAGGAGAACAAGAAACTACAACAGGGTGCACCTTGACTTTGGCAACCCACTCATGGTATATATTCTCATATGATATGCTCCCTAGTTTCTTGAAAAAATAATATGATAAGCTCCCTGGCTACAAAAATGATGCTATATTTACAAAATTCACAACATCAGCAGGCTTGCAAGGTCTGGCAGATGAGCAACCACTGAGACTCAGCTGAAGGAGCTATAGGCCTATAGCGCGAAGAACTACATCAGATCAAGCTTGGTTGAGGAACTCACAGTATGCCTTTCTATCCTTCTAATCAAATTTTAGAATTCAAAAGAAAGCGGCTAGATATCAGAGGCTATATACATGTGTCGGTTCAAGAAAAGGACTCAGAAACCCGTGCACGGATTTGCCTTCAAGCTAAAAGAACACTCCTGCTGGGTAGGAATTGTTGGGGTGCAGACTCGACCCTTTTTGGGTTCTGATATTCTAATCTGTGTTATTGCTGCAGTCAGTGCATCGACTATGCCACATTCATCTGCCCGCTCATCAGAGTCGTCACTTGTTGAAGATTCTGAGGATGAACACTGCCAATTTGACAGGACTCTCTCGTTGCGAATCCTGGGTGTCGACGTAGGTTTGTTATCATGCCAAAGCGCAGAAAATTGAGCGCTCAAAGGGCATTCAGTGTGTGTTAGAATCCAAGGATGCCCTGTATTCATAGCATTGAAGTTCAGAATGGTAACAAAAAAAATACAACTATATGTAAAAGAAAGAGGATTGAACTTACTAAGAACTTCATCGGCGTCTAATCTTGATGAGACATCTCGGTTAAGCATTCGGCAAACAAGATCACGTGCAAGAACAGATACTGATTCCCATTTATCACTGCGGAAATCAATTTCGGCTGTTTTTATAGCCTCAAAGACAGCTTCCACAGAGCCCCCTTGGAATGGAAGACTGGCAATCAGTAGAACATGTAGAAGCACCCCAGCAGCCCATATATCTACTTTCTCTGAGTAATTGCCTTCCAGAACTTCAGGTGCTACATATGCTGGACTCCCTGCGACACCAGACAGTTTCTGACCTGCTCAAAGTGGAGTCAACGCATTAGAGTAGAAACTGAAGTCCGTAATAATCTAATGAAAAACCATATGTTTCGGCATTTTCCTTTTATGGAGTTCAAAATAATCGTTACTATGAGATGAATGAACTGCCTTTCCGCATTCCAGCACGGAAGGGAAACATACACACTTCAGTGTGCTCAAATCAACTAAAATCTAATTTGCCAACCGAAATCAACTAACACAATCTGTTCCCTATTTTCATAAATAGATGGCTGTAAACAAGCACGAATGATTCATAGTAATCTAAAACAATATCACAATAAACCTGCTGTTGCGAAGATGATGCAACACATTTCACCATTTCCTGGCAAAGGAATGATTTCTGGCCTGAAAATTACCAATGCACCGAATAGCTATTTTTTGGCGGATGGACTGGCTACAGATAAGCTTTTGAAGTGCAGACGGATGCCTCAGTGCGAAAGGATGGATCTAGCGATAACCATGAACCGACTATCTCATCATTATGTTGTGACTCTACGACAACTGACAATAGATTCCATCGAAATAACAACTAGCTTCGGATACTCCCCAAACCAAAACTCGAATCCAAATATGAAATAGGACCAGGCTTCAACTCTCTTGACAGACCTATGAAAACAACATGATAGTCAATGAATACATGACTCAAGGCTTAAGAAATAAACTTGCATTCTTCACATGCCATGCTTATATGTTCCAAATGCTAGCAGTGCCCAGAAAACGTAGATGCAATTATTCGTAAGAGAGTTCGAACTTCTTCAGAAAATCCTCCTGTAATCCTGGTCTACAACCTTACGTCTATAAAGGCAGAGATTAAATATTGAAGGCAAACAATTATTTCCCTCTCCAAGTCTCCAAGTTCAGAATTTCACAATGAAAGACATATATTTTTAAGGCAAATTTATGACACTATATTCTACACCCCTGAAATTCTAATTATGTCAATCATGTAACATCAACCGCGGGATGCCAAAGCCCAAAAATCATTCTTTCTTACGACGAAAACACATAACACGGACGAATTGTGTCCCCAACATACATTTCACCTAAAACTCATCTACCTAATGATCGATTCATGTGAACTTTCCACGAAATAGGAACAAAAGCATTAGCAATCATTTATGATGGTCAGTCATTACCATCAGTGATCCTCACGGCCAGTCCAAAATCAGCAAGCTTCAATCTCCCGGCATTGGTGAGCAGAACATTATCTGGCTTGATGTCCCTATGCACAACCCCCATTTCATGGCAGTACTTGACGACGTCCATGAGCTCCCTGATCACATGGGCGGCGCGGCGCTCGGAAAGCCTCCCCTCCCTCCTGACCTCGTCGAGGAGCCGTCCGCCGCCGCAGAGCTCCATGACGAGGTAGAACCTGTCGGAGTCCTCGAAGACGGCCCTGAGCGTGACGACGCCCGGGTGGCCGGAGAGGTGCTGCATGATCTCCACCTCCCGGTGGGCCGTCTCCCCGCCGTTCTTGGGCAGCGCCTTGCACGCGAACTCCTCGCCCCCGCGGTTCTTGGCCCGGCAGAGCCTGACGGACCCGAACTTGCCCTGCCCGATCTCCTCGCCGAGGTCGTACTGGCTCTCCAGCCGCATCCGGCGCCCCATCCGCGTGGCCGCGTCGATGCACCCCACCTTCCGCTTGACCCCGCGCCCGGCGCTCTCCGCCGCCGCCCCGCCGCCGCTGGCCGGCGGCGCGGTCCGCACGACGCCGGACGCGTCGGCGCCGCAGCGATTCGGGTCCGACCCGCGGCAGGCGCGCTTGCGCGACGCCGCGTCCTGGAGTGATCTGCCGGCGGGGCAAGCCGGGGGCGCGCCCTTGCGCTTCCGCGGCACCGGCTCCATCCGGATTGCGTCGGCCGCGATCTCGCACCGCCGGGGGTAGCACGAGGTGGGCGGATCGGGATGCGGACGGTGTGTGGCCCGAGAGCACGTGCCGGCAGGCAGCGGGACTGTGGTTTGGTGGGGGGGCTTCGCCGGAGATGTGGCGTCGAGAGGAAGCAAACGGAGAAAGGCTTTGGGCGCGTGGTCGTATTGTACGGCGCAGCTCACGCCGCCGGCGGTCGGCGGTGTATGTGTCGCGCGGGGAAGTTACGCTATGTTTTCTTTTTTCTTTTATCCCTTTTCTTTTTGTGAGGAAAAGAAGACCATTATTTCGGCCGGGTTTTGTCGTCGTGGGCCTTTCGCCCAGCCCATTCGAGGTCATAGCTCGATATCCACGCGGGCCATTTCCGGTGCATTGAGCTGTTGCGTCTGGGTTTGTGGTTCCCGTTTCTAGCGGGCTAGTGCTTGAGAAAAAAAAAACAATTGTGGAGATAAAGAAAATTATTTTTGGTCCGAAAGCATTATAAAAAGGCGTCGTATCTTATGAATCCGGCCCTTACATGTATCCGTGTATCCAAATCGTTAATGACCGGGTGATTAGAATCCTAGCGTTTACAGATGCTTAAGGTGTAATTTTCTGGAAACACGCCCGCACCCTCCCTAATCAGTCCTGCAAATTTTCACCGGCACCCCTGTCCACGACACCAGACGCCCGAAACGCACGTTGAACCCTGCGATCGATCGTGCAGTTGTATCTCTCAGATCACCATGGCGGCGACCCGCAAGTAGAGAAGGAGAAGTTGTCGCGCGGCCGGAACTTTGGCCGGAACAGGATCCCATCAGCTGTTTCCTTAGGTCTGATTTTCCTATCCGGGCAGGTACGTCAATCTGACTCAATCTCGTGTTGATGAAAAGTCAGAACTATCTCCATGTCTGAAGCTAGCTTACCTAGCGCGCAACAGAATATAGGCATCAAGCTAGCTATGGGTATGTAATTGATCGGAACACACAGCCCATAAATACACGCGCAGCATCATTGTGGATTTTCAAAAGCTAGATTAGAATCCCCTATTCTACTAGGACTATTCAAGGCGTGCTTAATTCCAATGGCAACCAGAGGGGCATAAGCAGATCCAATTGCTTCAGAAGCATTTATCAACAGAAATCGTTTCAAAGGCTTATTGTATACCTACTTGTGCAGCAATGGAATCTGTCACTAGGTTGGCAATGCAGATGAATGAGGAAGATTTTGGCACACCCATAAAGAAAGCAAATTTTCCTCTCTCTGTAAGTCAAACGCTTTCACCACCATGAGAATATTCAGTTCAGTTATTTATACATGAAGATGCTTACTGATTCATTCATTGTTTTACATTGAAGTGTTCGTCTTTTACACCTGAATGTGAAGATAATCTGAAGCCTAAATTAGGGATGACATTTGAGGGACTAGAGGCTGTTGAGAAGTTCTACAAGTACTATGCACATGAATCTGGTTTTGGAGTTCGTGTTGGACAGCAGAAGAAGTTGGACAGTGAGGTAGTTCGCACTAAACGGTACATGTGTAACAGGGAAGGATTCAAGTCTGAGAAGGCTAAAGAGGTCGCTGATCCATCAAAAAAAAAGGCGTAAGAACACGGCGATAAGATGTGGTTGTGATGCCCATATCTTTGTGAAGCTATGTGGTAATGATACATATAAGATAGAATCATGGATTGAGCACCACAATCATGGTCTTGTGTCACCTGATAAGCGTCATTTGATCAGATCAAATCGTCGAGTTAGTGAGAGGGCAAAGAATGCGTTGTACACATGCCACAAAGCAAGCATAGGCACCTGTCAGGCATACAGGCTCCTCCAAGTCAGCAAGGGCGGGATTGATGGAGTTGGATGCACAAAAAGAGACTTTCAAAACTACTATCGTGACCTCAGGTATAAAATCAGAAACGCAGATGCCCAAATGTTTGTTGCCCAACTAGCTAGAAAGCAGGAAGTTAATTCGGCTTTCTTCTATGATTTTGAAGTGAGTGATGAAGGAAATCTGATGTATGTGTTCTGGGCAGATGCCACAAGTAGAAAGAACTACAAACACTTTGGTCGTGTGGTATCGTTTGATTCAACATACACTACTAATCAGTACAACATGATATTTGCACCATTTACAGGGGTTAATCATCATTTACAAAGCGTATTTTTTGGTGCTGCGTTTTTGCTAAATGAGAGGGAGGAGTCATATGTTTGGTTATTTAAGACCTTCCTGAAGGCAATGGGAGGTGAAGCACCGGGACTCATCATAACTGACGAAGCCCGCAGCATTAAGAATGCAATTGATATAGTTTTTCAAGGCATCATACATAGATTGTGCATATGGCATATAATGGATAAACTTCCAGAGAAGGTTGGACCGGTGATTAGGGAAGAACCTGAATTCTGGAAGAGGATGAATGCATGTGTATGGGGTTCCGAAACCCCGACCGAGTTTGAGTCGGAGTGGAATTCCGTAATTACAGACTTCGGTTTTGGACGAGAATGAGTGGTTTACGAAAAGGTTCAGCCTTCGAGAGTCATGGATACCAGCCTACTTTATGGACATATCACTGGCAGGCATTCTCCGAACAACTTCAAGGTCGGAAAGTGCAAATTCATTTTTCAACCGTTTCATCCATCGCAAGGTCGCCCTTATTGAGTTCTGGCTTAGGTTTGACACAGCTTTAGAATGCCAACAGCAAGAGGAGTTGATTGCCGACAACTCAACCATCCATAGGACCCCTCAATTAGTGACACCATGGACGATCGAGAAACAAGGTAGTGAAGTATTCACATATGAGGTGTTTGAAAAATTTCAGAAACAAATTATTGCTGCTAGAGACCATTGTTGTGTTCAAGGAATTACACAAGATGAGGGAATAAAAATTGTGACCTTCAGAACTGGTGCTAGTAAGGTAAGGGAGGTCCGTTGTGACATGGCGACCATGATAGCTAATTGTTCATGAAAATTATTTGAGTCCCATGGAATTCCATGTCGCCATATTATCCAAGTGATGAGGATGGAAAATCAACAAGAACTTCCAACCTTCTACATTATGGAAAGATGGAAGAAAAGGTGCAAAAGGTACAAGACAAAAAAAAATCATACCTGTCATTACTCTTACTTTGTTGCAAATCATATGACTGACATTTGCTTTATTTTTGTAGAGAAAATGTTTATGATGTACAGGGTAATCTTCTAAAAGAGAAGCCCGCTGACTCCCTGGATGCAGCTGCGAGAAAAAAGATTTCATCAGTACGCAACAAGTTGGAAGATCTCATCCAAACAGCAAAACAATCAGATGAATGCATGGACTTTTTATTATCAAGTGTGATGAGCATTGAGGAGCCTTTGAGCCAAAAGGTTCCTGCAGCAGTCAAGTACACTAGGCAAGAGGAATATGAGGCATTTATTGGTTGCAACATTCCTAGTCAAGTTAGCATACATCCGCCAAATGATGTTCGTTCGGTAGGGAGAAGCAAAAGAATAAAGAGAGGCAAGGAGATGAATGGGAAAGAACAGAAAAAAAAAGAACAAAGAAGCGAAGCCAAAAGTTGCACGCATGTGCAAGACGTGCAAGACATTGGGGTTTCATGATAGTCGCAAGTGCCCAAGAAAAAATGTTCAAGGAAAGGAAATAAATGTGCAAGACATACATACAGATGGCGCATCATGAAAGCTGCAACTCTTGCAAGCAAAAAAAAGCATGGATTATCACTCATACTATACTATTCTGTGTACCCAATGTCTTTATGTAATGGATTATAATTTTATTTAGTCCAAATGTTTGTCTCAGGGGTGAACAAATTCAAAGAGTTACATTTTTCTATTTGTTTTGAAAATGGCAAATGGCTACTGAGAAACTACATAAACATGACTGATGTACAAGAGAAATTGCAAAGGCTAACCTTGATGTACAAGAGAAATTGCATAATTGTGACAATACCTAATATTGTACCTGCTATCTGAAAATATATTCTTAAGTCTCTTCGAGATGCCACAGCCACTTCTCAAAAGGATGAAAGCATTTGAACAGATAAATAGAGAGCTCCATATTTAATAGCATCGGAAGATGATCCAATGCAAATGTTCAAGTTCTGAGATTTAAAACCAACTGAGCTTCCCTAAATAATAAACATGGCCTTGTTTGTTGTAGGGTAATTTTATCCCCATGATAAATTTAGTCACAATTGCCAGAAGCTTTTGGTCATACCTTCTTGTTAGATGGCAGCAGCAGAGTACGATAGTAGCAAACTGGAAAACATAGCAAATATGTGTCCAGAACTTTATTTATGAACAAAAAGAAGGCATGTGTTTACAACCGGTTTCAGCAGCATACATCACGTGCCCCAATTTCTAATATACACCGCTAACTTGGTTCTCTCTTCTTCCATTTTAATCACTCAAATTTCAGGAAGTAAATCACACAGTATGCTAGTTTCTATGTACATGGTAAATAATCTGAGAGCCATTTTCAGGACTGATGACACCACGGAAGAACATAGTCAGACTCAATAATCGCTAGATTCTTTGCCAGACCAGACCAAGTTGTAAACCGTCCATCGCTTTTGCTTCATTCGCGTCAGAAATTCTTCCAGAACTAGATTACCATACACCATGACCTGACCAACATCATTCATCATAATCTGCAGTTGAATCGATCACAAAATCAGTAAAGTCTCACACATACAGAAGTAATTTGGTAGGCAATTTGAGGCCGTCACCTGTAGGCTGTAGCACCAACGGGACGCCGGCGGGCTTGAAGTTTAGCTCGTAGACGGGACACTCCATGGCGGGCACCCTCCACCGGAAGGACCTCGCCTTGCCACCTTCCATGTCGACCCTCCGCTCTGCCTCAGCGACTCTCACCAGCTCGCCGTCGCGGGCAGTGAAGCCGAGGCTATTCAGCTCCCAGCGCCAATAGAGTGTTCTGCAGGCAAAGTAGTAGGAGGCATCGGCCTTCAAGCACCTCGCTCCCAGGAACTGGAGTAGCTCGGCTGCGGCCGTGGTCTTCTTCCGTGCGTCGGCACTCGGCGGCAGGGGAAAAGGAGGCTAGGTGCCCTAGATTGGATGAACAGGGGAACCGGTTGGTTTGGAGAATTTCGGAGTAAAGGGGCGTTTTTGCAAACAGATTGTTTGGTTAAATCCTGAAGCGGGCATGTAATTGTAAATTTCCTTTCTAGTCGATGGGAAGCACAAGATTTTAATCGCCGGGCTGAGATTGCAGGGATGCAGGGATACATGCCAACCTTTTTTCATCGTGGGTTCGTCAAGTGTTGCATTCTTCTTTCTCGTGGACCTGCGCTTATCTGCGAGAGAGAAACTTAACGCATGTGCAATGGGGGTCTAATCAGCCGTCGGTAAGGCAGGCCACGTAGCAACGTATGTGATGTGTTGGAAAGACAAAGCTAGAAACAGTCAAGTATGTCTGTAGAATTACCGATGATCTAATGTCGCATAAATCTCTCCTTAACATCGGCCTTTTCCCATTGTATATCGATTTCATCACTTGTCTTGTCACAAAGGTTTTGGAGGTAGTTTGCTGATTTGCGGTGCTACCGATAGGGAAAAAAAAGCAAGTCTGTTGTAAAGAGTGTTTTCACGGTTTTTCTATAGTTGACGCGTAGGAACTTTACAGACTGCATGTATCTAAATTAATGTACATGCCCTTAGGAACTCCTGGGTTTTGTGGTTGGAGGTATAGCTAGGTTGGGCGCTCGAATTTAACCAACAAGTTGGACCAAGTCATACGACAAATAGAACTCATTGAACAAAGGACCACAACACGACATCTTCAGAATTCCATCGTTCTTGTGATCGATGTGGAAGAAACCGACACAATCACTAAGCAGCTGAACCAGCCTCTTGATACGCGTAGATGCACACGTCCGTTGGGAACCCCAAGTGGAAGGTATGATGCGTATAGAAGCAAGTTTCCCTCAGTATGAAACCAAGGTTATCGAACCAGTAGGAGCCAAGAAGCACGTGAAGGTTGTTGGTGGAGGAATGTAGTGCGGCGCAACACCAGTGAAACCGCCAACGTGGAACCTGCACAACACAATCAAAGTACTTTGCCCCAACGTAACAGTGAGGTTGTCAATCTCACCGGCTTGCTGAAAACAAAGGATTAAACGTATCGAGTGGAAGATGGTGTTTGTTTGCAAAGAACAGTAAAAACAGTAGAATGTATTCAGATGTAAAAGAATGGACCGGGGTCCACAGTTCACTAGAGGTGTCTCTCCAATAAGATAACTAACATGCTGGGTGAACAAATTACGGGCGAGCAATTGACAAATAAAGATTCAATACATATCAACGATGATTATTATGTGATTTAATCAGGGCATTACGACAAAGTACGTAGACCGCTATCCAGCATGCATCTATGCCTAAAAAGTCCACCTTCAGGTTATCATCCGAACCCCTTTCAGTATTAAGTTGCAAAGCAACAGACAATTGCATTAAGTATGGTGCGTAATGTAATCGACAACTACATCCTTAGACATAGAATCAATGTTTTATCCCTAGTGGCAACAGCACATCACAACCTTAGAACTTTCTGTCACTGTCCCCGGTGTCAATGAAGGCATGAACCCACTATCGAGCATAAATACTCCCTCTTAGAGTTAAGAGCAAAAACTTGGAGAGCCTCTACTAATAACGGAGAGCATGCAAGATCATAAACAACACATAAACAATAGATTGATAATCACCATAACATAGTATTCTCTATCCATCGGATCCCGACAAACACAACATATAGTATTACAGATAGATGATCTTGATCATGTTAGGCAGCTCACAAGATCCAACAATGAAGCACAATTAGGAGAAGACGACCATCTAGCTACTGCTATGGACCCATAGTCCAGGTGAACTACTCACTCATCACTCCGGAGGCGACCATGGCGATGTAGAGTCCTCCGGGAGATGAATCCCCTCTCCGGCAGGGTGCGGAGGCGATCTCCTGAATCCCCCGAGATGGGATTCGCGGCGGCGTCTCTGGAAGGTTTTCCGTATCGTGGCTCGGTACGGGGGTTTCGCGACGGAGGCTTTAAGTAGGCGAAAGGGCAGCGGGGGCCACACGAGGCCCCACACAGCGGCGCCCAGCCCTGGCGTGGCGGCGCCTCGTCGCCCACGTTATCCTTCGGTCTTCTGGAAGCTTCGTGCAAAAATAGGACCCTGGGCGTTGATTTCGTCCAATTCCGAGAATATTTCCTTACTAGGATTTCTGAAACCAAAAACAGCAGAAAACAGCAACTGGCTCTTCGGCATCTTGTTAATAGGTTAGTTCCGGAAAATGCGTAAATACGACATATAATGTGTATAAAACATGTAGATATCATCAATAATGTAGCATGGAACATAAGAAATTATCGATACGTTGGAGACGTATCAGCATCCCCAAGCTTAGTTCTGCTCGTCCCGAGCAGGCAAACGATAACAAGGATAATTTCGGAGTGACATGCCATCATAATCTTGATCATACTATTGTAAACATATGTAATGAATGCAGCGATCAAAACAATGGTAATGACATGAGTAAACAAATGAATCATAAAGCAAAGACTTTTCATGAATAGTACTTTCAAGACAAGCATCAATAAGTCTTGCATAAGAGTTAACTCATAAAGCAATAAATCAAAGTAAAGGTATTGAAGCAACACAAAGGAAGATTAAGTTTCAGCGGTTGCTTTCAACTTATAACATGTATATCTCATGGATAGTGTCAATATAAAGTAATATAACAAGTGCAATATGCAAGTATGTAGGAATCAATGCACAGTTCACACAAGTGTTTGCTTCTTGAGGTGGAGAGAGATAGGTAAACTGACTCAACAATAAAAGTAAAAGAAAGGTCCTTCAAAGAGGAAAGCATCGATTGTTATATTTGTGCTAGAGCTTTTATTTTTAAAACATGAAACAATTTTGTCAACGGTAGTAATAAAGCATATGAGTTATGTAAATTATATCTTACAAGTTGCAAGCCTCATGCATAGTATACTAATAGTGCCCGCAACTTGTCCTACTTAGCTTGGACTACCGGATCTTCGCAATACACATGTTTCAACCAAGTGTCACAAAGGGGTACCTCCATGCCGCCTGTACAAAGGTCTAAGGAGAAAGCTCGCATTTTGGATTTCTCGCTTTTGATTATTCTCAACTTAGACATCCATACCAGGACAACATGGACAACAGATAATGGACTCCTCTTTAATGCATAAGCATGTAGCAACAATTATTATTCTCATATGAGATCGAGGATATATGTCCAAACTAAAACTTCCACCATGATTTATGGCTTTAGTTAGCGGCCCAATGTGCTTCTCTAACAATATGCATGCTCCAACCATTAAGGTGGTAGATCCCTCTTACTTCAGACAAGACGGACATGCATAGTAACTCACATGATATTCAACAAAGAATAGTTGATGGCGTCCCCAGAAGCATGGTTATCGCACAACAAGCAACTTAATAAGAGATAAAGTGCATAAGTACATATTCAATACTACAATAGTTTTTAAGGCTATTTTGTCCCATGAGCTATATATTGCAAAGGTGAATGATGGAGTTTTAAAGGTAGCACTCAAGCAATTTACTTTGGAATGGCGGAGAAATACCATGTAGTAGGTAGGTATGGTGGACACAAATGGCATAGTGGTTGGCTCAAGGATTTTGGATGCATGAGAAGTATTCCCTCTCGATACAAGGTTTAGGCTAGCAAGGTTATTTGAAGCAAACTCAAGGATGAACCGGTGCAGCAAAACTCACATAAAAGACATATTGTAAAGATTATAAGACTCTACACCGTCTTCCTTGTTGTTCAAAACTCAATACTAAAATTATCTAGACCTTAGAGAGACCAAATATGCAAATCAGATTTTAGCAAGCTCTATGTATTTCTTCATTAATGGGTGCAAAGTATATGATGCAAGAGCTTAATAATGAGCACAACAATTGCAAAGTATCACATTATCCAAGACATTTTAGAATTACTACATGTAGCATTTTCCAATTCCAACCATATAACAATTTAACATAGAAGAAACTTCGCCTTGAACATTATGAGTAAAGCCTAAGGACATATTTGTCCATATGCAACAGCGGAGCATGTCTCTCTCCCACAAAGTGAATGCTAGGATCCATTTTATTCGAACAAAAACAAACTGACGCTCCAAGTAAAGAACACAAGATGTGACTGAATAAAAATATAGTTTCAGGGGAGGAACCTGATGATGTTGTCGATGAAGAAGGGGATGCCTTGGGCATCCCCAAGCTTAGGCTTTAATATGCAGGGGTGAACCACGGGGCATCCCCAAGCTTAGAGCTTTCACTCCTCTTGATCATAGTATATCATACTCCTCTCTTGACCCTTGAAAACTTCCTTCACACCAAACTTAAAGCAAACTCATTAGAGGGTTAGTGCACAATTAATAATTCACACATTTAGAGGTGACACAATCATTCTTTACACTTCTGGACATTGCATAAAGCTACTGGACATTAATGGATCAAAGAAATTTATCCAACATAGCAAATACGGCAATGCGAAATAAAAGGCAGAATCTGTCAAAAACAGGACAGTCCGTAAAGACGAATTTTAAAATGGCACCAGACTTGTTCAAATGGAAAAACTCAAAACTAATGAAAGTTGCGTACATATCTGAGGATCACGCTCGTAAATTGGCAGATTTTTCGAATTTTCTACAGAGACTTAGGCCCAGATTCGTGACAGACAGCAATGCTGTTTCTGCGCAGCGATCCCAAATATAACATCAACTTTAACATAGAAACTTTACTTGGCACAAAAACATGATAAGGAGAGGTTGCTACAGTAGTAAACAACTTCCAAGACTCAACAAAACAAAAATTGCTGTAGTAAAAACTTGGGTTGTCTCCCATAAGCGCTTTTTTTTAACGCCTTTCAACTAGGCGCAGAAAGTGTATATCAAGTAACATCAAGAGTAGAAGCATCAACATCATAACTTGTTCTAATAATAGAATCAAAAGGCAACTTCATTCTCTTTCTAGGGAAGTGTTCCATACCTTTCTTGAGAGGAAATTGATATTTAATATTACCTTCCCTCATATCAATAACAGCACCAACGGTTCGAAGAAAAGGTCTTCCCAACACAATAGGACAAGATGCATTGCATTCGATATCCAAGACAACAAAATCAACGGGGACAAGGTTATTGTTAACCGTAATGCGCACATTATCAATCCTCCCCAAAGGTTTCTTTTTAACATTATCGGCAAGATTAACATCCAAATAACAATTCTTCAATGGTGGCAAGTCAAGCATATCATAAATCTTTTTAGGCATAACAGAAATACTTGCACCAAGATCACATAAAGCATTACATTCAAAGTCATTGAATTTCATTTTAATGATGGGCTCCCAACCATCTTCTAACTTTCTAGGAATAGAAGTTTCAAGTTTTAGTTTCTCTTCTCTAGCTTTTATGAGAGCATTTGTAATATGTTTTGTAAAGGCCAAATTTAGAGCACTAGCATTAGGACTTTTAGCAAGTTTTTGTAAGAACTTTATAACTTCAGAGATGTGACAATCATCAAAATCTAAATCATTATGAGCTACAGCAATGGGATCATTGTCCCCAAGGTTGGAAAAAATTTCAGCAGTTTTATCACAAGCAGTTTCAGCAGTTTTAGCAATTTCAGGCAGTTTTGTACGCTTTGCACTAGGAGTAGAAACATTGCCAACACCAATTATTTTACCATTGATAGTAGGAGGTGCAGCAACATGTGAATCATTATCATTACTAATGGTGGTAATAGTCCAAACTTTAGCTACATTATTCTTTTTAGCTAGTTTTTCATTTTCTTCTCTATCCCACCTAGCACGCAATTCAGCCATTAATCTTATATTCTCATTAATTCTAACTTGGATGGCATTTGCTGTAGTAGTAATCTTATTATCAATATCATTATTAGGCATAACTTTCAATTTTAAAAGATTAACGTCAGAGGCAAGTCTATCAACTCTAGAAGCAATAATATCAATTTTATCAAGCTTTTCCTCAACAGATTTGTTAAAAGCAGTTTGTGTACTAATAAATTCTTTAAGCATAGCTTAAAGACCAGAGGGTACACTCCTATTATTGTTGTAAGAATTCCCATAAGAATTACCATAACCATTACCATTAGCAGAAGGATATGGCCTATAGTTATTACCAGAGTTGTTCCTATAAGCATTGTTGTTGAAATTATTATTTTTAATGAAATTCACATCAACATTTTCTTCTTGAGCAACCAATGAAGCTAAAGGAACATTATTTGGATCAACATTAGATCTACCATTCACAAGCATAGACATAATCACATCAATCTTATCACTCAAGGAAGAGGTTTCTTCAACAGAATTTACCTTCTTACCTTGTGGAGCTCTTTCCGTGTGCCATTCAGAGTAATTTATCATCATATCATCAAGAAGTTTTGTAGCCGCCCCCAAGGTGATGGACATAAAGGTACCTCCAGCAGCTGAATCCAATAAATTCCGCGAAGAAAAATTTAGTCCTGCATAGAAGGTTTGGATGATCATCCAAGTAGTCGGTCCATGGGTTGGGCAATTCTTTACCAAAGTTTTCATGCTCTCCCATGCTTGAGCAACATGTTCAGTATCTAATTGCTTAAAATTCATTATGCTACTTCTCAAAGATATAATTTTAGCGGGAGGATAATATCTACCAATAAAAGCATCTTTACATTTAGTCCATGAATCAATACTATTCTTAGGCAAAGATAGCAACCAATCTTTAGCTCTTCCTCTTAATGAGAAAGGAAACACTTTCAATTTAATAATATCACCATCTACATCCTTATACTTTTGCATTTCACAAAGTTCAACAAAATTATTAAGATGGGCAGTAGCATCATCAGAACTAACACCAGAAAATTGATCTCTCATAACCAGGTTCAGTAAAGCAGGTTTAATTTCAAAGAATTCTGCTGTAGTAGCAGGTGGAGCAATAGGTGTGCATAGGAAATCATTATTATTTGCGTTTGTGAAGTCACACAACTTAGTATTTTCAGGGGTATTCATTTTAGCAACAGTAAATAAAGCAAACTAGATAAAGTAAATGCAAGTAACTAATTTTTTTGTGTTTTTGATATAGAGAGCAAGACAGTAAATAAAGTAAAACTAGCAACTAATTTTTTGTGTGTTTTGTTTAGGTGCAGCAAACAAAGTAGTAAATAAAATAAAGCAAGACAAAAACAAAGTAAAGAGATTGGGAAGTGGAGACTCCCCTTGCAGCGTGTCTTGATCTCCCGGCAACGGCGCCAGAAAACAGGCTTGATGCGCGTAAATGTACACGTCCGTTGGGAACCCCAAGAGGAAGGTATGATGCGCACAGTGGCAAGTTTTCCCTCAGAAAGAAACCAAGGTTTAATCGAACCAGGAGGAGCCAAGAAGCACGTTGAAGGTTGATGGTGGCGAAATATGATGCGGCGCAACAACAGGGATTCTGCGCCAACGTGGAACTGCACAACACAACCAAAGTACTTTGCCCCAACGAAGCAGTGAGGTTGTCAATCTCACCGGCTTGCTGTAACAAAGGATTAACCGTATTGTGTGGAAGATGATTGTTTAAAAACAGTAAAACAAGTATTGCAGTAGATTGTATGCGATGTAAAGAATAGGACCGGGGTCCATAGTTCACTAGAGGTGTATCTCCCATAAGATAAAAGCATGTTGGGTGAACAAATTACAGTCGGGCAATTGAAAAAATAGAGAAGGGCATAACAATGCATATACATGATATGATAAATATAGTGAGATTTAATTGGGCATTACGACAAAGTACATAGACCGCCATCCAATGCATCTATGCCTAAAAAGTCCACCTTCAGGTTATCATCCGAACCCCTTTCAGTATTAAGTTGCAAAGCAACAGACAATTGCATTAAGTATGGTGCGTAATGTAATCGACAACTACATCCTTAGACATAGAATCAATGTTTTATCCCTAGTGGCAACAGCACATCACAACCTTAGAACTTTCTGTCACTGTCCCAGGTGTCAATGAAGGCATGAACCCACTATCGAGCATAAATACTCCCTCTTGGAGTTAAGAGCAAAAACTTGGCCAGAGCCTCTACTAATAACGGAGAGCATGCAAGATCATAAACAACACATAAACAATAGATTGATAATCACCATAACATAGTATTCTCTATCCATCGGATCCCGACAAACACAACATATAGTATTACAGATAGATGATCTTGATCATGTTAGGCAGCTCACAAGATCCAACAATGAAGCACAATTAGGAGAAGACGACCATCTAGCTACTGCTATGGACCCATAGTCCAGGGGTGAACTACTCACTCATCACTCCGGAGGCGACCATGGCGGTGTAGAGTCCTCGGGAGATGAATCCCCTCTCGGCAGGGTGCCGGAGCGATCTCCTGAATCCCGAGATGGGATTCGCGGCGGCGCGTCTCGGAAGGTTCCGTATCGTGGCTCTCGTCTTGGGGTTTCGCGATGGAGGCTTTAAGTAGGCGAAAGGGCAACGCGGGGGCCACACGAGGGCCCCACACAGGCGGCACGGGCCCGGCCCAGCCGCGCGGCTCGGCGTGGCGGCGCCTCGTCGCCCCACTTCGTTATCCTTTCGGTCTTCTGGAAGCTTCGTGCAAAAATAGGACCCTGGCGTTGATTTCGTCCAATTCGAGAATATTTCCTTACTAGGATTTCTGAAACCAAAAGCAAGCAACAGGCTCTTCGGCATCTTGTTAATAGGTTAGTTCCAGAAAATGCGTAAATACGACATATAATGTGTATAAAACATGTAGATATCATCAATAATGTAGCATGGAACATAAGAAATTATCGATACGTTGGAGACGTATCAGTAATCAACACAAATATCCTTAGACAAAGCATCGAAGTTTTATCCCTAGTAGCAACAGCACATCCACAACCTTAGAACTTTCACTGTCCCAGATTCAATGGAGGCATGAACCCACTATCGAGCATAATTACCCCCTCTTGGAGTTACAAGTATCAACTTGGCCAGAGCCTCTACTAGCAACGGAGAGCATGCAAGAACATAAACAACACATATATGATAGATTGATAATCAACTTAACATAATATTCTATATTCATCGGATCCCGCCAAACACAACATGTAGCATTACAAATAGATGATCTTGATCATGTTAGGCAGCTCACAAGATCTAAACAATGATAGCACAAGCGGAGAAGACAACCATCTAGCTACTGCTATGGACCCATAGTCCAAGGACGAACTACTCACGCATCAATCCGGAGCGGGCATGATGATGTAGAGCCCCTCCGGTGATGATTCCTCTCAGGGTGGGAGGCGTCTCACGATACGTCTCAAACGTATCTATAATTTCTTATGTTCCATGCTACTTTTATTACAATACTTGAATGTTTTATACATACTTTACAGCATTATTATACATTTTGGCACTAGCCTATAACAAGATGCGAAGCGCCAGTTTTTGTTCTGCTGTTTTTGGTTTCGAAATCCTAGTAAGGAAATATTCTCGGAATTGGACGAAATCAACGCCCGGGGCCTATTTTTACACGAAGCTTCCGAAGACCGAAGGGGGACGAAGTGGGGCCACGAGGCGCCGACACAACAGGCGGCGTGGCCTGGGCCGCGCGGCCCTGGTGTGTGGGGCCCTCGTGCGCCACTTGACCTACCCTTCCGCCTACTTAAAGCCGTCGCGAAACCCCCTGTGCGAGAGCCACGATATGGAAAACCTTCCAGAGACGCCGCCGTCACGAATCCCATCTCGGGGGATTCGGAGATCGCCTCCGGCACCTGCCGGAGAGGGGAATCATCACCGGAGGGGCTCTACATCATCATGCCCGCCTCCGGATTGATGCGTGAGTAGTTCATCCTTGGACTATGGTTCCATAGTAGTATCTAGATGGTTGTCTTCTCCGCTTGTGCTTTCATTGTTATAGATCTTGTGAGCTGCCTAACATGATCAAGATCATCTATTTGTAATGCTACATGTTGTGTTTGGCGAGATCCGATGAATACTATGTTAAGTTGATTATCAATCTATCATATATGTGTTGTTTATGTTCTTGCATGCTCTCCGTTGCTAGTAGAGGCTCTGGCCAAGTTGATACTTGTAACTCCAAGAGGGGTAATTATGCTCGATAGTGGGTTCATGCCTCCATTAAATCTGGGACAGTGACAGAAAGTTCTAAGGTTGTGGATGTGCTGTTGCTACTAGGGATAAAACATTGATGCTTTGTCTAAGGATATTTGTGTTGATTACATTACGCACCATACTTAATGCAATTATCTGTTGTTTACAACTTAATACTGGAAGGGGTTCGGATGATAACCCGAAGGTGGATTATTTAGGCATAGATGCATGCTGGATAGCGGTCTATGTACTTTGTCGTAATGCCCTGATTAAATCACATAGTAATCATCGTTGATATGTATTGAATCTTTATTTGTCAATTGCTCGCCTGTAATTTGTTCACCCAGCATGCTAGTTATCTTATTGGAGAGACACCACTAGTGAACTGTGGACCCCGGTCCATTCTTTTACATCTGAATACATTCTATTGTTTTACTGTTCTTTGCAAACAAACACCATCTTCCACTCGATACGCTTAATCCTTTGTTTTCAGCAAGCCGGTGAGATTGACAACCTCACTGTTACGTTGGGGCAAATTACTTTGATTGTGTTGTGCAGGTTCCACGTTGGCGCCGGTTTCACTGGTGTTGCGCCACACTACATTCCTCCACCAACAACCTTCACGTGCTTCTTGGCTCCTACTGGTTCGATAACCTTGGTTTCTTTACGAGGGAAAACTTGCCGTTGTGCGCATCATACATTCCTCTTGGGGTTCCCAACGGACGTGTACATCTACGCGCATCAAGCGACTTTTACGCGTTCTTGGGGAACGAAGAAAAGTTACACCACGAAGAATTGCCTCCCACGACGACACTGCGGCGGGGAGATCAAGACACGGCGCAGGGAGTCTCCACTTCCAATCTCTTTACTTTGTTTTTGTCTTGCTTTATTTTATTTACTACTTTGTTTGCTGCACTTAAACAAAACACAAAAAAATTAGTTGCTAGTTTTACTTTATACTTGTCTTGTTCTCTATATCAAAAACACAAAAAAATTAGTTACTTGTCTTTACTTTATTTGCTTAGTTTACTTTGTTGCTATAATGGGTACTCCTGAAAATACTAAGTTGTGTGATTTCACTAGCACAAATAATAATGATTTTATATGTACTCCTATTGCTCCACCTGCTACTACAGCAGAATTCTATGAAATTAAACCTGCTTTACTGAATCTTGTTATGAGAGAGCAATTTTTTGGTGTTAGTACTAATGATGCTGCTGCCCATCTTAATAATTTTGTTGAACTTTGTGAAATGCAAAAGTATAAGGATATACATGGTGATATTATAAAACTAAAATTGTTTCCTTTCTCATTAAGAGGAAGAGCTAAAGATTGGTTGCTATCTTTGCCTAAGAATAGTATTGATTCATGGACTAAGTGTAAAGATGCTTTTATTAGTAAATATTATCCTCCTGCTAAGATTATATCTTTGAGAAGTAGCATAATGAATTTTAAACAATTTGATAATGAACATGTTGCTCAAGCATGGGAGAGAATGAAATCTTTGGTAAAGAATTGCCCAACCCATGGACTAACTACTTGGATGATCATCCAAACCTTTTATGCAGGATTGAATTTTTCCTCAAGGAACCTATTGGATTCAGCTGCTGGAGGTACTTTTATGTCCATCACCTTGAGCGCCGCAACTAAATTACTTGATGATATGATGATCAATTACTCTGAATGGCACACTGAAAGAACTCCTCAAGGTAAGCAGGTAAATTCTGTTGAAGAAACCTCTTCTTTGGGTGATAAGATTGATGCTATTATGTCTATGCTTGCAAATGGTAGATCTCATATTGATCCTAATAATGTTCCTTTAGCTTCATTGGTTGCTCAAGAAGAAAATGTTGATGTGTCATTAAGAACAATAATTTCAACAACAATGCTTATAGGAATAATTATGGTAACAACAACTTTAGGCCATATCCTTCTAATAATGGTAATGGTTATGGTAATTCTTATGGTAATTCTTACAACAATAATAAGAGTGTACCCTCTGGTCTTGAAGTGATGCTTAAAGAATTTATTAGTACACAAACTGCTTTCAATAAAACTGTTGAAGAAAAGCTTAGTAAAATTGATATTCTTGCTTCTAAGGTTGATAGTCTTGCTCTTGATGTTGATCTTTTAAAATTGAAAGTTATGCCTGAGAAAGTTGAAGATGCTAGGTTTGCTAAAACAAATGCCATCCAAGTTAGAATTAATGATAATATTAGATTGTTGGCTGAATTGCATGCTAGGTGGGATAGAGAAGAAAAATAAAAACTTGCTAAAGAAAATAATGTAGCTAAAGTATGGACTATTACCACCACTAGTAATGTTGATTCTTCACATGTTGCTGCACTGATGCGCGTAGATGTACACGTCCGTTGGGAACCCCAAGAGGAAGGTATGATGCGCATAGTGGCAAGTTTTCCCTCAGAAAGAAACCAAGGTTGAATCGAACCAGGAGGAGCCAAGAAGCACGTTGAAGGTTGATGGTGGCGAAATGTGATGCGGCGCAGAACGGCGCCAACGTGGAATCTGCACAACAAAACCAAAGTACTTTGCCCCAACGAAGCAGTGAGGTTGTCAATCTCTCACCGGCTTGCTGTAACAAAGGATTAAACGTATCGAGTGGAAGATGATTGTTTGCAGAAAACAGTAAAACACAATTGCAGTAGATTGTATGCTATGTAAAGAATAGGACCGGGGTCCACAGTTCACTAGAGGTGTCTCTCCCGTAAGATGAAAGCATGTTGGGTGAACAAATTACAGTCGGGCAATTGACAAATAGAGAAGGGCATAACAATGCATATACATGATATGATAAATATAGTGAGATTTAATTGGGCATTACGACAAAGTACATAGACCGCCATCCAACTGCATCTATGCCTAAAAAGTCCACCTTCAGGTTATCATCCGAACCCCATTCAGTATTAAGTTGCTAAGCAACAGACAATTGCATTAAGTATGGTGCGTAATGTAATCGACAACTACATCCTTAGACATAGCATCAATGTTTTATCCCTAGTGGCAACAGCACATCACAACCTTAGAACCTACTGTCACGATCCCAGGTGTCAATGAAGGCATGAACCCACTATCGAGCATAAATACTCCCTCTTGGAGTTAAGAGCAAAAACTTGGCCAGAGCCTCTACTAATAACGGAGAGCATGCAAGATCATAAACAACACATAAAAAATAGATTGATAATCACCATAACATAGTATTCTCTATCCATCGGATCCCGACAAACACAACATATAGTATTACAGATAGATGATCTTGATCATGTTAGGCAGCTCACAAGATCCAACAATGAAGCACAACAAGGAGAAGACGACCATCTAGCTACTACTATGGACCCATGGTCCAGGGTGAACTACTCACTCATCACTCGGAGGCGATCATGGCGATGAAGAGTCCTCCGGGAGATGAATCCCTCTCGGCAGGGTGCCGGAGGCGATCCTGAATCCCCGAGATGGGATTCGCGGCGGCGTCTCTGGAAGGTTTTCCGTATCGTGGCTCTACGGGTTTCGCGATGGAGGCTTTAAGTAGGCGAAAGGGTAGGTCAAGAGGCGGCGCGAGGGCCACAGCGGCGCGGCCGGGGCAGGTCGCGCCGCCCTATGGTGTCGGCGCCTCGTGGCCCCACTTCCTTCCCTCTTCGGTCTTCGGAAGCTTCGTGCAAAAATAGGACCCTGGGCGAAGATTTCGTCCAATTCCGAGAATATTTCCTTACTAGGATTTCTGAAACCAAAAACAGAAAACAAGCAACTGGCTCTTCGGCATCTTGTTAATAGGTTAGTTCCATAAAATGCATAAATATGACATATAATGTGCATAAAACATGTAGGTATCATCAATAAAGTAGCATGGAACATAAGAAATTATCGATACGTTGGAGACGTATCAGCATCCCCAAGCTTAGTTCTGCTCGTCCCGAGCAGGTAAAACGATAACAAAGATAATTTCTGAAGTGACATGCCATCATAATCTTGATCATACTATTTGTAAACATATGTAATGAATGCAGCGATCAAAACAAAGGTAATGACATGAGTAAACAAGTGAATCATATGACAAAGACTTTTCATGAATAGTACTTCAAGACAAGCATCAATAAGTCTTGCATAAGAGTTAACTCATAAAGCAATAAATCAAAGTAAAGGTGTTGAAGCAACACAAAGGAAGATTAAGTTTCAGCGGTTGCTTTCAACTTATAACATGTATATCTCATGGATATTGTCAACATAAAGTAATATAACAAGTGCAATATGCAAGTATGTAGGAATCAATGCACAGTTCACACAAGTGTTTGCTTCTTAAAGTGGAGGAGATAGGTAAACTGACTCAACAATAAAAATAAAAGAAAGGTCCTTCAAGAGGAAAGCATCGATTGCTGTATTTGTGCTAGAGCTTTTATTTTGAAAACATGAAACAATTTTGTCAACGGTAGTAATAAAGCATATGAGTTATGTAAATTATATCTTACAAGTTGCAAGCCTCATGCATAGTATACTAATAGTGCCCGCACCTTGTCCTACTTAGCTTGGACTACCGGATCTTTGCATGCCATGTTTCAACCAAGTGTCACAAAGGGGTACCTCCATGCCGCCTGTACAAAGGTCTAAGGAGAATGCTCGCATTTTGGATTTCTCGCTTTTGATTATTCTCAACTTAGACATCCATACCGGGACAACATGGACAACAGATAATGGACTCCTCTTAAATGCATAAGCATGTAGCAACAATTATTATTCTCATATGAGATTGAGGATATATGTCCAAAACTGAAACTTCAACCATGATTCATGGCTTTAGTTAGAGGCTCAATGTTCTTCTCTAACAATTTTGCATGCTCCAACCACTAAAATGATAGATCCTTCAGACAAGACGGACATGCATAGGAACTCACATGATATTCAACAATAGTTGATGGCGTTCCCCGAAGCATGGTTATCGCACAACAAGCAACTTAATAAAAGATAAAGTGCATAAGTACATATTCAATACTACGATAGTTTTTAAGGCTATTTTGTCCCATGAGCTATATATTGCAAAGGTGAATGATGGAATTTTAAAGGTAGCACTCAAGCAATTTACTTTGGAATGGCGGAGAAATACCATGTAGTAGGTAGGTATGGTGGACACAAATGGCATAGTAGTTGGCTCAAGGATTTTGGATGCATGAGAAGTATTCCCTCTCGATACAAGGTTTAGGCTAGCAAGGTTATTTGAAGCAAACTCAAGGATGAACCGGTGCAGCAAAACTCACATAAAAGACATATTGTAAACATTATAAGACTCTACACCGTCTTCCTTGTTGTTCAAAACTCAATACTAGATATTATCTAGACCTTAGAGAGACCAAATATGCAAATCAAATTTTAGCAAGCTCTATGTATTTCTTCATTAATGGGTGCAAAGCATATGATGCAAGAGCTTAAACATGAGCACAACAATTGCCAAGTATCACATTATCCAAGACATTTTAGAATTACTACATGTAGCATTTTCCAATTCCAACCATATAACAATTTAACGAAGAAGAAACTTCGCCTTGAACATTATGAGTAAAGCCTAAGGACATATTTGTCCATATGCAACAGCGGAGCGTGTCTCTCTCCCACAAAGTGAATGCTAGGATCCATTTTATTCAAACAAAAACAAAGACAAAAACAAACCGACGCTCCAAGCAAAGAACACAAGATGTGATTGAATAAAAATATAGTTTCGGGGAGGAACCGATGATGTTGTCGATGAAGAAGGGGATGCCTTGGGCATCCCCAAGCTTAACGCTTGAGTCTTCTTAGAATATGCAGGGTGAACCACGGGGGCATCCCCAAGCTTAGAGCTTTCACTCCTCTTGATCATAGTATATCATACTCCTCTCTTGACCCTTGAAAACTTCCTTCACACCAAACTTCAAGCAAACTCATTAGAGGGTTAGTGCACAACTAATAATTCACATATTCAGAGGTGGCACAATCATTCTTTACACTTCTGGACATTGCATAAAGCTACTGGACATTAATGGATCATAGAAATGAATCCAACATAGCAAAAGAGGCAATGCAAAATAAAAGGCAGAATCTGTCAAAAACAGAACAGTCGTAAAGACGAATTTAAAGTGGCACCAGAATTGCTCAAATGGAAAAACTCAAAACTAATGAAAGTTGCGTACATATAGGATCACGCTCGTAAATTGGCAGATTTTTCGAATTTTCTACGAGGCCTGTGCCTAGATTCGTGACAGACAGCAATGTTGTTTCTGCGCGATCCCAAATATAACATCAACTTTAACATAGAAACTTTACTTGGCACAAAAACATGATAAGGAGAGGTTGCTACAGTAGTAACAACTTCCAAGACTCAACAAAACAAAAAATTGCTGTAGTAAAAACATGGGTTGTCTCCCATAAGCGCTTTTCTTTAACGCCTTTCAGCTAGGCGCAGAAAGTGCAAATCAAGTAACATCGAGAGTAGAAGCATCAACATCATAACTTGTTCTAATAATAGAATCAAAAGGCAACTTCATTCTCTTTCTAGGGAAGTGTTCCATACCTTTCTTGAGAGGAAATTGATATTTAATATTACCTTCCCTCATATCAATAACAGCACCAACGGTTCGAAGAAAAGGTCTTCCCAACACAATAGGACAAGATGCATTGCATTCGATATCCAAAACAACAAAATCAACGGGGACAAGGTTATTGTTAACCGTAATGTGCACATTATCAATCCTCCCAAAGGTTTCTTTTTAACATTATCGGCAAGATTAACATCCAAATAACAATTCTTCAATGGTGGCAAGTCAAGCATATCATAAATCTTTTTAGGCATAACGAAATACTTGCACCAAGATCACATAAAGCATTACATTCAAAGTCATTGAATTTCATTTTAATGATGGTCTCCCAACCATCTTCTAACTTTCTAGGAATAGAAGTTTCAAGTTTTAGTTTCTCTTCTCTAGCTTTTATGAGAGCATTTGTAATATGTTTTGTAAAGGCTAAATTTATAGCACTAGCATTAGGACTTTTAGCAAGTTTTTGTAAGAACTTTATAACTTCAGAGATGTGGCAATCATCAAAATCTAAATCATTATGAGCTACAGCAATTGGATCATTGTTCCCAAGGTTGAAAAAAATTTCAGCAGTTTTATCACAAGCAGTTTCAACAGTTTTAGCAATTTCAGGCAGTTTTGTACGCTTTGCACTAGGAGTAGAAACATTGCCAACACCAATTATACCATTGATAGTAGGAGGTGCAGCAACATGTGAAGAATTAGCATTACTAGTGGTGGTAATAGTCCAAACTTTAGCTACATTATTCTCTTTAGCTAGTTTTTCATTTTCTTCTCTATCCCACCTAGCACGCAGTTCAGCCATTAATCTTATCACTCAAGGAAGAGGTTTCTTCAACAGAATTTACCTTCTTACCTTGTGGAGCTCTTTCCGTGTGCCATTCAGAGTAATTTATCATCATATCATCAAGAAGTTTTGTAGCCGCCCCAAAGTGATGGACATAAAGGTACCTCCAGCAGCTGAATCCAATAAATTCCGCGAAGAAAAATTTAGTCCTGCATAGAAGGTTTGGATGATCATCCAAGTAGTCAGTCCATGGGTTGGGCAATTCTTTACCAAAGTTTTCATTCTCTCCCATGCTTGAGCAACATGTTCAGTATCTAATTGCTTAAAATTCATTATGCTACTTCTCAAAGATATAATTTTAGCGGGAGGATAATATCTACCAATAAAAGCATCCTTGCATTTAGTCCATGCATCAATACTATTCTTAGGCAAAGATAGCAACCAATCTTTAGCTCTTCCTCTTAATGAAAAAGGAAACACTTTCAATTTAATAATATCACCATCTACATCCTTATACTTTTGCATTTCACAAAGTTCAACAAAATTATTGAGATGGGCAGCAGCATCATCAGAACTAACACCAGAAAATTGATCTCTCATGACAAGATTTAGTAAAGCAGGTTTAATTTCAAAGAATTCTGCTGTAGTAGCAGGTGGAGCAATAGGTGTGCATAGGAAATCATTATTATTTGCATTTGTGAAGTCACACAACTTAGTATTTTCAGGAGTATTCATTTTAGCAACAATAAATAAAACAAACTAGATAAAGTAAATGCAAGTAACTAATTTTTTTGTGTTTTTGATATAGAGAGCAAGACAATAAATAAAGTAAAACTAGCAACTAATTTTTTTGTATTTTGATTTAGTGCAGCAAACAAAGTAGTAAATAAAATAAAGCAAGACAAAAACAAAGTAAAGAGATTGAGAAGTGGAGACTCCCCTTGCAGCGTGTCTTGATCTCCCAACAACGGAAAACAGGCTTGATGCGCGTAGATGTACACGTCCGTTGGGAACCCCAAGAGGAAGGTATGATGCGCACGGTGGCAAGTTTTCCTCGAAAGAAACCAAGGTTGAATCGAACCAGGAGGAGCCAAGAAGCACGTTGAAGGTTGATGGTGGCGAAATGTGATGCGGCGCAACAACAGGGATTCCGGCGCCAACGTGGAATGCACAACAAAACAAGTACTTTGCCCCAACGAGCAGTGAGGTTGTCAATCTCACCGGCTTGCTGTAACAAAGGATTAAACGTATCGAGTGGAAGATGATTGTTTGCAAGAAAACAGTAAAACACAATTGCAGAGATTGTATGCTATGTAAAGAATAGGACCGGGGTCCACAGTTCACTAGAGGTGTCTCTCCCGTAAGATGAAAGCATGTTGGGTGAACAAATTACAGTCGGGCAATTGACAAATAGAGAAGGGCATAACAATGCATATACATGATATGATAAATATAGTGAGATTTAATTGGGCATTACGACAAAGTACATAGACCGCCATCCAACTGCATCTATGCCTAAAAAGTCCACCTTCAGGTTATCATCCGAACCCCATTCAGTATTAAGTTGCTAAGCAACAGACAATTGTATTAAGTATGGTGCGTAATGTAATCGACAACTACATCCTTAGACATAGCATTAATGTTTTATCCCTAGTGGCAAGCACATCACAACCTTAGAACCTACTGTCACGATCCCGGTGTCAATGAAGGCATGAACCCACTATCGAGCATAAATACTCCCTCTTGGAGTTAAGAGCAAAAACTTGGCCAGAGCCTCTACTAATAACGGAGAGCATGCAAGATCATAAACAACACATAAACAATAGATTGATAATCACCATAACATAGTATTCTCTATCCATCGGATCCCGACAAACACAACATATAGTATTACAGATAGATGATCTTGATCATGTTAGGCAGCTCACAAGATCCAACAATGAAGCACAACAAGGAGAAGACGACCATCTAGCTACTGCTATGGACCCATGGTCCGGGGGTGAACTACTCACTCATCACTCCGGAGGCGATCATGGCGATGAAGAGTCCTCCCGGAGATGAATCCCCTCTCCGGCAGGGTGCGGAGGCGATCTCCTGAATCCCCAGAGATGGGATTCGCGGCGGCGTCTCTGGAAGGTTTTCGTATCGTGGCTCTCGGTGGGGTTTTCGCGACGGAGGCTTTAAGTAGGCGAAAGGGTAGGTCAAGAGGCGGCGCGAGGGCCCACACCACGGGCCGGCGCGGCCGGGGCCGCGCCGCCCTATGGTGTCGGCGCCTCGTGGCCCCCTTCCCTCTTCGGTCTTCTGGAAGCTTCGTGCAAAAATAGGACCCTGGGCGAAGATTTCGTCCAATTCGAGAATATTTCCTTACTAGGATTTCTGAAACCAAAAGCAACAACAACTGGCTCTTCGGCATCTTGTTAATAGGTTAGTTCAGAAAATGCATAAATATGACATATAATGTGCATTAAACATGTAGGTATCATCAATAAAGTAGCATGGAACATAAGAAATTATCGATACGTTGGAGACGTATCATGCACCTCCTACTATCAATGGTAAAATAATTGGTGTTGGCAATGTTTCTACTCCTAGTGCAAAGCGTACAAAACTGCCTGAAACTGCTGAACTGCTGTTTGTGATAAAACTGCTGAAATTTTTCAAAATATTGGTGACAATGATTCCATTGTTGTAGAACATAATGGTTTAGATTTTGATGATTGTCATATTACTGAAGTTATAAAGTTCTTACAAAAACTTGCTAGAAGTCCCAATGCTAGTGCTATAAATTTAGCCTTTACAAAACACATTACAATGCTCTCATTAAAGCTAGGGAAAAGAAATTAAAACTTGAAGCTTCTATTACTAGGAAGTTAGAAGATGGTTGGGAGCCCATCATTAAAATAAAATTCAATGACTTTGAATGTAATGCTTTATGTGATCTTGGTGCAAGTATTTCTGTTATGCCTAAAAAGATTTATGATATGCTTGACTTGCCACCATTGAAGAATTGTTATTTGGATGTTAATCTTGCTGATAATGTTAAAGAGAAACCTTTGGGGAGGATTGATAATGTGCGCATTAAGGTTAACAATAACCTTGTCCCGTTGATTTTGTTGTCTTGGATATCGAATGCAATGCATCTTGTCCTATTGTGTTGGGAAGACCTTTTCTTCGAACCGTTGGTGCTGTTATTGATATGAAGGAAGGTAATATTAAATATCAATTTCCTCTCAAGAAAGGTATGGAACACTTCCCTAGAAAGAGAATGAAGTTTCCTTTTGATTCTATTATTAGAACAAGTTATGATGTTGATGCTTCATCTTTTGATGTTACTTGATTTGCACTTCTGCGCCTAGCTGAAGGCGTTAAAGAAAAGCACTTATTGGGAGATAACCCATGTTTTATTTTATTTACTGTATTGTTGAGTCTTGGAAGTTGTTTACTACTGTAGCAAGCTCTCCTTATCATGTTTTTGTGCCAAGTAAAGTTTCTATGCTAAAGTTGATGTTATATTTGGGATCGCTGCGCAGAAACAACATTGCTGTCTGTCACGAATTCTGGCATAAGTCTCTGTAAAAAATTCGAAAAAATCTGCAAATTTACGAGCGTGATTCTCATAAATGTACGCAACTTTCATTAGTTTTGAGTTTTTCCATTTGAGCAAGTTAAGTGCCCATTCCAGATGCATCTTTACGAACTGTTCTGTTTTTGACAGATTCTGTCTTTTATTTCGCATTGCCGCTTTTGCTATGTTGAATGAGTTTCTTTGTTCCATTAACTTTCAGAAGCTTTGTGAATAGTCCAGAAGTGTTACGAATGATTGTGTCACCTCTGAATATGTGAATTTGTGGTTATGCACTAACCCTCTCATGAGTTTGCTTGAAGTTTGTGTGAAGGAAGTTTTCAAGGGTCAAGAGAAGAGGATGATATACTATGATCAAGAAGAGTGAAAGGTCTAAGCTTGGGGATGCCCGGTGGTTCATCCCTGCATATTTTAAGAAGACTCAAGCATCTAAGCTTGGGGATACCCAAGGCATCCCCTTCTTCATCGACAACATTATCGGGTCACTTCTAGTGAAACTATATTTTTATTCCGTCACATTCTTATGTTCTTTACTTGGAGCGTCGGTTTGTTTTTATTTTTGTTTTGAATAAAGTTGGATCCCGCCATTCTTATATTGGAGATATTACGCTCCGCTTTTTCTTATGGAACACTTGTGTTCTTAATTGTGCTTTAATGTTCACGGCGAAAGCTCATTGCTTCGTTAGATTGCTATTTGGTTGGAATTCGAAAATGCTGCATATGATTTGGTAAATTTGGCAATTGTTTGAGCTCTCATAGATCATGTTTAAGCTCTTGCATCATGTAGTTTAATCTATTAATGAAGAAATACTGTAGAGCTTGTTTAATTTGGTTTGCATGATTGATCTCTCTAAGTCTAGATATTTTCGGGTAAAGTGTTTGAACAACAAGGAAGACAGTGTAGAGCCTTATAATGCTTGCAATATGTTCTTGTGTGAGTTTTGTTGTACCTGTTCATACTTGTGTTTGCTTCAAACAACCTTGCTAGCCCAAACCTTGTACTGAGAGGAAATGCTTCTCGTGCATCCAAACACCTTGAGCCAAACTCCATGCCATTTGTGTCCACCATATCTACCTATTATGTGGTATTTCTTGCCATTCCAAAGTAAATTACTTGAGTGCTACCTTTAAATTTCATTCCTCTACCTTTACAATATATAGCTCATGGGACAAATAGCTTAAAAACTATTGTGGTGATGAATATGTAGTTATGTGTCTTAATTGTTATAAGTTGCTTGTTGAGCGGTAACCATGTTTTCTGGGGACGCCATCAACTTTATCTTTGTTGGATATCATGTGAGATGCTATGCATGTTCGTCTTGTCTGAAGTAAGTGGACTTCATGATCAAATGGTTTGAGTATGCATATGTTAGAGAAGAACATTGGGCCGCTAACTAAAGCCATGTATCATGGTGGAAGTTTCAGTTTGGACATACAACCTCAATCTCTTATGAGAATATTAGCTGTTGTTGAATGCTTAAGCATTAAAAAGAGGAGTCCATTATCTTGTCTATGTTGTCCCGGTATGGATGTCTAAGTTGAGAATAATCAAAAGCGAGAAATCCAATGCGTGCTTTCTCCTTAGACACTTGTACAGGCGGCATAGAGGTACCCCTTTGTGACACTTGGTTGAAGCATATGTCATGTCATGATAATCCGTGTTTCCGAGCTAAGTAGGACAAGGTGCGAGCACTATTAGTACTCTATGCATGAGACATGCAACTTGTAGGAAGTATTATGCATAGCACATATGAATTATTACTACCGTTGACAAAATTGTTTCTATGTTTTCAAAACAAAAGCTCTAGCACAAAAATAGTAATCCATGCTTCCCTCTGCGAAGGGCCAATCTTTTACTTTATGTTGAGTCAGTTTACCCACTTCTTTCTATCTTAGAAGCAAACACTTGTGTTAACTGTGTGCATTGATTCTTACATGTTTACTTATTGCACTGTTATATTACTCTATGTTGACAAATATCCATGAGATATACATGTTACAAGTTGAAAGCAATTGCTGAAACTTAATCATCCTTTGTGTTGCTTCAATGCATTCTACTTAGAATTTATTGCTTATGAGTTATCTCTTATACAAGTCTTATTGATACTTGTCTTGAAAGTACTATTCATGAAAAGTTTTGCTATATGATTCATTTGCTTAGTCATTATCTTTGTTAGCAATCTTTTGTTCAGATCACTCCATTCATCTCATATGCTTTACAATAATGTTGATCAAGATTATGTTGGTAGCATGTCACTTCAGAAATTATTTGTGTTATCGTTTACCTACTCGAGAGGAACTAAGCTTGGGGATGCTTGATACGTCTCAAACGTATCTATAATTTCTTATGTTCCATGCTACTTTTATTACAATACTTGAATGTTTTATACATACTTTACAACATTATTATACATTTTCCGGCACTAACTATTAACAAGATGCCGATTGTTGTTTTCTTTTTTCGGTTTCAGAAATCCTAGTAAGGAAATATTCTCGAATTGACGAAATCAACGCAGGGGCCTATTTTTACGAAGCTTCAGAAGACCGAAAGGGGGACGAAGTGGGGCCACGAGGCGCCGACACAACAGGGCGCGGCTGGGCCCTGGCCGCGCCCTGGTGTGTGGGGCCCTCGTGCCGCCACTTGACCAACCCTTCCGCCTACTTAAAGCCTCCGTCGCGAACCCCGTGAGAGCCACGATACGGAAAACCTTCCAGACGCCGCCGTCGCGAATCCCATCTCGGGGGATTCGGAAGATCGCCTCCTGCCGGAAGGGAATCATCACCGGAGGGCTCTACATCATCATGCCGCCTCGGATTGATGCGTGAGTAGTTCATCCTTGGACTATGGGTCCATAGTAGCTAGATGGTTGTCTTCTCCGCTTGTGCTTTCATTGTTATAGATCTTGTGAGCTGCCTAACATGATCAAGATCATCTATTTGTAATGCTACATGTTGTGTTTGGCGAGATCCGATGAATAGAGAATACTATGTTAAGTTGATTATCAATCTATCATATATGTGTTGTTTATGTTCTTGCATGCTCTCCGTTGCTAGTAGATGCTCTGGCCAAGTTGATACTTGTAACTCCAAGAGGGGGTAATTATGCTCGATAGTGGGTTCATGCCTCCATTAAATCTGGGACAGTGACAGAAAGTTCTAAGTTGTGGATGTCTGTTGCTACTAGGGATAAAACATTGATGCTTTGTCTAAGGATATTTGTGTTGATTACATTACGCACCATACTTAATGCAATTATCTGTTGTTTACAACTTAATACTGGAAGGGGTTCGGATGATAACCGAAGGTGGATTATTTAGGCATAGATGCATCTGGATAGCGGTCTATGTACTTTGTCGTAATGCCTGATTAAATCACATAGTAATCATCGTTGATATGTATTGAATCTTTATTTGTCATTTGCTCGCCTGTAATTTGTTCACCCAGCATGCTAGTTATCTTATTGGAGAGACACCACTAGTGAACTGTGGACCCCGGTCCATTATTTTACATCTGAATACATTCTCTTGTTTTCTGTTCTTTGCAAACAAACACCATCTTCCACTCGATACGCTTAATCCTTTGTTTTCAGCAAGCCGGTGAGATTGACAACCTCACTGTTACGTTGGGGCAAAGTACTTTGATTGTGTTGTGCAGGTTCCACGTTGGCGCCGGTTTCAGGTGTTGCGCCGCACTACATTCCTCCACCAACAACCTTCACGTGCTTCTTGGCTCCTACTGGTTCGATAACCTTGGTTTCTTTCGAGGGAAAACTTTGTGCGCATCATACCTTCCTCTTGGGGTTCCCAACGGACGTGTACATCTACGCGCATCATCCCCCGAGATGGGATTCGCGACGGCGGCGTCTCTGGAAGGTTTTCCGTATCGTGGCTCTCGGTACAGGGGGTTTCGCGACGAAGGCTATGTAGGCGGAAAGGGTAGGTCGGCGTCACGAGGGCCCACACACTAGGGCCGCGCGGCGGGGCCTGGGCCGCGCCGCCCTGGTGTGGCCACCTCGTGGCCCCACCGTCTCCCTTTCGGTCTTTTGGAAGCTTCGTGTAAAAATAGGCCCCTGGGCGTTGATTTCGTACAATTCCGATAATATTTCCTTACTAGGATTTCTGAAACCAAAAACAGAAAACAGAATGGCACTTCGGCATCTTGTTAATAGGTTAGTGCCGGAAAATGTATAATAATGCTGTAAAGTATGTATAAAACATTCAAGTATTGTAATAAAAGTAGCATGAAACATAAAAAATTATAGATACGTTTAAGACGTATCACCTCTCCTTATCACAAGTTGGTAATGTGACCTCTCCCTTCTTCACAAGCAGCGACAATGTCAGCAATGTAGCCGGAGACCCTTCCTGCCACTCCCTTCCTCCTGTAATGAGACATTAAGTATTTCGCGGTCTGAAATTACACTTGTTTTAAGTAACGTGGTTGCAGTATTGTTGTTGTGAGATGTGTGTGATATATTGATGTTATAGTACTTGTAATACCAAAATGCTATTGCAGTATTTTAATTATGTTTTTCATGTTGAGATGTTGATGCATATAGTGAGTAGCTTCATGGATACCCGGGTACCCGACGCGTATATATGGATATGGATCCACATTCATGCCCAACGGGCATGGATACTGGTCCATGCCTATATCCGTGGATGCATTTGTGGCCAGGCCACAAACAGGATCAAGGTTGTGGCTATGAAGGGCAGCGAAAAAACTTGGCTTTGCCTCTACGCTTGTTAGATCATCAATTAGGGGCATTGCAGTTGGTTAATTTGGGCAAGTTTATCCTGCTAGCTATATTGTTGCGCAATATTATCTTCGGCAGATGGTTCTTGGAAGAATACGCCGTCCCCTTGTTGTTTGGGTTGATTTATCGGAGGTGGAGAGTAACACATCTTTTGTTGGTCCTCGAATTTAGCCGTGTGGACTATTTAAATTTGAGCTCGGTTAACTATAGATTTTTCGGTATCCACAGACCACATATGAACTCTCTCCCCAATCCAAGTGCATACGCCAGACATATAGTCGAGGGATATCCAAGTGGTATTGAACATATTGGCCATTGGACAATTTGCTCTTGAATGATGCTCTTGGAGATCAATTGCAAATGCGATGATGTATGTTGGAATCCAAGCGCCGTCGATGGATAAGCAATCGATGGACTCGAGCAACTAACATAGTGGCTTTTCCAACGGTGCACAGTTCACGGGAGGATGGTGTCGGCATGCATGATGCGATCCATCAAAGAATACAGCACCGCGAGAGCAACACGTTCCTTGGACCTGTGACTTTGTTGGCCACACCGTCGCCGTCGGCGCGCCAGGTTACGTGAAAACCTTTTCCATTTTCGCAAATGCATCACCACTTACGTACGCATTGGGCACATGCATACGTCCCAGCTCCTATGATCGGCAAAGCCGTCCTACCATCTTCAGCATGTGGTTGTGGATCTCAAGTTGTGCCCACCTCTCACAGAGTCACTCAGTCAGCAAATCAAGTCACACCTCTCTCTCTCACCCTGTCACAGACTCACAGTCAGTCAGTCACGCCGTCTGATCATTTTTGCAAGCAAGGAGGAGTCAGGCCAAGGCCCAGGCTTGTAAAATAGTGAGCTCCACCCTGTCTTCTTCCTAGCCTGTTTTTTTGATATGGGAGCATAGCCCCGATCTCTGCACCAGTAAATGCACACAGCCATGTCTTTTATTAAACAAAGAGTTCAAAATGTAAACTTATTACAATCATGCAGTATCTAAGATCGCAACAAGGACCAACCAAACAAAGATGAAAAGTATACAAAGACTATCCATCTTCGATTCTTCTAATATGCCGACATCCAGTAGCCTGGAAATAACAATCCCGTGTGACCGTCAGTAGATGGTTGCATCCAGTAGCCATAATATCCCGCTGCTCCTCCGGAAGAAGGTATGCCCATAGCTGTATCCAATGCGCCGCACGAAGAATAACCTGCAAAAAATTGGTTCTCTTCTGTTTATTAAACACAATGTCATTTCTAGTAGTCCATATCGACCAACAAATTGCAGAAACACCAATGCGAATACGTTCTTTATCTTTCTTATTCACTCCATTCAACCAATTACCGAACATATTTGTAATATTGGATGGAGGAGGAATGTTGTAGGAAAAGAAAACCATCCTCCAAATTAGTTTTGCAAACGGACAAGAAATAAACAAGTGGTCAATAGTCTCATTCTCATCGCATAAACAACATTTTTGACAACCTGTCCACTTTCTCTTTGTCAAATTATCCTTAGTCAATAGAACCTTATTGTTAAGGAACCACATAATTTTTTTTATTTTAAGTTTGATCTTCCAAAGATACTTACGCAGAAATCTAGTATGACCGTTCATAAGATCCAAGTACATAGATTTAACTGAAAACAAGCCCAACTTTGTTAACTTCCATATAAACTTATCATCTTCATTAGTTAGCTGTACCGACATTAGACGCTCACATAGATGCAGCCACAAAGACCACTTATGTTCATTTAGGGATCTCCTAAAACCAATGTTAATAGGCACTTGACCCAAAACCGTGGAAACCAAAACATTTTTCCGTTGGACAATATTGTACAGGGACGGATATTGCTGCGCTAACGACACCTCACCCAACCATACATCTTCCCAGAACCTAGTCTTCGACCCATCCCCTATCTTGAATTTTCCCCGCTTGAAGAAATTAGATTTAACCCGCATTAAACCCTTCCAAAATGGAGAATCAGTAGGTTTCTCCTCAACTTGGGCTAAAGTCTTATTTTTGAGATATTTATTATGTAACAGTTGTTGCCACATTCCCTCCTCCGTTAGTAATTTGAAAATCCATTTGCTTAGCAAACATTTATTTTTCAATTCAAGAACTTCAATGCCTAAACCCCCTTGATCCTTCGGTCTACATATTATATTTCAACGAGTCAATCTATATTTCTTCTTGTGTTCATCGGATTGCCAAAAGAATCGAGATCGATAAAAATCAAGTCTCTTTCTCACTCCTATCGGAATCTCCAAAAAAGATAGCATAAACATAGGTAGACTAGTAAGAACGGATTTAATAAGGGTAAGACGATCCCCATACGATAGCATCTTTCCCCTCCAACACCCTAATTTTACAGCAAATCTATTTTCCACCGGATTTCATTCAGAATTACGAAGCCTGTGAGGCCACCTCCAACAGCCCACAACAAACACACATAATCTCTATGTTGTGTCTGCATGGCCTAAAAATGAGGCCCAATGTATGCGATGGCCCATGTTTGGTTGGCCCCATTTTAAACCTATATTGAGATGGGTTTGCGATTGCCGCGAACAGCGCGCGCCTGCGTGAAAAATAATCAAGGCCACCCGTCGGTGATCGAGGGAGGCTACGCGGCGACAGGTCCACGTGGTCCTTATTAGTGGAGATTCGTTGTTCGCCGACGCCCCAACAATTCTTGAAGCGCCACCTAGCAGTCCACTCACAACCGGAACCTTCCCAAACCCTAGTCGGTTCCTCCTCTGATGACCATGGCGAAGGGCGGCGGGAAGTGGTTCCACTCGGGTCCGAATGACCACGAAGCGAGCGGTTTAGGCATCGGCGACAATGGTGGCTGCAGGATTTTCCGTGTGCTCGCACCTGCGGCGGCGCAGCCACCTCACGTGCCGCGCTCGGAGCGGCGGGATGTACTTCGAGGTGGAGACAGCCCGACAGTTCACCGAACCCGGCATCCCTTGTCATGGCCAGATGTCCACATTCCTGATAGGTGGCATCTAGACCAGGCCAAGGTTCCCGTCCCCGCTGTTCCCACCCACCGCCCAGCTCGCTAGTGGGAGATCCTCCATAGGCGGGCCTTCCTGTCGCAGGATCTACGTTGAAACCCGGTATACGCCGTGGACTTGCCGTTGTGGGCGCTCTGGCTCGAGGCCAAGCACGATGCTCGATGCTAGAGCATCGAGGCCCACCTAAGGGCATCGACAAATTCGACGTCTACTACGATGCGCATGAGGTGCAAGAGCAGCCGGCTACGCCGCAATAGAGGGCGCGCCAGGTGGCGTCGGTAAAGGAGGAGGAGGATGCACTGGAGGAGTGGCTGATTATGTCCTCCCCATGCCACAACAAGGCCATCCGGACTAGTCGCAGTACCACGACGCCTAGACCAACTATGTCAAGTTGTTGTCGTGGCTATCATCATTCCTGCACAAGGCCTACTTTGAGGACGCCGCCGAGAACCCATCGAAGGACGAAAACCTCGACTACGAGCCGGTCGACCTCGAGGAGCAGGAGGCGTTGGTGCGCGCCAGGCCATCTCCGAGGATGAGGAGCGCACGAAGTGGGAAGGCCTCGAGGAGGCAATCCGGTGCTCGCAGCAAGTGGTAGCATTAGCGCCGCCACCAGCTGAGTAGCTCGTGCCTCCTCCTCAGGTGGCCGATATGTGGCCGCTACCGCATGTCTTCATCGACATCGGCAAGGAGGACTAGAAGCCGCCAACGAGGAGGACCAGAACTTTCCGGTGGAATTATATATGTTTTTTGTAAAGCACGACCTTTTGGACCCCTAATTAATATAAATTATGTTTATTTTGTTTTGGTATTTTTCTTTGTGGTTTTAAAGCCGTGTGGCCGCTCGCTACCACAAACGGACCGCCGTCTCAATCATGTCCGTGAGCCACTGAAATGGTCCGATTTTGTGTCCAAAATGATGTGACCTGTTGGAGATGATCTGATATCAAGTTGATCGGTTCAAGCTAACCCCAAAAAAGGCTCATCGGTTGAGGTTCGGCGCTATAGCTTTGCCGATCCACAGCTATCTGCAGCTTCACGTTCCCGACCTTTCGTTGCGCCCAGGATTGCAGGTGTGTGGCAGTGTTCTTTAGGAGCGCGTCAAGCCTCTTGTAGGGATCCACCAGCGAATCCTCGCACCTCCACGCCTCCTTCACCGCGTCCTCGAACCCATCCAATTTGAGCCAGAACATCTCGAGAATATTCGTTTGGGGCGAAAGCCGGCCGACAAGGACAGGTGAAGTGGGGCGTGGTCAGAGACCGATGAAGAGAGTGCCTGGAGGACGCTGTCCGGGTACATCAAGTCCCAATCGACGGACACCAAAGCTCTATCGATCATGGTCATGGTTGGAACCGATCTACCATTGCTCCACGTAAATAGCCTTCCGTGCATATATAGCTCCTTCAGTTCCTGAGCTCCGACAAACTCTCTAAAACTCACCATCACCCTTCTGTCTAGTTTGCCATTGTTTTTTTGGAGGCTCTCAGAATCATGTTGAAATCCCCAATCACACACCTGGGACCAGGACATCGCGTGCTCTGGGGTCCATAGACACCCGTGATCCACCAGCGTTACCCGCCTTTGGTGGTCACTTCTCCCGTTATTGAGTACGTATCCAGTACCACATTTGCAACCTCAAGGATTACCCAACCTATCCTGCTTCCACGTGCTAGCTAGCGCCGGCATGACTATGAGGCGAGAACCGATCAAACAATAGCACCTCGAAAGCAACACACGCCCCTGTCCTCGTTGGGTAGCTAGCCGTTCATCCATCATCGGAAGCCATCGCCATCATCGGCGCTCCGGCGTTAAGTCAAAACCTTTTCCATTTCTTCCACCATTGCATCACCACTTACGTAGGTAGGTACTACAGTACAATACATTAGATGCATGGTCCTGTGAACGATCGGCAAGTCGTCCTCCCATCTCCAGCATGTGGTTCCGGATCTCAGGCTGTGTCCGCCTCTCACTTCACAACTCGACCCGGGCCGGCACGGTGGCCTCGATCTGTTTTGTGTCTCATCATTTTTGCAAGGAAGGAGGAGCCAAGCCAGGGCCCAGGGCTTGTCTTCTTCCCCTTGAGATATCAGGTGGATCGGTTCAGGCTAACCCAAAAGAGTCCATCGGCTGAGGTTCAATGCTACAGCGTTGCTCATCCAAGTTTGGCAAAATCGACCGTTTTAATACGTACTTGGTTCATCATGCAGCATGCCCTGTGCAACCGCCAACAACTCCCGAATAATACGCGTGTTCATTACGAATTTAATCTCGGCACCCTAATTAGTGGTCTACATATAACAGGTGGGTACATGCGTGAAAATGGGCAAAAACGGCCTTTTTTTTCTGAAACTCTGGCATCAAATGGGCTGCATCTGTATTTTTCTTTTCAAAACAGCATATTGTCCATGACCCCCCCGGGTCTTGGGCGCCATTCATAGATAGCACAATGTTCTTGCTACTCTAGAGACAAAGATTTGGTGCACATGGGCACCAGTGATCTCGTTTAAAAAAAATCAAAAATCATATTTTTGGGTTTTAAAAAAATTTGGAAAAAATCCACACATAGTCAATGATGTATCCCACAAATGTGTAAAAAATCATTTCAAATAATTAATATGTTGAGCTACACAAAAATGACAAAATTGTAGATCTGAGTAGTCATTTTCAAATCTCAAAAACATATCAGATTTTGTCATTTTTCTCTAGCTCAAAATAAAAAGAATTTCGGATTGGGATTTTGCATGATTGTGGGATGTATCGATGACATTCTTCAGAATTATTTTCATAATTTTTATAACTTTTAAAAATATTTTTTTTTTACATGACAAGAGCACTGAAGCTCGGAAGCTAAAAGCACTTTTCGCTACTCTAGGTGTTATAGTGCACATGTCGCCCTTTCGTCAAACAGGGCGTGGAGGAAAGGGCTTCATCACGTGACGAGTAGAGGTAGTCGTCGTGCCATACTGCACATGGCTTTGGAGGAAAGGGCTTCAGAACATGGTCGTATTTTTGTAGATGCAGTACCGTACCGGGCAGTCTGCCGCCGCCGCTGCTGCTGATGCAAGCCGAAACGCTACAACACGGGTAATCATACGCTTGAAATGTTCTACGGCGCTCTGTTCTATCGCGCGCTGGACGGCTGACGTTAGGTGCCAAGTCTAAATCGGCTTGGCTTATTATCATCTGCATGATCGGCCGATCGACGTATATACATCAATTACGTACATACATACAAAATGCTTCGCTAATCGACCAAGTAGCAAACGAGCGCTAGCGAACAAGGGCTAGATCGGCTGTCTCTCATTATACTTGTCTGATTGTGTCTTTAATCAGTAATAATCACTACTTTTGTCAGCACTCACGCGCGCGGTCAAGCTTAATACGAAATCCGGTGTACGCACCTGGCGCACATTGGATCGGTGCACGACCGCGACGTGAGGATTCATCGGATTGCCCGCGAGGCAACTATTCCCCATTAATTGGACGATCAAGCATATACCTACCTTCATCTTTCCTTGCCTCAAATCAATTCAGCATCATTCACCCTTATCCTCTCCCGTGCTACAGTTGAGAGAGGGTTTGAGGGTCGACCTCCGTTTCCCCTAGTTTCTCCGGCGCCGCCGGTGGTTCCCCTCCTCTTCTCCGTCCGATGCGGCAGCGGAAGTTGGGGAGAACCCCGGATCTGGTGGCCGGCCTGTAAATAGGGTGTCGAGGTTGGTGGCTGGCGGCGGCGTTTGCGTGGGGGCGGCGCCGGCGTGGTCAGCTTTTTGGTCTCCTCGGATCCAGCCCCTCCTCGCCGGTGCTTTCTGCAGCGGTGATGGATCCGTGGGAGTTCCCCCGCGAGGATGGCGATTCGACGGCGCCGTCTTCGTCAAGTGGGGATTCCATCCTCGGGCTCTCTGTCGGCGCGCCGCCGCTCCCTCCATCGACGGCGTGGGGCTGCTGAGGTATGTGTGCTGGAGGTCTTTGCGAAGGGTGCTTGGGACAGTTTTGGAGGTGGCCAGATGGAGGTCTTGCCTGTGTTTCTTCCTCGACCTTTGGCGGGGAGATCCGGTGTGGTTCTCGCGAGGCATGGGGAGTCTTCTCCCCGGCCGCCGATGCGTGTTTCTTGGCTTCAACATCTCGCCTCCCGCGGCGAGCTACAACTGCGACGGCTCAAAAAGCTACAACGCGAGGTGCCTCTTTGGAACCATCGGGGTTTTCTGCAGGTCTTCTCCACCTCTGGCGGAGATTTCGTCGGTGGTCGTCGATGAAGCTCTGCAGATCGGGAGTGGCCGGAGCTCCGGGAGGACTGGTTTGCTTTTTTCCATTTCTTTTAGGGGCTTTCGTGCAAAAGTTGATAGACAGCTGTCCTCCTGTATCCTTCTTTCTTTGTACTTGTATTTGTACTCGAATCTCCCTGTAATTTTCCTTACTACGGTATGAATACAAGTTCGTATGCCTTCGGGCGTACGGTTAAAAAAAAAAAATTGGACGATCAAGCAGCTGACCTGGATCCGTCACAAAACAGTTGGTCGGTTGAGGTTCAGCCCTGCAGCTTTGCTGATCCACGTTTGGCAAAATGCCAATACTGGCCGTTTTGGTTCATCGTCATGCCCGTGCAACCGCAAGCAACTCCTAAATGCCTTATGAATCAGAAATTTCGATTAATTAGAAAAAATGCAGCGGGACACACACTTTGAAAGATAAAATGAGTGTGCGGCTGTGATGCACACCGGGGTAATTCCAAAAAAAATGTGCTTCCTCTTTAGAAAGAGAACACGTGAGGACAGCGTAAAAAAAAAAGGTATGGATTGCTGCGAGAGAAAACAGCTTGCACCAAAGAGCTCAAAGTTTTGAGTAAGTTAAGTTAACCCAGTTAACCGATTGACGAGTTACGGATTTAAGCTGGGCACCCTAACAAATTTAATGGTACATGAATCACCGGGCAATCTGCTGCTGCTGACGATATAAGCCGAAATGCTAGGTACTCTTCACAACAAAGGTGGTCACAACGAGTTTAGAATTTTAGATGGACTTTTCCGTTGACACTTTCCTCTTTTATGGCCGGCGTTACTCCCCCATCCACAAAAAGTAAAACGTCTGTTTTTCAAAGACATATTGAGCAATTTGCATTAGGAAAGTGTCACCCACCATCTCTCTCCTCTTTAATTTCTCCACCTTCAATGAGTTAAATCATATTGGACTTGATTCCCATGTCGTGAAGAGAGAAGCAATTTTTCTAATTTTGTTTCAAGCGGACATAAAAGATTTGCCTCATTTCATTAAATAAGCATAGAGTTTGACAAGAAAGTAAAGAAAAATGATACAAGTGGACTACTCTCATGTTATTACCAGTGGACTACTTCCCGTTGATCGGTTGAGGTTCAGTGCTACAGTTTTGCTGACCCACGTTTGGCAAAATGCCAAGACTAGCCGTTTCGTTTTGATCGTCATGCCCCGTGAAACCACAAGCAACTCCTAAATGCCTTATGAATCAAAATATCCGATCAATCAAAACAAAAATACAGCGGGACACAGTTTGAAAGATAAACGAGTGTGCAACTGTGATGCACACCGGGGGAATTCCAAAAACACAATATGTCCTTATGCACATAAAAAGAAAGAAAAGAAAGGTATGGATTGCTGCGAGAAAACAGCTTAAGCGAAGAGAGCTTGAAGTTGAGTAAGTTAAGTTGACCCACTTAACCGTTTTAAGAGTTACATTTTTAATCTCGGTACTCTAACGAACTTAATGGTCTATAACGGTTGGGTACATGAATCACATGGCAGCCTTCTTCTGACGATACTATGCACAACACAGGTGATCACGAGTTTGAAATTTTTGATAGACATTCCATTGGCACTTCCCTTTTTTACGGCTGTTGTTTATCCTATATGTCCATAAAAGAGTGAACGTCTAGGTTTACAAAGACAGATTGAGCAATTTGTATTGGGAAGGTGTCACCCACAATCTCTCTCCTCTTTAATTTCTCCACCTCCAATAAGCTAAGTGCATGCACAAAATGAGAAGACCATGTGCTAAATGTTATTGGATTTGATTCCAATGCCATGAAGAGAGAAGCAATTTTTCTACTTTTGTTTGAAGCGGAGAAAAAAGATTAGCCTCATTTCATTAAATAAGAAGAGAGTCTGACAAGAAAGTAAAGCGAAAGGTTACAAGTAGAATACTCTCCCATTGTTACATTGCTCAAATGCTTGGCACCCACTGCCGTCCAAAGCCTAGCCTCGCTCTTAATGTAGCTAAGAAGCACCGTTTAAGGGACGAACTTGTTTCAAAACAGCCCCGCGCGCCTCTTGTTCCAAATGGTCTACCTAGTGAGCATGGTGAGAAACACCACTGCCATGCGGTTTGGGACATTGTTACTTGAGAAGCTATCCCACAAATCAAGTATGGATAGATCTGTGGTCCAAACAACTGTATTGATAAAGCCACTCTTTTGTCATCCCCCAAAGCATCTTGGAGAAGCGACATTGGAAAAATATGTGTGTTGCCATCTTTTGAGTTTGCTTGCAAAGGGGGCAAATGCCACAATTGTTCCAACCACGTTTTCCAAGAAGGTTCACCATCCATAGCCAACTTTGAATGGCCAACCATGTGAAGAATTTGACGTTTGGAGGCGCCCAAGATTTCCACACAACCTTGTTGAAAATGGAGTGGCCCCATTAGAATCGCGCCTTGTAAGCCAAAGAAAGTGTGTATTCTCCATTATTAGTTGTTAAGGCATTATTAGTTGTTAAGTTCCATACAATGGAATCCTCGATATCCTCATCTTGGTGCACATTACTAAGCTCAACTGAAAGATGCATGAAATCATGAAAGTCGTTCAAGGAGAAGTTGGCATTCAATTTGACCTTTGCAATCCACGCGCCTCCTTGTAATGCTTGCTTAGCCTTTCACTTTTTCCTAGAGGAGCCCTAAAAAATTAGGACAACAATGTGTTTTGGCTTCTGAACATTGATGGAAGGAGAGCCCCAAAAAGGTTGTTGAAACGTAGAAGATGTCCATATCCACCGAGTCACAAGGGTTGCCAAGGCCTACCCAAGGCTTATTGGGGTCCCTCCATTCAAACCATGGCCATCGCAATCGTAGAGCACGAGCGAATTTCCCGAGGTGAAGGATCCCAAGACTGTCGAGAAGAGTAGTCGTATAAACCGCCTCCCAATTTAACTTGCACTAGCCTCCGGTGATATGCTGTTGTGCCGGTCTAAAGGAATACACGGCCCACCTTATTCATGTTTGTGAGGCGACTCCGCGGGATGTGTAGAGGTGTGAGGTGGAAGATAGTAGCTTGCAAGTGAGGATGGATTTGATAGTAATCCCGCGACCCGCTCCACTGATGTTCTTGCCATCCCATGCTGTGCCGATCCCCCTCCCATTTTGTCCTCGAGAGGTTGGACAATGCTTAATCGATCGAGGTATCAAGGTAGGTGCATACAAAATGACTGGGTAATCGACGAAGTTAAGGCGTACATACTAGAAAACGAGCGCTAGCTAACAAGGCCGGCTAGATCGGCTGGCTCTAATTATTTGTGTTGTGATGATGATGATAATGACGATGATGATGATTACTCGCCAGCAATCACGCGGTCAAGCTTAATTATGTGTACGTAGCGTACTCGCATGCCGTACCGATCAGACAAGACGGCCACGAAATCTGGCCGGGGAAACACGCTACCGCGCGTACCTCGCACTTGCACGACATGTCGACTCATCGGATCCCGGTCGATCGGCCGACCTGGGCGGTGTGTGCACGTGAAACGCGCGGAGTCGTTGTAAAAATGGTGGCCTCTGCACGCTCCAGCCGGACGGGAGGCGATGGCTGTTTACACTTTTGGTTGGTGTGCGTGTGGATAGCAGCTACAATCGCAAAGTTTCGTACTCCATGCCCCCGACAGGCTGCACGCGGCGTCTCCACATAAATGAGCTAGCGAGCTGGCCACAAGTCACACACACGCCAGCACCCACGCGAGAGGCGAGCGGTTGCGAGCTGGGCTTACCTTGCCAGAGCTCCCTAGTCCCTCCCGCCTGGTACGCCGTCGTAGCCAACACCATCAGCCGTCAGCCATGAGGGGGCACGGGGAGGAGGAGGCGGCGCCGCTGCTGGAGGCGAAGGGGGCGAGCCGAGGGGCGACGGTCGCGTCGGCGTCGGAGTGGTGGACGGAGTGCAAGCTGCTGTGGCGGATCGTGGGGCCGGCCATCTTCCAGCGGGTGGCGCTCTACGGGATCAACGTCGTCGCGCAGGCCTTCATCGGACACATCGGCGACCTCGAGCTCGCCGCCTTCTCCATCGCCTCCACCGTCGTCGCCGGATTCAACTTCGGATTCCTGGTAAGCATTAAGCAGTAGGCACACGCAAATATACAGCTGATCGTAGTCTTAATTAGGGGGATTCACGGAACATGTATACGCATATATGTTCGTTGGGTTTGCACTTGGCTCTTTGATCCCTCATCATCCATATATGTCCTTGGAGCACATCGAGAGAGACAGATGAAAATCTCAGTTTTGCTTACTACTAGTAATGGCTAACACGAGTCAGCGGCCGGAATGTTTTTTTTTAGTTGCAACCAACTCACGAGTCACAGCTAACACAAATCACAAAGAAAATCGAACGTTTTTCGTCACATTTTCCTTGGTTGCTGCACCCTTTTATGCACAGCTACAAAAACCTTTAGCTGTAACCCATATTTTCTTCTTGACAATTAGCCAAACCGTTAGATTACAACCAAATTAATCCGTGTATGTCACGCTCCCTTGTTTTGCAACTCGCAGTTTAGATTACGGCGATCGAGGCCGGATATTGTGCTGCTCCAACCTCCAATTATAGTAAATTCTACTACTCTCCTTCCTAAACTAATGCAATGTCAACGGTATCACGACGCTAGCTAGAGTGATAGAGTCTAGCCTCGTGTTAATTTCACCAGTATCGGACACGCGGTTGTCGGTGACACGCAGGCTCGCCATCTACTCCATCGATCGATCCACGTTCGTCGTTGGTACAGGCACTGCAACATGATCGACGCGGTAGCTTCCAGCTTTTAATTTCGTATCAACTAAGCTGGGTCTGCTCCATGACCTAGCAGGACGGGGTTTCATTTCTTGTCTAAGAAAAAAAAAAACAGTGGTGCACTTGGCGAACGATTGGACCCGTGCTGCCGTCGTCTGCTGTGTCTCTGTCCCTCCGGCCGGCACACGCAGCCCCTGACAACAAAGTACTCTGGCTGAATGACCCAACGTGCGTGCGTACCTCGCATTGGCGTGTCTGCATCGTGCTCATGGTCGGCAATTATTTGGCCACTTGATGATCGTCATGGCTCACGACTTCAATGTCAAACGATTTACATTACTCCCTCCGTCTCGGTTCACACGGCTCACATGAATTTGCACCGTGACCAAGGTAGTATTTGATTGGACGCTCAGCACTTGCCTCTCTCCAATCAGCTATCCTCGCTAATTAATAGGAATGCTAATAGACTTGCATGCACCGCAACCCCACATGAAAACTCATTGGTTTTCCACCCTGCGTGCATGCACTGGTTGTTTCCACCAGCTTAAAAAGAGAAAGAGAAATGAGAGAGTAATTGGAGGGAGATACTACTTCTGATCAAATGCATGCAGGCCTTAGTGGGAAGGAATTATGGGACAAATGTTTTTTTAGATTAGGCCTGTGAACCGGGACAGAGGGAGTAAACAAAGTTAAATTAGCTACACAAATAAGTAAAACACTAGTGTCATGCTTGTTGTGTGCGTGTGATTATGTTGGTGGATATTTTTGAGGGGAAGATATCAAGTGTAAAGCAACATATATACAGTACTTAAAACATAAAAGCAAATGTTTGTAATCTTATGCTTGGCAATTCAATACAACAACTGAATTTGTTTTCAACTTCCTCAGTGTTTTGAGCATGAGCTTGAAATTTTGCATTATTCTAGAACATCACTCTCCTACCGTATGGTCATTTTTGTATTTTTTTAAAGAACTTCTAAACGAGTTTCTTTTTATATTGTTTTTTCGCCATAATATACACCATAATATGGTCTACACCTCATAATTTCCCCTTCCTCGATGGTACAACTTAAGGCCTCGCTTGGAATGCCGTTTTGTTACCAAAACCACTGGATTACACTGAGCTGCCCTACTTAGCATCTTCATAAAATAAAAACGACCGGGTTAAAAAACAATAATCCAAGCGGGGCCTAAGGAGCTGCGGTACGCTTCATGAACATGAAATTTGAGGAAAAACAGTACTAGTGTAGTTCGTGTATGCCTGATTGGATTTCTTGTGGACTGTAGCTGTCGTCGTTTTAGTCAAGGATTGTAGCAGCTGTCTGAATACGGTGGCCCAAAGGGATGTCGGCTTCTGTTTCCGTAGAAAAATACGTGACTACGGTTCAGGAGAACGATAGCATGGATGATGGAGATAGTACAAAGGATGCTGCCAAATAAACCAAATAGAAATCAAATTCAGGTTTTTGTCCCTTCGCCGCTGAGCGCTGACGCCGTCTTGCAGCCAGCAGCCCCCGACACCAACCGTGGCCCAGCGATAGATGTGCGTCCCTAAACCGCGCAGGGCCAGGCTACATTGTGGTCACTGTCATAATTCGGCCACTTCGTCATGGCTTACGTACGGCATCACATATCTACGCTACGATACAACATTTTTATCCACTCGTACAGCCGAGCACATTTCGCCATCAAATGCCACGAGTTCAAACCTTCTACCGTACTCATTCTTACTTCAGTCCCCACACGAGTACGACTTCCGTATTGAGCGGAATATTGGAATAATAACCATTCTTCTGTTGTGTTGTGTACTGTAAATAGCCCTGTCAGTTGTTATAGCAGTGCATTAGTAGCAATAGTGCCAGTTGTCAGCTAATGCATCAAACATACTCCATTGTCTTTTTGCACGGCAGCATGGTGCATTATGCTTCACTGTCTTTCCTGTTTCCAAATAGTAACTATTGCTTGATGCATCAATAATGGTCGATACAGAAATGACAACTGACATGAGCATATTCGTACATATTTTGCAGTGTAAGACTGTTTATCCTTTTGTTGTGATGCTTCAGTAATGACCCTCTGTCAGATTCTCTCTTTTGCGGTTATCTTACTAGAAATGAACCACTGGTTTCATATATAGCACATGCACACTTTAATATGGGGTTAATTGGATCTATGTTAAGGAATTTCTGCAGCAAATATGTATAACTTGAGCTGAAATAGCTGAAATGGTCCACTTTGTTTCTAGTTTTCCAAATGGTCCAAAAAACAGCTGAAATGCCAACCATATAGAACTCATCTCCAAATGGCAGGAAAGCATGAAACCATGCCAAAGCCTGCCACAGGTCGTTTAGACAGCGATTTGTGCCCAGAATCTTACCAATAGCCCCGCACACACATCTGGCCGACACTGAAAGAACAAATGATTAGCATGACCCAGTACCAGTTATCACGCTAAAATGCTACTCCTACTTCAAGAAACAGTTGTGTAACGTGTTTGTGACCACTCCGGATTTTCTTTTGGTGTGATACTGACAGCTGGGCATGGCGAGCGCACTGGAGACGCTGTGCGGACAAGCGTTCGGCGCCAAGAAGTACCACATGCTGGGCATATACCTGCAGCGGTCGTGGGTCGTGCTCCTCATCTTCGCCCTGGCGCTGACGCCGACGTACGTGTTCATGGAGGACCTCCTGCTGCTGCTCGGGCAGACCCCAGAGCTCTCCCACCTTGCCGGCAAGATGAGCCTGTGGCTGCTGCCGCAGCACTTCGGCATGGCGATGCTGCTCCCGCTCACACGGTTCCTGCAGAGCCAGCTCAAGAACTGGGTGACCGCAGTTAGCGCGGGGGTCGCGCTCGCCATCCACGTCGTCGTCACCTACCTGCTCGTGCACCACTTCCAGCTCGGCTACGTCGGGGCCATCGCTTCGGCCAACATGGGGTGGTGGCTCGTCGTGCTGGGCCAGTTTTTCTACGTCATCTGTGGCGGGTGCCCACTGTCGTGGAAGGGGTTTTCCATGGAAGCCTTCGCCGACTTCTGGGACTTCATCAAGCTCTCCACTGCCTCTGGAGTGATGCTTTGGTGCGTCCATTAATTCATTACCTGCTCTAGAACAGTGCACTGATTAGAGTAGCACGAAAGAAAAGTTTCCTGAATCATTGACATCTATATGTTCATCCGCAGCTTGGAGAACTGGTACTACAGGGTGCTGGTGTTGCTTACAGGGTACCTTCCAAATGCTGAAATCGCTGTGGATGCGCTCTCCATATGGTAACTAGCAGCTTCACATAAAAGAAATTTCCCTTACAATTCCAAATCTGTCCTCATCTCTAAAAGAGTACAATGGATTGATTATTGTCCCAAATGTAGCTTGACGATCAATGGATGGGAGATGATGATTCCTCTAGGATTCTTGGCAGCAACTGGGTACGCACACTGAACTCGAGCACAGTGTCATTTGGTGGATAGACTTAACTAACAAGTTGCAATTTTCTGAAAATAACAGTGTGCGGGTGGCAAACGAGCTTGGCGCAGGTAGCGGCAAGGGTGCGCGCTTCTCAATCATCGTTTCCATCACCACCTCCGTGGTTATCGGCCTCGTCTTCTGGTGCCTCATCCTCGCCTACAACGACCAGATCGCGCTCCTCTTCTCGTCAGGCAAGGCCGTGCTCGACGCAGTCCACAACCTCTCCTGGCTGCTTGCCTTCACTATCCTCCTCAACAGCGTGCAACCCGTCCTTTCAGGTGAGCTGGACCTCACTTGACCAGACCTGTGGTTTTCTACCTTGTTCATAGCTCTACATGACACCGGAGATGCTAAGCGCTGCGATGCGGCTGTTGTTGGTTGCAGGGGTAGCTATTGGGTCAGGATGGCAAGCGCTGGTCGCCTACGTGAACATCGGATCCTACTACTTGGTTGGAGTTCCCATCGGTATCATACTGGGTTGGCCTCTGGGCTTCGGAGTCCGGGTAAGAATCATCAAAAGCAGAAGAGTAACGAATGGGAGTTTGGGTTGATCCTGATCTTCTGATTATGCCTAAATTACAGGGGATTTGGTCTGGGTTGATTGGTGGAACTGCTGTCCAGACGCTGGTATTAGCCTATCTCACCATGAGATGTGACTGGGATGAAGAGGTGCACAACTCTTCTTTCTTCCTCGCTAAAAGTTATTCTTGTCATAACATGAACTGGAAAATTTCCGCTTATGTGTAGTAGTTATCAGGTTTTTCAGTTTTCGTAGTAGAAGTCATTTTTGTTACTTGAGGATCTGAGATCATTGCTTATGTGGTTGCAGGCAAACACAGCAAGTACACGAATGAGAAAATGGGCCAGCACAAAATGAAGCTACTCAACATTATTTTTGAGGACACAAACGCGGTGGACACTGAGCCCAGCAGATGGCACAGCACTTCATAATAATAAACAGAAAACGAAGAATCGTCACTTATGGTAAAAAATTGATCAGAACAGATGATGTGCGTTGCAACCAAAGAGTTTTGGAGAAATTGTGGGCAGTTGTTCCACTGGGGAGCAGGCAGGCAGTTTCTGAACCTACCCGCTTGTCAGTAAAACTTGAGTGTTGTCAGAAGAGCTCAAATTATTGTTTTGGAGGAACAGTATATGTTGTCCTGCTCGCTTGTAACCTTGAAACGTGGATTTTGCAAGAAGGTTGCTGCACGTACGTACCAAGTTCCATGTTGGTAGGGAATTGCAGGACAGTATACTGTATATATATATTATGTGGCTAACTAAAAGCTTGAGGAAATGCCAATCATGATCTGTCGCCCACGTGGGCACTAAATTAAGTTAAATGTGAATAGGTTGGGTAATATTTTTTTCAAGTCATATTCAGATTGCATTTATGTTTCTTTTTCCAAAACAACACCATGAATTTCTATGAGAAACTAAAGACCAAACCTAACAGACAAAAGGAATTTGGTTAAGTCTATTTTGTGTACCTGCAATATAGAAGAACTCAAAACATCCCAAGTGAATAATATGTTGACGGCTTTTGGGCTGTTTGGTTCCACAGGCACCCAATAGACAACTGAACAGTTTTGCCTATTAGGTTCCGTCTTTTGATTTCAATACAAAAGTTGAGAAAGCCAAATGCCAACACACCTTAGATTTATTGTTATGCACAGCATACTTACTTGCCAGTGTTGCAAAGCGGACCACTTTTTGCAAAGCATCTGAAATCAGCAACCCATGTGCCAGAATCTTAGTTTCCTGGTTCCTTTTTTACTTTCTTTCTCTCCTTGTTTTGGTTTCTTTATGTTTTTGTTGGGCTGCATATCTATCTACCCCAACTTGCATGTGGAAAAGGCTTTGATGTTGTTCTTGTATCCGCAGTACAAGAGATGATCTTCCCCTCAGTTACCAGTTTGTTTCCAGTCCCCCACTGCGTCCAGCTTAACAAACAAAATTTCTATGTTTAGCACTTATTCTCTCACTAACCCAACATGGAGTTAGATGTGCAAACTGGTCTTCATTTCCAGGAAATGCCTATTTCAAGATGACTCACACAAAGGCAGTCGATGACCAACCAAGCATGATGGTCTGTCTTTTACAAAACCCAACCACACGGACAGCTTTTGCAAACTGGTCCTCGTTCAGATAATCAACTCCATATATGGTATTTGATCTCCAACCATACCTTGATTTGCAAAGGATTCACAAACTCTACATATGCCATCGAATATAAACAGCAGAGCTCAGATGTACCAGTGAATAACACCCCTAAATTTCAGTGCAACATTGTCTATTCTTCTTTCCAAATGCGAAGCGTACTTTAACTATTCATCTCCCAGAACCACCGAAGACAAGAGTTCACCAAATGTGACCAAGCAAGCATACACTCCCTATCAATTCGGGTCACACTTTAGCAACACACTAGGATCTTGCACCTGCTTTGTTATTGTCCATGCCCACCCAGTAGTGAGAATGTATCATCAATCTATCTTCTGTCTGTACTGCGGAATACCCCTTCAAAGATGGAGCTTGCTGATTTTGCAAATACTATGCCATGGTGTGTACTGATTCCTTGCTTGCTAGGACATAGATGTTCAGATATCAGTTTGTATGACTGTAACCTCCAGAAGCAGCCTCTGTTCAATTGTTTGGTGTCCCTTCACATGTCAATATGTTATGCTGCACGCGAACAATATCTAGCGCTGCTTTCTTATTGATCCTGCTGCTCTGCTGGTGCTCCATGTAGTCCCTGTACTTGATTCCTCGGAACTCCATGCCCTGGGGGGCAGACCGTGCCAGCTCTGGGACTGGCTCGACGATGGCATCTAGGCATGGTCCGATCATGCTAACAAACGACATCCTGGTCTGCTCACCACGGACCAGTGCACGGTGGACAACGGCCTTGTACCTTCCATTGCTCACAATCTGCACCCAAATGTATAGGAAATGCCCATGTATCATGCAGTGTTAGTACAAGTAACAGGAGTTTGTGAATAGAAATATATTTAACAACACCGAAAATTACTCAGATACCTCCAACTGATCGCCGGTGATAATGAAGAGTGAGCCCGGAAGAGGCTTCGCGAGGAGCCACTGCCCATTGTGGTTGACTTCGAGGCCATCGACGCCATTTTGGAAGAGCAGGGTGAGAAGGCCGTGGTCAGAGTGAGCCGAAATTCCCATAACCCGATCTGATCCAGCATATGGTGGGTAATTGTTCCCAACAAGGATCTGGAAGCAGGACTCAAGGTTTAGGGCTTCAGAAACCCAACCACCGTCAAGTTGCAGGCTCTTAGAGATTGCCTGCACAAGCTCCAGCAATAGCTCCCGCGTGCGAATCGAGTACTCCATAGTGATCTCTCTAACAATTACAGTGTATCAAATAATGTTTTCACACAGGTCATCAAAACAACGGTGTGAAATAAGACATGGCGTTAGTTAGTGGTTTGTGCCACCTGAAGCAGTGATGATGCTTAGAACAGTGTATAATGTCAACTGACATCAGAAAATACTCTTACTTTTTGTGTATTCATCACAAAATTCATACAATTATCAAGATTTCAGATAGATTGAATTTGACATGACAGGGTTGAAAGTTTAGCACTGAAACCGACCTCAAGTTTGCAGGCTTCGCAGGACAGTGAAACTCAGGGTGAGCAATCATCTTCACATAGTCCCTCCGACATACGGCATCGTCAACATCAGAGTAGAACAAGCCTGTTCCGATACGTATAGGATCCTTTGGGCGAGCAGCAATGTACTCTGCCTTCTCCTCCCTCGGCAAGCTGTACAGTTCCTTACATGACTCCATCAGTGCTTCCTGGAGAGCCTCGGGCACCCCATGGTTAATCACCTTCACGACAGATCAGAGAAAAGGCTATTAGTCGCACCACTGAAAATTTGCTGCAGCATTAAGACAAGACTCGATTGTTCTTCAGTGGTAGTGTCGAACCATGAAGAAGCCCCAGTCTTCGCATGCCCGGCCGAGGTCCCGGATCGCCCGCGATTGTTCCTGGGCGTCGCCGTTGAGGAGGATGCTCAGGTCGATGACGGGGACGCCGTCCCGACTGGATGCACCGGCACACTCACCGCTATCTTCAATTGGACGGTTAGGGAAATGACCGTGAGATGGCGACGCCATGGCTGTGGAGTGACGGAAAGGGGAGAGTTTCAGAGTGAAGCAGCGAGCAGAGTAGGTTTCAGAAGACCTGCCGCAAGATTCAGGTAGCCGCCGGTGATTGGATCGGTAAGATGGCGTACGAGGGGTCAAGACCCGAGTTTGGGAGAGGAATCGAGGAGACGGAAGCGGGTGAGCGCCTGGCCAGAAGGATGCGGAGCACGAGCACCGGTTTCCTCCGAATAGGGCTCCTCCGCTCACCACAACTGCAAACGGAGGCAGAGTTTATTAAGGGTAGTCTTTTATTTTTCAAAATTCGAAAATTATACTCCCTCCGATTTATATTATTTGATGTTAATATAGATGTATCTAGACACATAGCTTGTAGATACATCTATTTTAGTATCAAAAAATAGGAATCGTGAGGAGTATTTAAAAGTTTCAAAAAATATGAAAACAAATATACTTTATATTGTAAGCTACACAAAAATGATAAATATGTAGATTTAAGTATAGTGAATATTTCATATTTTAAAGGGATTTGCTAGCTGAGAACTAAGTTTATGCTTAAGTCATATACCATTTGATTGCATCATGATTCGTGCATATGAGTTGTAAGTTGGGTTGAAACTGAGTTTTTTCAATTGCAAGTGGGGTTATAAGATTATTTCAGTTGCAAACGGAGTTGTAATTAAGAAAAATGATCTGAAACGTTAGATTTGCTTCGTGATTCGTGCTACTCATGAGTTGCACACGATATTTAATAACATAATCTGATTAAGAACAAAGTCATAGATATTTCAAAATTATAAAACTTGTCACATTTTATTATTTTTGTGTAGCCTTGAACATAAAGATTTTCACATCAAAATTTTGTTGCACGTTTGTAAGATACATCATTGGCTACATCAAATATTTTTTTAAAGAATTTTGAAACTTTTCAATATGACTTTCCAAATTTTAAAGTAAAGTGCTACATATGGATTGGCCTCCATTTGTATACTCTTGTTCCGCTCAGCCTTATAAATAGCAATTCTAATTTTTTCAGGGTTCTGCTCGTCATTTTTGCCCATGTGTGTGCTAACATTCATCACTTTTGCCCACTTTGCAAAAGCAAAGTGCAAAAACAAATAATTCATCTGATCCATAATAAGTATAATAAAATCATGACACTTATTATGGATCGAAGAGAGTAGAAGATTTCATAATTCAATCCAACGCACGGAAGAAATGTTTACATTTAACCTTTTTTGCTACATAAATAGGTATTTTATCTTTTCCAATATATATAGTCATATATGTAGAAGATCTCAGAAAGGTAAAAAATTGAAATAGTTGGCTGTACATTTTAAAAAGAGGTAGCTATATAGCCAATCATCACTTGCTTATGTAAGGGTATTTTACCCTTATCCATTATTTTGGTAATAATGATACCGTGCTAGAGTATTTGGCCTAATACGTTTATAAGGATAATCTCAGGTATTAGGCAAACATGCATAAATGGTGTATCAAAGGAACAAGAAGGCTAAAGGAGACCCCCACTTCAACAACAATCGAAAAGGGGTCTACAGCGAGAATCCGTCTGCTTGATCACGGGCTATAGACCGGCGGGCCGGCGTGCTGTCCGGTCGGCCGTGCCAACCGGTCGCCAATCGGGCGCCAACCGGAGGAGCTCTGGACGACGCAAAGTGACTCCGTCTGCCGCCGGTCGCCGGTCGCGTGTTGTCCGTCGACCGTCGCCAACCGGGCGCCAACCGGAGGAGACGACGCAAAGTGACTCCGGTCCCTGGTCCGGTCCGACCGGCCTCGGCACCGGGAAATGCGGTCCTTGGTCCGGTTGACCGGGTCTGTCGGGAGAAAAGCCGAGGTGGCAAGTGACCAACGGCCATATTTCAAAGAACACTATAAATAGCCCATCTCCTACCTCCGTTAGGCACTACACTACAAGCTGTTCTTGAGCTCCTTCTCTCATACTCCATTGCTAGAAACACCAAAAGCCTCAGATCTCCCTCCTCCTCCATCCAAACTCAAATCCCTCCGGGGAAATGATAGAGGAGGACCCGATCTACTGTTCTACCAAGCCAAATCCCATTCCCCCTTGTATTCATCAAGAAGCTTGCTCTCTAGGGTTCCTTGGAAACCCTAGGCGGGGGAAGAGTGGTTCGGAAGCATCCGGGCTGTGGATTTGCTCCTAACAAGATTGTGAAGGTTTGGAGGCTACCTCAAAGTCTACCACAAGTGAGAGAGCTATTCCTTCGTGGGATAGGCTCCGGAGAATAGGGTGAGCCTTCGTGGCGCGGGGAATCCTTCGTGGGACCTCCACTCCTCCAAACGTGACCTTCTTGCAAAGGAAGGGAACACGGGAATACATCCTCGTCTCTGCGTGCTATCGGTTATCTCTAACCGAACCCCTTACTTGTGATTTAACTGCCTGTGAGAGCCTTCGTGCTCGAGTTAGTTGTATCCTCATATAGTTTGTTTCACCTAGTTTGCATTAGGCTCATCTTTATATTCCGCAAAGCCTAATCTTGCAAAGAAAGAATTAAAATCTTTAGAAACCTATTCACCCCCCCCCCTCTAGGTTTACATCTCTGAACTTTCAATTGGTATCAGAGCCTGGACTCTTATTAAGGGCTTCACCGCCTTAAGAGTGAGATGGAAAAACTATTCGAGGGTCTAGATGACGACTCTAACCTTTCGGTTAAAGAAATGAAATCTAGACTCTTGGCATATGATGCCGAGAAGAAGAAAAAGGAGGATGAACTACAAAGCCAAATGGCAGAAATGTCCGCCATGCTTAAGAACCTAACTGTGGTGGAGCTCCTAGTGGGGCTTCGGCCTCTAAGGAAACCTTCTATGAAGTTAACCATGACTATCCCAAAAACATTTCACCCATGCCTCATATAAACCATAGTGGGACCGTTCCCCATTTTGATGGAACTCACTTTCCTTTTGGAAATCGTCTATGGAATCTCATATTCGCAGCTGCAGTGTGGAGCTATGGGAGATTATTGTTCATGGATACCGGGAGCCACAAGATCCCGTTCGGTTGACCTCCACCGAGTTCTACAACCGTCAACTCAATGCCTCCGCACGTGACAAGATTAGAAGTGGCATCCATCGCAAGCTCCTTGATCAAGTCAATGACATTGGCTCCGCTAAAGAGTTGTGGGATCGAATCGTATGTAATATCCCAGGTTTAGAGGCAATAAAATGAGAGAACACCAAAGTGTGCATTGCATTCATGCATAGAAAATCCGGGGAATTTTCGCGCTTTCAAATAAAACTTACCACAGTAACTGAAGTTTCACTTGACTTGCTGGAATTGAAGTAGATCATCAAGTCAAGCGCTATAAACTTCACTGTGATCTTTACTAAAACCCTGTTTTGGGTAGATATGATTTGATCTATGAGTTAGATCAAATGGAATTAGTTCTACAAAAAACAACACCTTAAGTAAGGGTCAACTATAAGATTCTATAAAAGATCTCAACATAACATTCCTTACAACAACACATGAATAATTAAGAAACTATTATTTACTTATCTTTTCCATGTCTTTTACTAAATAAATGTTTCTACCATGATTCTCATGGTGTATCTTCAACTAATTTTGTGAGTAATTTAATTCAATTCTAAACTTATTAATAAATAAGGTATATCACAGGGTCTAAAGTGCATAAAGGCCACACATTCTTATTTAAATCATAACTTATTAAATATATGGAATATCATAAAACTGAATCCATTTACATTACAAATTATAGTTCAAACTATTTGAATAAAACTACTCATGAGTATTTTGAAACTCATATGATCATGCCTTGGTGCAATCAAACACCAACTATTCAAAATTGAGGAATAACCTTCAACCTTGACTTTTTGACCAATATTATAATATAAATCCAATCAAATATGATATAGTGACACATCCACAATAATAAAACCATCCACAAGATATTTAGTAACAAATGCCACTTGGCTATCTAAATATAATTCATATGAGAAGATAATGATCTTGCCACATAGGATGCAAATATCTACATGACTTGCTTTCCAAGCTATGCCACCTCATGCTCAAAGGATTGCTATGGATGAGGGCATGACACCCAAGCACCTTACTCATCAAACCAACACAAGAGTCACCACCTATGTGTCATGATACTAGAGCTTGCCCAAGCCTATAAAAGGAGCCACACCCTTCATCCATTTGATCATCTTGTAGCATGACACAAGGAAACCAACACATAGAGCCACTCCATGCATTAGTTAGGATCAAGATGAAGAAGCTAGGAGGTGGAGGCATACCACAAGAAGCAGGTTTATCAGAATTCCAGAAGAACAAGCTACATAGGATGCCAAGGTAGAATTCTTAGGCAAACCATATATTTAGAGGATCATATCATCATCTCCTGAGTAGGACCTTAGGTTATTAAGAGACATTGAGAAGTGAGAGAGATCATAGATGCTAATCATATCCATGTCTATCCTAGAGAATACTAGAGTAGTATTAAACCCTACTTGTTCAAACCAACATTTAATCTTGGAGGTGAGAGCCATATTCCATTAGTGAAACATAACTAAAACCATAGACCTCATTTGAATTTCAATCCAAGTACCACTTTGGATCATAAATAGAACCCTGCCATACCTCATGACTATTTATACTTCAATTTAATGAAGCTTATGCAAAACCCTAAACCTTTCACATAGGATTCACTCCACATACAATATTAAGCCTAACTTGTGCATCATGGATCACAAGTATAAACCAAGCAAGTTATAATTAAGCTTAAATGATATTTAAGTGATTAGAATAAAACCAATATCCAATTCTATTTTGCCTTCCAAGTAATTTGTTTAGTTGACCAATAGAAATAATATATTATAGTTTGGACCATAACCTTAGCAAGTGAATTAACCATGATGAGCTTAGGATTTATTTCAAGTAAGTCAAGCTAGAATTTGCTAAGCATGATTATTAAAGATAGAGTTTCTCCAATTATTTCTAAAACCCTTAGAAACAATTCTCCACATAAAATCATGAACCAATCCCATTCTCAATATCATCTATTTTAAAACTTTAACCATAATTAAAATATATAGGAACAATCAATAGTGTTAAGTAATAACAAAACCTAATAATATGTTTACCATGCACTGGTTATAAGTTTCAAATCAATTAAATAGATCTGGTTCCTAAGTTAAAAGGAAATTAAAATAAATACCTAAACCATTTTTATTTTATTCAAGTCTCACAAGATCTCAATTAAATCCAACCAAACTAGTTGTTTAAAATAATAAAACCGTTCAGTAAGCATGATTATCAAATTATCTTGATACTCAAATATTTTATAATCTGCAAAACAAAACAGAATTCAAATTTGAATTCAAACAACAAAATAGAAAATAGAAAATATAAAACATAATTTGAAAAAGGAAAAGAGAGGGAAACTTACCAGACCTGGCCACAGCAGCCCACCGCAGCAGCCCAACAGTCAGCCCAGTAGCAACCCAGCCCAAACCAAATACCGTTTTGCTTGCTTTAAGAATCGTGCGTGGAGAAATGACTTCACCGTCGTCGTCTCCGAGCTCGACAGCGCGGCGGAGCCAGTAGGCCACGACCTCGTCGTCGATAAGCATGCCCCGGACGTCGCCAGACACTCAGAACCACGCCCAACCTCTCTCGCGTCCGAGCTTATCCGCGGACGAGCAAATCCTTGCCAGATAGAAGCTTCCAGAGACCGCCACCTCCCGACCATGGCCGTCACCGTGTCGAGGCCACAGGGCTTCCCTTGGCCTATAAATAGGTGGAGGGCATCGCCGTACACCCCTTGTTCGCCTCCGCCATTCCATTACTGCTCAGGCACCTTCTATCTCTCACACGCATCCACTCTCTGTCGCCGGAGTCGAAGACGAAGCCGACGGAGGAGGCCAGCCTGGCGCGTTCCAGGAGGAGCGCCTGGACTCAAGGAGCATCTGGGAGGAGCCCAGCATCTGGGGAAGCCGTGTGGAGGATCAATTTCCTCGTCCCCTTCTGCAGCACATCGCCGGGAAGTCTCCAATCGTCGTCGTCTCCGTCGACCATCGCCGGAGCCGACCACGCCATCATGTTCAGGGTGAGCATACGCCTCTATAGAGCTAGATCTCGCATCCTAGAACCTCCTGTAACCTCCGATTCGATTCTCGCCGGAGTAGCACCACCGCAGTACCCATCGCCGGCGACGCTCCGGTGATTCCCTCGCAAAACCATCACCACCATTCGATTCGTCGTGTTGTTCTCGTTCAGAAACACCTAGCCGCGCATCCCGGGAGGCCGTAAATCGGCGGCGCCACCGTCTGCTGGCCGCCGGCGTTTAACCGCCGGTGAGGTCAAAGTTCCTGGTCAACTTTGACCGGTCCTTGCTTGCGTGGCAGTCGACGTGTACATAGGCCCCACCAGTCAGTGTCTGTGTCTAGATCTGAATCGGTACGTTTAGCGTTGTAGTTTTAATTTAAAAACCAGTAAATAACTGAAACTTTGAAAAATCATATAAAATTTATTTCAACTCAGAAAAATATGAATAAGATATCAAAATGCTCACAAAAATAAACTCTATTCAAATAAAATATAAAATAAAAATGTGTGTCAAAATAAAAATTCATTTATTTTATTCTTTGTTAATTATGTCTTTCTAATTATTTTAAAAACAAATTGAATTCAATAAATAATCAAGTTTCAAAATTAAATTTTAAATATTTAAATAACTAAGTAAAATATTAAGATAAGTTTTCTTGATCATATTTGCATTAACTTAATTATTAGTGGTAATTCATAAACCCTAATATGAAAATTTGTAATCTTCTATTTTCTTAAATAATAATAAATCAAGAAAATATTAAAAGCCAATATTAATTTGGTAGCTTAAATATTATGAACTCAAACATTTTTAATTAGCAAGTTATTATCTTAAAACCTAACAATAATTAGGAAACCCTAATTCTAGATTAAACCCTAAGTAATGTTTCTCTTAACTATTAAATCACTTAAAAATAAATAAAATGCAAACCATTATTAGTTTGTTTCAAAGTAATTATTAACCACACCTATTTTGTCAAATTCATTTTAAGAGTTGTACCATGATTTAGAAACCCTAGTTTTAATTTAAGTAAGACCTTGATCCCATTATTTTATGTACTCATCTTAAGTTAGTTGAAATCCTAAAAACCTAGGGGTTTAGCCCATGTGATCATATAAGCTTCACCTATACCTATAAAACCCTAGTAAGAAACAAATGAATGCATGCTTATGATCCACTAGCATAAAACCAAGTCACATGAGATTATCATTTCATGTCCCTATTCCTAATTAAAACCTATATGATTCCCTAGTGTCACTTAGGAGCAAACCCTAGCTTGTTAATTAGAGTACTTCCATTGATCACCACTCGTATATACTACACCATTAAGATCAACCTAAACCATCAAACCCTAGTGGAACCATAATGATGAACCCTAGTACCAAACTTGTGTAGCAATTCCCAACACATGCTCTTATTCCACTAAACCCTATTTAGGAAATCATAACCCACCTAGTTTAGAAGCCATTAGTAATCACTTAGTGAAGCAAATGTGAAACCATAGTAAACCCTAACAACTAATTTATGGAACCACCTGGATAATCATCCTTTGATATGATGCTTATGAGAAACCATAGTAATGAACCTACCAATACTTGCTACATATAACCCATTCTACTTAAGAACCCAACTAATCCCTATTAGAGAACTAAAAGAATCCAATAGTAAACCCTAGAAGCCATAGCTCCTATTTGTAGTAGTTCTTATTCTTATTTAACCTGTTCTTCAAAAGTTATTCTTTTGAAGTACATATGTCAATCCAACCATAAAAACCATAGTTCTTGTTTATACTATTATTTCTTAATTAACCTGCTCTTCAAAAGTTATTCTTTTGAAGTATAAAATAAGTAATCATCAACCATGTCCTGTAGAACTTAAAATTGACAACTGTTCTTCACATATTATTCCACTATTATTCTTTGTGTGTATGATTCTTATGATGCATTATATCACTTGTTTATGCTATAATATCACCAACCCTAATAAGAACCTTGTTTGAGAATCATTCTAAAAGTGCAACAAACCCTAAAGAAATCTTTACAACCTAAATTATCAAGGTTTGGATACGCTCGGGACGATTGCATCTCATACTATGCATGATAGCATCTTTGCCAGTTCTTTAAACATTGTCCTTACCGGACAATGATGGTATTTCAGAATTTGGAGTTCTCACGTATCGAAGCTTTTGCCTGCATAATCTTGCAGTCAAGAAAGGCAAGTTCATCGCTTGCTCATGTCATTTGATTATTTTTATCAAACTATATGCAAAGTACTATACTTATCACTCATGCATTGAAAAGCAAAGTATTATTTTACAATTATGAATATGACTATGTGGTGGGCAATGGAACCATGGTATGTGTTGATTGGTGGAGGTTCCATTGCAAGGGTACTATTCATCTAGGACTAAGTACCAATGCCGTCCAGTGATTCTAGCGCCGTACATATCGCGTTGACCATAAGATCTATAATGGCTCTGGGGAAGCCAGCTGTATCTTTTCCCTCTCGCATGCCAACGGACTGGTAATAAGGGTTGCCCGTATCAGTCTATCTTTGGTAAAGGTGGGGACATGTGGTCCTGCACAGTCTACCATTAGATACAGGAGAGGGTAGACTTATTATTGGTCTATGAAGGATTGTAAGGGTTGTCCGGATCAGTCTATCTATGGTGTATAGGACAGGGCACATAAGTTGTTCGGATCAGTCTACCTTAACGGTATAGGAGAGAACAAGTGCCTGTGTTAGTCTACCCATAGATATAGGAGAGGACAGACTTACAAAAGGGTGGGTCTGCGAGGTCGCGGAGAAGGCGGTGTGGGCTTGGATCTTACACCTGGCCTCACACCAAGGAAGTGTGGACGGGAAAGTTAACGCCTGGTTGGCAACAAGGATAAGGTCTCTTATGGGAAAAACGCACCTCTGGAGATCCGAATTGTACTGTCACTCCCTGTTGAAGGGAACTGCGAACGCAGGCAGGAAAGGAACTCCATGAAGTTCTAGTCAACCTGTGAAGACGGGCATAGTTTTCAGAATAAAATAAACCTTTGAAGAAATGTTTATGAAAACTTGCATTGCCTATGACTTTCTGGTCTGTGGCTGTAGCTAGTGCATGATACACCTATTTCCCTAATATGAACTTGCTGAGAGTACGCTCGTACTCATCCCACTCTTAAATCCCCTGCTTAGCTATGGAGGCCGGAGGATGAACTACCGTGGAACTCGAAGACAAAGGAGTCAACTGCAACAAGATGGAGAATCCAAGCAAAGAAGTCAATGAAGTCAACTGCTGCAGCAACTTAAGTGGAAACTTAGACTAGTAATAGAAGGGAGCCTTTCCCTAATCTTAGCACCTAAGTAGCTAGAACTCTATAGCAAGCCCAGTATCTCTGGAGATAGTGTTAGCAATAAGTTAGATTACGAGTCGTTCTTCTGGAGCTTTATTTGAAGTTTTACCTCACTGTAAAGTAGGAGGCTGTGTTGATCTTCTGTAAACAGCTTGTGTATCCTTCTATAGACATACCTTGGACTCGCATATGTTTCTGTTGTACCACTCTGAGGGATGTAATATGAGTGGAACGGTGTTTCACTTGTGTTATGTCAACGACTTGTGTACTACAAGTGGTACGCTGGGTCACCACATTGGTATCAGAGCAAATGCTTTGACCTTAGGATTAAAACCCTTTATAGGAGACCTATAGGTTTGGTAGTGTCTATAGGAAGTTGTTAGCTAAGACAACTATGCTAAACCAACTATTCTTTGACTTGAGATGGGTATTCACTTGAGAATAATCCTGACACACTTGAGTCAATCTTTCTTATCTATCTTTCTTAAGTACAGTTGATTAGTTATCTTGCTTCATTCCAAATAACTAGAACACCATTGGAGCTTAAGATAATTGGGTGGTAGTAGACCATAGTTGGTATACAATACATGGTAGTCCAAAGAGAGGATACAACCACAAGGAAGATATCCTACTGGAAGAAGTATACCAATGCAAGTTATGGTTCAGTAGGAGTCATTTAAAATGTTAAATGACTGGTGTTAAGTAATGTAGATAAGTAATATGAGGTAGTATATACCTATGATGAGTCAATCATAGGAGGTAAGGAAGAGTGATAGGAGTTATACAAGTCTACTTTTCATGGTAGAGTTGGTAATCATATATGATTCACTTGAGAGTCATGATGTGATGGAGTAGAACATCATAAGTACGATAACAGAAGTATGATAAGGAGTAGGATTTAAGGAATAGTTCGAAAGCTTAGGCCTTAAAATCCTAATAACGGTACTAAGTATGCTAGAACCATAGTCCTTAGTTTAAAGAAGGCTTATTTAGAGCATATCACATAGAGAAATCTGGAATCATAGGTGGTATATTCTAACAATCATGTGTTTAGAGTAGCCATGTTATATCCCCGAGAGATCATGTGAGGTTAGTTTTCAATTAAATGGAAGGTAAGTTAGCACTTTCCAAGGAAATTAGGTCAACCACAACTATTCTGGACCAATTTGCTCAAGTTTATTTGATTGCAAGTGAGCAATCAAGGTAAATATTGAGACAAATAGTAGAAATCCCTATATATGTGCTAAGTATCACAACCTAAACCTATCTTATGTGGTGTTATATACTACACATCTGAGCCTGATGTTTAGGGATGTCTTACCCAACTATTATATTCAGGCATATAAGGGTGTGTATTATAAGCACAAAGCTGGATTTTCTTGGATTTTATTGGATTTTCATTGATTGACTAGATCCATACATGAAGTTTGACTTTGATATGCAAATGCATGTTGCAATATCAAGCTCTTACTTGATGTTATAGGTCTAGAGGGTAAAGGTATTCGTGTGAGGAAGTGACGAACTCTGAAGATTTTGAAGACAAGATGAAGGTTCACTAGAAGAAGGAAGTGAAGTTGTGGGAAGCCACCACAATAATCTGAAGGAAGGATCAATCAAAACTCACTCTTATCCTCAATTAAGGAGTACTTCAACATGGAAGTACCATGAAAGTGAGAAAAATAGTGAATATGGAGCAGTAGAAGTGGATCCATATTTATTATGGAAGAAGGGAATGCAAGTGAAGTCACTTAAGATACTATTTTCATAGTGTCAACAAGTGGTTTTCTTGCAGAACAAACCCTAGAAGAAGGAAAATAGACAAGTGAAGTCGCATTTGATATTATAAGACATCAGCTGATATAGGATAATATGAAGAGAAAGCATTGGAAGTGAGGTAGATCTTAACTAAAACTCTAGAAGTATTCGCATCTGGTAGGTAGATGTTGACTAGAACCATAAATAGTCCACAACTAGTATCAAACAAGCCACCTCTGGTACTAGTTAGTCTGTAGCTGGTATCAGATAGTCCGCATCTTGAACATTCCTTTACTCTAAAAGAAAGAAGGATTCCGCAGCTGGTATTCCGCAGCTGGTATTCCATAGCGGGTAACCATTTAGTCGGAGGATTCCCATCGGATACCCACAACTGTGTGGATACACCGCAAAGAATTCTTCGTGAGACTCTAAGAATAGTACAAATTAAAAGCCAGACCAAGACCAATCTTCTAACCTTGGAGTTTAATGATTAGAAGAAAAGAAGTTTAAAGATCATTAGTAAACTCCAAGGGGGAGAGGAAGGCTGAAGGAGAAGTATTAAGACATGATTTGGAGTATGAATGACGAAGAAGAAGGTCTGAACTGAGAGGAAGTTCAATCTTATTTTTATAAGGTTGTTGGGAAGTATCCATACCAAAGTACTCTCCGGGGGATGTCAGACTAGAAGCCGAGGTTTATATCTCAAAGAAGTAAGGGTTAGACCTTAACTTGAGTGAGTAATTAATAATTACTCAGAAGCAGAAGAGCTTAAGTAAGTCTAAGATAATGAAGTTGGATGAAGTAGATGTCGGAGGACAATCAAAGCCAAAGAAGACTAAAGACCAAAGGAGTTTTATTATACCAAAACATAAGCCTATTAGAAAGATTCCTTTCATGGAACCTAAAGAAACCAAAAGATGGATAATTAGCATAAACTAGAAGCCATGATTGGATGGACTAAATGAGTCTAATTCATTCGTAGGAATAAACCACCAGGACCATACCTATTGTAAATACCTTACCAAGTACCATTACTATAGTTATGGTAGTAAGGGAAAACAATACCCTACCTTAAACAAATCTTTTAGAATTAAGGTTTGGCCACCGCAGCTGGTACACCGTAGTGCCATATTACACCGTAGCTGGTAGAACCAAGTATTGGGTATCCAGATAGGAAGCTATCACCACAACCATTAGCAAGGTCCATTAGAACAAGAAGATGCCTTAATCCAAGGATCTTTGGATAGAAAGACTATAAGCTTAGAGTGTTGGAATAGATCATAGAATTAAAGAAAGTATCAGTGCCAGACAACAGAAGACTCCAGGAAGGATCTGGATAAGGGATATATCCAATTATATCTTGTAAGATCACCATGGAGTTTGAAGGATTGTGATCTGTTCAAGTCAGTTCAACATTCCGAAACATGAGAGCGTTCGAACTTCGGGACGAAGTTCAGTTTAAGGGGGAGAGGCTGTAATATCCCAGGTTTAGAGGCAATAAAATGAGAGAACACCAAAGTGTGCATTGCATTCATGCATAGAAAATCCGGGGAATTTTTGCGCTTTCAAATAAAACTTACCACAGTAACTGAAGTTTCACTTGACTTGCTGGAATTGAAGTAGATCATCAAGTCAAGCGCTATAAACTTCACTGTGATCTTTGCTAAAACCCTGTTTTGGGTAGATATGATTTGATCTATGAGTTAGATCAAATGGAATTAGTTCTACAACAAACAACACCTTAAGTAAGGGTCAACTATAAGATTCTATAAAAGATCTCAACATGACATTCCTTACAACAACACATGAATAATTAAGAAACTATTATTTACTTATCTTTTCCATGTCTTTTACTAAATAAATGTTTCTACCATGATTCTCATGGTGTATCTTCAACTAATTTTGTGTGTAATTTAATTCAATTCTAAACTTATTAATAAATAAGGTATATCACAGGGTCTAAAGTGCATAAAGGCCACACATTCTTATTTAAATCATAACTTATTAAATATATGGAATATCATAAAACTGAATCCATTTACATTACAAATTATAGTTCAAACTATTTGAATAAAACTACTCATGAGTATTTTGAAACTCATATGATCATGCCTTGGTGCAATCAAACACCAACTATTCAAAATTGAGGAATAACCTTCAACCTTGACTTTTTGACCAATATTATAATATAAATCCAATCAAATATGATATAGTGACTCATCCACAATAATAAAACCATCCACAAGATATTTAGTAACAAATGCCACTTGGCTATCTAAATATAATTCATATGAGAAGATAATGATCTTGCCACATAGGATGAAAATATCTACATGACTTGCTTTCCAAGCTATGCCACCTCATGCTCAAAGGATTGCTATGGATGAGGGCATGACACCCAAGCACCTTACTCATCAAACCAACACAAGAGTCACCACCTATGTGTCATGATACTAGAGCTTGCCCAAGCCTATAAAAGGAGCCACACCCTTCATCCATTTGATCATCTTGTAGCATGACACAAGGAAACCAACACATAGAGCCACTCCATGCATTAGTTAGGATCAAGATGAAGAAGCTAGGAGGTGGAGGCATACCACAAGAAGCAGGTTTATCAGAATTCCAGAAGAACAAGCTACATAGGATACCAAGGTAGAATTCTTAGGCAAACCATATATTTAGAGGATCATATCATCATCTCCTGAGTAGGACCTTAGGTTATTAAGAGACATTGAGAAGTGAGAGAGATCATAGATGCTAATCATATCCATGTCTATCCTAGAGAATACTAGAGTAGTATTAAACCCTACTTGTTCAAACCAACATTTAATCTTGGAGGTGAGAGCCATATTCCATTAGTGAAACATAACTAAAACCATAGACCTCATTTGAATTTCAATCCAAGTACCACTTTGGATCATAAATAGAACCCTGCCATACCTCATGACTATTTATACTTCAATTTAATGAAGCTTATGCAAAACCCTAAACCTTTCACATAGGATTCACTCCACATACAATATTAAGCCTAACTTGTGCATCATGGATCACAAGTATAAACCAAGCAAGTTATAATTAAGCTTAAATGATATTTAAGTGATTAGAATAAAACCAATATCCAATTCTATTTTGCCTTCCAAGTAATTTGTTTAGTTGACCAATAGAAATAATATATTATAGTTTGGACCATAACCTTAGCAAGTGAATTAACCATGATGAGCTTAGGATTTATTTCAAGTAAGTCAAGCTAGAATTTGCTAAGCATGATTATTAAAGATAGAGTTTCTCCAATTATTTCTAAAACCCTTAGAAACAATTCTCCACATAAAATCATGAACCAATCCCATTCTCAATATCATCTATTTTAAAACTTTAACCATAATTAAAATATATAGGAACAATCAATAGTGTTAAGTAATAACAAAACCTAATAATATGTTTACCATGCACTGGTTATAAGTTTCAAATCAATTAAATAGATCTGGTTCCTAAGTTAAAAGGAAATTAAAATAAATACCTAAACCATTTTTATTTTATTCAAGTCTCACAAGATCTCAATTAAATCCAACCAAACTAGTTGTTTAAAATAATAAAACCGTTCAGTAAGCATGATTATCAAATTATCTTGATACTCAAATATTTTATAATCTGCAAAACAAAACAGAATTCAAATTTGAATTCAAACAACAAAATAGAAAATAGAAAATATAAAACATAATTTGAAAAAGGAAAAGAGAGGGAAACTTACCAGACCTGGCCACAGCAGCCCACCGCAGCAGCCCAACAGTCAGCCCAGTAGCAACCCAGCCCAAACCAAATACCGTTTTGCTTGCTTTAAGAATCGTGCGTGGAGAAATGACTTCACCGTCGTCGTCTCCGAGCTCGACAGCGCGGCGGAGCCAGTAGGCCACGACCTCGTCGTCGATAAGCATGCCCGGACGTCGCCAGACACTCAGAACCACGCCCAACCTCTCTCGCGTCCGAGCTTATCCGCGGACGAGCAAATCCTTGCCAGATAGAAGCTTCCAGAGACCGCCACCTCCCGACCATGGCCGTCACCGTGTCGAGGCCACAGGGCTTCCCTTGGCCTATAAATAGGTGGAGGGCATCGCCGTACACCCTTTGTTCGCCTCCGCCATTCCATTACTGCTCAGGCACCTTCTATCTCTCACACGCATCCACTCTCTGTCGCCGGAGTCGAAGACGAAGCCGACGGAGGAGGCCACCCCAGCCTCCGGCGCGTGGTCCAGGAGGAGCGCCTGGACTCAAGGAGCATCTAGGAGGAGCCCAGCATCTGGGGAAGCTGTGTGGAGGATCAATTTCCTCGTCCCCTTCTGCAGCACATCGCCGGGAAGTCTCCAATCGTCGTCGTCTCCGTCGACCATCGCCGGAGCCGACCACGCCATCATGTTCAGGGTGAGCATACGCCTCTATAGAGCTAGATCTCGCATCCTAGAACCTCCTGTAACCTCCGATTCGATTCTCGCCGGAGTAGCACCACCGCAGTACCCATCGCCGGCGACGCTCCGGTGATTCCCTCGCAAAACCATCACCACCATTCGATTCGTCGTGTTATTCTCGTTCAGAAACACCTAGCCGCGCATCCCGGGAGGCCGTAAATCGGCGGCGCCACCATCTGCTGACCGCCGGCGTTTAACCGCCGGGGAGGTCAAAGCTTCTGGTCAATTTTGACCGGTCCTTGCTTGCGTGGCAGCCGACGTGGACAAAGACCCCACCAGTCAGTGTCTAGGGCTAGATCTGAATCGGTACGTTTAGTTGTAGTTTAATTTAAAAACCAGTAAATAGTTGAAACTTTGCAAAATCATATAAAATTCATTTCAACTCAGAAAAATATGAATAAGATATCAAAATGCTCACAAAAATAAACTCTATTCAAATAAAATATAAAATAAAAATGTGTGTCAAAATAAAAATTCACTTATTTTATTCTTTGTTAATTATGTCTTTCTAATTATTTTAAAAACAAATTGAATTCAATAAATAATCAAGTTTCAAAATTAAATTTTAAATATTTAAATAACTAAGTAAAATATTAAGATAAGTTTTCTTTATCATATTTGCATTAACTTAATTATTAGTGGTAATTCATAAACCCTAATATGAAAATTTGTAATCTTCTATTTTCTTAAATAATAATAAATCAAGAAAATATTAAAAGCCAATATTAATTTGGTAGCTTAAATATTATGAACTCAAACATTTTTAATTAGCAAGTTATTATCTTAAAACCTAACAATAATTAGGAAACCCTAATTCTAGATTAAACCCTAAGTAATGTTTCTCTTAACTATTAAATCACTTAAAAATAAATAAAATGCAAACCATTATTAATTGTGTTTCAAAGTAATTAGTAACCACACCTATATTGTCAAATATCATTTTAAGAGTTGTACCATGATTTAGAAACCCTAGTTTTAATTTAAGTAAGACCTTGATCCCATTATTTTATGTACTCATCCTAAGTTAGTTGAAATCCTAAAACCCTAGGGGTTTAGCCCATGTGATCATATAAGCTTCACCTATACCTATAAAACCCTAGTAAGAAACAAATGAATGCATGCTTATGATCCACTAGCATAAAACCAAGTCACATGAGATTATCATTTCATGTCCCTATTCCTAATTAAAACCTATATGATTCCCTAGTGTCACTTAGGAGCAAACCCTAGCTTGTTAATTAGAGTACTTCCATTGATCACCACTCGTATATACTACACCATTAAGATCAACCTAAACCATCAAACCCTAGTGGAACCATAATGATGAACCCTAGTACCAAACTTGTGTAGCAATTCCCAACACATGCTCTTATTCCACTAAACCCTATTTAGGAAATCATAACCCACCTAGTTTAGAAGCCATTAGTAATCACTTAGTGAAGCAAATGTGAAACCATAGTAAACCCTAACAACTAATTTATGGAACCACCTGGATAATCATCCTTTGATATGATGCTTATGAGAAACCATAGTAATGAACCTACCAATACTTGCTACATATAACCCATTCTACTTAAGAACCCAACTAATCCCTATTGGAGAACTAAAAGAATCCAATAGTAAACCCTAGAAGCCATAGCTCCTATTTGTAGTAGTTCTTATTCTTATTTAACCTGTTCTTCAAAAGTTATTCTTTTGAAGTACATATGTCAATCCAACCATAGAAACCATAGTTCTTGTTTATACTATTATTTCTTAATTAACCTGTTCTTCAAAAGTTATTCTTTTGAAGTATAAAATAAGTAATCATCAACCATGTCCTGTAGAACTTAAAATTGACAACTGTTCTTCACATATTATTCCACTATTATTCTTTGTGTGTATGATTGTTATGATGCATTATATCACTTGTTTATGCTATAATATCACCAACCCTAATAAGAACCTTGTTTGAGAATCATTCTAAAAGTGCAACAAACCCTAAAGAAATCTTTACAACCTAAATTATCAAGGTTTGGATACGCTCGGGACGATTGCATCTCATACTATGCATGATAGCATCTTTGCAGTTCTTTAAACATTGTCCTTACCGGACAATGATGGTATTTCAGAATTTGGAGTTCTCACGTATCGAAGCTTTTGCCTGCATAATCTTGCAGTCAAGAAAGGCAAGTTCATCGCTTGCTCATGTCATTTGATTATTTTTATCAAACTATATGCAAAGTACTATACTTATCACTCATGCATTGAAAAGCAAAGTATTATTTTACAATTATGAATATGACTATGTGGTGGGCAATGGAACCATGGTATGTGTTGATTGGTGGAGGTTCCATTGCAAGGGTACTATTCATCTAGGACTAAGTACCAATGCCGTCCAGTGATTCTAGCGCCGTACATATCGCGTTGACCATAAGATCTATAATGGCTCAGCCAGCTGTATCTTTTCCCTCTCGCATGCCAACGGACTGGTAATAAGGGTTGCCCGTATCAGTCTATCTTTGGTAAAGGTGGGGACATGTGGTCCTGCAGTCTACCATTAGATACAGGAGAGGGTAGACTTATTATTGGTCTATGAAGGATTGTAAGGGTTGTCCGGATCGGTCTATCTATGGTGTATAGGACAGGGCACATAAGTTGTTCGGATCAGTCTACCTTAACGGTATAGGAGAGAACAAGTGCCTGTGTTAGTCTACCCATAGATATAGGAGAGGACAGACTTACAAAAGGGTGGGTCTGCGAGGTCGCGGAGAAGGCGGTGTGGGCTTGGATCTTACACCTGGCCTCACACCAAGGAAGTGTGGACGGGAGTTACGCTGGTTGGCAACAAGGATAAGGTCTCTTATGGGAAAAGTAACGCACCTCTGCAGAGGATACTGAATTGTGACTGTCACTCCCTGTTCCGGGAAGGGAACGCGCGGCAGAAAGGAACTCCATGAAGTTCTAGTCAACCTGTGAAGACTGACGGGCATAGTTTTCAGAATAAAATAAACCTTTGAAGAAATGTTTATGAAAACTTGCATTGCCTATGACTTTCTGGTCTGTGGCTGTAGCTAGTGCATGATACACCTATTTCCCTAATATGAACTTGCTGAGTACGCTCGTACTCATCCCACTCTTAAATCCCCTGCTTAGCTATGGAGGCACCGGAGGATGAACTACCGTGGAACTCGAAGACAAAGGAGTCAACTGCAACAAGATGGAGAATCCAAGCAAAGAAGTCAATGAAGTCAACTGCTGCAGCAACTTAAGTGGAAACTTAGACTAGTAATAGAAGGGAGCCTTTCCCTAATCTTAGCACCTAAGTAGCTAGAATTCTATAGCAAGCCCAGTATCTCTGGAGATAGTGTTAGCAATAAGTTAGATTACGAGTCGTTCTTCTGGAGCTTTATTTGAAGTTTTACCTCACTGTAAAGTAGGAGGCTGTGTTGATCTTCTGTAAACAGCTTGTGTATCCTTCTATAGACATACCTTGGACTCGCATATGTTTCTGTTGTACCACTCTGAGGGATGTAATATGAGTGGAACGGTGTTTCACTTGTGTTATGTCAACGACTTGTGTACTACACCATGCAAGTACGTGGGTCGAATCGTAGTACTCCAAGAGGGAACCGATTTGATCCAATCAGCTCTTTATGAGACCGCAAAGCAAGAGGCCCACCGGTTCATGATTCGAGAAGGAGAATCCGTGGCCGATGCCTATGCAAGGCTTGGTGCTCTTAGAGTAAGGGTCAAGGGACTTGGAGTTGAGAAGTACAATGACGGCTTCGAGATGAATGAAGCATTCATAAAGTCCAAGGTCATTGCTATGATTGCTGTCAAGCAAGAAGACACCAACCTTGCACTCAACTTGCAAATCATGACCAAGAGTGCTGATTTGAACTCCGATGATCTAGTCTCCTATGTGGCCGCCAATGAAAACATGGCCAAGGCAGGAAAAAGGCTCATGGCAATGAACCGTGTTGATGAAGCCTCACACAACCATGAAGCATCACACAACCTTGCTCTCAAAGCTAGAGCTGACCATGGAAGAGAAGAAGACTATGAAATTGAAGAAGATGAGGAGATGACTTCAACTAGTGACATCGCTACCGACTTTGCCTTCTTTGCCAAGAAGTACAAGGGAAAGTTGCCAATGCTCCTCAATGACAAGAAGAAGAAGAGAACTTGCTACAACTGTGATGAAGATAACCACTTTGCAAATGAGTGCCCTTATGAGAAAAGGGTAGACAAGCCAAAGTTCATCAAAGGGGTCAAGCCAAGATTGAAGCCAAACCCAATCAACGATCGATACAAGAGGAACAAGGGAAGAGCCTTTGTTGGGGCCGAGTACTTGTCCGATGAAGAAGAGGAAGATGAGGAGAAGGAGGCCGGAGTGGCCGGCTTGGCTTTCTCTAAGCCCGGGTCACTCTTCACATATGACTACTCCAAGGATTACTCCACGGAGAATGATGTTGGCTCTTCCTTCATGGCAAGAACAACTCAAGATGATGACTCCGATGACTCTCCCTCATCTACAATCGTTGGCTCTTGTCTTATGGCAAGAGAAACCAAGGTAATGGAACCCCCACCTTCTTTATCTAGTGTTCTTGATGATGAAGCTGAAAATCAAGAAGAATTAACTGTGCTTAAGGAACTTTACAATGTTAGATGCACCCTTCGTGGTGAAGCTCTTGTCAAATTTGATTTCTTGATGGACTCCCTCAAAGAAAAGGATGAGTCCATTGAGGAATTAGAATATCATTTGAATGATAAGGAAAGGAGATTCAATCTCCTAAGACAAGAGCTAAAAACCGAAAGGTGCATATCTCAAGGTCTTAAGCAACAAATTGAAACTTATGAACTAGATAAAGTTAAGGATCATGAAACTATTGAAAGGGCTCAATCATTGACCCAAGAGCTTAATGCCTCAAAAAAGGAGCTTGAAGTTGCTCATGCTTCTCTCACTAGGGATCTTGACCACCTTGAAAGAGCTAACAAGCTTGTTAAGGATGAGCTCAAGAAACTTGGAGAGAACCATGATCTTCTCCAAGAAACCTACACGAAGGCTCTTGAATCAATGAATGATCCCATTATTGATAAAGATGTTGCTAGTTCCTCCACCTCTTTCACTAGTGAGCATGCTAAGCTTGTTACGGAACATGTTCGTTTACAAGAGGAACTATCTTTGCATGTTGAGACCAATACATATCTTGAATCTTTGGTAACCAAATATGGTCTCAACTATCATCCTAATGAATCAGCTTGTGAGCAAGCAACTATTCTTGAGGAAAATGTTAGGTTGAAGAAGGAACTTGCCAAGTTCACCACGACCAAGAATAAGATGGGATTGGATGACCTCTTGAGTAAGCAAAGGTCAAACAATCAAAAGTATGGACTTGGGTATGTTCCCAAGCCCTACAAGAAGAACAACTACAAGAAAGAGAAGCCCGCTCAAGAAAAGAACAAGAAGGTCACTAATGATGGCAAAGCCCCAAAGGGCAAAGCCACTAGTGGTGACCGCACGGGGCCAAACAATCACTATGCTTTATTTATTGATTATTATGGTGATGTTTATGCTAACTATGTTGGCCCTCGTAATGGCTATGCTTATAGAGGGTACTCGATTTGGGTACCAAAAGATCTTGTTGCCATGACTAGGGAACCCATTAATCAATGGGTTCCTAAATCCTCTACTTGATTTTGTAGGGGTATTCCTCCGGTGGTCCAAAATGGGTGTTTGATAGTGGATGCACCAATCATATGACCGGAGGAAGAGGTGTGCTTGACCAATTCATTGAAGATATTAACAAGAAGTCAAGCATCACCTTTGGTGACAACTCAAAGGGAAAGGTACTTGGGTATGGCAAGGTGGCAATCTCTAAGGACTTGTGCCTTGAGACGGTCATGCTTGTTGAACACCTTGGTTATAACTTGCTTTCTATATATCATCTTGCCGATGCCGGTTATAATTCATATTTTACTAAGTATTATGTGCAAGTCTTTAGGAGTGACAATCTCAAATTGGTCCTTGTTGGATATGTGGAGAACAACCTTTACGTGGTTGACCTCTCGAAAGAGAGCCCCTCTCCCTCCACATGTCTAATGGCGGCCAAGCATGATGAAGGTTGGTTGTGGCATCGTGATGACCCACAAGTATAGGGGGTGTATCGTAGTACTTTCGATAAATAAGAGTGTCGAACCCAACGAGGAGCAGAAGGTGTTGACAAGCAGTTTCGATGAAGGATTCACTGTAAATGCTCACAGACAAGTTTTCAGGGGGTTTTGATATAGCAGATAAATAAAGTACAAGTAAATAAAATGCGAGAGTAATAATTGCAGCGAGTGGCCCAATCCTTTTTAGCACAAAGGACAAGCCGGTTTGTTTACTTATAATGACTAAACGTTCTTGAGGACACGGGGATTTTAGTCTAGTGTTTTCGCTTCATATAGTTGATTAATCTTCATTGTTTTGATAAGTGTTGTGTGGGTGAACCTATGCTAATGCACCGCCCTTCCTAGGACTAATACATACTTGTGATTATACCCCTTGCAAACATCCGCAAATACAAGAAAGAACTAAACGAACTACTCACAAGACATCATATGGAACATGATCAGATGTGATATGATGATGAATAACAATCTGAACATAAACCTTGGTTCAATGGTTTCACTCAATAGCATCAATAACAAGTAGTAATCAACACCGGAAAGTTTCCCTATCAAACAATCAAGATTTAACCCTAGATGTTACAGCGGTGACGAGGTGCAGCGGTGGAGATGGCGTTGTAGATGGTGGAGATGATGATGATCCCAATGATGTCCAGCTCGATGACGGTGGCGATGGCGTCGATTTCCCCTCCGGGAGGGAATTTCCCGGCGGATTCCTGCCCGCCGGAGAGCTCTTTCTCTCGGTGTCTCTCCGCCCGGAGGCGGCTATGTCTATTCTCCGTATCCCCCGTGCCTTAGGTTTTCGGGACGAAGAAGTACGCGAAGGAGAGGCGGCGAAGGGGGCTGTGGTCCCCTCCCACAAGGCGGCGCGGCCAGGCCTGGGCCCGCGCCGGCCTATGGGGGGCCATGGAGGCCCTCCTCGGCCCCTCCTTTTGGCTGGCTTCGTCTTCTGGAAAAATAGGGTGTTCTGTATAATTTCCGTCAATTGTTGATCTTCCGAAATATGGCGTCCCGACGGTGCTTTTTCCAGCAGAATCCTGACCGGTGAATAATTCTCCAATAATCATGAAACATGCAAAATAGGTGAAATAACATAAGTATCATCTCTAAATATGAAATATATCAATGAATAACAGAAATTTATGATATAAAATAGTGATGCAAAATGGACGTATCAACTCCCCCAAGCTTAGACTTCGCTTGTCCCCAAGCGAAACTGAGCTCAATGAACAAGACCACATGTTTATGGAGTGAAGAGTCGATAAATAAAATACGGACAAGAAGCATCATATTGATTCACACAAGATATTCTAGTAAACATCCTCCTCATATAACTCAACTTGAAATAAGTAAAGAGAAATCACAAATAGAGGTGCATAGGAAATCATAAACGGTTATGGCAAACTTTGTTCTTGGTCAGAGAACTATTAACGGATTGTACTTATCTTCTAAACAAAGCTTTCATATCAGAATTTATATGGCAGGGCTCTCATCCTTAATCATAACAATCTCCTCATAATCATTGATAACTTTCAAAGTCATATTCATTCAGATAAAAAATTTACTAAACAAGAAAGCATAAAAGACATGATTAACTAGATCATAGCATAAATGGTTGGATCACAACAACTCAATTGCTTGCTTGAGATAGAGGCAAATAGGTTTACTGACTCAATCATAAAAGTAAAAGATAGGCCCTTCGCAGAGGGAAACAGAGATTAAATCATGTGCTAGAGCTTTCTAAGTTTTGAAATCATATAAAGAGCATAAAAGTAAGATTTTGAGTGGTGTATGCTGTTGTCAACGAATGGTAGTGGGCACTCTAACCCCCTTGCCAAACAGACCTTGCAAGAGCGGCTCCCATGAAGGACGTCATCTCTACCAGCAAGGTAGATCATCCCTCTTCTTTTGTTTACACATGTATTTTAGTTTTATTATGGATGACACTCCCCCAACCTTTGCTTTCACAAGCCATGGCTAACCGAATCCTCGGGTGCCTTCCAACATTTATCATACCATGGAGGAGTGTCTATTGCAAAATTAAGTTGCTTACTAATAAATCAGGGCAAAACATGTGAAGAGAATTATTAGTGAAAGTTATTAATTGGGGTTGGGAACCCCGTGATGTCTACGTGTGCTTCTATTCTTGTAGACAGTGTTGGGCCTCCAAGAGCAGAGGTTTGTAGAACAGCAGCAAGTTTCCCTTAAGTGAATCACCCAAGGTTTATCGAACTCGGGGAGGTAGAGGTCAAAGATAGTCCTCTCAAGCAACCCCGCAATTAAGATACAAGAAGTCTCTTGTGTCCCCAACACACCTAATACACTTGTCAGATGTATAGGTGCACTAGTTCGGCGAAGAGATAGTAAAACACATGTGGTATAGATGAATATGAGTGGTAATAACAATCTGAAATAAATATGGCAGCGAGTAAACATGCAACAGAACAGTAAGTAAGCGGTGTTTGCAGTATTGGAAACAAGGCCTAGGGATCATACTTTCACTAGTGGACACTCTCAACATTGATCACATAATAAATAAATAACTTCTCCTCATTTGTGCTACATACACTCTTTTGTTGGATGACAAACACCATTCATTGTGTAGGGCTACAAGAGCTCCCTCAACCGGAGTTAACAAGCGCCACAACATTCAGCATTCATATTTAAGTAACCTTAGAGCATAATAGATCTTTGCAATTTAAACCAAGTACTAACATAGCATACACACTGTCACCATTACACTATGAAGGGGAATAGATCACATCAATACTATCATAGTAATAATTAACTCCATAACCTACAAGAGATTATGATCATAACCTACGACAAGAACCACACGATGCACACACTGTCACCATTACACCATGCAGGAGGAATAGACTACTTTAATAACATCACATGAGTAGCACATAGACTAATAGCGATACAAAGCTCATCATATGGATCTCAATCATGCAAAGCAATTCATGAGATCATTGTATTGAGTACGAGAGAGAGATTAACCACACAACGGGCGCCCTCCCGGGCCGCGCCACACTGTGTGGGGCCCCTGGCCTCCCTCTGGTCCCTCAGTGTTCGGAAGCTTCGTGGAAATATAAGATGTTGGGCGTTGATTTCGTCCAATTCTGAGAATATTTCCTTACTAGGATTTCTGAAACCAAAAACAGCAGAAAACATGAACTGGCACTTCGGCATCTCGTCAATAGGTTAGTTCCGGAAAATGCATCAAAAGATCATAAAGTGTGAACAAAACATGTAGGTATTGTCATAAAACTATCATGGAACATCAGAAATTATAGATACGTTTGAGACATATCAAGCATCCCCAAGCTTAGTTCCTACTCGCCCTCGAGTAGGTAAACGATAACACAAATAATTTCTGAAGTGACATTCTACCAACATAACCTTGATCAACATTATTGTAAAGCATATGAGATGGATGGAGTGATCTGAAGCAAAAGATTGCTAACAAAAGATGATGACTAAACAAATGAATCATATAGCAAAACTTTTCATGAATAGTACTTTCAAGACAAGCATCAACAAGACTTGCATAAGAGCTAACTCATAAGCAATAAATTCAAAATAGAATGCATTGAAGCAACACAAAGGATGATTAAGTTTCAGCAATTGCTTTCAACTTGTAACATGTATATCTCATCGATAATTGTCAACATAGAGTAATATAACAAGTGCAATAGGTAAACATGTAAGAATCAATGCACACAGTTAACACAAGTGTTTTCTTCTAAGATAGAAAGAAGTGGGTAGACTGACTCAACATAAAGTAAAAGAATGGCCCTTCGAGGGAAGCATGGATTACTACTTTTGTGCTAGAGCTTTTATTTTGAAAACATAGAAACAATTTTGTCAACGGTAGTAATAATTCATATGTGCTATGCATAATACTTCCTACAAGTTGCAAGCCTCATGCATAGAGTACTAATAGTGCTTGCACCTTGTCCTAATTAGCTTGGATTAACACGGATTATCATTGCATGACATATGTTTCAACCAAGTGTCACAAAGGGGTACCTCTATGCCGCATGTACAAAGGTCTAAGGAGAAAGCACGCATTGGATTCTCGCTTTTGATTATTCTCAACTTAGACATCCATACCAGACAACATAGACAACAGATAATGGACTCCTCTTTTAATGCTTAAGCATTCAACAAGAGATAATATTCTCATAAGAGATTGAGGTTGTATGTCCAAACTGAAACTTCCACCATGATACATGGCTTTAGTTAGCGCCCAATGTTCTTCTCTAACAATATGCATACTCAAACCATTTGATCATGAAATCACACTTACTTCAGACAAGACGAACATGCGTAGAATCTCACATGATATCCAACAAAGGTAGAAAGTTGATGGCGTCCCCAGAAACATGATTACCGCTCAACAAGCAACTTATAAGAACTAAGACACATAACTACATATTCATCACCACAATAGTTTTTAAGCTATTTGTCCCATGAGCTATATATTGAAAAGATAAAGGAATGAAATTTTAAAGGTAGCACTCAAGTAATTTACTTTGGAATGGCAGAAAAATACCACATAGTAGGTAGATATGGTGGACACAAATGGCATGGGTTTTGGCTCAAGGTGTTCGGATGCACGAGAAGCATTTCCTCTCAGTACAAGGTTTGGGCTAGTAAGGTTATTTGAAGCAAACACAAGTATGAACAGGTACAGCAAAACTTACACAAGAACATATTGCAAGCATTATAAGGCTCTACACTGTCTTCCTTGTTGTTCAAACACTTTACCAGAAAATATCTAGACTTAGAGAGACCAATCATGCAAACCAAATTTTAACAAGCTCTACGGTAGTTCTCCACTTATAGATTAAACTACATGATGCAAGAGCTTAAACATAATCTAATGAGAGCTCAAAACAATTGCCAAGTATCAAGTTATTCCAAACCATATGAAGCATTTTCTGATTCCAACCAAATAGCAATCAACGAAGCAATTTCAGCCTTCGCCATGAACATTAAAGCACAACTAAGAACACAAGTGTTCCATATGAAAAAGCGGAGCGTGTCTCTCTCCCACATGAGCATGAATTTATTCAGAGAATGAAAATAACAAAACGAAAATAAAAGCACACAGACGCTCCAAGTAAAGTACATAAGATGTGATGGAATAAAAATATAGTTTCACTAGAAGTGACCCGATAAGTTGTCGATGAAGAAGGGGATGCCTTGGGCATCCCCAAGCTTAGATGCTTGAGTCTTCTTAAAATATGCAGGGATGAACCACCGGGGCATCCCCAAGCTTAGACCTTTCACTCTTCTTGATCATAGTATATCATCATCTTCTCTTGACCCTTGAAAACTTCCTCCACACCAAACTTCAAGCAAACTCATTAGAGGGTTAGTGCATAAATAAAAATTCACATGTTCAGAGGTGACACAATCATTCTTAACACTTCTGGACATTGCACAAAGCTTCTGAAAGTTAATGGAACAAAGAAACTCATTCAACATAGCAAAAGCGGCAATGCGAAATAAAAGGCAGAAACTGTCAAAACAGAACAGTCCGTAAAGACGAATTTTGCAGGGGCACTTAACTTGCTCAAACGGAAAAACTCAAAACTAATGAAAGTTGCGTACATATCTGAGGATCACGCACGTAAATTAGCAGATTTTTCTGAGTTACCTACAGAGAGTTCTGGGCAAATTCGTGACAGACAGCAAATCTATTTCTGCGCAGTAATCCAAATCTAGCATCAACTTTACCATAGAGACTTTAATTGGCAAAAAAACATGATAAGGAGAGGTTGCTACAGTAGAACAACTTCCAAGACACAACAAAACAATAGCAAAATAAAAACATGGGTTATTGTCAACACCCGGATTTTTAAGTCCAGATGCCTATTATGCCATTCATCGCAATCCCAGGAATATTGTTTTTGCGAGACATAATAGATTGATATCACAACACATCATTCATTACAACTCATAATTGTCTTACATAGATGGATCACATGATCCAGTCTTAATACATCATAGTGGATCTAGAGATCCTATTACAAAACACATAGCGGAAGCGAAGTAACGGTTGCGGTCCATCTATTCCACAGGCAACTGTTGACGTCAGGAGTGATCCTAGTTGTCGTAGACGTCCTGCTGTCCTTCTTCCTCGTACTGCTGTTCCTCTTCATAGTCTGGCCATTTGAATAGCCAGGGACAAAGCCATGAGTACTTTAAAGTACTCGCAAACTAATACTAAGGTAAGCACTATCAACTATAGTAAGGGGTGCTAAGCTCTAAGTTTATTTGCATAAAGCCAATTTTATTTCATAAGCATTTAGTAAAAGCCTCTTCATTTGCTAACTAACTCAAGTGGGAACATTAGTGTCATTCCCACAACTCTGTTGTGATTCAAGTCAAAGTCACCATTTCAAGTTCAAATCACAAGTCACCCTTCACATGTCATATTTTTGAAAATGGTCTGATGACGGAACAGTATGGCCTTTCCAATCGTCCGTAACCGTGGACACGGCTATTCGAATAGTTCTACACTCTGCAGAGGTCGTACACTTGTGCCACAACATTTGCAATAATCCGTCAGGGTTAACTGGCCCTAAGATATTAGGTGTTTAGTAACCAAACCCAACCAATGGTGCAAGCCATAAAGGTCTAGGTTCAAGATTTGTAAAAATGGCCATAACCACATATGTGTATTGGGAAATCTTCTTATTTTCTATTTGATTAGGTTTTTCTTGATCTCCTTGATGTGGTTGAGGTTTAATATGATATAAGAAAACAATCCAAGCAATGGAAACAAGCTTGATGGTCTTTGGCTCAAATTTATATTTTTGGCCATATGCACATATGTGCATTTCATCTTTTTATTTTATTTTCTTTATCTATGATCAAATGTCATGGTTTATGGTTGCCTTAGTGTTAGTTTGGGTTTAGTAAGGTTTTCAAACCATTTAGTCAAGGTATAGGTGCTTAGGTCAAGTTTTGGAAAAAATGGCTATGTGCCACATATGCTCCTATGCATAGGTTTAATTTCTGTTTATTTGCTTTGGTTTTAACTTGGAATTGGTTTGAGAAACACTAGATAAGGTTTATGAAGGTTTTCCAATCCTCTATATAAAGTGGGAAGGTCTAGGGTAAAGTTGTATGAAAATAGCCATAGGCACATATGCCTCTATCTTATTTAATTTCCTTTTATTTTATTTTCACCAGGATGATGAAAAGAGGGGTGAGGTTTAGGATTTAGTGGAGTATCACCATGGTTCACCTCTATTTTAAAAAGTAAGAATGGTATTAGTCAATATTTGCATACTAGGGTTATATGCCCATTTATGCCTTTTTATTTTAGTTCTCTCTGATTTGATACTATTTAGTTTTGAGAAGATTAGGGTTTAGGATTTTGGGAATTAGGTTCAATGCAATAAACAAACAATCATGGCAATATCACCGCATATAAGTATGCTCACTATGTATCAAACTTAATTTAATAAAAGTTTTTGTTGGTTCTCATTTTTGGAAAAAGGGAATTCATTTTCTCTTTGTTTTAAATTTTTGGGATATTACAAACCCTTCCCCCTTAAACAAATCTCGTCCCGAGATTTTAAGAAAAGTTAGGTTCCTAGGAGAGATTGAGAATTTTTGATTAACAGGAAGACATACTTGGCATGAGCTGAGGTGCTTCCTGGGCTTCAGTGGCAGTCAGGTGGTAGAGGCGGCCGTTTTTGTTGTTCTCCTCCTACTGCGAAGCGGCGTCGTTGCCGCAGGTGCAGTTGTTGGCGGCAATCCTGGCAAGCTTCTTGGGGCACTCATTGGAGTAATGACCCACAACTCCACATTCATAGCAGTTCACGGTTGACTTGTCCTTCGGGGTGACGGGAACAGTGTTGCTTCCGTCCCGGGGCAGTATTGGGGTTGTTATTGTTCCCATTGTTGTTGCTGCTGTTGAGGTTGCTGTTGTTGAGGTTGCTGTTGTGGTGGTTACCCCCGGGCTTCGGGGTTCCTCCGTGGTTGTTGGAGTAGTTGGGGCGATAATTCTGAGCAGGGGGCTTGTTGTGTCTTGGGGTGAATCCTCCAGAGGAGTTATTGCGGTGCTTCTGGGTATGGTGGGGTCCATTCTGGTTCATCATCCTGCGCTTGCGGTTCTCATTAGCCTGATGCAGCTTTCCTTCCATCTGTATGGCTGAGTCCACTAGGGCTTCGAGGTCAGCGAACGGGATGTTTACTAACACGGTTTGCATCTCGTCATGCAGTCCATTCAGAAATCTTTCCTTCCTTTTCTCATTGGTGTCTGTCTCATCCGGGGCATACCTTGACAGTGTAAGAAACTTGTCGCGGTATTCCACCACGGACATCCTTCCTTGTTTGAGTTCACGGAACTCGTCTCTCATCTTCTTGATCAGTCCTTGGGGCACATGATATTTGCTAAACTTCAGCTTGAAGTCTTCCCAGTTCATCATTTGTCCAGCATTCATTGCGCGGGCACTTGTCCACCAGGCTCTTGCAGGTCCTGACAGTAGTGGGTGGCAAACAGTACTTTTTCTGCGGCTTCTACTCCCGCAACTTCTAGGTTGTTCTCCATTGTCTGGAGCCAGTCATCTGCGTCAAGTGGCTCTTCGGTCTTGCTAAACATCGGAGGGTTGGTGTTCTGAAAGTTTTTGAGCTTTGATCCTGGGTGATCATGGTTTCCATGGCCGTTGTTGTTCTGAGCAATCTGCTGCAGTGCAGCTAAGTTGGCTTGTCGTTCAGCTCTCGCGGCTTCGCGATCTTCCATCATCGTCTGGATCATCTGCATCATTGCGTCTTGGTTGCGGTTTGGTGGGGCCATCTGAAGATTGAGATAGATGATAAGATAAGAGGGAAATTTCTATCGTTTATTTGAGTTAAAGTTCACAAAGTTTTCAAAACTTGCGTAGTGTTGAGGGGGTAAAAACCAACAACACTTTTTCATTTATACCAAGCATCACACATTACAAGGCTAACACATCGTTGGTTTTAATAACCATTCCTCGCTCTACTATACAAAAGGGATCCTGATACAAACTCACACCTACGATAGTGCTGGGGTGATACTACTCTTCAGGGTGGATTCTTCTTCTTCACGGGTGAGGTGCTTGGCGAGAGGCGAGGGCGTTATCCAAATCCCTGCGGGTTTTGTACTGCCTGAAGTCCTGAGGGGCTTTATAGGGGTTCATCTCTGGTTGTGGTGGGGGCATGGTCATCGGTCTTCCCATGGAGTCATGTCTTGGGTAGTAGAGGAAACGAGTGTTCTTGATCTTGTCCTCATTTTGTCCACACAGACGGGAAATTGCTTCTTGCATAGCTTTGTCTAGTCCTTCCTTCCAGGTGTTTCCCGTTACAGAAAACCATATGGTTTCCCATACCGGGGCTTCAAGCTTTCTTCCTAGGTCAGCGGAAACTTCCCACCGGGGTGATCCTCCCAACTGATTATTGAAGGATGTTCCGAAGAATTCGGGGTACGGGTGTCCTAGATATTCCACTAGTTGCTTCAAATCATTTTCGAACTTCAGTTCTCCTCCATGACCAAGCTGATAGCACTCCCATTGGTATTCCATCTGTGAGCAATTAGGATAAGTAAGTTAGAGAAGTGGTCAAGTGTGCAAAATTTTATGTAATATTTACAAGGAAAAGTGGAGTATGGATCTGTTATTTTGGAAAGGATCTCAAGGATAAGAGTGAGAATATTTTTTTCATAAATATTCACTTCATTTGTTTTGAAACTAAATTTTTCAGGACGTCCATTCTAACTAGGGTCTCCTAAGGTCAACAATGGCTCTGATACCAACTTGTCAACACCGGATTTTTAAGTCCAGATGCCTATTATGCCATTCATCGCAATCCCAGGTATATTGTTTTTGCGAGACATAATAGATTGATATCACAACACATCATTCATTACAACTCATAATTGTCTTACATAGATGGATCACATGATCCAGTCTTAATACATCATAGTGGATCTAGAGATCCTATTACAAAACACATAGCGGAAGCGAAGTAACGGTTGCGGTCCATCTATTCCACAGGCAACTGTTGACGTCAGGAGTGATCCTAGTTGTCGTAGACGTCCTGCTGTCCTTCTTCCCTTCATATCGCCTTTCCTCAAAGCCATGAGAAGTACGCAAACTAATACTAAGGTAAGCACTATCAACTATAGTAAGGGGTGCTAAGCTCTAAGTTTATTTGCATAAAGCCAATTTTATTTCATGAGCATTTAGTAAAAGCCTCTTCATTTGCTAACTAACTCAAGTGGGAACATTAGTGTCATTCCCACAACTCTGTTGTGATTCAAGTCAAAGTCACAATTTCAAGTTCAAATCACAAGTCACCCTTCACATGTCATATTTTTGAAAATGGTCTGATGACGGAACAGTATGGCCTTTCCAATCGTCCGTAACCGTGGACACGGCTATTCGAATAGTTCTACACTCTGCAGAGGTCGTACACTTGTGCCACAACATTTGCAATAATCCGTCGGGGTTAACTGGCCCTGATTTATCACACTCCGTGTGCGGACTACCAACCATAACCTTTTACTTACATATCCTAGTATAGGCACCTCTCCCCATGAGTTTGGCCTCCCAGTGAAGACAACCCTGAACTGCACAGGGCTTGGGCCGGACATTCACCTCATTTCACGTCATTTCACATCATCTCATATTTCTTTGGAGGCAGCCCTTGGCATAACCCCGATGACGCTTGTTTAGAGGGAACCCATACTAAGATACATAAACTTCCAGTTAAGCCCTACCCATATCAGGTATTGTGGGGGTACTTGCAAAATTGGAATGGTATCGCATCCGAACCCAACCATCAGTTTTTGTAAAATTCACCATGTCATTCACCAGTCATATTCACCTTCCAAATCTTTCAATAGAATGATTCATCATTCCAAGGTTTTCAAAGTCATTTCATTTCACCAGTTCCCATCTAGAGTAGTCAATTTTATTTGTTAGCACTAGCAACTAGTCATGAGGGGTGCTATCTAGCTTTTATGGCTCTAGGCTACATGTGATGATCTTGTTCTACTCTAGACCAAGTGAATCATGAATCAAAAAGGTAACTTTGATAAACCAAAAGCAATAAAGCTTGTACAAGTAAAACTTGGGATGGGATCGTTAAGCATAAAGTAAAAAGTGATGGTGCCTTGCTCTGGTAGAGCTTTGCACTTAGCAAGAATATTAGTTTGCAAGAGTATAGCTTGCATTGATAATAGCTTGCCTTGGTTGGAGTAGTGATCAACGTTCTCTTCCTCTTCAAAGTAGTCCTCCTCCTCCTCGTACTCCTCGGTACTAGCGTCTAAATACGAGTACAATACACACAATTACTACACAAAGCCTAAGTACTAGACTAAGCACACACATAAATCCCTCCTACTAAGCTATCAATCAACATGCTTATTAGGTGAGTGGATTTCATTTTATTCTTAAGAAAAATAATTTCCTCTCATTATAAATATTAATTAGAGTTTCTATTTATTTCTTGAGGGAAAATAATTTCCTCTCATTGAATATTATTAAGATTTAATTTCCTCCATTAATGTCATATGACCTAGGTTGACCCAAGTCAACCTCTTCATAAGTATTAATTGGGAAGTGATTTAAATGAGGTACACCACCTCATGTTTTTTTATTACTCATGATTAATGATTTAATATCATCAACTAATTTAATATGAGTTTAAAATTGACCATAGTCTATACCCCATATTAACTTAGTTGAGGCAAGATTTTAATGAGACCACTACATCTCATAAGATTTAATAAGTAGCCTTGAATAATTTAAATACTACTATGAAAATGATTGAATATTTTTAAATAAGAACCTATGGATTATTACTACATGTGTCATCAATTCTCATTGAATCCCTTGGAGTAAGTATTTAAATGAGAGGCTACACCTCATATAGTTTAATACCACATACTAATGATTTAAATGAGGTGTAGCACCTCATACCATTTAATTCTAACATGGTAAGGATCTAATATTATCAACAATTCATATGAGACCTAAATGACCAGAGTCTCTAGTTTATTTTGAATTGTTCATGACAAGATTTAAATGAGAGAAATATTCCCATAAGATTTATTAATAGTTTTGGACAATATCTTTGACTAGAAATAGCCATAAAGTCCTTTAATTAAACTAGGCCATGATCATTCAAGGTAAGCATGGCATATTTTTGCAGAAACAATTAGTGTAAGTGAAATGTGAATTATAGGAGTTGGAATCAACTCAAAAGCATTTTTGGTTGATTTTTAAGAATTAATCTAAGGCAGAAAAGTCCCTGCCTTGTTATTTTTATCATTTAAATTCTATAATAAATCTAAGGTTGAGGCCAGTGTAGTCTTATAGATAATTTAACAAGGTTTCCAAATATATAAAATTTGTTCAATTTGGTTTGGTAGATTTTATTCTATTTAATTTTCAAAACAGCATCTGAGAAGAATTTGATTTAATTCGAAATATTCACATTCAAATGAGTGGGCTCGCGCGGGAAAGGAAATGGGCCAGGGAGAGAGAGAACAAGTTGGGCCGGCCCGGCTATGCCAACGGTGCACGCGGGCCGCCTGACAGGGAGGCCCCCAACTGTCAGCGAGTTTTAAAACCCGAAGTGGTACCTTTGATCGTGGGCCGTTGGATTAGGACGGCGATCGACGGACGAGGTGCGTCGTCGTCGTCGACGAGAGACAGCGGCGGGCACGGCGGAGGTAGGGGGTCGACGGCGATCCTAGGCTCCGGCGAGCGGCGGCGTTGACGCCAGGTGACGTTGTCGAGGACGGCGGTCCTCCTGGTAGCAGTGGCGTCTCCGGGGATGGCTTCTAGCTCCGGCGAGCTTCTGCGGCGGTGCTGCGGAACTCCGGCGTGCAATTGGGCAGCTACGGCTTAAATTGAGGGGCGGCGCTGCTCGAGGAGGGGTTGTGAGGTGAGGGAGGTCGATTGGTGTGAGGATTGAGGGCCGGGGTGGTCTCTATTTATAGGGTCGAGAGGGCCGAGGCGGAGCGGCAAGGTTGACGGTGGCGCGGCGTTCCAGGGCGAGAAGGGGCAAGTGATAGGCGTTCGGTAGGCGACGTCAAGGCGGTGCTACGGCTTCGTGGCGCGCAGGGGAGTGACGGAGGAGGGCATGCGACGTTGGGTCCTGTCGTACCCGTGGCGGAGGACGGCGAAGGTGGCGTGGGCTACAGCGCTCGAGCGAGCCAATGGGCATGTCCAGGAGGTTGCTGAGGTCATGGCGGTCCTGTGGGCGAGAGGAGAGGTCGCGAGGTGGTCAGAGTCAGTGGGTCGCGTGCGTGCACTGTGGTGGCCGTGGCATGCTGGCGTGCTCTGGGCGTGGTGATCACGTCGGGGCACGTCACGTTCTGGTCGGGTGGTGCACTAGGGTCGATGGTCGTGTCCAGCAGGTGCAGGGGTGGCCAAGGTGACATGGTGAGAGAGAGAGAGGAAGAGAGTGACATGGTGGTGAGCATGAGCACGGCATGGTGCCAATGATGAATTCATGCCCACACTTTGTCTCTGGTGTTTGGCAATGTTGCAAGGGTACAAGAGTGACTAATGATGACAGAGAGCTGATGGTTTGGTCAAAAATCCATCAGATACAAGAGTGTGTGGAGTTGGTGAAAGGTGCACACAAGGTGTTTGTGTTAATGGCCGAAAGAGAAAAGTTTTTGAATTTTGCAAAAATATTTGGTGGAGTTGATTCAAATAATGTTTAGAGCACAATGGTGGTGGTGGTGGTCAAATTTGAAGTGGTTTGTGAAATTTCCAAAATGGGGGTGATCTTCTCTTTGTTTCAATGTTGCCACTTGTCACTCTCTACTGGTCAACCTAGTAACTCTGACCTTGGTGGTCAATTTGGTGCAGGTTTGCAAAAATTCAAAATGCATATGATCTTCAAAATCAAATCTGGTCCCAACTTTGCTTGATGATATATTTGAATCTAGAAAGAATTTGTAGGAGGTTTCTTGAGCAAAGTTGTTCACTTTTATGTTGACTTGGATGAGGTGCAAAGAGTTGGCAAAGTTTGGTTTAAAAATCTTCCAAAACAGGGCTCAAAGAGGGCATCAGGTTAACTTTTGTCAAAATGACCATTAGTGCATGTGAGCTCATATTTCATTCAAATTTGATTTGATTTGAGTTTCTTTGATTCTAAAAGTGATATTAGGTGTTTAGTAACCAAACCCAACCAATGGTGCAAGCCATAAAGGTCTAGGTTCAAGATTTGTAAAAATGGCCATAACCACATATGTGTATTGGGAAATCTTCTTATTTTCTATTTGATTAGGTTTTTCTTGATCTCCTTGATGTGGTTGAGGTTTAATATGATATAATAAAATAATCCAAGCAATGGAAACAAGCTTGATGGTCTTTGGCTCAAATTTATATTTTTGGCCATATGCACATATGTGCATTTCATCTTTTTATTTTATTTTCTTTATCTATGATCAAATGTCATGGTTTATGGTTGCCTTAGTGTTAGTTTGGGTTTAGTAAGGTTTTCAAACCATTTAGTCAAGGTATAGGTGCTTAGGTCAAGTTTTGGAAAAAATGGCTATGTGCCACATATGCTCCTATGCATAGGTTTAATTTCTGTTTATTTGCTTTGGTTTTAACTTGGAATTGGTTTGAGAAACACTAGATAAGGTTTATGAAGGTTTTCCAATCCTCTATATAAAGTGGGAAGGTCTAGGGTAAAGTTGTATGAAAATAGCCATAGGCACATATGCCTCTATCTTATTTAATTTCCTTTTATTTTATTTTCACCAGGATGATGAAAAGAGGGGTGAGGTTTAGGATTTAGTGGAGTATCACCATGGTTCACCTCTATTTTAAAAAGTAAGAATGGTATTAGTCAATATTTGCATACTAGGGTTATATGCCCATTTATGCCTTTTTATTTTAGTTCTCTCTTATTTGATACTATTTAGTTTTGAGAAGATTAGGGTTTAGGATTTTGGGAATTAGGTTCAATGCAATAAACAAACAATCATGGCAATATCACCGCATATAAGTATGCTCACTATGTATCAAACTTAATTTAATAAAAGTTTTTGTTGGTTCTCATTTTTGGAAAAAGGGAATTCATTTTCTCTTTGTTTTAAATTTTTGGGATATTACAAACCCTTCCCCCTTAAACAAATCTCGTCCCGAGATTTTAAGAAAAGTTAGGTTCCTAGGAGAGATTGAGAATTTTTGATTAACAGGAAGACATACTTGGCATGAGCTGAGGTGCTTCCTGGGCTTCAGTGGCAGTCAGGTGGTAGAGGCGGCCGTTTTTGTTGTTCTGGTTCCTCCTACCTGCGAAGCGGCGCTGTTGTTGTGCGTTGGCGGCAATCTGGCAAGCTTCTTGGGGCACTCATTGGAGTAATGACCCACAACTCCACATTCATAGCAGTTCACAGTTGACTTGTCCTTCGGGTGACGGAACAGTGTTGCTTCTGTCCCGGCAGTATTGGGGTTGTTATTGTTCCCATTGTTGTTGCTGCTGTTGAGGTTGCTGTTGTTGAGGTTGCTGTTGTGGTGGTTACCCCCGGGCTTCGGGGTTCCTCCGTGGTTGTTGGAGTAGTTGGGCGATAATTCTGAGCAGGGGCTTGTTGTGTCTTGGGGTGAATCCTCCAGAGGAGTTATTGCGGTGCTTCTGGGTATGGTGGGGTCCATTCTGGTTCATCATCCTGCGCTTGCGGTTCTCATTAGCCTGATGCAGCTTTCCTTCCATCTGTATGGCTGAGTCCACTAGGGCTTCGAGGTCAGCGAACGGGATGTTTACTAACACGGTTTGCATCTCGTCATGCAGTCCATTCAGAAATCTTTCCTTCCTTTTCTCATTGGTGTCTGTCTCATCCGGGGCATACCTTGACAGTGAGAAACTTGTCGCGGTATTCCACCACGGACATCCTTCCTTGTTTGAGTTCACGGAACTCGTCTCTCATCTTCTTGATCAGTCCTTGGGGCACATGATATTTGCTAAACTTCAGCTTGAAGTCTTCCCAGTTCATCATTTGTCCAGCATTCATTGCGCGGGCACTTGTCCACCAGGCTCTTGCAGGTCTGACAGGTAGTGGGTGGCAAACAGTACTTTTTCTGCGGCTTCTACTCCCGCAACTTCTAGGTTGTTCTCCATTGTCTGGAGCCAGTCATCTGCGTCAAGTGGCTCTTCGGTCTTGCTAAACATCGGAGGGTTGGTGTTCTGAAAGTTCTTCAGCTTTGATCCTGGGTGATCATGGTTTCCATGGCCGTTGTTGTTCTGAGCAATCTGCTGCAGTGCAGCTAAGTTGGCTTGTCGTTCAGCTCTCGCGGCTTCGCGATCTTCCATCATCGTCTGGATCATCTGCATCATTGCGTCTTGGTTGCGGTTTGGTGGGGCCATCTGAAGATTGAGATAGATGATAAGATAAGAGGGAAATTTCTATCGTTTATTTGAGTTAAAGTTCACAAAGTTTTCAAAACTTGCGTAGTGTTGAGGGGGTAAAAACCAACAACACTTTTTCATTTATACCAAGCATCACACATTACAAGGCTAACACATCGTTGGTTTTAATAACCATTCATCGCTCTACTATACAAAAGGGATCCTGATACAAACTCACACCTACGATAGTGCTTGGGTGATACTACTCTTCAGGGTGGATTCTTCTTCTTCACGGGTGAGGTGCTTGGCGAGAGGCGAGGGCGTTATCCAAATCCCTGCGGGTTTTGTACTGCCTGAAGTCCTGAGGGGCTTTATAGGGGTTCATCTCTGGTTGTGGTGGGGGCATGGTCATCGGTCTTCCCATGGAGTCATGTCTTGGGTAGTAGAGGAAACGAGTGTTCTTGATCTTGTCCTCATTTTGTCCACACAGACGGGAAATTGCTTCTTGCATAGCTTTGTCTAGTCCTTCCTTCCAGGTGTTTCCCGTTACAGAAAACCATATGGTTTCCCATACCGGGGCTTCAAGCTTTCTTCCTAGGTCAGCGGAAACTTCCCACCGGGGTGATCCTCCCAACTGATTATTGAAGGATGTTCCGAAGAATTCGGGGTACGGGTGTCCTAGATATTCCACTAGTTGCTTCAAATCATTTTCGAACTTCAGTTCTCCTCCATGACCAAGCTGATAGCACTCCCATTGGTATTCCATCTGTGAGCAATTAGGATAAGTAAGTTAGAGAAGTGGTCAAGTGTGCAAAATTTTATGTAATATTTACAAGGAAAAGTGGAGTATGGATCTCTTATTTTGGAAAGGATCTCAAGGATAAGAGTGAGAATATTTTTTTCATAAATATTCACTTCATTTGTTTTGAAACTAAATTTTTCAGGACGTCCATTCTAACTAGGGTCTCCTAAGGTCAACAATGGCTCTGATACCAACTTGTCAACACCCGGATTTTTAAGTCCAGATGCCTATTATGCCATTCATCGCAATCCCAGGTATATTGTTTTTGCGAGACATAATAGATTGATATCACAACACATCATTCATTACAACTCATAATTGTCTTACATAGATGGATCACATGATCCAGTCTTAATACATCATAGTGGATCTAGAGATCCTATTACAAAACACATAGCGCGAAGTAACGGTTGCGGTCCATCTATTCCACAGGCAACTGTTGAGGAGTGATCCTAGTTGTCGTAGACGTCCTGCTGTCCTTCCTCGTATCTCCTCTCTTCATAGTCTGGCCATTTGAATAGCAGGGACAAAGCCATGAGTACTTTAAAGTACTCGCAAACTAATACTAAGGTAAGCACTATCAACTATAGTAAGGGGTGCTAAGCTCTAAGTTTATTTGCATAAAGCCAATTTTATTTCATAAGCATTTAGTAAAAGCCTCTTCATTTGCTAACTAACTCAAGTGGGAACATTAGTGTCATTCCCACAACTCTGTTGTGATTCAAGTCAAAGTCACCATTTCAAGTTCAAATCACAAGTCACCCTTCACATGTCATATTTTTGAAAATGGTCTGATGACGGAACAGTATGGCCTTTCCAATCGTCCGTAACGTGGACACGGCTATTCGAATAGTTCTACACTCTGCAGAGGTCGTACACTTGTGCCACAACATTTGCAATAATCCGTCAGGGTTAACTGGCCCTGATTTATCACACTCCGTGTGCGGACTACCAACCATAACCTTTTACTTACATATCCTAGTATAGGCACCTCTCCCCATGAGTTTGGCCTCCCAGTGAAGACAGACAGTCAGCCTGGGAACTGCACAGGGCTTGGGCCGGACATTCACCTCATTTCACGTCATTTCACATCATCTCATATTTCTTTGGAGGCAGCCCTTGGCATAACCCCGATGACGCTTGTTTAGAGGGAACCCATACTAAGATACATAAACTTCCAATTAAGCCCTACCCATATCAGGTATTGTGGGGGTATTTGCAAAATTGGAATGGTATCGCATCCGAACCCAACCATCAGTTTTTGTAAAATTCACCATGTCATTCACCAGTCATATTCACCTTCCAAATCTTTCAATAGAATGATTCATCATTCCAAGGTTTTCAAAGTCATTTCATTTCACCAGTTCCCATCTAGAGTAGTCAATTTTATTTGTTAGCACTAGCAACTAGTCACGAGGGGTGCTATCTAGCTTTTATGGCTCTAGGCTACATGTGATGATCTTGTTCTACTCTAGACCAAGTGAATCATGAATCAAAAAGGTAACTTTGATAAACCAAAAGCAATAAAGCTTGTACAAGTAAAACTTGGGATGGGATCGTTAAGCATAAAGTAAAAAGTGATGGTGCCTTGCTCTGGTAGAGCTTTGCACTTAGCAAGAATATTAGTTTGCAAGAGTATAGCTTGCATTGATAATAGCTTGCCTTGGTTGGAGTAGTGATCAAAGTTCTCTTCCTCTTCAAAGTAGTCCTCCTCCTCCTCGTACTCCTCGGTACTAGCGTCTAAATACGAGTACAATACACACAATTACTACACAAAGCTAAGTACTAGACTAAGCACACACATAAATCACTCCTACTAAGCTATCAATCAACATGCTTATTAGGTGAGTGGATTTCATTTTATTCTTAAGAAAAATAATTTCCTCTCATTATAAATATTAATTAGAGTTTCTATTTATTTCTTGAGGGAAAATAATTTCCTCTCATTGAATATTATTAAGATTTAATTTCCTCCATTAATGTCATATGACCTAGGTTGACCCAAGTCAACCTCTTCATAAGTATTAATTGGGAAGTGATTTAAATGAGGTACACCACCTCATGTTTTTTTATTACTCATGATTAATGATTTAATATCATCAACTAATTTAATATGAGTTTAAAATTGACCATAGTCTATACCCCATATTAACTTAGTTGAGGCAAGATTTTAATGAGACCACTACATCTCATAAGATTTAATAAGTAGCCTTGAATAATTTAAATACTACTATGAAAATGATTGAATAGATTTAAATAAGAACCTATGGATTATTACTACATGTGTCATCAATTCTCATTGAATCCCTTGGAGTAAGTATTTAAATGAGAGGCTACACCTCATATAGTTTAATACCACATACTAATGATTTAAATGAGGTGTAGCACCTCATACCATTTAATTCTAACATGGTAAGGATCTAATATTATCAACAATTCATATGAGACCTAAATGACCAGAGTCTCTAGTTTATTTTGAATTGTTCATGACAAGATTTAAATGAGAGAAATATTCCCATAAGATTTATTAATAGTTTTGGACAATATCTTTGACTAGAAATAGCCATAAAGTCCTTTAATTAAACTAGGCCATGATCATTCAAGGTAAGCATGGCATATTTTTTGCAGAAACAATTAGTGTAAGTGAAATGTGAATTATAGGAGTTGGAATCAACTCAAAAGCATTTTTGGTTGATTTTTAAGAATTAATCTAAGGCAGAAAAGTCCCTGCCTTGTTATTTTTATCATTTAAATTCTATAATAAATCTAAGGTTGAGGCCAGTGTAGTCTTATAGATAATTTAACAAGGTTTCCAAATATATAAAATTTGTTCAATTTGGTTTGGTAGATTTTATTCTATTTAATTTTCAAAACAGCATCTGAGAAGAATTTGATTTAATTCGAAATATTCACATTCAAATGAGTGGGCTCGCGCGGGAAAGGAAATGGGCCAGGGAGAGAGAGAACAAGTTGGGCCGGCCCGGCTATGCCAACGGTGCACGCGGGCCGCCTGACAGGGAGGGCCCCAACTGTCAGCGAGTTTTAAAACCCGAAGTGGTACCTTTGATCGTGGGCCGTTGGATTAGGACGGCGATCGACGGACGAGGTGCGTCGTCGTCGTCGACGAGAGACAGCGGCGGGCACGGCGGAGGTAGGGGGTCGACGGCGATCCTAGGCTCCGGCGAGCGGCGGCGTTGACGCGAGGTGACGTTGTCGAGGACGGCGGTCCTCCTGGTAGCAGTGGCGTCTCCGGGGATGGCTTCTAGCTCCGGCGAGCTTCTGCGGCGGTGCTGCGGAACTCCGGCGTGCAATTGGGCAGCTACGGCTTAAATTGAGGGGCGGCGCTGCTCGAGGAGGGGTTGTGAGGTGAGGGAGGTCGATTGGTGTGAGGATTGAGGGCCGGGGTGGTCTCTATTTATAGAGTTGAGGTGAGGCCGAGGGGTGCTGGCAAGGTTGACGGTGGCGCGGCGTTTCCAGGCGCGAAGGGGCAGGGTGATGGGTTCTGAGGCGGGCGACGTCAAGGTGATGCTGACGCGCGTCGTGGCGAGGCATGGGAGTGACGGAGGAGGGCATGCGACGTTGGGTCCTGTCGTACCCGTGGCGGAGGACGGCGAAGGTGGCGTGGGCTACAGCGCTCGAGCGAGCCAATGGGCATGTCCAGGAGGTTGCTGAGGTCATGGCGGTCCTGTGGGCGAGAGGAGAGGTCGCGAGGTGGTCAGAGTCAGTGGGTCGCGTGCGTGCACTGTGGTGGCCGTGGCATGAACTGGCGTGCTCTGGGCGTGGTGATCACGTCGGGGCACGTCACGTTCTGGTGCGGGTGGTGCACTAGGTCGTCGATGGTCGTGTCCAGCAGGTGCAGGGGATCCTGGCCAAGCTTACTGACATGGTGAGAGAGAGAGAGGAAGAGAGTGACATGGTGGTGAGCATGAGCTCACGGCATGGTAATGCCAATGATGAATTCATGCCCACACTTTGTCTCTGGTGTTTGGCAATGTTGCAAGGGTACAAGAGTGAGCTAATGATGACCAGAGAGCTGATGGTTTGGTCTAAAATCCATCAGATACAAGAGTGTGTGGAGTTGGTGAAAAGGTGCACACAAGGTGTTTGTGTTAATGGCCGAAAGAGAAAAGTTTTTGAATTTTGCAAAAATATTTGGTGGAGTTGATTCAAATAATGTTTAGAGCACAATGGTGGTGGTGGTGGTCAAATTTGAAGTGGTTTGTGAAATTTCCAAAATGGGGGTGATCTTCTCTTTGTTTCAATGTTGCCACTTGTCACTCTCATACTGGTCAACCTAGTCAACTCTGACCTTGGTGGTCAATTTGGTGCAGGTTTGCAAAAAATTCAAAATGCATATGATCTTCAAAATCAAATCTGGTCCCAACTTTGCTTGATGATATATTTGAATCTAGAAAGAATTTGTAGGAGGTTTCTTGAGCAAAGTTGTTCACTTTTATGTTGACTTGGATGAGGTGCAAAGAGTTGGCAAAGTTTGGTTTAAAAATCTTCCAAAACAGGGGCTCAAAGAGGGCATCAGGTTAACTTTTGTCAAAATGACCATTAGTGCATGTGAGCTCATATTTCATTCAAATTTGATTTGATTTGAGTTTCTTTGATTCTAAAAGTGATATTAGGTGTTTAGTAACCAAACCCAACCAATGGTGCAAGCCATAAAGGTCTAGGTTCAAGATTTGTAAAAATGGCCATAACCACATATGTGTATTGGGAAATCTTCTTATTTTCTATTTGATTAGGTTTTTCTTGATCTCCTTGATGTGGTTGAGGTTTAATATGATATAATAAAATAATCCAAGCAATGGAAACAAGCTTGATGGTCTTTGGCTCAAATTTATATTTTTGGCCATATGCACATATGTGCATTTCATCTTTTTATTTTATTTTCTTTATCTATGATCAAATGTCATGGTTTATGGTTGCCTTAGTGTTAGTTTGGGTTTAGTAAGGTTTTCAAACCATTTAGTCAAGGTATAGGTGCTTAGGTCAAGTTTTGGAAAAAATGGCTATGTGCCACATATGCTCCTATGCATAGGTTTAATTTCTGTTTATTTGCTTTGGTTTTAACTTGGAATTGGTTTGAGAAACACTAGATAAGGTTTATGAAGGTTTTCCAATCCTCTATATAAAGTGGGAAGGTCTAGGGTAAAGTTGTATGAAAATAGCCATAGGCACATATGCCTCTATCTTATTTAATTTCCTTTTATTTTATTTTCACCAGGATGATGAAAAGAGGGGTGAGGTTTAGGATTTAGTGGAGTATCACCATGGTTCACCTCTATTTTAAAAAGTAAGAATGGTATTAGTCAATATTTGCATACTAGGGTTATATGCCCATTTATGCCTTTTTATTTTAGTTCTCTCTTATTTGATACTATTTAGTTTTGAGAAGATTAGGGTTTAGGATTTTGGGAATTAGGTTCAATGCAATAAACAAACAATCATGGCAATATCACCGCATATAAGTATGCTCACTATGTATCAAACTTAATTTAATAAAAGTTTTTGTTGGTTCTCATTTTTGGAAAAAGGGAATTCATTTTCTCTTTGTTTTAAATTTTTGGGATATTACAGTTATCTCCCAAGAAGTTCTTTCTTTATAGCCATTAAGATGGGCTCAGTAATTTTAATGATGCTCTCGCAAGAAATAAGAGTTGAAGCAAAAGAGAACATCAAGAAGCAAATTCAAAACACATTTAAGCCTAACCCACTTCCTATGAAAAGGAATCTTGTACACAAATAAATTCATGAAGAACAAAGTGGCAAGCATAGAAAAGCAACACAAGCGCAATTTCAAGATTCTCAACATAAAGAGGGGAAACTTAATATTATTAAGATGCATATAACCATGTTTCCCTCTCTCATAATAACTTTCAGTAGCATCATGAACAAACTCAACAATATAACTATCACATACAACATTCTTGTCATGAGCTACATGCATAAAATTATTACTCTCCACATAAGCATAATCAATTTTATTAGTTGTAGTGGGAGCAAATTCAACAAAGTAGCTATCATTATTATTCTCATCAAGTGTAGGAGGCATAGTATAATCATAATAAAATTTACTCTCCATAGTAGGCGGCACCAAAAGACCACTATCATTATAATCATCATAAATAGGAGGCAAAGTATCATCAAAGAAAATTTTCTCCTCAATGCTTGGGGGACTAAAAATGTCATGCTCATCAAAACCAGCTTCCCCAAGCTTAGAATTTTCCATATCATTAGCAACAATGGTGTTCAAAGCGTTCATACTAATATCATTGCTACTAGCATGCAAATAAGATTCTATAGGTTTTTTAATTTTCGCAGCAAACAATCCATGTCTTAACTCAGGAAATAGATTAAGAAGCTCACTGTTATTTTCCATTATGCCTAACTAGTGAACAAGAAACAAAAAGACGTAATTGCAGAATCTAAAGGAGATACCTTCGAGCACTTACAACGGCACCAAAAAACTTAGTTACCTGGGACCGGAATATGAGTGCCTTTTACCTTACCTCCCGCAACGGCGCGAGAAAATAGCTTGATGTCTACGTGTGCTTCTATTCTTGTAGATTGTTGGGCCTCCAAGAGCAGAGGTTTGTAGAACAGTAGCAAGTTTCCCTTAAGTGAATCACCCAAGGTTTATCGAACTCAGGAGGAGAGAGGTCAAAGATAGTCCTCTCAACAACCCTGCAATTAAGATACAAGAAGTCTCTTGTGTCCCCAACACACCTAATACACTTGTCGATGTATAGGTTCACTAGTTCGGCGAAGAGATAGTAAAACACATGTGGTATAGATGAATATGAGTGGTAATAACAATCTGAAATAAATATGGCAGCGAGTAAACATGCAAGTAGAACAGTAAGTAAGCGGTGTTTGCAGGAAACAAGGCCTAGGGATCATACTTTCACTAGTGGACACTCTCAACATTGATCACATAATAAATAAATAACTTCTCCTCATTTGTGCTACATACACTCTTTTGTTGGATGACAAACACCATTCATTGTGTAGGGCTACAAGAGCTCCCTCAAGCCGGAGTTAACAAGCGCCACAACATTCAGCATTCATATTTAAGTAACCTTAGAGCATAATAGATCTTTGCAATTTAAACCAAGTACTAACATAGCATACACACTGTCACCATTACACTATGAAGGGGGAATAGATCACATCAATACTATCATAGTAATAATTAACTCCATAACCTACAAGAGATTATGATCATAACCTACGATAAGAACCACACAATGCACACACACTGTCACCATTACACCATGCAGGAGGAATAGACTACTTTAATAACATCACATGAGTAGCACATAGACTAATAGCGTACAAAGCTCATCATATGGATCTCAATCATGCAAAGAAATTCATGAGATCATTGTATTGAGTATAGAGAGAGATTAACCACATAGCTACCGGTAGCCTCAGCCTCGGGGGAGAACTACTCCCTCCTCATCATGGGAGCAGCAGCGTTGATGGAGATGGCGGTGGTGTCGATGGAGATGCCTTCCGGGGCACTTCCCCGTCCCGGCGGCGTGCCGGAACAGAGACTTCTGTCCCCCGATCTTGGCTTCGCGATGGCGGCGGCTCTGGAAGGTTTTTCGTATCGTGGCTTTTCCGTATCGAGGTTTTAGGTCAGGGAGGCTTATATAGGCGAAGAGTCGGAGTCGGAAGGGCTACGGAGCCGCCACACAACAGGGGGCGCGCCCCCCTGGGCCGCGCCGGCCACCTGTGTGGGGCCCCTGGGCCTCCCCTCTGGTCCCTCTCAGGTGTTCTGGAAGCTTCGTGGAAATATAAGATGCTGGGCGTTGATTTCGTCCAATTCCGAGAATATTTCCTTACTAGGATTTCAAACCAAAAACAAAAAAACAGAACTGGCACTTCGGCATCTCGTCAATAGGTTAGTTCCGGAAAATGCATCAAAACGTCATAAAGTGTGAACAAAACATGTAGGTATTGTCATAAAACTAGCATGGAACATCAGAAATTATAGATACGGTTGAGGCGTATCACCCCGTTGCCAGCTCTTTTTGCAAAATTATTGGATAAGCGAAGGTGCCACTAATCCATTGGTGAAAGTCCGCCCAACAAGATTGAAAGATAAAACACCACATACTTCCTCATGAGCTATAAAACATTGACACAAATATGGAGTAATATAGTTTGAATTATTTAAAGGTAGCACATGAAGTATTTACTTGGAGTGGCGCAAAATACCACATAGTAGGTAGTTATGGTGGACACAAATGGCATGGGTTTGGTCTAAGGTTACGGATGTATGAGAAGCATTCCCTCTCAATACAGGTCTTTGGCTAGCAAGGTTGGGTAGCAAGCATAAAGGTTGAGGGAAACAAACAAATATACATGTGATAGAAACAATCATGCATCTTTCTCATAAGCACAAGCAATTTTAACTTCAGAATACTAAACTCATTAGCAGAAAGATAATAAAGTAATATGTCTACATGTATTTCCCTTTTCTATTTAAACATCAAGGTGTTGTTGCTATTGACCAATGCTAAGTTTGCCAAAACCAAATAGATTTACTTGATGTTCCCAAAGTGATATCAATACTAATGTCAAGAGTGATCATATAATGGAAATTGCAAACTAAAATAAGGTGTGCAAAAAGTAAATGATAAGACTTCTCATTAATATTCCATAACGATGACTCACACCAACGGATACATAGATAACCAACTAAGAGAGAGATACTTCCACACTGCAAACTATTCTATATGATAACTTCCCTACTCATGATATGACACTACTTGATAGTAAAAGATAAAGATAGTGATGATGTGATACCGCGGCACTCCCCCAAGCTTGGAATAAACCAAGGGGATGCCAATACCGATGATGAATTACTCCTTCGGTGGTGATGGTGGTGGATTCTTCTCGTCATCAGACTTCCAAGGAAGAGGCTCTCCATCAACAAACGATGTCTTGGTCTCGGGAATCCTGAAACTAGCAGCATAGCTAATGCGTTTAAACCTGTTTTCATACTCACAGTTTTGATTCCAAACATCATAAAGTTGCGCCTGAAGTTGGTTGGTAGTGTTGTGAAGTGAGAGGATATCGCTCCACAGCTTTGCAGTCTCCTTCTCGTGTTCACCAATGAGTTCGGACACAATTATGTGGAAGATGTCCACTTCACGCTCAGCCATCTTCTTGTAGGTGAAGACCTCTTGTTCTAGTTTCTCCATCCTGTCCTCCAAGCTTCCTTCTTCCTTAGGTCCCCGAACATCTTCTATCTGCAACTCTCCATCTACGAGCAGCAATTCCTTGGGATGCATCTTCAACTCGTTCATGTACGGGTTGACGACGTTCTCAAAGAAGTTGTCCTTCGGAGGTTCCGACGAAGACATGGTGGCTCTAGATCTGAAAACAATATCTGGCAGAAACAACTCGAAACAAAACACGACGAGAAAACGATATACGGACCTCCAGGGGTCCGGGGATTATATAGCAAATATTTTTACGACAAAGGAAGGTTCCATGCCGAAAACGAGTGGAAACGGGACGCCGAGGGGCTGTCCCCATAGGGCGGCGCGACCAGGGTGGGGCCCGCGCCGGCCTATGGGGGCACGCCCTCGTGCGTCGCCTCCACTCCGTTTCGATCTCGTAATTTTTCATATTTTCCAAAAACAACAGAAATATTGTTCGGAAAGTTAAACGCGGACTTTTTATTACTAAAACTGTTACCTATTCAAAGTCGAATTCTGCAGAACTGTCAATTTGGTCTTTGATGAAAGCTTCCGGAGTCATCACTTGAATAACATCAATATCTTCATTATAAGAATCTCCAGAAATATAATGCTTGAGTCTTTGTCCATTCACTACTTGTGTGGCATTACCTTGCAGAGAACTAATTTTAATTGCCCCTGAACGATACACCTCCTCAATAACATATGGTCCTTCCCATTTTAGAGTAATTTCTGCAAAAAATCTGAGACGAGACCGATACAATAGGACTTTATCTCCAACATTAAATTCTCTTTTAATAATTCTTCTATCATGCCACTTCTTAACTTTCTCCTTAAAAAGTTTAGCATTTTCATAAGCTTCACTTCTCCATTCATCTAAAGAACTCAATTGTAGCAACCTCTTCTTACCGGCAAGTTTAAAATCTTTATTAAGTTCTCTTACAGCCCAATAAGCTTTGTGCTCTAATTCTAAAGGTAAATGACAAGCTTTTCCATAAACCATTTTATAAGGAGACATTCCCATAGGATTTTTATAAGCAGTTCTATAAGCCCACAATGCTTCCTTTAACTTACTAGCCCAATTCTTTCTAGATTTATTAACAGTCTTTCCCAAGATAGATTTAATTTCTCTATTTGATAATTCTACTTGCCCACTAGTTTGAGGATGATAAGTGAAGCAATTCTATGATTAATACCATATTAGCAAGAGTTTTTCTAAAACCACCATGAATAAAGTGAGAACCTCCATCAGTCATAATATATCTAGGTACTCCAAATCTAGGAAAAATAACATCTAAAAGCATTTTTAAAGAGGTCTCACCATCAACACTTTTTGTAGGTATGGCTTCTACCCATTTAGTAACATAATCAACAGCGACAAGTATATGAGTGTTACCTTCTGAAGAAGGGAAAGGACCCATGAAGTCAAATCCCCAACAATCAAATGGTTCAATAACAAGAGTATAATTCATAGGCATTTCATTGCGTCTAGAGATATTACCATGATACGGTGGATCCAAGCCGATCCACCTAGATTGATGCCCGATCTTTCACAACGAGAACTGGGGTAGAGAATCCTCCCAACAACGCGATGAACGCAGCCTGGAGAAGAGGGAACGAATCCAGCAAGCAACGGATCGATGAACGACCGCCTCAAACCAAGAGCTAGACAATCCTTGATGAACACAAGAACCTTCGCAGCGGATAATAATAGATAAACGGCGCGCCGTACCCCCGAAGGGATGATACACGTGAACACACGCAATGGAAAACCCTAATCTTTAGTCTAAACTTGTCTACCTGAAACCCTAGCCGCACCTCCACTTATATGAGGGGTGGGGTGGCCGGCCAGCCCTAGTGGGCCTCTCTACCTTGGTTTGGACAGGCCCAAACCAAACTAACTCGATTTATTAAAAACCCTAATTGGCCCACATATGACCATTACCTAAACTAAGATAATTAAGCTGGTGGAGTCCTGAATCTGGGCTCCACATAGGCCTCCATGCCCGTATCATCCTCCCCCCCTTCAAGAAGCGTTGTCCCCAACGCGTGAGGGTCTTCTGGAAAAGGTGACGTGATATGAACATGACACGTCCTCGCCGTCTTCAAGTCTTGCTTGCCTTCCACACCACATCCTCCCTCGCGGCCTGCTTGACTTGATACAGCACTTGGCACCTCCTTTCTTCTCCATATGAGCTTGGACTTCGGCGCCAATTCCTTCTTCTTGCGAGGTTTTGATGGACCCCTGTGTCGCTGCACATGACCCTGCACAAGATGTGTAATTCCTGGGCCACATAGATGTCTCACACGTCCATCCTTGCCTCGATGCATCCGCGGTGTCGCGGAAAACTGGACAGTACTCCTAGCACGGTAGTGCCGCTGCCCACTGTCTCCACTGACGCGCTCGCCTCCCACTCCTCCCACGCGCATCTGCGCCATATGCACTGGAACACCATCAGCGCACCCATCATCAGTCTGTGTACTGACATCAACACAAACTGGAACTGTAGCACATGCTGCAACATCCACATCAACAATAAGTGGAGCTTCATCCGGCTTGTCACCAACAAGAACTGGCTTGTCATCTACAGGCTTGGCTGAAACATCACCAACATCAATGCTCGGAACATCATGCACCTCTTGCTGCACTTTAGGCTTGTGCAACTTCTCTTTACGCACCACTAACTCCACATCGGACTTGATATGATCATCACCCATAGGCTTCAAAGTCCGCTGTTTGCCACCATGCATAAAAGAATATGTATTTGCTCGCCCAGCATGTGTCACATTGCGATCATACTGCCAAGGACGCCCAAGTAGCAATCCACACACCTCCAATGGCAACACATCGCAATCTATCTCATCAACATAATCACCAACTGTAAATGGCACACGCACCTTGTGAGTAATCTTCAGCATACCACAGCTATTCAACCACTCAAGATGTTTAGGTTCAGGAAGACGCCATGTAGACAACCCCAATGCTGCCACCATCGCCTTGCTAATGCCATTAGTACAGCTACCACCATCAATCATCAACTTGCAAGCTTTGCCCTTTACAATGCACTGAGTCTGAAACAAACTCCACCGCTGAACCTTGTCAACTGTCTTGCAAGCATCATCTTGTACCTTCTTGAGTTGCATATTCAGCCCGCTCAATGGTACATCCTCCTCAACAGTCACAATAGTGCTCTTGGTATCAGAGCCAGGTTTCCTCTCCTCTGAAGATTTCACCTCGACCTTAGTGACTGTTGGTAGTGGAACAATCTTCTTACTAGTAACTATGCACTTGTCCACTTTCTCTATTGCATGTACAACTCGGGATGGCTGCACACTCTCCTCCATGTATGGTACCACGAAACCACTACGAAGAAAAGTTTTGTAATCTTCCCAAGTTTCAGCAAATTCACCTCTGTCCACCGCATCTTCCCAACAACGTTCTAATGCCTCGTCCACACGCCGTATAGCAAGGTAAAATGCATAAGAACTGTTGAACTTCCTCTTGTATGTGCGACATCGAGCAAAACCCAATTCCATGTTCCTTTCCCAATCTTCATACTCCTGAACTGTCGCAAGACGGTGTAGATACCAACGAAGACTGGACGGTGGACGCTGCTCTCCCTTCAAGCAATCCAGATAGTCATTGAACACATAACTAGACTTCTTCTTAAGAGTACACTTCATGCCCAGAACATCGCCCGGAAACTCACCAACATCCAGCATCAATAGCCCGGTTGCCGGGAAAACACGCCAACACTGGTTTGTCGTCGGCCGGTTGGACCAGATTTTACGCGGGCTGCCCGGCCCGGGCCCGGTTGGACCGGATTTTACGCCAGGCTGCCGGTCACTGGCCCGGTTGGACCGGATTTACGCCGGCTGCCCGGTCACTGGCCCGGTTGACCGGATTTCTGACCGGATTTTTCCTGGTCGCGAATTTTCGTCTTCTTCCCGATTCTGGTCGCGATTTTTCGCGATTTTGACCTCCGAAACAGCCATGGATGACCTCCAAACTGCCCCAAACAACTCCAAACTTCCTCCAACCAACCTCCTTCGACCGAGAGCCAAACTCCTCCGATCTAAGAGCCAATCTTCTCCGCAGCAAACCGATCAAAGAGATCGATCAACAACACCTCGCCGTGAGCAACCCAGAAAGCTGATACCACATGATACGGTGGATCCAAGCCGATCCACCTAGATTGATGCCCGATCTTTCACAACGAGAACCTGGGGTAGAGAATCCTCCCAACAACGCGATGAACATAGCCTGGAGAAGAGGGAACGAATCCAGCAAGCAACGGATCGATGAACGACCGCCTCAAACCAAGAGCTAGACAATCCTTGATGAACACAAGAACCTTCGCAGCGGATAATAATAGATAAACGGCAGCGCCGTACCCCCGAAGGGATGATACACGTGAACACACGCAATGGGAAAACCCTAATCTTTAGTCTAAACTTGTCTGCCTAAAACCCTAGCCGCACCTCCACTTATATGAGGGGTGGGGTGGCCGGCCAGCCCTAGTGGGCCTCTCTACCTTGGTTTGGACAGGCCCAAACCAAACTAACTCGATTTATTAAAAACCCTAATTGGCCCACATATGACCATTACCTAAACTAAGATAATTAAGCTGGTGGAGTCCTGAATCTGGGCTCCACATAGGCCTCCATGCCCGTATCACCAACTCTTTGACATTCATCACAAGATAAGATAAACTTCCTTGCATCTTTGAAAAGTGTTGGCCAATAAAAACCTGATTGTAGAACCTTTTGTGCGGTTCTATCTCCGGCGTGATGTCCTCCATAAACACTACCATGACACTTACTCAATATATCTTGTTGTTCATATTCGGGACACATCTTCGCATAATACCATCCACTCCTTCTTTATATAAGTGTGGGTCATCCCAAAAATAATGCCTCAAATCATAAAAGAATTTCCTCCTTTGCTGAGCTGAAAAGGTTGGAGGCAAGTACTTGAAACAATAAAGTTAGCATAATCAGCATACCAAGGACTATCTCGCGAGCTCACCTTTATTACAGCCAATTGTTCATTTGGAAAACTATCATTAACAGGAACAGGATCATAAGCAATATTTTCCAATCTAGATAAATTATCAGCAACAGGATTATCAACACCTTTCCTATCTATAATATGTAAATCAAATTCTTGCAAAAGAAGCACCCATCTAATAAGCCTTGGCTTAGCATCTTTCTTTTCCATAAGGTACCTAATCGTAGCATGATCAGTATGAACTGTAACCTTTGAATCAACAATATAGGATCTAAACTTGTCACATGCAAAAACTACGGCTAATAATTCTTTCTCAGTTGTAGCATAATTTCTTTGAGCAACATCTAGAGTTTTACTAGCATAATGAATAACATTCAATTTTTTATCTACTCGCTGTCCAAGGACAACACCTACAGCAAAATCACTAGCATCACACATAATTTCAAAAGGCAAATTTCAATCAGGAGGTTCAACTACAGGAGCAGTTGTTAAGGCTTTCTTTAGAGTTTCAAAAGCTTCCTTACAATCATCATCAAAAACGAAAGGTACATCTTTTTGAAGAAGATTAGTAAGAGGCTTTGAAATTTAGAGAAATCTTTAATAAATCTCCTATAAAAACCAGCATGACCAAGAATACTACGAATACCTTTAACATCCCTAGGATAGGGCATCTTCTCAATTGCTTCAACTTTAGCTCTATCAACTTCAATACCTCTCTCGAAATTTTATGTCCCAATACAATTCCTTCATTAACCATAAAGTGGCATTTCTCCCAATTAAGAACAAGGTTAGTTTCTTCACATCTCTGCAAAACTTTATCAAGGTTTCGCAAGCAATTATCAAAAGAATTCCCATAGACAGAAAAATCATCCATGAATACCTCAACAATCTTTTCACAAAAGCCATGAAAAATAGCAGACATGCATCTTTGGAAAGTAGCAGGAGCATTATATAAACCAAAAGGCATACGCCTATAAGCATAAGTTCCATAGGGACAAGTGAAAGTTGTTTTCTCTTGATCTTTAGCTCTAACAGCAATTTGTGAAAACCCAGAATATCCATCAAGAAAGCAGAAATGAGTATTTTTAGACAACCTTTCTAACATTTGATCAATAAAAGGTAAAGGGTAATGATCTTTCTTAGTAACTTTATTAACTTTTCGAAAATCAATGCACATTCTATACCCTACAACTACTCTTTGAGGAATAAGCTCATCATTATCATTAGGTACAACAGTTATTCCTCCTTCTTAGGAACACAATGCACAGGACTAACCCATCTACTATCAGCAATAGGATATATAATACCTGCTTCAAGAAGTTTTAATACCTCATTTCTTACCACATCCTTCATCTTGGGAATTAGACGACGCTGATGTTCAACAACAGGTTTTGCATCATCTTCTATATTGATGGCATGTTGGCAAATAGCGGGAGAAATCCCCTTCAAATCATCAAGAGTATAGCCAATAGCTCCTCGGTGTTTCTTCAATATTTCCAATAACCTTTCTTCCTCGATATCTGAAAGCTTAGCACTAATAATAACATGATATGTTTTTTTATCATCAATATAAGCATACTTAAGATTATCAGGTAATGGTTTCAAATCAAATACACGATCTTCCTTTGGTGGTGGTGTTACACCTAGATCTTCAATAGGTAAGTCATGTTTAAGAATAGGTTGTCGAAGGAAAATTTCATCAAGCTCATCCCTTTCTTCCCTAAAAACTTCACTCTCACTATTCTCCAAATGTTGCTGCAAAGGATTATTAGGAGCAAGAGCAATAGATGCACACTGTTCAACTCTAAAATCATCATTAGGCAAATCAGCTTTATAAGGAGTTTTGGCAAATTTAGAGAAGTTAAACTCATAAGATTCACCAGCAAATTTAGTAACAATTTTCTCTTTCTTGCAATCTATAATAGCTCCACAAGTATTTAGAAAAGGTCTACCAAAAATAATAGGACAAGACTTACTAGCAGCAGAACCAAGTACCAAAAAGTCAGCGGGATATTTAATCTTACCACATAGAACTTCAACATCTCGAACAATACCAATGGGAGAGATAGTTTCTCTATTAGCTAGCCGAATAACCACATCAATATCTTCAAGTTCGCAAGAACCAATTTCATGCATGATTTCCGTGTAGAGCTCATAAGGAATGGCACTAATACTTGCACCAATATCGCATAAACCATAATAGCAATGATCACCAATTCGAACAGAGCACAGGAACACTGGCTTTCCTAGACTTATTAGGATGTGAAACAATATTAGAAGCATCTTCACAGAAAATAATATGACCATCTTTCACATTTTCAGTCACAAGATCTTTAACTATTGCAACAACAGGTTCAACCTTTATTTGTTCTTCAGGTTCTATAGGTTTCTTTGCACTTTTATTAACTACACTAGTTATAACAGAATACTCCTTCATTTTAGCAGGGAAAGGAGTTTTTTCAATATAAGCTTCAGGAAGAACATGATCAACAGTTTTAATTTCAATAAATTTACCTTTAGGTGAATCAGTTTTATCTTTATAAGGTTCATGATACTTATCAAAATTCTTCCTAGGCAATTCAAAATGAGAAGCAAAGGCTTTATAAATATTTGCAACAACTTGAGAGTCAAGACCATATGTAGCACTTATATTACGATATTCATGGGTATTCATAAAAGTTTCAATGCATTCATAATCATAATTTATACTTGACACTCTACCTTTGTCATTCTCCCATCCTTCAGTATTTTCTTGGATTCGATCAAGAAGGTCCCATTTAAACTCTTCTTTATTGCGTGTGAATGATCCAGAACAAGCAGTATCCAGCAAGGTTTTATCTTGAAAAGAAAGTCTTGCATAGAAATTATCAATGATAATATTACCAGGAAGCTCATGAATGGGGCATTTGAGCATTAAAGACTTCAATCTCCCCCACGCTTGGGCAATACTCTCTCCATCATGAGGCCAGAAATTATATATACGGTTTCGGTCTTTGTGAATTTCACTTGGAGGATAGAATTTAGAATAAAATAGAGGCACAATATCCTTCTATTCAAGAGAACGCCCATCCTTCAGCAGTTTATACCAATGCGCCACTTTACCAGATAGCGACATAACAAATAATTTCTTCCTAACTTCATCCATTGAAATACCTGCACACTTGAATAACCCGCATAATTCATGTAAAAACAGTAAATGATCTCCAGGATGAATAGTTCCATCCCCTTCATAGCGGTTATCCACAACACGTTCAATAATTTTCATAGGTATTTTATATGGTATTACTTCCTCCTGGCGCCTCATCCACTACCGTTGCAGTAGTAGTAGATTTCCCAAATAGAAATTCAAGAGAAGATCTCTCCATAATGACTTATAGCAGCAGGCAGAAACAAAATTAGCACGTACAGTAAAAGTTTCCTTACCAATTCCACTTACCAATAGCGCTTCACTCCCCGGCAACGGCGCCAGAAAATAGTCTTGATGACCCACAAGTATAGGGGTGTATCGTAGTACTTTCGATAAATAAGAGTGTCGAACCCAACGAGGAGCAGAAGGTGTTGACAAGCAGTTTCGATGAAGGATTCACTGTAAATGCTCACAGACAAGTTTTCAGGGGTTTTGATATAGCATATAAATAAAGTACAAGTAAATAAAATGCGAGAGTAATAATTGCAGCGAGTGGCCCAATCCTTTTTAGCACAAAGGACAAGCCGGTTTGTTTACTTATAATGACCAAACGTTCTTGAGGACACACGGGGATTTTAGTCTAGTGCTTTCGCTTCATATAGTTGATTAATCTTCATTGTTTTGATAAGTGTTGTGTGGGTGAACCTGTGCTAATGCACCGCCCTTCCTAGGAAGTGTCATGTAGTCGACTAATACATACTTGTGATTATACCCCTTGCAAGCATCCGCAAATACAAGAAAGTAATTAAGATAAATCTAACCACAACCTTAAACTCTAAGATCCTGCCATCCCTCCTGCACCGATATACTAACGGGGGTTTAGGTTGCTGTCACTCCGGCAACCCCACAATTAGCAAACGAATACAAGATGCACTCCCCTAGGCCCATAAAGGTGAAGTGTCATGTAGTCGACGTTCACATGACACCACTATAAGAATAACACCACAACTTAAATATCAAACCATTAAATATTACTCAACATAGTTCACTACTAACATTTAGACTTCACCCATGTCGTCAAGAACTAAACGAACTACTCACAAGACATCATATGGAACATGATCAGAGGTGATATGATGATGAATAACAATCTGAACATAAACCTTGGTTCAATGGTTTCACTCAATAGCATCAATAACAAGTAGTAATCAACACCGGGAGAGTTTCCCCTATCAAACAATCAAGATTTAACCCTAGATGTTACAGCGGTGACGAGGTGCAGCGGTGGAGATGGCGGTGTAGATGGTGGAGATGATGATGATGATGATCCCAATGATGTCCAGCTCGATGACGGTGGCGATGGCGTCGATTTCCCCCTCCGGAGGGATTTCCCCGGATTCCTGCCCGCCGGAGAGCTCTTTTCTCTCTGGTGTCTCTCCGCCCCGCAGAGGAGGCTATGTCTATTCTCCGTATCCCCCCGTGCCTTAGGTTTTCGGGACGAAGAAGTACGCGAAGGACAGGCGGCCGAAGGGGGCTGTGGGCCCCCTCCCCACAAGGCGGCGCGCCAGGCCTGGGCCACGCGGCCTATGGGGGCATGGCAGCCCTCCTCGGCCCCTCCTTTTGGCGCCTTCTCTGGAAAAATAGGATGTTCTATATAATTTCCGTCAATTGTTGATCTTCCGAAATATGGCGCCCCGACGGTGCTTTTTCCAGCAGAATCCTGACTCCGGTGAATAATTCTCCAATAATCATGAAACATGCAAAATAGGTGAAATAACATAAGTATCATCTCTAAATATGAAATATATCAATGAATAACAGCAATTTATGATATAAAATAGTGATGCAAAATGGATGTATCACATCGCCGCCTTGGTCATGTTAACATGAGGAATCTTAAACAACTCCTAAAGGGTGAGCACATTGTTGGACTAACCGGCATTTCTTTTGAGAAAGATCGTGTATGCAGTGCATGTGTAGCCGGAAAACAACTCAAGAAGAAACATCCTATCAAGAGTATCGTCACCACATCTAGGCCTTTGGAGCTCCTTCATTTGGATCTCTTTGGGCCATCACATTATGATACTCTTGGTGGGAGCAAGTATGGACTTGTCATTGTTGATGATTACTCAAGATACTCTTGGGTCTTTCTCCTTAAGTCTAAGGATGAGACCCATAGAGAGTTCATCACCTTCGCCAAGAAAGCTCAACGTACATATGAATCCGAGATCAAGGCGATTAGGACCGACAATGGCACCGAGTTCAAGAACTACACTATGCAAGAGTTTGTTGATGATGAGGGCATCAAGCATGAGTTTTCAGCTCCGTATACCCCTCAACAAAATGGTGTTGTTGAAAGGAAGAACCGGACTATCATTGAGATGGCAAGAACCATGTTGAGTGAATTCAACTCACCCCACAACTTTTGGGGAGAAGCCATCTCTACAGCTGTCCACTACTCCAACCGGCTCTTCCTCCGCCCCCTCCACAACAAAACTCCATACGAGCTTCTCACAGGTAACAAGCCTAATGTCATGTACATTCGTGTCTTTGGATGCAAATGTCTTGTTAAGAACAATAAAGGGAAGTGTCGAGGGGGCTCCTCGGCAATGCCCTCCGATAGGGGCTTAGGGTTGATGGAATCCTGCAAGCTGACACGAGACGGTACACAGACAAAGGGGGAGCGATTTACCCAGGTTCGGGGCCCTCGATGAGGTAAAACCCTTACGTCCTGCCTGTCTGTTCTTGATTATGATGAAAACGGTGTTACAATGGGGTGCCGAATAGTTCGGCTGTGATCTCGTCGAGGTATCTAATCGCTAGGGTAACCTAGTTCTAAGCTTCTGTTGGCTAAGATCGCTAAGATTGGTCGTCCCCTCGATAGCCCCTCTCCTGGCCTTTATATAGGTGAGAGGTTTTATCGAGTACGAGTAGGTTTACAATAGATCTATCTCTAATCTTTCCTTCTTCGGCTCTTTCCGTGTCTTGTACTTCAAGTAATCTTTCACCGCACCGTCCTAGTGGCCCATCTTGTCTTCGAGTACCTTCATGGGCCTCCACCTGGGCCGTATAGGGTAGAGCAATAGTGGTTACCCGAAGGGTAATGCCCACGTCAGTAGCCCCCGAGTGTCTAGCCGAACATAGTTCGGGTAGAGACTGAAGCATGTCTTCTTCCGAACTCCTTTTCCTTGATCGTTCTTGCATTTCTTCTGTCTTCTATCGGGTGCGCGTCAGCGCTCCCGATGGGAGTAGCCCCCGAGTCTAGGTACGGATGCTCGCAATCCGTGCGTAGACTCAAGTTGTACCACTCGAATATCTTCTTCTGCCGAAACTTTTCCTGCAAGCCTCTTGTAGTGCATCCGATACATTTTCTTTATGCAAGGGATACCGAATAACGTGCCCAACTTTTGTTGGTTAACTGCCGAAGGCAAAACAACGTTACCCTACACAGAATCAAGTCCCCGGGCATGATCCTGGAGTGCGAAAAAAGTTCTGTCGGGTGCGCATCCAGCGCTCCCGATGGGAGTAGCCCCCGAGTCTGGGCGCGGGCGTATTACGCCTGGGCGCAGACTTGAGTCAATTATTTCCTTCGAGTCCTCATTTTATCGGGTGCGCGACAGCGCTCCCGATGGGAGTAGCCCCCGAGCCTAGGTGCGGGTGCTTGCAATCCGTGCATAGGCTCAAGTTGACCACTCGACCTTTTTGTCTTTTCGTATGCAATCAACGATGCCCATGACGTCACTGATGACACGCTGCTGTTGTGACCTGATTGACAAGACTTGACCCTCCGGGCCCACCCTAGTTCTGCGCAAGCAGTTTTTAGGTTTTGACCAGTGCACGCGCAGCGACCGAGGCGTTTCCTCGATTTTCGCACGACGTGGGAATAATGGGCCGCCGGTTCCATCCTGTTTTCTAGCGCCACGTGTACAGCTGGATTCGCTCCACCTCCCACGACGCCCACGGAGTTATGGCCACGATCTGATGACAATCTTTGCGGTATAAATATAGGGCTTCCTCATTTTTACTTTTTTACACCTCCTACTGCTCATCTTCCCCGCGCATCCTCTCCTTCTTCCCGCATCGTTCTCTCAAGAGCTTCAAGCGCCATGGGTAAAAAGAAGGGTGCTAGTGCTTCGGAGGCGGCCAAGGTTAGCCGTGATTGGAGTGCCTCTGCCATTTCCAACCGCGACATCAACAAGCTGCGGTCCCTCGGATTCATCTCCGCATCTGAGGACGATATCCGTCTTCCAGGTGCGGTTTCTCGCCCAAGGCCCCGAAGGGCTTTACTGTTATGTTTTCTGCCTTTTTGTTCCGTGGCCTTTCTCTTCCGGCGCACGAGTTCCTTCGCTCTCTTCTTTACTTCTATGGGATCCAGCTCTGGCAGCTGACCCCGAATTCCATCCTCCATCTATCCATTTTCGTCACCGTCTGCGAAGCCTTCCTCGGCATTGACCCTCACTGGGGTCTTTGGAGGAAGATCTTCTACGTAAAGCGCCACAACGACAGCAACGGCCCCCCCGTCGTCGGTGGCGTTGGCTTTGTCGTCAGGAAGGAGGTCGACTACCTCGATTACCCGATGAAGGAGTCTGTCCAGGGCTGGCGCAACAAATGGTTTTATCTACGAGATCCTTCAGTATCTGGGCGGTGCTCAAACCTTCCTCCCTTTGAGGACAAACTGATTGCTAAGCCGAAGAAATCCTGGCAAAACACCCTTTCTCCCGACGAAAAATTGACAGCCGACAGGTTGTTCGATCAAATAGTCGCTCTGAAAAACACGGGAGGCTTGACAATGTGCGGCACTGAGGTTGTCTCAGTGTTCCTGCAGCGTCGAGTGCAACCGTTAATGTCTCGCCCCCATCAACTGTGGCTTTACTCGGGTAAGGACGATGAGTCCAGGGTTATCTCTGCCGATCTTTCGGCTGATGATCTTCGAGACGAAGTCCGCCGCCTGACGTGCCTTAGTAAGAATGACAATATCGTCCTGATATCGGCTCGTCCTCCCTACGATGCTGACCATCTTCCAACCAAGGTAACTCTTCGTTTTATTTTTACTGTCGTCATCCCTTTTTCTGTTGTATCTCATCAATCTCTTTTTCTTTGAAAGGCGCTTGCAGCTGCCCGATGCTATCCTCCTACTCCCGAAAGTGGTGTAGTTTTAGAGGATGATGACGAAGATTCCGATGGAACCGAGGACGCCCCTCATGTCCTTGAGGACAGCGATGTCCAAGAGGAAGAGGCTACTGAAGATGACGCCATCAGGGGTAGGCGTCGGAAGCAGGTACACGATGACCTTATCGCTTCGGCTGAATCAAGTCCTCACGGAGGCGATAATGATGCCGATGACGCTGCCGCGGCTCCTCCTGCCAAGAAGAGCTCAACAAGCGTCTTCGCAGGCGAAAATGACCTTGACCTGTGAGTGTTTCCTGCTCCTTCCTTGATTTATTTCTTGTCATCTCATACACTAACTGCGCACTGTTTTTAAGTAGCTCTGATGACGACGATGATGAAGTCCCTCTTGCAAAGAGGGCAAAACTGGTCTCCGAGAGAGCCGTATCGGCAAAAGAATCTAATCCTTCACCTGCAAAATCGACACCTCCTTCACGAACGGCCGTAGAGAAGGTTCCAGTGTCGACAGTTATCCCTCCTGGCGACGTTCCTGCTTCATCGGCTGGTCGTGATCATGTAAGTATTGAACTTGCTTCACTTCGCTGGATTCCTTTTTATCGGTTGGATCCTTACGATCTTATCTTGCCGCAGCCGATCTATGCCACAGTCGACGCCGTAGTGGAGTTTGCCGAAGAGTTCACCCGACTAGAGTTGGAGAACTCCCAACTTCGGCGGACTGTCAGATCTTCGGCTGATCAGGTGCTAGAAGCCAACAGGCTTGCCACCGATGCCAAGAACGAGAACATCTTGCTGAAGGAGGAGGTAAAGAAGTTGAAGCAGCGGTTAAAGGATGAACAAGACGCCAAGCATGCAGCAGCAGCTTTAATCGACAAAAAGGAAGGCGCCCTTCGCGAGTCCATCAAGGAATTATTAGGTAAAACCCGCAACTTGCTGAAAGGGTGTTTTGATTATTGATTACTGATCTGTCTTTTTCTCAGATGCTGCCGATTTAACCGTCACACGTCGTCATCAACTTCGAGAGGATTCCATAGCCGACGCCCTGTCACTTGCTGCCGAGTCTAACATCCAAGTACTTGGTCTTTTGAAAAAGGCCAAAGGGGCGTTGTCAAGGTTATACTCGATGATCTTCCCGAAGATGAAGGAGGACAAGACTCTTGACGATATGGCGGCTTCTTTCCTCGTTGATCCTTCCGAGCCTGTGGAGGTATTGAAACGCCGCAGCCGTTTATTTGGGGCGGTTCTCACTTTTCAATTACTCATGGGACATGGGATGGAATCAAATTTGGAGGAGTTGTCCAAAACGTTGCCTGTCGACAGCAATCATAACTTGATCGATCTTGAACCTTACAAACGATCAGCAGTTACTTGTGCGAACCGACTTCTGAAGCTGGTGGATGAAGCTCAAGCCAAGCCTGCTCCCGAATCCGCCCCTGGCTCGTCATCAGCGAATCCTTGAACTTTTTATTTGACTTGTTGTAAATAAGACCAGTCGCGACTTCGTTGTAGTTTGATTTTACTTTGGCTCTGTTGCCAACTTAGACATGCTTTGAACATGCTTTTGAATGTATCGCACATGCCCGGTGCTCCCGATGGGAGTTTTACTTTGATACTTAATCTGAATTAAGGGTTGTACTGCAGATTCCTCCGTCTTCTTCTCGTGCCGGGCTTTTTTCAAATCCTTCGAGTAATGATGAATCAGGCCTCGTTCGCCACTTGCGTGACCAAGTGTCTAGTTTAGACAAAGATATCACTTCTCTTCGTGCAATGGCGGCCTTGGTGAAGAAAAAAGGGGAGACGGCGATAGCTATTGAACAGTATGCTCTTGATGGTCTGCATATTGCTACCGAAAGTTTGGGCTGTAAGTATTAGCCCATGTTTCTGTTTTTCTGCAACAGTTTCAAATATTCTCTTAACTGGTTCTTATTCCTTTCCAGTTGTAGCTTCAGATGCGGCTGAAGAGAACAAAAAGATCCATGAAGAGGTTGAAGCAATGACTGACGTTGCGCATCCGAATCACGGTTTGTGGCTGCATCGTCCGAAGGCTGTCGTCATGGCGAAGTTCAAGTATCGGGTGGGGAAGGCGCATTATTACTTTGATAAGTTCCATGCTCATCTCACGATGGTTTGGAACACCTTGTTTCCCCTAGACCAAGCACCTGAAACCTTATCTGCTTTGTTCACCCGATTCAAGTCCCCCGAAAGGATTCGGCAGTTGGTGGAAGGAACTCTTGGCGGGTGCGGAGCTTGCTCTTGCTTCGACATTGGCATGTCACCCGTCTCTAGACTTGGAAGCCATAGCAAATACTGAGAAGAACTTGAGCCAATATTATGATGCCGCCCGAGGTCCTGCATACACCATCGTTTCCCGGATGGAGTCGTGTCTTGAAAAGGATCTGAAGGCCCATTGGGGCCGGGAGGCTTGACTATGAATGTAATAGCCTTAGTTCCTGCATAAGATTACTTTGTATAAATTTATTGCGTACGTTGTACGCTATGATAGTTGTTATTTTATTTGTCGAGGGCGGCTGAGTGATCAATTCAACCTCTCCCGACGACTTCGTTGAATTATGCAATGTTATTGCGAAGCCTTTGTATAAGTTTTGTAAGGGCGAGACCCGTCGACTTAGTCGAGGGAATTAGACGCTTGGCATCGTCACTCGGTGCACCGGTTTGAGCCTTATTTTGTGATAATGTAACCATCGACTGCAGCACTCGTGTATTTTCTCGAGGCTTGGATTGGTTTTTTTTGTGTGCCACTAATCTTAGCTCTCGTTGAGAGTATTTAATTAATGACACTGCGTGTTTTATGGGCCAATGCTCCCGATGGGAGTAAGAGCCGAAGGTAAAGGCCGCAGTCGACCTGCTCAGGTGGTGGGGCCTGAATTGAAAAAAGGATGCAGAGAACCTGATTAAGACTTTATTCATAAAGAAAAACCAACCTTAAAGGCTATTAAAATAATAAAAACAATCGCGCCCTATGTATAGAACCGTCGCAGGTGTGCGATATTCCATGGGTTGTCGACATCCTTTCCCGAAGTTGGATTTTTGAGCCTGTACGCTCCTCCTGGAATCACTTCGGTGACGATGTAAGGTCCTTCCCATGGAGACTCGAGTTTCGAGGGTCTTTTTTGTTTCAGCCGCAGTACCATATCTCCAACGCTGAAGCATCGATTGCGTATTCGTCGACTGTGGTATTCCTCAGCGCCTGCTGATATACCGTGGTCCTGGCTAAAGCAATGTCTCGAGCTTCATCTAGCAGGTCAACGGCGTCTTGCAGTGCGATGTTGGAAGAAGGTTCTGTGTATGCCGTCACTCGAGGTGCTTCGAATCGAACATCAGCTGGTAGGACTGCTTCGGCTCCATGTACCAGAAAAAATGGGGTGTACTGCGTCGACCTGTTAGGCGTGGTGCGCAAACTCCATAGTACTGATGGTAATTCTTCGACCCAAGCTCCCTCTGCGCCTGTAAGGCGTTTCTTGAGGCCATCCCCTATTAGACCGTTGATCCTTTCCACCTGTCCGTTTGTTTGCGGGTGAGCCACTGATGCAAACTTCAGTTTTATGCCCCTGTCATCGCAGAATTCTCGGAACTCTTTGGAGTCGAAGTTGGTTCCATTATCTGTGACGATACTATGAGGTACGCCAAACCGACATGTTATCTCCTTGAAGAACTGGACTGCTGTTTTTGCCTTCTGGTTTCGTACTGGTACTGCCTCGATCCACTTCGTGAATTTATCGACTGCGACTAATAGGTACGTGTGTCCTCCTGGCGATGACCTCGGCAGTGGCCCGACTTGATCGAGTCCCCATTGAGCGAACGGCCATGCCAGTGGTATCGTCATTAGGTCTGTTGCAGGGGCGTGCGGTTTTGGAGAGAACCGTTGACAAGGGTCGCACTTCATGACCAAATCTCGAGCATCCGACGCTGCCGTTGGCCAGTAGAATCCTGCCCTGAAGGCTTTTGCTACGAGAGCCCTACTTCCCGCATGATGCCCGCAAGTTCCCTCGTGTATTTCGCGCAGCAGTGCTTTTCCGTCGTCGATGGCAATGCACCTTTGGAAAATACCGGAAATGCTACGTTTGTAAAGTTCACCGTTTACTATGGTGAAAGCTTTTGATCGCCTGACGATTCGTTTTGCTTCTACTGGATCCACCTGCCTTGCCAGGTACGCCAGGAGCGGCTTAGTCCATAACGGTTCGAGGAGGAGAACTTGTTTGGCTGGGAGAGTTGGAGCATCTTCAATAACTTGTTGTGGGTTTGCCTCTGCTTCTTCAGTCGATGGTTTTAAAGGTGTCGGCGCCTTCTCTTTTATTGATCGCTGAGTGATTACTTCGTAAAAGACTCCGTCTGGAATGGGAGAACACATGGAGCCGATGTTAGCTAAGGTGTCGGCTTCCTCGTTGCTGGCTCTGCCGATATGTTTGAGCTCACACCCCTCGAACTTGGCTTCCATATTTTGATACAGCTGTCGATAGGCGATCATGTTGTCGCTAACTGCGTCGCACAGTTCATCGACTGTTGTACCACCAAGTTTGAGTCCCCGTAGATTTCCAGGCGAGTCGCCCCACACGCCTTTGCCATCTTCATTCCATGCAGCAGTGCTTCATATTCTGCTTCATTGTTTGTCGGCAAAGGGAAGTTCATACGTAGTATGTACTTCATCTTATCTCCTTGTGGCGATATCAACACTACTCCTGCTGCAGCGCCTGTGCTTCGTTTTGACCCGTCGAAATACATTATCCACGATCCTGACATGTCGGGTGCCACTGGTGTCTGGGATTGAATCCAGTCTGCCACGAAGTCCGGGAGGATTTGGGATTTTATGGCCGTCCGATTGACATAAGTTATGTCGTGAGGTGCTATCTCGATAGCCCATTGGGATACTCGACCAGTGGCCTCTGGATTGGTCATTATGTTTTTCAACGGAGCCTCGCTCACGACGACAATCGGATGCTCGGTGAAGTAGTGCCGTAGCTTGCGGGCCGATCTCCACACCGCCACGCTTCTGATGATGAGGGTACCTTTGTCTTGCAGGTGTGAGTACTTCACTGAGGTAGTAAACGGGCCTCTGTACGCCGTGGACTCTCCCTGTTTCTTCTCGTTCAACAACCAAGACGCTGCTGAAGACTTGGGCTGTCGCGGCTATGTACATGAGCAGCGTTTCCTTCTCACGGGGGTTACAAGGACAGGGGATGTCGATAAGATCTTCTTTAAATTGTCGAAGGATTCCTGTGCTTCCTTTGTCCACTCGAATTTTTCCGATTTTTTCATCAGATTGTAGAAAGGCAAAGCTTTTTCTCCCAGCTTGGCAATGAACCTGCTGAGTGCGCTAAGCGTCCCCAATGCTGCACTTGGTGCAGATTCTTTGGCGGCTCCATGTCGAGAATAGCTTTGATTTTCAAAGGATTGGCTTTGATCCCCCTGGCCGAGATGAAATACCCTAGTACTTGCCCTCCTGGAACTCCGAAGAAACACTTTTTGGGGTTTAACTTGATCTTATACCTGTCCAGGTTGTCGAAGGTTTCCCGCAGATCGTCAACGAGGGTGGCGGTGTGTTTTGTTTTTACCACGATATCGTCGATGTAGACCTCGATGTTTCGTCCGATCTGCTCTCCAAGGCAAGCTTGCATGCAACGTTGGTAAGTTGCTCCCGCATTTTTCAATCCGAAGGTCATGACGTTGCAAGAAAACGCCGTGTGGGGTGATGAACGCGGTCAGCTCCTGATCTTCCTTCTTCAATTTGATCTGGTTATACCCAGAGTAAGCATCGAGGAAGGAGAGGCGTTCGCATCCGCCGTGGAATCAACTATCTGGTCGATTCTAGGCAGCGGGAAGTGGTCTTTCGGACAGTGTTTTGTTGAGGCCGGTGTAATCGATACACATACGCAGAGCGGTGGTGTCCTTCTTGGGTACCATGACAGGGTTAGCCACCCACTCTGATTCTTTGAGCTCTCGGATGAATCCTGCTTGCGAAGTCGATTGATTTCCTCACCAATTGCTCTCCTCTTGGGTTCGAGAATCGACGCATCGACTGTTGCACTGGGTCGTTGGTCGACAGGGCGTGCTCACGAGTTCCCTGGGATACTGGCATGTCGGATGGTTCCCATGCAAATATCTCCTCTCACGGAGGAACTCGATGAGCGCGCCTTCCATGCGGTGAGATCAGCCGATATATTGACCGTCTTCGGGTCGTGGGGTGCACCTGCAGCTTCTGGTTTTGCAGCAAACTCGTCGGATCTGCTTCGGTTGTCGGCTGGTGGTGCGTATGATCCACGGCTGCGTCGATCGCATTGAGCTCCTCCTTAGCGCCGAATTTTGAAGCGATCTTCTGGAACTCTCTGTCACAGGTGTCTGACCGAGCAAAACTCCCATGAATGGTTATTGGGGTTCCGTTGTTGCCTGGCATCTTCAGTTTTAGGTAAGCATAATGGGGTATAGCCATAAACTTGGCGAACGCCGGCCTGCCGAGGATGGCATGATACTGAGACTCCCAGTCGACAGCTTCGAACTCGATCTTTTCTCTTCTGAAATTGGTGGGCGTGCCGAAGACCACATCAATGACGTTTTTCCGAGAGAGTACGCGGGTCTCGTCGGTATAATGCCGTGGAATCCTGTGTCGGATTCTCTTAGCATATCGACTGTCAAACCCATAGCTTTCATCGTGTTGGCAAATAGTAGGTTTAAGCCGCTTCCTCCGTCCATGAATACTTTACTCATGTTGTATCCTCCGATCTGCGCCTCGAGGACTAGAGCTGTGTGGCCTGGTCTAGGGACAGCTTTCGGGTGATCTGACCTGTCGAAGGAGATACTTTGCTCTGACCAGTCAATGAATTCAGGTGTATCAACCATAGCGACTTCTGCATACTTCACTTCTCGTGAGAATTTCTTGATTTCCCTCTTTGAGAAGCTGGTTTTGTGGATCATGCTGACCTGCCCGCGCGGTTCTGGGAATACCTCGGCTGGCACGTACTCATCCTTCTCCATTGGCTCGTACGGTTCCGGGATATATGGCTCCGCCCGATAGCTGTAAGATCTTGCCTTTTTCTCCATTATGTGAGCTCTCGATAAAGCTTCACTCCTGAGGTCATCACAGAACTGTCGAATTTCCAGGAAGTGTCGGCAGTTCCTTAATAGGTGACTGGATTTTTCCCGTCCGTCCTTCGGGTCGATATAGGAGTGGAGGTAGCATGGCGCATCGAGTTGCTCCGTGGCTGATAGGTGCGGTGAACGCGCGCCATGGATCGATTGCATGCCCTCCTGTTCTCGTTCTCCATAATATGATTCCCTTCGCCTTTTCTTTCTCCCTGTTGCGTGATCGAGGTTTCCTCGGTTACCTCCACGCATGCTTCCGGGCGGGATTTCCAAGGTTGCTGCCCGAGTATCTTCTGTTGAGACCGGGGGGCCTGATACGTCTCCGTCGTATCGATAATTTCTTATGTTCCATGCCACTTTATTGATGATATCTACATGTTTTATACACATTATATGTCATATTCGTGCATTTTCCGGAACTAACCTATTGACGAGATGCCGAAAGGCCAGCTGTTTTCTGCTTTTGTTTTTGGTCGTAAATCCTAGTAACGAATATTCTCGAATCGGACGAAATCACGCCTGGTTCCTATTTTTCCGAAGCTTCCAGAGCAGGAGGAGGATGAGAGGGGAGCCAGGGGGCCCCACACCACACCCCGGCGCGCCGGGGGCGCCCCCTAGGGTGTGGGCAGCCCGTGGCCCCTCCGACTCCCTCTCTTCGCCTATTTAAGCCTCTCTGACCTAAAAACACCGACGGAGAGCCACGATACGGAGAAAACCTTCCAGCCGCCGCCATCGCGAAATCAAGATTCGGGGGACAGAAGTCTCGCACCCTGCCGGACGTGGAATTGCCCCGGAGTCATCTCCACCGCCGTCTCCACCGCCATCTTCACCGCCATCGCTGTCTCCATGATGAGGAGGAGTAATTTCCCGGGCTGAGGGCTCTACCGTAGCTATGTGGTTAATCTCTCTCTCGTACTCCAATACAATGATCTCATGAGCTGCTTTACATGATTGAGATCCATATGATGAGCTTTGTATCGCTACTAGTTGTGTGCTACTCATGAGATGTTATTAAAGTAGTCTATTCCTCCTCCACGTGTGTAAAGGTGATTAGTGTGTGCACCGTGTGGTTCTTGTCATAGGCTATGATCACGATCTCTTGAAGATTGTGGAGTTAATTATCATTATGATAGTATTGATGTGATCTATTCCTCCTTCATAGTGTAATATGGACAGCGTGTGCACTATGTTAGTTCTTGGTTTATTTTGCAATGATCTATTATGCTCTAAGGTTACTTAAACATGAATATCGAATGTTGTGGAGCTTGTTAACTCCGGCATTGAGGGTTCGTGTAATCCTACGCAACGAATGATGTTCATTATCAAACAAGAGTGTATGTAGCACATATGAGAAGAAGTATTTACTATGCGATCAATGTTGAGAGTGTCCACTAGTGAAAGTATGATCCCTAGGCCTTGTTTCCAATACTCAAATCACCGTTTGTTTACTGTTTTGTTGCATGTTTACTCGCTGCCATATTTTATTCAGATTGCTATTACCACTCATATACATCCATATTACTTGTATTTCACTATCTCTTCGCGAACTAGTACACCTATACACCCGACAAGTGTATTTGGTGTGTTGGGGACACAAGAGACTTCTTGCTTTGTGATTACAGGGTTGCTTGAGAGGGATATCTTTGACCTCTTCCTCCCTGAGTTCGATAAACCTTGGGTGATCCACTTAAGGGAAACTTGCTACTGCACTTCTCTCGCTCTTGGAGGCCCAACACTGTCTACAAGAATAGAAGCTCCCGTAGACATCAAGCACTTTTCTCGCGCCGCTGGGGAGGAAAGGTAAAGGTACTCACTCCGGTTCCTGTATGCATTTTTCAGGCGCCTTGTGTGTGTACTCGAAGCTATTTCCTTTAGACTCGCAATTACATCTTTTTGTTTCTTGTTTACACTAGTTAGGCATAATGGACAACAAAGAGCTTCTTATTCTATTTCCTGATTTAAGACATGGATGGTTTGATGCGAAAATTAAAAAACCTATGGAACCTTATTTACATGATAGTAGTAATGTTATTAGTATGAATGCAATTACTGCTAATGCTATGAAGAAGTCTAAGCTTGGGGAAGCTAGTTTACATAAAAATAATCTTTTTAGCTCCTCCACTTTAGAAGAAATATTTTGCTCTGATAATACTTTATCTCCCATATGCGATAACTCTAATGATGCTTCTGATATTTTAAATCCACCTGCTGAAAGTATTCCGTATAAAATACCTATGGAAATTATTGAACGTGTTATGGATAACCGCTATGAAGGGGATGGAACTGTCCATCCTAGGAATCATTTACTGTTTTTGCATGAATTATGCGGGTTATTCAAGTGTGCAGTATTTCAATGGATGAAGTTAGAAAGAAATTATTTGTTATGTCGCTATCTGGTGAAGCGGCGCATTGGTATAAACTATTGAAGGACAGACGCTCTCTTGATTGGAAGGATATTGTGCCTCTATTTTATTCCAAGTTCTATCCTCCAAGTGAAATTCACAAAGATCGAAACCATATATATAATTTTTGGCCTCATGATGGAGAGAGTATTGCCCAAGCATGGGAGAGATTGAAGACTTTAATGCTCAAATGCCCCAATCATGAGCTTCCGGGTAATATCATCATTGATAATTTCTATGCAAGACTTTCTTTTCAAGATAAGACTATGCTGGATACTACTTGTTCTGGATCATTCACGAGCAATAAAGAAGAGTTTAAAAGGGACCTTCTTGATCGGATTAAGGAGAACGCTGAAGATTGGGAGAACGACAAAGGTAAAGAGTCAGGTATAAACTATGATTATGAATGCATTGAAACTTTTATGAATACTGATAAATTTCGAAATATGAGTGCTACTTATGGTCTTGACTCTCAAGTTGCTGCAAATCTTTATAAAGCTTTTGCTTCTCACATTGAATTGCCTAGGAAGAATTTTGATAAGTATCATGAACCTTTTAAAGACGCTTGCATGAAGAATGAAATTGTTGTTAATAATTGCAATAAGCGTGCTCAAACTCCTAAGAATGCTATTTCCTATAAGCATGTTAATTTTTGTGGAATACATAGACCTTGTGGAATTAATCAAATAGAAGATGAATATTGTATCCATCACAGAAATGAAAAAACTAGAAAGTGGTCTAGAGCTCTAGATGATCTTGGAGAAAAAGTGTGTGCCCTCTATCCTTTTATTTGTGAACTTTGCCATAGAGTTGGTCATTTTAATTTTCAATGTTCCTCCAATGATAATTCAAACCCCATGAGTGCTGCAAATTTGTATTGTGATGATGAAATTACTCCTAATCAGCATGATGAACTTACCTTATTTTTGAAGTGTGAAGAGTTATCAAGAAAAATTCTTTGTTAAATATTAACGATCTTGATATGATGATGTCCTGCATGGTTGTCTTTCTTACTGCATTAATAATTTCCATACAAATACTTACATACAGAATATTTTAGAAGATGACACCTTGCCAAAATATGATAGGACCGCTGTGTGTTTTCAATTAATTAACGAAAAGGAGGGATCCTCCCAAGTTTCTTCTATTGTTTCTAAAAATAAATCAGGTTATGCGGACAAGCCACCCTTCAAGCCTCTTCCTCCTAAAGAAGGGAATGAGGAGAAGGAAGAGAAGAAGAAGAAGAAGGAGAAGAAGAAACGAAGAAGAAGAAGAAGAAGAAGGAGAATAAAAAGAAAGAGGTAATATCCCCGCGTGAATGAGATAACGCTAGGTAACCGTAAGTATGTTGCTCCTAATGATTATTATGATAATGAATCTGAGTACGATGATCTTCCTATACCCTTTACCCATATTAGTGATCATGATTTGGATGAGCACGCTGCCTTTGATATTGAAAATCTCTTTGGTACTGATTATGAAATTAATGATGATAGCATTATTCATGTCCCCTTAAACGATGATATTGAAAGCTCTAAGCTTGGGGATGTTGTGCTTGAAGATCCTGTATTTGAGACATCTACTTTTAGTGAAAATGATGATATTACATATTCAGGTTTAGATAATTGCTATAGAGATGTATATGACACATGTTACAATTATCCTTATGAAACTTGTCATAGTTATGATGGGCTTGCCAAAAACAATTCTTTTAATATGCAACTTGTTTACCATGTTCAAATTCTTGATAATAATCTTGCTCCAATTACTATTAATGAGAATAACTCTTCTTATGCCAAAATTAATGATACTTCTATGCATATGAACCATGATAAGAATGTTTTAAGTGACGGGTATATTGTGGATTTCATCAATGATGCTACTGAAAGTTATTATGAGAGAGGGAAATATGGTTATATGCATCTTAATAATATTAAGTTTCCCCTCTTTATGTTGAGAATCTTTAAGTTACTCGTGTTTTATCCTTTATGCTTGCCACTTTGCTCTTCATGAATTCATTTGTGTATAAGATTCTTTTGCATAGGAAGCATGTTAGGCTCAAATGTGTTTTGAATTGCCTCTTGAAGCTCTCTTTTGCTTCAAATACTATTTCTTGCGAGTGCATCACCAAAATTGCTGAGCCCATCTTAATGGCTATAAAGAAAGAACTTCTGGGAGATAACCCATGTGTTATTTTGCTACAGTACTTTGTTTTATATTTGTATCTTGGAAGTTGTTTACTACTGTAGCAACCTCTCCTTATCATGTTTTTGTGCCAAGTAAAGTTTCTATGTCAAAGTTGATGTTATATTTGGGATCATTGCGCAAAACAGCATTGCTGACGTCACGAATCTGGGCACAGTTTTCTGTAGAAAATTCGAAAAATCTGCCAATTTACGAGCGTGATCCTAAGATATGTACGCAACTTTCATTAGTTTTGAGTTTTTCCATTTGAGCAAGTCTGGTGCCAGCTTTAAATTCGTCTTTACGGACTGTTCGTTTTTGACAGATTCTGCCTTTTATTTCGCATTGCCTCTTTTGCTATATTGGATTCATTTCTTTGATCCATTAATGTCCAAGTAGCTTTATGCAATGTCCAGAAGTGAAAAGAATGTTTGTGTCACCTCTGAACATGTGAATTTTTGATTATGCACTAACCCTCTAATGAGTTTGCTTGAAGTTTGGTGTGAAGGAGGTTTTCAAGGGTCAAGAGAGGAGGATGATATACTACGATCAAGAAGAATGAAAAGTCTAAGCTTGGGGATGCCCCGGTGGTTCATCCCTGCATATTTCAAGAAGACTCAAGCATCTAAGCTTGGGGATGCCCAAGGCATCCCCTTCTTCATCGACAAAGTATCAGGTTCCTTCTCTTGAAACTATATTTTTATTCGTCACATCTTATATACTTTACTTGGAGCGTCTGTATGCTTTTGTTTTTGTTTTTGTTTGAATAAATGATTGTTGGGAGAGAGACACGCTCCGCTGGTTCGTATGAACACATGTGTTCTTAGCTTTTAATTTTCATGGCGAAGGTTGAAACTGCTTCGTTAATTGTTATATGGTTGGAAACGGAAATGCTACATGTAGTAATTGGTATAATGTCTTGAATAATGTGAAACTTGGCAATTGTTGTGCTCATATAGATCTTGTTTAAGCTCTTGCATCATGTACCTTGTACCCATTAATGAATAATTACATAGAGCTTGTTAAAATTTGGTTTGCATGATTGGTCTCTCTAAGTCTAGATATTTTCTGGTTGAGGTGTTTGAACAACAAGGAGACGATGTAAAGTCTTATAATGCTTACAATATGTTTATATGTGAGTCTTGCTGCACCATTTCATACTTGAGTTTGCTTCAAATAACCTTGCTAGCCTAAACCTTGTATCGAGAGGGAATACTTCTCATGCATCCAAATACTTGAGCCAATATTCATGCCATTTGTGTCCACCATACCTACCTACTACATGGTATTTCTCCGCCATTCCAAAGTAAATTGCTTGAGTGCTACCTTTAAAACATTCAAAATTTATCACCTCTGATTTGTCTCAATGTTTTATAGCTCATGAGGAAGTATGTGGTGTTTATCTTTCAATCTTGTTGGGCAACTTTCACCAATGGACTAGTGGCTTCATCCGCTTATCCAATAATTTTGCAAAAAGAGCTGGCAATGGGATTCCCAGTCCCAAATTAATTAACAAAATAGACACTCCTCCATGGTATGTGATTGTTGGACGGCACCCGAAGGATTCGGTTAGCCATGGCTTGAGAAAGCAAAGGTGGGGAGGAGTGTCATCATAATAAAACTAAAATTAAAAGGCACTCCTTCGTGGTATGAGATTGTTGGCAGGCACCCGAGGATTCGGTTAGCCATGGTTTGTGAAAGAAAGGTTGGAAGGAGTGCCACCCAAAAAAAATAAAATGGGAGCCGCTCTTTGAAGGTTTGTTTGGCAAGGGGGTTAGAGTACCCGCTACCATTCGTTGACAACAACAAACACTCCTCAAAACTTTACTTTTATGCTCTCTATATGTTTTCAAAATCAAAGCTCTAGCACAAATATAGCAATCGATGCTTTCCTCTTTGAAGGACCATTCTTTTACTTTATTGTTGAGTCAGTTTACCTATTCTTTCTATCTTAGAAGCAAACACTTGTGTAAATTGTGTGCATTGATTCTTACATGTTTACCTATTGCACTTGTTATATTACTTTGTGTTGACAATTATCCATGAGATATACATGTTAAAGTTGAAAGCAACCGCTGAAACTTATATCTTCCTTTGTGTTGTTTAAAAGCTTTCTACTAAGAATTTATTGCTTATGAGTTAACTCTTATGCAAGACTCATTGATGCTTGTCTTGAAAGAATTATTCATGAAAAGTCTTTGTTATATGATTCATTTGTTTACTCATTATCTTCATCATTGCTTCGAATCTCTGCATTTATCTCATGTGCTTTACAATAGTATGATCAAGGTTATGATGGCATGTCACTTCAGAAATTATCTTTGTTATCGTTTTACCTGCTCGGGACGAGCAGAACTAAGCTTGGGGATGCGATACGTTCCGTCGTATCGATAATTTCTTATGTTCCATGCCACTTTATTGATGATATCTACATGTTTTATACACATTATATGTCATATTCGTGCGTTCCGAACTAACCTATTGACGAGATGCCGAGGCGCTGTCGGTCTGCTGTTTTTGGTTTCAAATCCTAGTAACGAAATATCTTGAATCGGACGAAATCACCGCCCGTGTTCCTATTTTTCCGGAAGCTTCCGAGCACCGAGGAGGATGAGAGGGGAGCGGGGGCCCCACACCACACCCGGGCGCGGGGGGCGCGCCCCTAGGGTGTGGGCAGCCCGTGGCCCCTCCGACTCCCTCTCTTCGCCTATTTAAGCCTCTCTCGACCTAAAAACACCGACGGAGAGCCACGATACGGAGAAAACTTTCCGAGCCGCCGCCATCGCAAATCAAGATTCGGGGACAAGTCTCGTTCCGGCACCCCGCCGGACGGGGAATTGCCCCGAGTCATCTCCACCGCCGTCTCCACCGCCATCTTCACCGCCATCGCCTCCATGATGAGGAGGGAGTAATTCACCCTGCTGAGGGCTCTACCGTAGCTATGTGGTTAATCTCTCTCTCTCGTACTCCAATACAATGATCTCATGAGCTGCTTTACATGATTGAGATCCATATGATGAGCTTTGTATCGCTACTAGTTGTGTGCTACTCATGAGATGTTATTAAAGTAGTCTATTCCTCCTCCACGTGTGTAAAGGTGATTAGTGTGTGCACCGTGTGGTTCTTGTCATAGGCTATGATCACGATCTCTTGAAGATTGTGGAGTTAATTATCATTATGATAGTATTGATGTGATCTATTCCTCCTTCATAGTGTAATATGGACAGCGTGTGCACTATGTTAGTTCTTGGTTTATTTTGCAATGATCTATTATGCTCTAAGGTTACTTAAACATGAATATCGAATGTTGTGGAGCTTGTTAACTCCGGCATTGAGGGTTCGTGTAATCCTACGCAACGAATGATGTTCATTATCAAACAAGAGTGTATGTAGCACATATGAGAAGAAGTATTTACTATGCGATCAATGTTGAGAGTGTCCACTAGTGAAAGTATGATCCCTAGGCCTTGTTTCCAATACTGAAAACACCGTTTGTTTACTGTTTTGTTGCATGTTTACTCGCTGCCATATTTTATTCAGATTGCTATTACCACTCATATACATCCATATTACTTGTATTTCACTATCTCTTCGTCGAACTAGTACACCTATACACTGACAAGTGTATTTGGTGTTGGGGACACAAGAGACTTCTTGCTTTGTGATTACAGGGTTGCTTGAGAGGGATATCTTTGACCTCTTCCTCCGAGTTCGATAAACCTTGGGTGATCCACTTAAGGGAAACTTGCTACTGTTCTACAAACCTCTGCTCTTGGAGGCCCAACACTGTCTACAAGAATAGAAGCCCCCGTAGACATCAGGGCCCAAACCGGACGTGCCCGTCCTCGGGAGGCGAAGAAACCCTCCGGAGTCGATGATGAAGCGAACGCCTCCAAAAGTGGTGGTCATGTCGTCACTCGATTCTGAAGGGGCCGGTGCGACGGCTTGAGGTGAGATGCGAACTCGACGGGCTCGTAGTAGATCGGATCTTTCGGTCCCGGAGGTGTTGGTGACTCAAGCACAAACGCCGTGACGTGACCGGTACGCCGATGCCCCGCCTTGTGCCGACAGGTTTCCCACGGACGGCGCCAATTGTCGGGGCTCCTCGGCAATGCCCTCCGATAGGGGCTTAGGGTTGATGGAATCCTGCAAGCCGACACGAGACATCGGTACGCGATAAGGGGGGAGCGATTTACCCAGTTCGGGGCCCTCGATGAGGTAAAACCCTTACGTCCCGCCTGTCTGTTCTGATTATGATGAAAACGGTTACAATGGGGTGCCGAATAGTTCGGCTGTGATCTCGTCGAGGTATCTAATCGCTAGGGTAACCTAGTTCTAAGCTTCTCGTTGGCTAAGATCGCTAAGATTGGTCGTCCCCTCGATAGCCCCTCTCCTGGCCTTTATAGGTGAGAGGTTTTAATCGAGTACGAGTAGGTTTACAATAGATCTATCTCTAATCTTTCCTTCTTCGGCTCTTTCCGTGTCTTGTACTTCAAGTAATCTTTCACCGCACCGTCCTAGTGGCCCATCTTGTCTTCGAGTACCTTCATGGGCCTCCACCTGGGCCGTATAGGGTAGAGCAACAGTGGTTACCCGAAGGGTAATGCCCACGTCAGGAAGCTTGGTAAATTTGAAACTAGAACCATAGAGGGCATTTTTGTTGGATATGCGGAGAACTCCCACGCCTATAGATACTACAACCGGTCCACTGGGACTATTGAAGTATCTTGTGACGTGGTGTTCTTGGAGGATAATGGCTCCCAAGATGAGCCACATTCCGAAGAACAAGAAGAAAGCCCTCAACCCACTAAGCAAGACCATGATGATGATGATCAAGAAACATCCTCAACTCATGTTCAAGCTCAAGTTGTCCCTCATGATCAAGTATTAGCAAGAGATGAATTCATTGATCATGAAGGAACCATTCGGAAGATCAAGGCGGCTACAAGGGCAAGTGACATGAAAGTAGATCTTGTCCTTGGTAGCATCTCAAAAGGAGTGGTAACTCGTAGACACCATGCATTACTTATCACTTATTGTCAACATCATGCTTTTCTGTCTAGTTTTTAGCCACTCAAGGTACATGAAGCCTTGGTTGATCTGGATTGGGTTATTTCCATGCAAGAAGAATTGGAGTGTTTCACTCGTAATGAAGTATGGTCTCTAGTTGAGAGACCCAAGGATCATCACATCAATGTTATTGGGACCAAATGGGTATTCAAGAACAAGCAAGATGAGAATGGTATTGTCATTAGAAATAAAGCAAGGTTAGTGGCGCAAGGGTTTGCCCAAATAGAAGGTATGGATTTTGAGGATACCTTTGCGCCGGTAGCCCGCCTTGAAGCTATTCGTCTTTTGCTTGCATTTGCATCTTTCCACAATTTCAAACTATATCAAATGGATGTGAAAAGTGCATTTTTGAATGGTCCTCTAAAAGAAACCGCATATGTAGCTCAACCCCCGGGTTTCGAAGACCCATGCCGACCCAACCATGTGTATTTACTCCATAAGGCACTCTACGGTCTCAAGCAAGCTCCACGTGCTTGGTATGAGTTCCTTAGGGATTTCCTACTACAAGATGGGTTTTGCATAGGTAGGGTCGATTCCACCCTTTTCACCAAGCGGGTTAAAGGGGTGGCTTGTTTATATGTCAAATATATGTTGATGATATTATATTTGGTGGAACTAACCCCAATCATAACAAAGCTTTTGAGCTATTGATGACTAGGAAATTTGAGATGTCCATGATGGGAGAGTTGAAGTTTTTCCTAGGCTTCCAAGTGAGGCAACTTGCAAAAGGCACCTTCATCTCTCAAGAAAAGTATGTGAAGGACATGCTCAAGAAATTCAACATGACCAATGCAAGCCCAATGAAGACACCCATGCCCGTAAAGGGGCAACTTGGCTCATGTGACGGTGAGAAGGATGTGGATATAAAGGTATACCGTTCCATGATAGGATCCTTGCTCTACCTTTGTGCCTCTAGGCCGGATATCATGCTAAGTGTAGGGATGTGTGCTCGTTTTCAATCCGCTCCTAAGGAGAGCCATTTGATGGCGGTCAAACGGATTCTAAGATACCTTGTTCTCACTCCTACTCTCGGGCTATGGTATCCAAAGGGGTCAACCTTTGAACTCATTGGCTACTCGGATTCCGATTGGCCGGTGATAAGGTTGACCGGAAGTCTACCTCCCGGGCTTGCCAATTTATTGGCCGGTCATTGGTGAGTTGGTCATCCAAGAAACAAAACTCCACCGCTTTATCCACCGCCGAAGCCGAATACATATCCGCGGCATCTTGTTGCACTCAATTGTTATGGATGAAGCAAACCTTGAAAGACTATGGCGTGTCTCTTGGTACGGTGCCTCTTCCATGTGACAATGAAAGTGCAATAAAGATCGCCAATAACCCGGTTCAACATTGTCGCACCAAACATATTGACATTCGCCATCACTTCCTACGTGACCATGTTGCTAATAAGGATATTGATCTCACTCATGTGGGAACAACCTACCAATTGGCGGATATTTTCACTAAGCCTTTGGATGAAGCCCGGTTTGTAAACTTGAGAGGAGAACTTGGTATTCTTGATCCTAAAAACTTGGATTGATTAACTTCTTGCACTATATTCTTGCATTTATCTAACTATCTAGCTTAGAGGCATATCACATATGGGGATAGTCATCTTACCATGTCTTGGTATGATGCATACCTATGTGTGCAACATAAATAGACCCAATGTCATTATATGGACCCAAGTATGTCTCTTCGAGGTCTCATGACATTTGCGCTTTCACATAGGGGGAGTAATCCCCCGCCCCTCATTGAGCCTCAATTACAACTTGATTTGACTATATAAGGCTAAATGATTTTATTGCAAAAACTATTTCAAAAATGTTTTATGGTTCTTGATATCCTTCGAATCATGCCCATTGTTGCTATTTATATCTTGTTTGAATTTTCTCTCCAATGGGTATGCCTAGAGAATTTTGTGTTTCCAACCCCCTGTCTATGCTCATCTCATAATCATCTATCTATCTATATGTACATGTCATCATCTGAGAATTCACACACATTTACACAAAAAAATAGGGGCAAAACGAGGCAAAACGAGATAAAATGGGCAAAGTCCCCGGCCGGTCTCTGCCCGATTGGACCGGCCTGGCCGGACCAGCCGGCGCCAGTCCGGTCGACCGGGCACCCGACCGGCCGTGCGGCCTGATATGTGTTGGGAGAGGATACCCCTTGGGGTCTTCTTCCTCATTACCCCCAACTCCCAAACCTCCATGGCCACCGCCTCCATCACCTCCACCACGTTCTAGGACCTTCCCACCACAAGAATTCTCCCAAACTCCACCAAACCATAGATCGGGCCCCTTGGAACAACTCCACCAAAGGATTTGGTCCCTCTCAAGCTATTTTGGGAAATTTTGGAGTTTTTGGGTTTCAAGCCCTACCTAGTGTTCTTCTTGCTCTCTTGATCAAGAAGGACCATGTCTTCGGGTAATATGCTCTCCCTTTCTCCCTATTTTCTAGTCCTCATCACACATTGCAATTTCTTGACAAAATTTGAGGAAATTTTAGGGTTAGGGTTAGGGTTTGTAAGTCCTCATGCCTTTAGAGTGTCTCACAACACAATGCACATACTCCACTCTATTTCTATAGTCTATATTCAAGTTTATGAGTTTTTGCATGATTTTGTGGTAGAAAATCTGGGCAACACCTCACAAGTCGATAGATCCGGACACCAGCCCGGTCAACCGGCCCCTCAACGGCCGGCCGGCGTGCCGCCCGGTCAACCGGATTGGCAACCGGCTCGTCCGGTCTGCTGCCCGGTTGGACCGGCCTGTGCGCCGGATCGCCCAGTTTTCGCACAATCTCATCAATACACTTGGATATATGCTATGCTTTTTGGCTTCCCTCTTATTGATGACATGTACACTTACCCCACTGCTATCCTCGCTCTACTTGCTTATTCACAGGTGGTTCGAGTGATGATGACCGTGGTAGTCCTTCCAAGCGAGGTAGGCTTGCGCCAAGGCCTCATGGCTGCCGTACTAGCACCCGCAAGCCTTCTAAAGCACCTCAGCCTACTGACACTGGCAGCTCAGCTAGAGTAAGAAACAAGTCAGTTGCAAATAGGAGGAAATACAAACACGCAGCCCAAGAAGATGATGAAATAGTGCCAGATTTCAATATTGCGGATGCAAACCGTCTTGATTGGCAGGAACTGAGGACGGTGAATCCGTATCGCTATGAGCAACGGACTTACACTGGTGGGGACAAGTTCTTCTGGACCAAGACACAAGCAGCCCTATGGGATGGTTTCTATAATACTCAAGAGTGTATGAAGAATGGTGCTGTTGTGAAGCCCAAGGCCATCAATCCTGAAGAGCTTGCCTTGCATGAAGCCACAAAGTACCGCTTTGTGGTTGAGACCTTGAAGGGTATGGGACTATATGACCTTGTGTGCCTAAAGCCCGATGATGAACAAGAAGATCCCACCTATTGTCCCCTTCTAGTCCGTCAGTTCCATTGCACCGTCTTCTTCCATGATGATGCGGACCGCACCATGAATTGGATGACTGGCAGGGAGAAGTACTCCTGCACCTACACTCAGTTCTGTGCGGCCATGGGGTTTGGTGGTGGCCGTGCTACAGGGTACATAATTCATACTCGGCCTAAGCTCACTAGCGGTGACATCTCCTTTTGCTATCCCACTATCTCTGGGATGTACTACTTATATCTTGTCCTTGCCAAGATGTTCCGTGAGAGTCTCATCAGCAAGTCAGGCGATTCTAGTGAAGTCAGGAACTACCACCTGAATTTGATGTACTATTGCCACCCTGCCAGGATAAGGAAAATTGATGATTGTGATCTTATTCACTGTGAACTGAAGTGTGCAGCTATGGACCGCATGACTCCCAACTATGCTCAGTATGTTCAGCGGCTCATCAACTACATTGTTCCTGCTCCTCTCAACACTCTTGATGAAAGAGTCATCATGGCACCATTCAAGTTCCCTACTCACGAGGGTCGCCCGGAAGTCCCTTCCATGATGCCCTCCAATGAGCGCCGTTCCAAGGAACACTATGATCCTGCAGCTAGCTCCAGCTACTCTCGGCGCCCCAAGCATGGTGCCACTCGCTTCTTCTCCAGTATGTGGCAAATGTGCAAGAACACCAATGATGTTGCACATCAGAGTCTTGCTTTGAACCAGGAGACAAGGAGGCGACAGAATGAGTTCATGGCTAGGAATGCCCCTGTTCCTCCTTCCGGACCTGAGATGGAGCTGTGGTTGCACCTCAGTGGGAGATGCCTCACCTTACCGACGAGATGATCCAGAACTTTGACTTCTCCATGTATGCTCATGGTGACCTTCCTCCTAGGACTGCTCGTGCTCCTACTCCTACTGATGATGATGGTGATGAGGATGAAGGTGATGCGGCTGCGCGCGAAGATGGCGAGAGCTCCTACTCCGCCGGGCATGAGTTCTATTGATGGGTGCGATAGCATCTCTCCTCTTTTCTTCGCCTTTTGGTGTTCCGATGCCAAAGGGGAGAAGAGAGTAGAGTCTAGGACCACGGGGTTCTTTGGTTGTCACAAGCCATGGGTGTTGCTTTATTTAATTCTTATATGGCTTGTGCTTATTTACTTTGATTTCTCAAGAACCATTTGGATTTGCTACTTCGAATAATTCGTGTATGGACGAATATTATGTGTGCTACTCTATGTTAGGATGATTATGTGTGCTATGCTTATATATCTTGACATGCACATCTCCATACCATGCTTGTTTCCTAAAGATATTGGGGGAGCTTCTCATGATCCACTAGTGTTGCACTTTGCATTCAAACGCAAATTCTCCAAGTGCACACTTTATGGGGGAGCCGTCTCAATATCTTATATGGAATCAAGGTTTAAAGCTTATCATAATATTTATATATGACTCTAGCTCGGTTTGTCATCGTATACCAAAAGGGGGAGATTGTAAGGGTATTTTACCCTTATCCATTATTTTGGTAACAATGACACCGTGCTAGAGTATTTGGCCTAATACGTTTATAAGGATAATCTCAGGTATTAGGCAAAGATGCATAAATGGTGTATCAAAGGAACAAGAAGGCTAAAGGAGACCCCCACTTCAACAACAATCGAAAAGGGGTCTACAGATCCGGTCCGGCCCGTCAGCCGCCTACGACGGCAGGGGCAGAGCTGTCCGGTCGATGTCGCCAACCGGTCGCCAACCGGCGCCAACCGAGGAGCTCCCGGACGACGCAGTGACTCCGGTCCCGCCCGGCCAGCCTCCCACACGGCTGGCCCGGCGTGTTGTCCGGTCGACCGTCGCCAACTGTCGCCAACCGGCGCCAACCGGAGGAGCTCTTGACGACGCAGTGACTCCGGTCCCCGGTCCGGTCCGACTGCCTCGCACCGGAAATCCGTCCTTGGTCCGGCTGGACCGGGTCCGGGAGAAAAGCTGAGGTGGCAAGTGACCAACGACCATATTTCGAAGAACACTATAAATAGCCCTTCTCCTACCTCGAACAGCTAGGCACTACACTACAAGCTGTTCTTGAGCTCCTTCTCTAATACTCCATTGCTAGAAACACCAAAATCCTCAGGTCTCCCTCCTCCTCCACCCAAACTCAAATCCCTCCGGGAAACGATAGAGTAGGACCCGATCTACTGTTCTACCAAGACAAATCACATTCCCCCTTGTATTCATCAAGAAGCTTGCTCCCTAGGATTCCTTGGAAACCCTAGGCGGGCAAGAGTGGTCCGGAAGCATCCGGGCTGTGGATTTGCTCCTGACAAGATTGTGAAGGTTTGGAGGCTACCTCAAAGTCTACCACAAGTGAGAGAGATATTCCTTCGTGGGATAGGCTCCGGAGAATAGGGTGAGCCTTCGTGGCGCGGGGAATCCTTCGTGGGACCTCCACTCCTCCAAACGTGACGTACCTTCTTGCAAAGGAAGGGAACACGGGAATACATCCTCGTCTCCGCGTGCTATCGGTTATCTCTAACCGAACCCCTTACTTGTGATTTAACTACATGTGAGAGCCTTCGTGCTCGAGTTAGTTGTATCCTCATATAGTTTGTTTCACCTAGTTTGCATTAGGCTCATCTTTATATTCCGCAAAGCCTAATCTTGCAAAGAAAGAATTAAAATCTGTAGAAACCTATTCACCCCCCCTCTAGGTTTACCATCTCTGAACTTTCAGCTTAGTCTACCATGTGATCACCTGCAATGTATCATGACCTACTGATCTATACCAGAAATCAAAGCTATGTTTGATTAGGAGCAGCGTTTCATGACTCATGATCCACATCAGAAATTCATAGCACTGTTTAATTAGGATCAGATCAATGCAATATGTATCTCAAAGAAATCAGAAATATATATCGACTAGTTGAATTTTTATGTTTTTTGAAATAAAGGCAAAAGACTTGCCTTATTCATTAATAAAGAAAGAGTTTGAGAACAGTTGTGCAATTGAATGTGCTATAGTGAAATTAATCAATTGTATAGATAGACCTCTATAGCAGTCTCGTGGAAGGAAAAGTTGGAGACGATGCACCAGAAAAACAAAAAAAAATGGATTTGATGCGGCGATATCTTGGACGGTGAGGACGGCATAGCAGCATGACCAAAATACACTTAGATGCAATTGAGTCATCAAATATTCATGAGAAAATTAGAAAATGATGAGTAGATGGACTAATTTCAAAAAAAAAAGGGAGGAAACCATTTCTCGCATATTTGGAAATAGATGGTCGGCTAGCGCCAGTAGCACAGTTGTCGCCTTAGTTCCTCACGCTTCTCTAATCCCCTAAAATACCTGCATTCTCAAGAGCATCTCTGAGATGTCCACATGATTGGACATATACCTCCTATTTCAACAGCTGCTTTTGGAGTACAGAGGGAGCAAATCCATCCTAATTTAGGATTCCTAAACCCAATTTGGAACGGTGAAACTGCACAAAGTTTCGCGGTCCATGCCGTGAGGCTGGTAGTCGGCGACGGGAACCTACCAATGGAGGAGAGAGACCAGACGAACGAGCGTCTCCAGTTCATGGAACTGATCGCGATGGTAGTGGACCGCATTTCGCACCCATATAACTTGGCCCGCCAACAAAGAGCCTCTTGGGCCGGAGTTTCTGTGGACTCAACAAAGAGGGCCTCTTGGACCGGAGTTTCTGTGGACTCTTCGCTTTTCACCGTTGTATCAATCAGCATCCCCGTGTTTTCTCCCCTCGCCGGAGTGCGGCTGCCTGCCTGCAGCCACCGCGACCTTCCAAGAAAATGTAGCGGCTGTATCCTCCTCACTTCCAATCTCTTCGCGCCACCGCCGCGCCATAATTCAACATTAGTTCAGTTCGAGGCCGCAGGCGACCGCCGGCGGCCGTCTCCATCGTCTTGGCGGGGGGTCGCGCGTCGGCACGTCTCTGTCTTTCCCCACGCCGGCGACGAGCGAATGTGGAAGCGGGGTTCGCGGCGGAGCAGGAGGAGATGCCGGCCGGCTGGTACTCACTGGTAAGCTGCACGCAACCTCAGATGTTTAGTCCCACATCGAGAAATTAGAGGGATTTCCGCCGGTTTATAAGGGTCTGCCTCAGGGATTGTATCACCAAGTAGTACTAAGATAGAGAGACGATAGAGTATAGGGTTACGGGTGTGTGGTGGGTATAGGGGTTACGGGGCGTTCTCAATTGCAGACCTTTAAAAGTGTGACAAAACAAAATTACAACAATTAGACGCGTCTCCTCCCCCACAAATCACATTTTTGCTATTTGAGCTAGGGCAGCCATTTATGCTTAGTTTGGATATTTTTATTGCCATGGTAGCATGTTGCTTCTGACGGTAGTGTGCAACAAACAAGTCTGGATATTTTTACTGCCATGCCTCTGAGCTCTGACTATTCAGCTGATCATTCCAATGAGTTTGTGCAGCAGGTTTTTTAATTTTGATTGAGTTTTTCAGGGTTTGGTTTCAAATTTTGAACTACTTTTGACCCCTGTTTTTGATCAATATCCTGAGTTATTGACCTATATACTCATTTTAATTTTGCGTCATGAAGTGTTTTATGAGCTGCTTAAAGAGGGTGCGTTGGATTAATGATAACAACGAAAGGCTCAAGCAGGAGGCTACAAGAGATGAGGATTATTGTGCTGTTGTGATTATTCTGTTGGAGCGGTCCAAAATACTTGCTAAAAATTGCTGCATTTTTATTAGTCTGATCCAGATGAGATGAAGTCACTTTGTAGTCAGTACTCGCTGGGTTAGGTAGTGCTTCCCTTGTTAGGCTTCTGTGTGATAGTTCTTTATGTTTATTGTAAGAGAAGAAATGCAAGATAAATTACCAGGTATTTTAATCTACTGGCACCTGGTTTCTCTATGACAAAAGTAACTTTCTGATGTACATTAGCTTGGTGCTCTAGCTGATTCAATGCTTATGGGAATTGTTGTGAATAGTCAGATCTGCGGTGATCCAGGAAGGAGAAGGGCGGGACGAGAGTAGGTCGAGGACAGCGGACACGTCTATTTTAGTGGAATTGTCAAGAGAAGGTAGTACCAACTTCTTGGACTTCCCAGATACTGTACGTGAATAGGGCGTTCTTTTCTGCATCTCCAGCACCCTGACATCGTAAATCTACAATTCACGACAAAGGCTCCTTGTATTGTTTAGTTCTTTAGAGCTGATTATGCAAAAAATTGTTATATCTGTACATTTTTGTCTTAAGCATTTCTTTTAGATTTAACTATGTATCTTCTGTATCACTATTTTCCTTCCTTATTAGATAAATTGAAATATATTTGACTTCTGCCATATAGCTTGGAAGTAAGACATGTTGTTAGGCTGCAGCCTCTGGATTACAGTTGTACAGTAGTGTTGTCAGACGGTATGAGAGCAAATATTTAAACTAACATTCAGACTCATTTTGACCCCAGTTTTTTTATCAATATCTGGAGTTATTGACCTATATGCTTATTTTAATTTGAAGAAAGTCCACTTTTGGTCCTTGAATTATACTGAAAGTTCACTTTTGGTCCTAGAACTTTTTTTTGGTTCAAAATGAACCTTCAACTCTCAGAATCATTCACTTTTAGTCCTTATATCCCGGTTTAGCTATGCAAACATCTGTCATCGGTGGCCAGAAACTCAAAGCAACGGTGCAAGGATAGAGATGCGAGACGATGCTGATAGACAAGCAAGCAGGCCTTTGTGGCGCATCGCTTCAAGTGAATTGAAAGGGAGAGAAATCAAGCGAGAGACTAGTTCAGGCCTTTTTGCATTAATATGTTGGGGTCAACATCTCAGATAGTTTGGGCTTGGTATGGTTCTGAACCAATTCGGTTGGTTCACTATTTCTTCTTTTCACGTCAGCGATTTTCTCAACTCAACTGAAAAGGGATGAAAAGTGAACTATTCTGAAAGTTCAAGGTTCGTTCTAAACTAAAAATAATTTTTGGGGCCAAAAGCGAACTTTCTCAAGAGTTCAAGTATAAGAAGTGGACTTTCTTCTTTTAATTTCGTTCATGAAGTGTTTTGCTTAATGAAGGTGTGTTAGATTAATGATAACAACGAAATGCTCGAGCAGGAGGGTACACGAGATGAGGATTATTGAGATGTTGTTAGTGTTCTGTTCGATTGGTCCCAAATACTCCCTCCGGTCGGATTTAATCGACGCAGAGGAAGGGCTGCGCACGCATGTGATTAGCGGGTGTGCGCGTCGATTAATTCCGTACGGAGTTAGTACTTGCTAAAAGAACTGCTGCATTTTATTGGTCTGATCTATATGAGATGCTGTCACTTTGTAGTTAATACTTTCTGATGTAGGTAGTGGTTTGCTTGGTAGGCTTGTATGTGATAGTGCCTTATATTTGTTGTGTCAGAAGCAATGCAATATAAGTTACTAATTTTTTTTTATCAATCAACACATGGTTTCTCTATGACAAAAGTAGCTTTCTTATGTACTCTAGTTTTGTGCTGTAGCTGATTCAATGCTTTTGGAAATTAACGTGGATAACCAGATCTGTGGTGGTCGAGGAAGGAGAAGGGCGGGATGAGAACGGATTGAGGAGATGTATCATTATTTTAGTGGAATTGGTCATGAGAAGATAGCACCAACTTCTTGGACTTCCCAGATACTGACATGAATAGGAGGTTCTTTTCTCCATCTCCAGCACCCTGACATCGCAAATGTACAATTCACGCCAGCGGCTCCCTGTATTGGTGAGTTCTTTGGAGCTGATTATGCCAAAAAAAAAAGTATATTTTTGTCTTAAGCATTTCCTTCAGATTTAACTATGCATCCTTCTGTATCACTATTTTCCTTCCTGACTAGATAAATTAAAATATATTCGAATTTTGCCATATAGCACAGAAATGAGACATGTTGTCGGGCTGTGATCGCTCGATTGCAGGTGTGCATCAGATTTACTGTGCAGTTAGTTTCTCAGACATGTCTGCCATAACCATTCCAATCCCAAACCTTTACTTGCACCCATGGTTTTCATACATACGGAATGCTAACATCACCGAACTGATAAGTATAGGTGTAGTACAACGGATTAGCTAGCAGGTATTGTAAGTTATAAGTTCTTGTGCTACAATTCCCATTCAGGAATGTTGCATAGATAATTTTTATTTCCCTCATTAACTCATGATTACCAAATAGTACAACATTCTATAGATGAACATTTTGTGATCACACTGTATATATACAAATCTATATGAAATTATATAATTCCGCCCTTTCTCATTCATTAGTGTGACTTGTGGTGGGTTATGTGTTATGAATCACTTTAAAGATATTTATGTTACATTGTGATTCCTTAGACATCCATCCATATTAAGCAATGATAGAAGGAACTACACATAGCCACCGCATATGTCGCCTGTCTATTACAACACATTGGTCTGATCATATCTCAGTTATTTTTGTATAGTCGATTCGTTGTTCAAAGAAATTCTATCTCTAGGATTGGATGATTCCATTCTTACCGTCTTTCTATCAATTTCCCTTTGTTCTTTATGTCTAACCATCTAGTGTAGATCAAGCATTATAAGTTCTTTATGTCTAACCATCTTAGTGGAGATGAAGCATTCTAACATATCGACCTTCAAGACTTCGACCTCAATAAGCAGTCTCATACGTTAATCGGAGAATTGTTCATCGAAACCTGGCGTGCCAGTATCCCACGCTGCACCCGAACGATGTCCAGCGCCGCATTCTCCCTGAGTTTGTTGCTCTGCTGGTGCTCCATGTACTCCCTGTACTTGATACCTCCGAACTCGGCGCCCCGCGATGCCTCCTGTGCCAGTTCTGGGATCGGCTCGACGACGGTTTCCAGGCATGGCCCGATCAGGCTCAGGAAGGACATCCTCGCCTGCTCGCCGTTGACCAACGCGCGGTGTAGCACGGCCCTGTACCTTCCATTGCTCACAATCTGCAAGCAAGTTTAAGAGGACCACATACATGAACCAGGGTCAGAATTGCGCGGAGTTGGATGTCACATTTCAAAGAAGGCAGTCGCGAAGGTCACCTCCAGCTGATCGCCGGCGATGACGAAGAAGGAGCCGGGGATGGGCTTGGCGAGGAGCCACTCGCCGCCGTGCTTGACCTGGAGGCCGTTGACGCCGTTCTGGAAGAGCAGCGTGAAGAGACCGTGGTCGGAGTGAGCCGGCAGCCCGATCGCCCCAATGTCCGGGCCAGCTGGCGGGTAGTGGTTCCCGATGAGGATCTGGAGGCACTTGTCGAGGTTCAGCGCTTCGGCGATGCGGCTGCCGTCGAGCCCCAGGCTCTCGGAGACCGCTGTTGTGAGCTCCAGCGTCAGGCCTCTCGTGCGAGCCGCATACTCGGCAGCAATTTCTCTTAGATATGTGGGCTTTGCCGGGCAGTGCAACTCGGGGTGAGCGAACATCTTGAGGTAGTTTCGCCAGTACCTGACACCGTCGACGGCAGAATTGAAACCTGTTCCGACGCGAATGGGATCCATCGGGCCTGCCTCCATGTATCCAGCCTTTTCCTCCGTCGGTAAACTGAATAGCTCCTTGCACGCATCCATGGTTGCTCCTTGGAGAGACTCAGGGACACCATGGTTGATGACCTGTCGTGGAAGATTCAGACAACACCTGTATGATGCTTAAAATTCTACAAATTTGAGCCGCACGTACCATGAAGAAGCCCCAGTCTGCGCACGCCCGGCCGAGGTGCTGGATCGCCTCCTTCCGTTGATCAGCGTCGCCGTTGGCGAGGATGTTGAGGTCGACGACGGGGATGCCGTCCACGCTGTATGCTGCGGAGCTGCCACTGCCGTTCTCCTCGCGGTCTGGGTGGTCAGAGCGGGCCATGATTGAGTGATTGTGCTGTGGAGGGCTGGAGGCAGAGGAGAGAGGCTAGTGTTAGAGATGAAGCTCAAAAACGGCAAAGGCTAGTGTCAGAGATGAAGCTCACATACGGCAAAATCCGGCAAGGCCGTGACGTGAGGGTGCTGGTAGACCCCATGCGGCTCTCGTGGCTTTCTCGGAACCGTATCCTCAACATCGGTCACCCTGTGATGTTGGCAATCAAAGAGGTATTCCACACTCTTTTTTCCTTGATCGTCTTATCCGCTGTCTGACTTGAAGTCGACTATCGTACTTGTGACGGACGGTGCAGGAGGAGGAAGCTGATTCACAACGAGACCGGCTTTTGTGAACTTGGGTGTATGTGAACCCACTTTTTCAAAAGTGGGTTTGTTATGTCAAAACATGTTTCAAAAATTGAAACACAAAATGATTGCAAAGATGATCTCAAACATGTGCCCTGGACATGAGTTTCGTTCTGAAAGAATATTTTATTTTGCCTCGGCAAAAAAGTGAAATTTTACAGGGCTAGATATATGTGACGTATTTTGTCTTTTTTAGATTCTGAAATAAAAAAAGTGGTTTCTCCGCGAAAACTTTCTACGCACACATGGAACATACATACGTACCCGATATTTTTATTTCAGAATTTTTTCACATTTCGAAAATGCATTTCCAACCTGAGTTCACGTGCACCCAGATTCAACTGGGGCTTTTCCGATTCACAACGCCATATATATCCATAAGCTGCTGCAGGAAGCCAAGTCGCTGCCGTATGTAAACAAGGATACTGATAGATACATGCTACAGTGACTCCAAAACAAAAGAAACAGTTTGCAAACCAGCAAGCCATTAGATTTTATGTAAGCAAATACAGTACTGCAAGTGAACATGTTTGAGTTCACTCAATATACAAGTTGACAGATGGATCCGTCATGATTCATGAATGTTTTGTTTCAGTTCCTTCTAAGTACGGGTATGTTTCTTTTGACATGTCCTAAGGGACATACTGCTTTAGCGCCAAACTTCTCTAGAGTTTGAATTTGTATAAGTAACCGTCAAACTTGGATATTGGAACAATGTTCTTGTCTAAATCCTCATCTATATATTAATGGAGTGAGCCGTACAATGTATGTTGTATTTCAAACATCATATACTATCTACTCTCTGTCCCACGAAGGTTGATTAAATTCAAATTTTGACAAATCTCGAACAATCTTCATGGAACGGAGGGGGTAACAGTTATAACTTATAGGCGGTTACTAGGAAAATGCCCGCGTCTTGCAGCGGAACCATTCATCCATCTCCAACATGTATCGTGGTTTGATTAAAATTTTAAGAAAACATGTCCATGCCTTGCAATAGATGATATAAAAAAACTACGCTATAGAGACAAAAAAAAGTAAGCTCTCAATGGTACAGTTGAGTTGTGTCGCAAAACTATCTCAATCATTTGATCATCCGCTCTAACATCGGAACGCCCGAGGCAAAACTTGTATCTTCGTTTTTCTGATTGAAAAACAACAAAAGCACATCAGACCAAGTACTTGGAGAAAATAAGGGAGTGGTGTTTTGGATCATGGGAGCATATACTCTCTCTATTTTAAAATGCATCTTACACATATTTTAAATTAAAAAATTGAAACTAAAAATCCGTACATACATTTTCACTTGCTACATGTTCACAAAGTTGTTTCATAAAAAATCGACTCGTCATGTGACGTGTGTAAAAAAGATAAAACTCAGTGCTAAAAATAATGCTTTTTACAAGATTAATTTTCTCTTTTTTACATACACCACAAAAATTATTGGTTTTTCGTGAAAGTTGACGGACGAACATATATTATAAATATGTACAAGCAGAATTTTTTTAATTTTTTTGGCACTTTAAAATATAATTTTTTAATAGAGGGAGCATACGCATTCGGAAGCTGAATTAAATTTCTGAGAAACTAATGCCTAACATCTGGTCCTGTAGGAATACAAACATATCTAAATACATATGCTTTCTTTAAAGGATACTGTAGAAGAAGCAAGCTTTTGTCTAGCTTGTCTAGTTGTCTTCACCGCCGGCTGCACGAGCTATGAGCCGTGCATCAGTACAACTGTACAAGAGCCTCAGTATCTCCACCGCCATCTAAACTCAGTGGCGGAAACCCACGTCGATGGAGCAGGAAACATCAATGCTGCTGCTTCTTCGAGCACACAAATCAGCGACATCGACCGGGATGCTAGGAGCCGCCGACCTGGTGATGTTGACCGAGCGGATGGGCATGCTCAAAAACTACTCTGCTTCTCCGTCAAAATCTAGGAGCTCCTACGACTACAAGTTGACTCTGTTGTTTCAAAGGACACAACAATGTATACTACAGGAATCGGTGAAGGTGCCCACGGCCGCGGGCTCTCCGCGTAGACGTGAGAGGGTTGGCCTCGGCAGAGACCACGCGGCCCTCGATGTAGGGGCAGCCTCCGGCGTAGAGACGTGTTGCTGACGACTGTCTCTGCTCCTCGGCGTCTGGGCCCTCAGCGTAGGCTGGTGGGCGGCGCCGTCCGTTAGCGGATGTTGGCGCCTACGCCGACGGCCTGCCCCTCGGCATATCCGTCCACGTGGCGCGCACATCTAGATGTGGGCGAGCTCTACCCTGCCCCTACGCCGATGGCATGGCGCTCGGCGTAGCTGTGCCAACGCCGACGGCCTGCCCGTCGGCATAGCCTGCGCCATTTGGTCTAGCCCACGTCTATGCCGACAGCAATGGCATAGGCCTGCCATTTGGTTCTAGGCCCTTCCTATGTCGACGGCAAGGCCCGAGGCCTCAATATTTTTTTGGTTTGTTTCGCTCGTTTGGCAGCAGCAAAATTCACATAAATTCACAAAAACTTCAGACAGGCAATATACACATAAAATGAAGTGCAAGTAGGAAATACACATCGTAGCATCATCCAAAATGTACATAGGAGTGTAATAGCATTAAGTAGAGACACATAGGACTAGTAGCTATCCAAAATATACATGCTGCATGTCTATCTCGAGGCCAAAAACCCTAATGCTCTGTAGAGTAAATCAGGTTGGAACCGAGCTCGGCACTGTTTAAAACAGGCGGCGGCCAACAAAGTTGCGCTCCAGCTGCAGAAGAACCACCAGGAGAAGTACCGAGAGAGCAACCAAAAGAATGGCCAGGAGAAGAAACCACCGTGATGAATCGGTGTGCTCTCATGCCCACCCTCCGAGGTATGACCAAAGTGCTGGTTCCTGGAAGTTCCGTTCCCTACATGTTCCCTAGATGTTAGCAACTTGCGAGGCAAAGGAAATCCGTAACCAATGGTTTGGCAAAGAAACTTACCGGTGTCGATGTGTAGTATGTCCTAGCGAAACTTTCCCTCGACGGCATCAATGGCGTCGGCCCTAGAAAGGGAGACTGCTCCCCTAAATCCAAGCTATGTCCAGTTCGCATAGCCATTATCGTCGCCTGCAAGATAGTTTACATGTCAGGCTTTGCAGAAATAAAACATCAAACTAGAGGAAAGTGGGACTTGTCATCATTTGCAAAAAGAAAGGTACAAACTTACATTTGCATACGCCATGTAGGTCGTGAACGCCGACTGGTGCTGCTGAAAGGACACCCGATCTTTTTCAACCAGGCTTCCATCTCTTTCCATTGCATTTAACAAAAATATAAGGTTCTCAGAATTACAACGAAGAAAAAAAAGGATAGGAGAAAGGAAACAAGTCGGGGCAGTATCAGGAAACCCAATATAAACATGGCCATCGAATGCCTATTATGGGACGAAAACCTAATACCACGGACTAGAGTTTAGCATCACAGTTTTGGGCTGGATTTTCCGTGGACTCTACCAAAGACGCCGCCCTACACCGTAGAGCTACAGCTCTTCTCTTCACTCTTCCCATCCCATCTGATCGTATCAATCTGCATCCCGACATTTTATCCCTCGCCGGAGTGTGGCGGCTGTGTGCCACCCCCACGCCAAAGTGCAGCATATTAGTTCATTTCGAGGCCGGAGGCGATCGCCGGCGGCTGTCTCCATCTTCATGGCCGGGGTCGCGCGCGTCGGCACGTCCGTGTCGCTCTCCACACCGGCGAAGAGTTGGTGCGGAATCGGGGCTCGCGGCGGGGTGGGAGGACACGTCGGCCGGCTGGTACTCACTGGTAAGCTGCACGCAACCTCAGATGTTTAGTCACACATCGGGAAATTAGAGGGACTTTATCCGGTTTATAAGGGTCTCCGTCAGGGATTGTATCACCAAGTAGTACTAACTACTAAGGTAGAGAGAAAGTCTAGAGCCGGTATTTCAGAAAAAGCTTCTCAACTTTGTCTAGATTTGGATGTATATAGACATATTTTAGTTATAGATACATCCGTATTAGAAAAAGTTGAGAAACTTTTTTTTGGAACGGAGGGAGTATTTAAACAATGATTTTTTTTGTATTTAAGCTTGGTTTTATGTTCCCCCAGGAAGCACATTTTTTCTATTTAAGCAAAGCTCTTTTTTTGTATTTAGCTTGGTTTTATGTTGCTTCTGGTGGTATTTTTTATTGCCATGTCTCTGAGCAACTGTGATTATTCAGCTGATATGAGTTCGCTGATCATTCCAATGAGTGTGTGGAGTAGGTTTTTAAACGTGGGACTGATGATTGAGTTTTTGAGGTCTTGTTTTCAAGTTTTGAACTACTTAGGCTTCAGATGGCATGCCAACAAATATTCAAACTAATATTTGGACTCATTTTGACCCCTGGTTTTGATCAATGTCTAGAGTTATTGAGCTGCATACTCATTTTAATTTTACGTCATGAAGTGTTTTATGAGTTGCTTAATGATCGGTCCCAAATACTTGCTAAAAAAATTGCTGCATTTTATTAGTCTGATGTAGATGAGATACTGTCACTTTACAGATAATAGTTGCTGGTGTAGGTAGTGGTTTGCTTGGTAGGCTTGTATGTGAAAGTTCTTTAAGTTTGTTGTGAGAGAAACAATGCAAGATGAATTGCCAGTTATTTTAATCTATTAGCACTTGGTTTCTCTATGACAAAAGAAACTTTCTGATGTATGTTAGTTTGGTGCTCTAGCTGATTCAATGCTTTCCAGAATTGTTGTGAATAATCAGATCAGGGGTGATTCAGGAAGGAGAAGGGTGGAACGAGAACAGGTCGAGGACAGAGGATGCGTCTATTTTAGTGGAATTGGTCATGAGAAGATGGCACCAACTTCTTGGACTTCCCAGATACTGTACATGAATAGGACGTTATTTTCTCCATCTCCAGCACCCTGGCGTCGCAAATGTACAATTCACGCCAAAGGCTTCTTGTATTGGTGAGTTCTTTGGAGCTGATTATGCAAAAAAAAGTTATATTTGTACATTTTTGTCTTAAGCATTTAACTTAGATTTAACTGTGTATCCTTGTATCACTATTTTCCTTCCTGATTAGATAAATTCAAATATATTCGACTTTTGCCATATAGCATGGAAATGAGACATGTTGTCGGGCTGCGGTAGCTGGATTGCAGGTGCGCATCAGATTTACTGTGCAGTTATTTTCTCAGATATGTCCGCTAGAACCATTCCAATCCTGAACCTTTACTTGCACCCATGGTTTTAGTACATCTGGAATGTTAACATCGCCGAACTAGTACAACACATGAACTTGCATAGATAATTTTTATTTCCCTCATTAATTCATGATTACCAATAGTATACCATTATATAGATGAACATTTGTGATTACACCTATATATTTACAAATCTATATGAGATTATATAATTCTGCCCTTTTTATCCATTAGTGTGACTTGTGGCTGGTTATGTGTTATGAATCACTTTTAGGATGTTTATGTTATACTGTGATTCCTTCGACATCCATATTAAGCAAAGATAGGAGGAACTACACATAGCCACCGAATATGCGTCTGTCTACTACAACACATTGGTCCGATCATATCTCAGTTATATATTTTTTATAACCGATTCATTGTTCAAAGACATTCTTAATTTTATGTCTAGGATTGGATGATTCCATTCTTACTGTCTTTCTATCAATTTCCCTGTGTTCTTTATGTCTAACCATCTTAGTGGAGATGAAGCATTCTAACATATCGACCTTCAAGATTTCGACCTGAATAAAGCAGTCTCAGACATTAATCAGAGAACTGTTAGGCGAGCCCTCGCGTGTCAGTATCTGACGGTGCACCCGAACGATGTCCAGCGCCGCATTCTCCTTGAGTTTGTTGCTCTGCTGGTGCTCCATGTAGTCCCTGTACCTGACACCCCTGAACTCTGCGCCCTGCGGTGCATCTCGTGCCAGCTCTGGGATCGGCTTGACGACGGCGTCCAGGCACGGCCCGATCAGGCTCACGAAGGACATCCTCGCCTGCTCGCCGTCAACCAATGCATGGTGGAGCACGGCCTTGTACCTTCCATTGCTCACAATCTGCATGCAAGTGTAACATGACCACATACATGAACCAGAGTCAGAATTACGCGGACTGCATGACACATTTCGAAGAAGGCAATCGCTCAGTTTGGTCTGTCACCTCCAGCTGATCGCCAACGATGACGAAGAATGAGCCAGGAATGGGCTTGGCGAGGAGCCACTCGCTGTCGTGCTTGACCTGGAGGCCATTGACGCCGTTCTGGAAGAGCAGAGTGAGGAGGCCGTGGTCAGAGTGAGTTGGCATCCCGATCGCCCCAACGTCCGGGCCAGCCGGCGGGTAGTAGTTCCCAACCAGGATCTGGAAGCAGTTGTCGAGGTTCAGTGCTTCAGCGATGCGGCTGCCGTCGAGCCCCAGGCTCTCGGAGATCGCCGTCGTGAGCTCCAGCATCAGGCCTCTCGTGCGAGTCGCGTATTCGGTAGCAATTTCTCTGGCAACGACAAACGGACACACAATTAGGGATGCAAAGCGGCGCTCGATCGGCCCTGCTTCGTAGTACTTAAAACTCGCTGATAATAAACGTCATAAACGAGTGAAATGTTTCATCAGCACCTTAGAATTGCTGGCTTTGCCGGGCAGTGCATTTCGGGGTGAGCGAACATTTTCAAGTAGTCTCTCCAATACTTGGCGCCGTCGACGGCAGAATTGAAACCCGTTCCGACGCGAACAGGGTCCATTGGGCCTGCCTCCATGTACTCGGACTTCTCCTCCGTTGGTAAACTGAACAGCTCCCTGCACGCATCCATGGTTGCTCCTTGGAGAGACTCGGGAACACCATGGTTGATGACCTTGTCGTGGAAGATTCACATATATTTAAGCTCTGAACATAAAATTGACTTGCTTAAGATTCTGCTGCAGATTTGAGTTGTACGTACCATGAAAAAGCCCCACTCTGCGCACGCCCGGCCGAGGTGGAGGATCGCCGCCAACCGTTGATCAGAGTTGCCGTTGACGAGGACATCGAAGTCGACGACAGGGATGCCGTCCTCGCTGTATGCTCCGGCACCGTCTCCGTTCTCCACGCAGTCTGAGCGGTCAGGGCGGGCCATGATTGTGCTGGAGGCAGAGGCGAGATGCTAGTGTTGGAGATGAAGCAGAAAGAAGATGGAAGTTCGCACTTCGCAAAATCGCTGTCAAGGCCGTGACGTGAGGTACTGGTAGACTCCATGGGGTTGCCGTGGCTTTCTTGGTATCGTATCCTCAACATCATCTTGTAATGTCACATCCTATCTGGCAATGGACGAGATATTTCACATTAACTCATATCGCCAGGCGGATACGTTCCAAACTATCATGCATCACACGACAGCTTGCTCCATCTCCAGGCTCCAGCGCACGAACTACAAGTCAGCTGCCGTGCTCGTGACGTTGCAAGAAGCCGATCCACAATGCCATTTTCATATACTCCCGTGGAATCCATAGTAACGTAAGTAGAAATGGAGAATCGCCGGTTGCCAATGTGTAAAGCGCCTCCTGGCAGAAGGAGCTTCATGCGAGTTACATTAGGTGCTATTTCCTTCTACCTGAAGCCTAGCTTTGACTGTATGGGTGCAGTTCGCGTCTGTTGCGCGGCTACTGCTGTTGTTGTCTTCTTCAGCATCACTTCCATGAATAAAATCGAGCGTGCTTTTCTTTGGGCCGGCACCAAAGAGGTCACCGGGGGAAAGTGTAAGTTGAATTGGGAATCGGTGTGTAGACCCAAGAAGCTTGGCGGTTTGGGCATCCTACATCTCGAGAAATTTGCGAGGGCTCTTCGGTTGAGATGGCCTTGGTTTGAATGGCATGACCCGAGTAAACTTTGGGTGGGCATGGGAACCCCTTGTGATGAAGTGGATATGGAGCTCTTCTATGCCTCCACCACTATCTCCATTGGTAATGGGGAGATTGCTCCTTTTTGGGATTCCCCGTGGCTCGACGGAAAAAAGCCCAAAGATATTGCCCCGCTCATATATGAGGCCTCCACGAGGAAGAAATGGAAAGTCAAGCATGCACTCACCAATAATGCTTGGATTGCCAAAATAAAGATGGACACCAACTTGACCGTCCATCACATTCATGAGTACATCCGGCTTTGGGTGCAATTAAATGCCTTTCAACTTATTGAGGGCGTACAAGACTCCATCACTTGGAACCTCACTTCGAATGGGGAGTACACGACGACCTCCGCTTACAAGGCACAATTCTTTGGAGCCACATTAACAAATATGAACAAGATGGTGTGGAAGGTTTGGGCCCCTCCAAAGGTCAAGTTCTTCGCTTGGTTGGCCATCCGCAATAGAATTTGGACAGCGGATCGTCTTGAGAGAAGGGGTTGGGATAATTGTGGGCTTTGCCCGCTTTGCATGCAAACTCAAGAGACGGCGGCTCATCTCTTCTCTCAATGCCGCTATACCAAGAGGCTTTGGGATATGGTTAAGAGTTGGCTTGGAATTCCCTCTGTCCGCACTCATGAGTGGGGGGGAGATGCGTCCCTTTGGGAGTGGTGGAAGATGATGTTGCGCAATGCAATGGAGAACCGGAAGGCCATATCTTCTATAACCATGCTTGTCACTTGGACAATATGGAAGGAGCGTAATGCAAGAGTATTCAACAATAAATCCGCGCCCCCAACCATCTTACTTCAAATCATTAAGGATGAGGCTAAACTTTGGAGCGCCGCGGGTGCGAAGCATTTGAGTTTTGTAATATCGGGAGAGTAATCTCTTAGGAACTTATGCTTTTATTTTTTTGTCTTGTCAAGACTCTCCTTCTTATTTAATGAATGGAGGCAAATCTTTTGCCCCCCTTTCAAAAAAAAAAAAAAAGTGTCTGTCTGGTTTCTACCACTGCTGATTGTGAGCTGCTGGGCGCCTGTGCCTGTAGCTCTCAAGCTGTTTATGTTGCATGTGTTATTATGCTACCGAGCATCCGTGTGTTACAAATGAGTGAAAACACAAAACTTTCTTAGTTGGAATGTGAGAGGGTTGAACGATCCGGATAGGCAGGTAACTGTCAACGAGATAATTGCTGCCTCCTCCTGTCATCTGGTCTGCCCGCAGGAAACCAAGCTGAGTAACGTTGATCAATTCACAGCTGTTTTTTCGGGTGGTTTTAGGATTGAAAGCTTTGCTCAGAGGCCTGCTCTTGGCACTAGGGGCGGCATTTTGCTGCTGTGGGATGATGCAGCGCTGCACGTCTCCAACATCACCACTACGGAATTCTGCCTTTCCGCCTCGATCCAAATCCGGCTCACATTATCACCTTCAAGATTACCTCGGTCTATGGCCCAACTTCGTGTCCCGCAAAGATGATTGCTTCAATGAGTTAATTGCTCAAAAGCCCGGAAATGATGTGAAATGGCTTGCAATGGAAGATTTCAACCAAATTTATCGAGCTAGAGGTAAGACCAAGAGAAACATTAGCCTAAGCCGGCTCAATAGGTTCCGAGCCGCCCTTACCACTTGTGAGCTTAAGGCGATTCACCTCCAAAATAGGCATTTCACTTGGACAAATGAGAGGGAAAATCCAACTATGTGCAAGCTTGATGGTTTCTTTTGCAACGATGCTTGGGGCTTACACTTCGACTCCCACATCCTCAATGCCCTATCCTCCGTCCTCTCCGACCATTGCCCTCTCCTTCTCGATGATAGTGGCCCAAGAAGACCGAAAACCTTCAAATTTGAGAATTTTTAGACGGGCATTCCGGGTTTCCTTGCGGTGGTGGATAGAGCTTGGTCCATGCCCTCCGGCCATGAGGAACCTCACCAAAACCTCTTCCACAAGCTCAAGAATGTGTCGAAGGCCCTTGCTAAGTGGAGTCATGGGCTTTTCTCTTGCAACAAAGTGATCATCCACGCCACGCTTCTTGTCATCGTACATCTTGTCATCGCTCAAGAGAGACAGGACCTCTCGGTGGATGAGCGTGACTTAGGAACCACATCAACAATAGGAACCAACTCAGGCGAGAGAGAGAGAGAGAGAGAGAAAGAGAGAGAGAGAGAACATCGTCAACAACAATACACTTCTCAAGGCCAAGACACGGCAGAGAAGCCTCATTCGAGGACTCAAGTGAGTCGGGCCTCACTTTCTTGACGAAAGGAGGCGTAAGCACACCACCACACAACTCCATGAGCTTAGGCATGATCTGCATGACCAAATTCATGATCGTCGAGCTCGCCCTAGCTCGAGGAGAGAAACAGCCATGAAGGCTCATTCGGCTCGTGTCTGTTGGAGATATGCCCAAGAGGCAATAATAAATGGTTATTATATATCTTTGTGTTTATGATAATGTTTATATACCATGCTATAATTGTATTAACCGAAACATTGATACATGTGTGATATGTAAACAACAAAGAGTCCCTAGTAAGCCTCTTAACTAGCTTGTTGATTAATAGATGATTAGTTTCATAATCATGAACATTGGATGTTATTAATAACAAGGTTGTATCATTATATGAATGATGTAATGGACACACCCAATTAAGCGTAGCATAAGATCACGTCATTAAGTTATTTGCTATAAGCTTTCGATACATAGTTACCTAGTCCTTATAACCATGAGATCATGTAAATCACTTATACTGGAAAGGTACTTTGATTACATCAAACGCCACCGCGTAAATGGGTGGTTATAAAGGTGGGATTAAGTATCCGGAAAGTATGAGTTGAGGCATATGGATCAACAGTGGGATTTGTCCATCCCGATGACGGATAGATATACTCTGGGCCCTCTCGGTGGAATGTCGTCTAATGTCTTGCAAGCATATGAATAAGTTCATAAGAGACCACATACCACGGTACGAGTAAAGAGTACTTGTCAGGAGACGAGGTTGAACAAGGTATAGAGTGATACCGATGATCAAACCTCGGACAAGTAAAATATCGCGTGACAAAGGGAATTGGTATCATATGTGAATGGTTCATTCGATCACTAAGTCATCGTTGAATATGTGGGAGCCATTATGGATCTCCAGATCCCGCTATTGGTTATTGGTCGGAGAGAGTTCTCAACCATGTCTACATAGTTCGCGAACCGTAGGGTGACACACTTAAGGTTTGATGTTGTAATAGTAGAACTTGAATATGGAATGGAGTTCGAGCTTTTGTTCGAAGTCTCGGATGAGATCCCGGACATCACGAGGAGTTCCGGAATGGTCCGGAGAATAAGATTCATATATAGGAAGTCATTTTATATGTTTGAAAATGATCCGGTGCATTTATGGAAGGTTCTAGAAAAGTCCGGAAGAAAACACTTTGGAAGGCGGAGTCCCGGAGGGACTCCACCACCCATGGCCGGCCAACCCTAGAGGGGAAAGTCCAAAGTGGACTCCCCCAAGGGGGCCGGCCACCCCCCACATGGAAGGGTGGGAGTCCCACCTTGGGTAGGTTTCCCTACTACATGGAAGGTTTTGGAATCGGGTCTTATTCGAAGACTTGTAGTCCAACACTTGGGGTTCCACCTATATAATGAGGGGCATAGGGGAGGGGGCCGGCCACCACAAGCCCATAGCTTGGCCGCACCCCATAGTGGCCGGCCACCCCCTCTCCCAAACCCTAGCCGCCCCACCTCCTCCACCTCTCCCGCAACGCTTAGCGAAGCTCCGCCGGAGATCTCCATCGACACCGCCACCACGCCGTCGTGCTGCCGGATTCAAGGAGGAGCTACTACTTCCGCTGCCCGCTGGAACGGGGAGAAGGACGTCGTCTTCATCAACACCGAACGTGTGACCGAGTACGGAGGTGCTGCCCGATTGTGGCACCGTGATCAAGATCTTCTACGCGCTTTTGCAAGCGGCAAGTGATCGTCTACCGCAGCAATAAGAGCCTACTCTTATAGGCTTTGGAAATCTTCAAGGGTGAGTCTCGATCATCCCCTCGTTGCTCCGTCTTCTAGATTGCATCTTGGCTTGGATTGCGTTCTCGCGGTAGGAAATTTTTTGTTTTCTATGCAACGAATCCCTACAGTGGTATCAGAGCCGTGTCTATGCATAGATGGTTGCACGAGTAGAACACAATAGTTTTGTGGGCGTTGATGCTTATGTTGTCTTTAGTTTGAGTACTTTGCATCTTTGTGGCATAGTGGGATGAAGCGGCTCGGGCTAACTTTACATGACCGCGTTCATGAGATTTGCTCCACGCTCGACATGCAACTTGTATTGCATAAGTGGCTTTGCGGGTGTCTGTCTCTCCTACTATAGTGAAGATTCAATTTACTCTTCTATTGACAACACTAGTATCACCGTTGTGGTTCATGTTCGTAGGTAGATTAGATCTCACTCGAAAACCCTAAACCACGTAAAATATGCAAACCAAATTAGAGAACGTCTAACTTGTTTTTGCAGGGTTTGGTGATGTGATATGGCCATAATGTGATGATGAATATGTATGAGATGATCATTATTGTATTGTGGCAACCGGCAGGAGCCTTATGGTTGTCTTTAAATTTCATGTTGAGTAGTATTTCAAAGAAGTTGTAATAGTTGCTACATGGGAGAACAATCATGAAGACGGCGCCATGGACCTTGACGCTACACCGACGATGATGGAGATCATGCCCGTTGATGATGGAGATCATGTCCGTGCTTTGGAGATGAAGATCGAAGGAGCAAAGACTAAAGGGCCATATCATATCACATATGAATTGCATGTGATGTTAATCCTTTATGCATCTTATTTTGCTTAGAACGCGACGGTAGCATTATAAGATGATCCCTCACATTAATATCAAGATAATAAAGTGTTCTCCCCTCGTATGCACCGTTGATATAGTTCGTCGTTTCGAAGCATCTCGTGATGATCGGTTGTGATAGACTCAACGTTCACATACAACGGGTGTAAGCCATGTTGCACACGCGGAATACTTGGGTTTGCTTGACGAGCCTAGCATGTACATGGCCTCGGGACAACGAAACCGAAAGGTTGAACCCGAGTCATATGGATGATATGATCAACATGTTGATGTTCACCATTGAAGCTACATCATCTCACGTGATGATCGGTTTTGATGTAGTGGATTTGGATCGTGTACCACTTAACAACTATGAGCGATGTTGTATTAAGTGGGAGTTCATTAGTAATTAGATTAAAACATGAACTAATTATCATAAACATAGTCTGAGTAGTATTTTGAATTAATTTTGTAGTATTGGCATCCGTTTTTCTACCATGCGCTAGTCTTGTAATTGAGATAGAAATACTGTTAAGTCTGACAAGAAACTTTACGGACTGGTACCGTATTGTTAAAGAATCAAGAAATGATTAAGTACTATTGCAAATTTTTAGTAAACCTCACATTGTTGATTCAAAGAGCTATGGTTTCAGTTAGTACCTAAAGTCATCTTGTCTCCGTGAAACTTGAAGTTCAAATCTGTTTGAAAAGTAAGGAGCTGAAAATTTTAGTTTTCAGAAATAATCAAAGGTATGAGATATATGAGATATCTAAGACCTTATTGCAAGATGATAGAATATAATTTGGTGAGACTACATAAACTCATAAGTTTTATGGGAATGTACGAAGGTTGAAGACGCAAGGCGTCCCAATCCTCCAACTATTGGGGCACTAACGATATTCGCATATCCATGAAGTGATCGTCCTTAGTATGCACCGTTGCTAAGACTCGTCGTTTCGAAGCATCTCGTGATGATCGGGTGTCATAGATTGCACGAGTGCATACACCGGCGCAAACCAGATTTGCACATGCAAATACTGAGGTTAAACTTTACGAGCCTAACATGTATAGACATGGTCTTGGAAAGTCATCATGAATTGATGGATAAAATTATGAGTGAAATTGTTAATCATATTACAAAGTTACTAATAGTGAAATCTGCAACACTTGTCATATGATGATCAACTTCAGAACCTCAAGGTTATTGGTATTTGACCAACAAACCTAGAAGTCATTGATGTTGAAGTGTTTTTATGAATAATGAGGAAAGCTAAAAGAGAAACTACAAAGGATATTTTGGTAGAAAGAAAAGAAAAGACTAGAAAGTCTAGCTCAGGTGTATATAAATGATATACATGTTATGGTTGTATTCCTAGTTTGATCACACAATGAAATTCTTGGGTATTAATACCATATTGGTTGGTATGAAGTGTCATACAAAACAACTCAATACAAGAATACAATGGACTAAGTGACTGACATGGAATATGATAGAAATGCACTTCTGGAACAAAAATAAAGTGTTATTATGTTCGTCGTTGGCATTCTATCTAGCCCTTAGAATTTATAATAAAGAACTTAATAATTGTTATTTTGCTCTGGTCAAATGAAAACAATGAGTTGTTCAAATTATGACATTACTCCATATACGATGGATAAGTTATTATAAATCTTAATGGTGAAACACACATACATAACACTGACACTAAAATGCCATAAGGCAAATGATTTGAATTCCACTTATTTGTGGAACCGCCATTTAGGTCATGTTAGAGAGGAACGCATGAAGGAACTCCATGCAAATGGATTTTTGGAGTCATTTGATTTTTGAATCGTTTGGCGCTTGCAAATCTTTTCTAAAAAGAATGACTAAAATACCGTTCATAGGCCAAGAGTTGAAACGGGCAACTAACTTAGTGGAAATATACATGATGATGTATGTGGTTCACTAGGCATAGTTGTGTGCGGGAGATTCTTCTACTTCATGAAAACTTCCAACAATGAATTGAGTATATATGTGGATATATTCGATACGGAAGAAGTTTGAAACATTTGAATGGATTCAAATAAATTTCAGCATGAAGTGGAAATCATCGTAATAGAAAAGTCAAATATCTATGATTGGATTATAGTGGAAATATTTGAATTACGAGTTTTAGCGAACATCTAAGAGAGTTATGAAGTTGTTCTACAACTCACGTTTCTTGGAGTATCATAGTGATGATGGAGTATTCGAGAGATGTATCCAAACCTTGTTGGATCAATGATGAGATAAAATATTGATGCCATTATATTTTTGTGGATTATGCTTTAGAGACTACCGCTTTTACAATGAATAGAGCATCATCATGATCCGTTGAAATGACACCATACGAGTTATGGCATGGGTATGAACCCAAGTTTACAACAAAAATCGGATGAATGTCTTTGTTGGTTATCCCAAAGAATTAATTGGGAATTATTTCCACTATGAAGTAAAAGACAAAAGTGTTTGTTAATGTTACTTGCTTATTTCCAAGAAATTGTTTTCTAGCGAAGTATTTAAGTGGGAGGACAATAGAACTTGATAAGGTTTATGAACCTGAGCATAATGATCAGAGTAGCGTAGCATCGGAATTAGTTCCGGAAGCGACCACGACGATCATGGCTCCCATGTCTACAAAATGTTATAGTCATGGAGATCAAAGTACTTATTGAACCTTGTAGGTATGATTTACTTTGTGATCAAATAAATTATTTGTGAACAAAGGATTGTTTTTGAACAATGATAAACCAACTACAAACAAAGAAGTTATGATGGGCCCTGACTCCGTTAAAATGGCTATACGCCATGAAATCCAAGATAGATGAATACTTTTTGAAAGTAAATGGATCTATAAAATTGATGAACTTGGATGGAATATCCTTGAATAAGCTCGACTTGTCGAAAAGTTGTTTACGACAAAGTTCAAAGAATTGACTATGATAAGATTAGATCTTCCGTAGCAATGCTTATAGTCTATGTGGATTATTCTGGTAATTGCTACATATTTCTTTCATGAGATATGATAGTAGGATGGCAAAATACATTACTTAACAAGTGTGTATTAAAGGTGTATACAAGATACAACCAATTGTTTTGCTAATCCGTGGAATACTAGATAGGTATACGAACTTCAATTGGATGAAGTGAGTATCGCGGAGTTGGAATCTTCACCGGATGAAATAGTCAAAGAGTTTTGGATTTCATCAGAAACGATGAAGATGCTTGCATTTGCAAGAAATTAAGTGGGAGCGCTGAGACATATTTATAATACTTTATGTAGATGACATATAGTTGGTTATAAATGATGTAATTATATACTTGATTATAAAAGGTTTCATTGAGAATTAACTTCAATGAAAGAATATGGACTGAAACATATTTAGTGTCAAGATCTATGAAGATAGATTGAAACACATAATAAGTTTAAGTCAAAGTACGTAGAAAGAATATTGAAGTAGTTCAATATAGAAATATTAAGAAAATGTTCTTGTCATGTGAAGTTTTAACAAGACTTGAGTGTATCTGACACTCAATGAGTAAAAACACATGAGTGATTTTAAATCACAATTAATATGTACACAATCAGATGTCCTGAGCTCTAAAAGTTAGGAGCATATACCAGAATGATTCATGTGATGATCATTGACAAACAGTAAGAATATCCATGTGTGCTTTAGAAGAACCAAGGATATATATATAGTTTTATATGGGTAATGACAAACAAAATCGTTGTTAAGTGTTGCACCGATATTAATTTGGTCATATATAAAAATAAATTTCAATCTCAATTAGGCTAAGTGTTATTAAAAAGGTAGCACAATGCTAGATTTAGAAGAGTTCTAAATATTGTGACGGATTCTACAAAAGAAGGCAGAGTATGTCATTGTTTTGACAATGATTGAGGATGTTGAGTCAAGAAGTTCTTTGAGAACTTGGTGTAGTTCCGATAGTGTCAGAACTTTGAAGCTATATTGTGTGTGACAATATTAGTGACATATTTCAGACCGCGGAATTAAGGTTCCACCAGAAGACCAAACATATTTAATGCCGACTTATTTGGAAAATGAGTGATGTGTGAAGACGCAAATGAATTGCAAAATACATACGTTTCTGAGTGTGTCAGAACCGTTGACTAAAACCTCTCCCGTGAGCAAAACATGATAAAGCACCAGAAGGCCAAGGTATTATATCTTTACATATGTAAACTAGATTATTGACTCTAGTGCAAGTGGGACTGTTGGAGATATGCCCAAGAGGCAATAATAAATGGTTATTATATATCTTTGTGTTTATGATAATGTTTATATACCATGCTATAATTGTATTAACCGAAACATTGATACATGTGTGATATGTAAACAACAAAGAGTCGCTAGTAAGCCTCTTAACTAGCTTGTTGATTAATAGATGATTAGTTTCATAATCATGAACATTGGATGTTATTAATAACAAGGTTGTATCATTATATGAATGATGTAATGGACACACCCAATTAAGCGTAGCATAAGATCACGTCATTAAGTTATTTGCTATAAGCTTTCGATACATAGTTACCTAGTCCTTATAACCATGAGATCATGTAAATCACTTATATTGGAAAGGTACTTTGATTACATCAAACGCCACTGCGTAAATGGGTGGTTATAAAGGTGGGATTAAGTATCCGAAAGTATGAGTTGAGGCATATGGATCAACAGTGGGATTTGTCCATCCCGATGACGGATAGATATACTCTGGGCCCTCTCGGTGGAATGTCGTCTAATGTCTTGCAAGCATATGAATAAGTTCATAAGAGACCACATACCACGGTACGAGTAAAGAGTACTTGTCAGGAGACGAGGTTGAACAAGGTATAGAGTGATACCGATGATCAAACCTCGGACAAGTAAAATATCGCGTGACAAAGGGAATTGGTATCATATGTGAATGGTTCATTCGATCACTAAGTCATCGTTGAATATGTGGGAGCCATTATGGATCTCCAGATCCCGCTATTGGTTATTGGTCGGAGAGAGTTCTCAACCATGTCTACATAGTTCGCGAACCGTAGGGTGACACACTTAAGGTTTGATGTTGTAATAGTAGAACTTGAATATGGAATGGAGTTCGAGCTTTTGTTCGAAGTCTCGGATGAGATCCCGGACATCACGAGGAGTTCCGAATGGTCCGGAGAATAAGATTCATATATAGGAAGTCATTTTATATGTTTGAAAATGATCCGGTGCATTTATGGAAGGTTCTAGAAAGTCCGGAAGAAAACACTTTGGAAGGCGGAGTCCCGGAGGGACTCCACCACCCATGGCCGGCCAACCCTAGAGGGGAAAGTCCAAAGTGGACTCCCCCCAAGGCCGGCCACCCCCCCACATGGAAGGGTGGGAATCCCACTTGGGTGGAGTCCCACCTTGGGTAGGTTTCCCTACTACATGGAAGGTTTTGGAATCGGGTCTTATTCGAAGACTTGTAGTCCAACACTTGGGGTTCCACCTATATAATGAGGGGCATAGGGGAGGGGGCCGGCCACTACAAGCCCATAGCTTGGCCGCACCCCATAGTGGCCGGCCACCCCTCTCCCAAACCCTAGCCGCCCCACCTCCTCCACCTCTCCCGCACGCTTAGCGAAGCTCCGCGGAGATCTCCATCGACACCGCCACCACGCCGTCGTGCTGCCGGATTCAAGGAGGAGCTACTACTTCCGCTGCCCGCTGGAACGGGGAGAAGGACGTCGTCTTCATCAACACCGAACGTGTGACCGAGTACGGAGGTGCTGCCCGATTGTGGCACCGTGATCAAGATCTTCTACGCGCTTTTGCAAGCGGCAAGTGATCTTCTACCGCAGCAATAAGAGCCTACTCTTATAGGCTTTGGAAATCTTCAAGGGTGAGTCTCGATCATCCCCTCGTTGCTCCCGTCTTCTAGATTGCATCTTGGCTTGGATTGCGTTCTCGCGGTAGGAAATTTTTTGTTTTTTATGCAACGAATCCCTACAGTGTCCACTTTGCCAACAACGGGCAGAACCAAAGGCTTTTCGGAGAGTCTATCCAACATAGCTTCCGCCCGCTCCAGAAAACCCCCAATCACAAGCATCCACCCGTGCAAGGAGTCAAAAACCTCGTAAAGAGAATGGACGGCCTCCTGAAGCAACTCAGCTTGCACCTCCAAAGAGGATTGCATATCCGCTGAGGCCAAAGAGCTAACATGAGCAGCAACACAACTGATGCCCCGGATCTACGACGAGGCACAACGGATGGGAGCGAGATCTCAACCTGGGCCTGGCGATGAGCATTCGCCTGGCGGGGCAACGAGGCGACATGGCTTGCCAACAAGCTGAGAGGGCGCCAAGCGTTCTGGCAGACATGCGTCCGATGACCGTTCTCGAGGCATCGAGAGCACCTGAAGGGGTCACAGAAAACCGCAACGCGGTGACCATGAGCAATGCATCTGAAACATCTACCCTTGAGCCAAGAAGGGACAGGACGGCGAGGAAATATCAGGGCTGGCCAAGCCGCGACAACACCTCCTGCGAACCATCACGCTCACCCGCCACACAGTCCACCTCCATGCCATCAGCCGTGACAGCAGCAACAATGTTGAAGGTCTTGGTGGCCGGTGGCGTCTGGGGGACTAGTTCCTCTTCGTCGTCTTCGTCCATGTTGTTCGCAGCAGACACCCAAGATGGAGGCCACGACATGGCAGCGAGGGGCAGCGCCCCATTACCCGCCGCACCAACGCCAACATCAGAACACGATACATCAGCTCCGCAACAGGTTTTGGTGACATCCGACGGCGTCTTGGGAGCCAACACTTCATCATTGTCCTCATCGATGTCCTCAATGTCATCGGCAAAGGAGACCCACAACACATGTCGCGGCGAGGCGGAGGGGCCTGGCGGAGGCGGAGCAGCCAGGGGGTAGTGGCCAAGACATGTGCAACATAGCCGGGAAGCTGTACGGATGAGGCCGCAGTCGCCGCGGCCTCTAGCAGCTGCACGACTCATCCAACACCCGGTACAACACGATTCAGCGATGCGGAAGGCAAACCCCCAGGAGGAAGCGAGGCTGACGATGGCAGGAGGTCAGAGACGGCACCGACAGAGGCGCCAAGCCGAGACGAGTTGATTGTGGTAATTTATCTGGTTTGTCATATTTAGAAAGAACATTGTGTAAGTGTTCTTCAGAATTCTTTCATGCCTAAGAATCAACTCTTCAAGCCAGTCAAAGCTTGTCGCAACAGAGTTTGTTCTAATAGATAAATAGGAAGTTGTCGTGCTAAGGCTTCAAAGTACTAACGCACTAGAGCAACAACCATCGCTAAAGATTAGATCTGTACATTGTAAGAGTCAGATCTGGAACCACATCAACGTAGACAAAAATCGATAGAATTATAGAAGATTCGCTAGATGCACAACTCCACGTGCCCTCCACCGGCGCTAGACGCACTACCAGGATGAGGATAGGGTGGAGAGAACGTTATTCTAACTTCAAGGTGTATCCACCGCCTCACCATCTCGAAGAAGATGCTGAAAAATACAAAGAACAAGAACCTTTATGACGGATAGGGGCCGTGGTATGCCACGCCTCTAAGACTTCAAGGCCACCAGAGACGAAGCGAACCGGCAACTTACCTGGCAAGGGAGAAGGAACCCTAGATCCTCACGATCGCCTCTCTCTCCTATTCGTGTACTGGTTCATAGTTGACGTTTTCTAAATCATGACACACAATAAGTGTCGTCTATGGCCTTACAAATTTTTGAACATAAATTTTACCTACACATAGATAAACAAAAACGACAAAAACAGCTATAAAGAGTGCCCCAAACTACATTTGCTTACGCTATTACGGCTTAATTTGTCTTTTTTTTTGCTTCTCTATGTCCTAGTCCAATTTTGCACCTCTCTTATGCCAAGACGGAGGCCCTTCTACTCCTGCCCAGAAAGCTCCCGGCGCCCCACCCCAAGTGGTTCCGTCCCCGGCGGTGCGGTGCTTGTATGTGCAGTGGTGCTGGAGCTGGACTCGATTGCTTTTGTTCTTTTCTATCTAGGGTCCTCCGCACAAATAGTATGGACTTGTTAGTACTTTTTCGTATTCTATGGGGTCCTCCTTGTATTTGTACCACCACTGTTTAATGAAAGCTTCTAGGTCCCTTTGGGACCTACCCCTGTTCAAAAAAAAAACTACCCTCCCAATTTGTTCTGAATTTTAATTTTTAATATTTTTGGGAGTGTTCTACTCAAAGTGTTTATAATACTGGATTTTTTTTCACACACACGGGTAGTCGGGTACTCGCCCGCTCGGCCGCATATAATTGCACATCTCTTGTTCACATTTTTGTTTGACGGGCAAAAGCGAAAAGGAAACGTTCGGACACGACAGGTGAGCCGGCCGTGTGGTAAACGATGATTAGTCCTTGCTTGCATTCATGAAATTTGTTAACCAGGACAAGCATATGGGATATGGCGCGGGGTCAAGTCAATAGTACAGTAATTTCATCGTCTATCAATCAAGATGATTAAAGTGACACGGCGCGTCAAAGGCACGCCCATTTACTACTCTTTTTTACACGGCTTCTATTTAGTGGTGTACGATGATGGAGGAGCAGATGCCAAAGCTTGTTCAAAGAAAAATGTACACCTCTCCAATTACTATACAAGAAACCAAACAATAAATGGAGTTTAACGGACAGCTGAAAAGTGTTTCTGTACAAAACCTGCTCTAAACTCGGCCGCCGAAAAGCGGATTAACGGCGGCGACAAGGACATGTTCCTAATCTTTTTCTGGCAAAGCAAGTTCCTAATTTCAGTGTACTTTTTCTCAGGTCAAAAAGCCACGTCAAACACGCCCGCCAAGTGGCAGCGGGCACGCCCCGCCTTCGCACGCCTGTTCCTGTTCCGCGGCCTTGCCGTCGCCGGCGACCTTCGAGCCCTTACCGGACGCGTCGGCCTCGCCACGCCTCGTCGAGCCCCACGCCGAGAACGTTAACGAGCGCGCCAAGAACGACGACATGTTGGGCCACCGGCCGGACTGGCCGAGCCGGACGCTCCTCCCGCCGGCGCGGCCGCCCTCTCGGAACGCCGTGAGGCTCCTCGTGCGCCGCAGCTTCCCCGCCGCGACGACCTCCTGCAGGACGTGCTCGGGCAGCCTCAGCGTGTACCGATCCGCGCTCTCGGCGGGCGGGGCCAGCGAGTGTCCCGTGGTGTGCGAGCGCGGGAACTGCGCGGGAGTCCGGCCGGACTTGCTCCGCAGCGCGCGCTTCACGCTGCCGATGCGCACCAGCTCGGCCGCCTCCTCCCGCCTGATCCTCTCCTCCTCCGTCTCCTCGGCGTCGGCGATCACCACCATCACCTGCTCCGGCGGCGCCGTGGGAGTTTCCTGCGCCGGCAGCGGCAACGTCGCAGCTAGAAGATCCTGCTCCGGGGTCGTCGACGCAGCAGCAGCACTGTCGGCCGCCGTTGGAGCCTCGGCGTCGACGAGAAGGTTCGCGCGGCAGACGGGGCAGGTGACGTGCGACGCGAGCCAGGCGTCGACGCAGTCGGCGTGGAACGCGTGGGAGCACTTGGTCAGGAGACGGAGGATGTCGTCGTCCTCGAACTCGCTGAGGCACACGGCGCACTCGAGCTCGCCCTTGCCGGCCTTGTGCGCCTTCACGTCGGCGTAGGCCATGGTCGGGAACGCCTCCAGCGTGGCCGGGTCCAGCCCCCTCATCCTCCTGGACCGTGCGGCGGCCGAGGCGTTGAGGAACATGATCCCTCCTGGCCTGCCACCGGCGCCGAGGTGCTCGCCGGGACTGCCGAGCGGACCCCCGCCGCAGCGTCGGATGTAGATCGAGAAGAAGCCGAGGAAGAAGAAGGCGGTGACGAGCACGACGATGATGACCGCCATGGACGGGTTGAAGTTCTGGGCGTTGAAGTAGCTCGGCCCCCGGCCTGACGGCGAGCTGCCCTGCGCCGCCGCGATGTCGGCCGCCGCAGCGACGAGTAGGACGAGGACGAGAAAGGAGCTGCAGCCATTACCGCGGCCGCCCTTCCGGTCCATCGATGGCGGTTTTCTTCTCTTCTCCTTTTGGGTGGGAGTATTAACGGAGGCGGCCGGCGGGAAACTGCAGAGTAAGGAGTGTGTTCATATTCATACGTGGGAGGGAAGAGATAAAGGACACCCCGCTGTGATGAGCTGAGCAAATGAGCTGCAATGCCTGGCAAAGAATCCTTAAATCCACCGCAAAAAGTGTCCCGTACGAGAGATATCCAGTGCTCCTATGAGTGGTACGGTGCTGCTCGTAGGTAAATAATGACCTTTTGGAAAAGGTTGACATAAAATCAATATGGTATCTTGTTTCTTGAGGATCAATTTGTAGATACGCTAATATCCATGTGAGATAAAAAAGAATATCTTCATCGTATTTTTCAGCCGTGTAGACACTTACATCAATAGGTATACATTCTTTCACACGTCATAGAGCCGACCTTAAAAGACATAAACTAGTACTACCTCTGTCTATAAATAGATGTCTGAGGTTTGTCTAAATCTGAATGTACCTAGACGCTATTTAGTGTCTAGATACATCCAGATTTAGACAAATCTTAGACGTCTATTCATAGACGGAGGGAGTACATAGTAGATCATCTATATAGAAAAAAAAATCTTACGGTTGAAAACCTATCATTACTCCTCCATAACCAAAGCAACCTTATAATTGTAAGCTCTCTCATCCAGATAAAAAATCATATACTTATAATCGATTTTATGTAATCAGTTGCCAAATATTTGTACTGTTTAATTGTCTCCGACATAACACACGTTTTATTACCATGCGAGTTGCTTTTACAAGATTGACCTTTGTAAAGATTACTTTTTGAGGTTGGTGTAGATACCGCGTGATTTTTTAAAAACTTATTCACATATAAACGAGAAATGTGGTTTTATTCTATATATTTTATCAAGGCATCTCCAGCTGCCTAACGCAAACGGGTCGTGACTTCCCGTTTTAGTCCGTGTGGACATGAGTACAGGAAAACCCAATCCCGGTAGCCCAACGCAAACAAAGCGAGGCGCATGAACCGAACCATTTGGTTTGGGAAAGCATCGAGGCATACAACGCCCGTGTCCCCCTCTGCTCCTCACGGGACCTGCTCTCCAGTAGCACACAAGCCACTCACACCCAAATCGCATCCCTCTATGCACTACAAATCTATTGCGACGCCATCGCCTGCCCCTACATTCGCCATTTCGGCGCCGTCAATGTGGGCCGTTGCTTGCCAGAGGCTAGTCCTGCTACCGGCGTCCTTGTGCACACCTCCTGGCATATGAATATGTCAAGTTTGCCGCTCGTCGCCTAGGATCCGCCCACCAATAGCGACACCTAGGACCCGTTGGTCCATTTGCGCGACCGAGTTTGAGGTACAAATCTGGACCTATTTAGCCATTTGTGTCGACATGCATAGATAGTGGATAGTGACACATATATGGCCATTGTACATAGAAGGACATGAGGAAGTTGGTCGAGTTTTTCTACAAGAACTACATCGAGCCATCATCGAACGATGAGTCAGACGGTAAATCTGAAGTGATGATAGCCATTGCCACCCTCATCCATGAGCACAAGGAGAGCCAGAGGCCTATGCACAGGGGCTCCACGAGGACAGACGGGGAAACATCAAGCACAGTCGAGAAGCTAGTCACTAATGGCTCTACAGAGACTACTTACATTCTACAAATCCAATCTACCCGAAGCACATATTATGGCGCAGCTATCGGGTGTCAAGAAAGTTGTGTTCTTGACTATTTTGGAAGTCGTGAGGGACTATGACTCGTACTTCAGATGCAAGCCTGATGCCAACGGTAAGCCTGGCTTCACTTCATTCCAAAATATGGCGCGGCTATTCACATGCTTACATATGGAGTTGCCGATGATCTTGTTGATGAGTATTTGCGAATGAGCGGGACCATATGACTTGACTCCTCTACAAGTTCTACAAAGCCGTGATTGCGGTTCGGTGATGTGTTACCTGAGAGAGACAAATGTTGCCAACACTGCCTGGCTATTGTCGATCAACGAGGCAAGGGGTTTTTCGGGGATGATTGGAAGCATATATTGCATACATTTAGAGTGGAAGAACTATCCTTTTGCATGACAGGGGCAATATAGCAGGCATACAAAGGGATATACTGTCATTCTTGAGGCTATTGCATCATGCAAACTATGGATCTGACACTCTTTCTTTGGCATGGCAGATTCTCATAAATATATCAAGATATTCGAGCGCTCTCAGGTATATTCTAGGCCCGGTGGTTCACTATGAGATCAATGGTCATGCATACCACAAGACATATTATCTAGCTGATGGCATCTATCCTAACTAGTCCACACTCGTGAAGCCAATCCGTGCGCCTGGAGATGGAAAAAAGAAGAGGTTTGCTTGCAGAAAGGATGTGAAGGGTATTTGTTGTGCTCCAATCTCGGTGAGCTATTGTTGACGCCCTCCTAAAACATAGAGCGTTGAGACCATGTGGGAGGTGATAACTGCTTGTGTGATCATGCACAACATGATCGTTGAGGATGAGCGCGATGAAGGCCGCCTTGACCAAGTGAGAAAATTTCAGGGTGATTTGGTTGTGCTGCTGCCTGCGCCAACAACGTTTGAGTAGTTCCTCCATGTGTATCATGAGATCCTTGATCCATACACTCACGATCGACTTCAAACAGATTCGATTGAGCATCAGTTGGCATTGGCGGGAAACCAGTAGCCATCTCTTTTTATTTGTTTTCGTGTAAACTATATTGTTGAGTTGGTGGACAACATTGATTGCAAACTATGTTGTTTATTTGAATGTACTTGTTTAAATTAATTTGGTAGGTATTGTTTTCCATTTTATATTAGCCACTTGGGAGGAAATGAGGAAAAGATCTTGGTAGACCAAAATGCCTCTAGCTGCTGCATCTTCCCGACCCAAATAGACATGTGAGTGACATGGATAATTTTATCTCCATGATCCAACCAAAATCTACCAAAGCAAACACTTTTAGTATGTGAATCGGGCTGCTAGAGATGCCTTAGAGAGAGCTGGCTTGATGAACGACGGGATCGCGCCGCCATGGCTGCTGAGGCCTCGCTAGTTTGCACACATATTTCCTTTTTTGCATCACTCCCTACCGCACCATCATATTTCATTTTGATATTCATATTGTGCTAATTAACGATGGAAAATGCAAGTTTAATTGGGAAGCGGTTTGCAGATCAAAAAATTCTTGGAGGTATGGGCATCTTACACCTTGAGAGTTCTTTGTTTGCGGTGGCCTTGGTTCGAATGGCGCGACCTAAAGAAGCTATGGGTCGGTATGGGCTCTCCTTGTGATGATGTTGATATGGATCTATTATATGCGGCCTTCACCATGACCATTGATAATGGGAAAATCACCCCCTTTTGGACTCTTATTGGCTCAATGGGAGGAAGCCCAAGGATATTGCCTCGCTCATCTATGAGGCCTCCACAAGAAAGAAATGGAAAGTCAACTATGCCTTTGCTCAACAATGGTTGGATTGCAAAAATTATGATGGACATAAGCTTGAGCGTGCAACACATTCATGAATACATCTTGCTTTGGGTGCAACTAAATGACATCCACCTAAATGACGAGGCCGATGACTACATCTCTTGGAACCTCACACCTAATGGGCAGTACTCCACGACCTCGGCATACAATGCACAATTCTTGGGTGCCACTCACACGACCATGAACAAGTTGGTTTGGAAAGGTTGGGCACCTCCAAAGATCAATTTTTTGCATGGTTGGCTATCCGAAATAAGAGTTGGATGGCGGGCCATCTTGAGAGGAGAGGGTGAAACAATTGTAGGCTTTGCCTGCTTTGCAAGCAAACACAAGAGACGGCGGCTCACCTATTCTGCCATTATCGTTTCTCCAAAAGGCTTTGGGTTATGGTAAAGTATTGGATTGGTATCTCCTCCATCCAAACCCATGCAAACCCATGCGTGGACGGTCAACCTCTCGCTCAAATCTTGGTGGACTATGATGACTTGTAGGGCTTCCCCAAATCGAAAGGCAATGGCTTCCCTCACTATGTTTGTGACTTGGACAATTTGGAAGGAGTGGAACACAAGGATCTTCAACAACAAAGCCCCGCCTCCTACTATTCTTCTTGAGATTTTTTTTGCAGGGGCAGATTATTAAGACCAAGATGAAAATTTGGATTGTCCCTTGGAGGCTAAACATTTGAGTTTTGCAACAATGGGAGAGTAATCCCTTAGAAGCAACATTTTTTTTGTTGGCTTGTTTTGTCTGGTCAAGACACTCCTACTTAATTAATGAATGGTGGCAAATCTTTTGCCACCCTATTTAAAAAGAAATATTGTGCTAATTAGATACTGAAATAACGACCGTCGACCGAACCAGTGGTACGTAGTGGATTGAGGATAATGAGCCGGCGGCGATGACTGATGACAAACTACACGACCTTTGCGTGGGCATGAAAGAACGGCGACGTCCACTGTTTTGAGCGGGCCAGATCCGTGCAGGGTCAAAGCCGTTAGCTGAGGAAAGAAACGAAAATTCGGATGGTGTGGTGCGTTTTCTTCGCCAGGGTCCGTCACGCCTAGTAGTAGGTGCTTTTCATCGAGCTGAACAAGAACCTGCCATGCACGGATGTGTCTAGCTGAACAGCGATTGCCGTAGTAATTTGCTGACTAGTACGTACTGCCAGTCTGCAACTGCTACTTATATTTTTCAAAACCAACTAGCACGACAGAAAGTGATTGCTGTTTGATGCTTGCCGCATCACCAGCGTCCAGCGTGTCACTGTATATGAGTTGCGAGGACACGGAAAGCCAGCCTTTTTTTCTTCGTTCAGGAAGCGTTTTTCGTTGAAACTATTAGGTCGGCATGCACAAAGCTCGCTTCTAGAAACGAGAAACACCAACGAGACTACTTACTTACGAACAAACAATTTGCAACCAAACCAGCGGCGGTGGGGAGCTCCCCGTTCGTTGTCCACCAAACCATACGAGTTGGTTTGCTTGGTTGCTTCACAGTTCAGATAAGGTCCGAGACTTTCCGAGGTTCAGCAAAGGCTGCACCGATGCACTGGTATTTTCTTAATTTTTGTAAAAGTTCAAAAGGAATTGCTAAAGACTGAACAGAACACGTAATGTTCGAAAATAATAAAAAAAACTACATGTACACCCGGAACTCTTTACTTCAACTTGTGTGAACGAATAAATGCCTCAAAATTAGAGAGACACTATCAGACATCTTCATTTTTCTAAATGGGTATTAAACTATTTTTTGCTGTATGTTTTACTGTATCATGTTAATATAGACAAAAGATACACTAGGCATCCTGTCACAAGAATCATGTAGTGTGGCCTTCCCAATGTTGAACTGCCTGAAGAGGAAAAGTATATATAATGTTAAAGATGCAAAATTATGCTGAATCAAACTGCAAAAGGAAATAATAGCTGCATAAGCAACAAAAGCTTTGCAGCAACCAAAAGAAACAGCACAGGTGTCTCTCTAACAATGGCAGAGGATGCCGCAGTTCATCTACACTGTAGCTAGGAATGCAAGTGGGTCGGCACATTGGGCCACCTTACTTAGTTAAATCATGTTACTTCCAAAAAAAAAAAGTCTCTGGTAGATGCTTCCAACGGAATTGTTAGTTCATTTTATACGTGTGCTTGAGTTTTTCTCAAGGCAGATGAACTGGGATGGACTGGTAAAATTACTTTAAACTCGACTGGTAAATGGATTTATCCCACTCGCATCCGTAGCTCTAGCAGAGTCACCAAGTTCATAAGACATTTTTCATGGTCGTCACTCATCAGGACAAGTTGTGAAATAAACGAGTTTAATGGAACGTGATACATAACATATGCATATGCTGATAAAAGGATTATGACATGTAACCAGACAAAATTAATTGTCATGTAACTCCATTTATATGATGATAGTAAATTCTGAAGAACAAACTGCTTACCAATAATAAGATACCTATTTCTAAGGTTCCATTCATAATCCCAATGGACACTGTTGCACCTGACTGTCCAATAAGACCAGCCAAACGAGGCTTCCCCGAAGACCTCCAATTGAGCTTTTCCAAATAATTGGTACTGAGCTTGTGAAGCGTTTGCCACGTTCCATTCATTTACCCACTCTCCTGAATAATGACATAGCAAGTGTTTGTAAGGAGCAGATAAACTAAGTAACCAGTACGTAAACTAAGAAACCCTACCGTTTAATGATACATAAAACCAAATGACATGTCTGGATTATTTTAAAGTAGATATAAGATGTATTACATTTAAAAGAACGATTAAAATTTACATTGCAGAACCTACCGATGAAAACAAGAGGTCCATTTGCACTATTCAAAGCCTGCACTTGAGGCAGTCTGTTCTTGTAAGCGACCCGTATGTTCTCTGTTGCATTAAGCTTCTCATAATAAGGATCAAACAGGTTGTAGTAATGCAAGTCCACAACAGTGTTAGTTGGACCCAGATCAGCCTGGTAAAGCTCCATTGGGTCTGCATTTCCGATCCTCTGGCAGAATATAACATAAGCTGTCTCTGAATAACTTCGTACAATTTTGTATCCTCTTTTGTAATACGAAACTAGAATGTCTAGTGGGACTGCTCCTGCGGAAGGCTCATTCAGAAGCTCAATACCTAGGAGAGAGGGATTGTCTGCATACCTGCAGATAAAGACACAATGCGTCCTATAAAACTGAGAAAGTAATGATAGGTGGAATCTAGCTGTTCATGTTATAAAAATGTCAGTGACTCAAAAAACACGGCTCTTTACTTTCATGCATCTCCTGATTAGTGAACAGATCATACATTGTTAACGTATGTTTGAAGTTGCCTTTTGCATATTATTCTAGTGACCAAGAGTGCATACTGGTGAAAGGGATAAAATCCAGGACGTGTGAAATGTAGTGTCTATCACTGCTCATTGTCCACCGACCTTTTTATTTGTAAGATCTGTCAAGCATGAAAGAAATAAATCCTTCACAATATTGAGAATGAGAACTCAAAGTCTTTTTCCAACTTGCTGATGCACCTTATGTTACAAATGGACGCATCAAGAAATATTTCGTGTACACAAAGTAAAAAATGTCTCCAATAACAAACAAGAAAAAAGAGTGAAACAGTTCATGTTACCTTTGAGCTAAAAAATTAATGACATCCAATGATTTTTGTATGTTAGCCTCTGAAGGCCAATCTACTGAACCATCCCTGCTAGCACTGTGTTCCATTCCGTTTTGAGATCCAGGAGCCGCATGAAGATCGATGATGCACTTTAAACCAAAAATCCTAATCCAAAAATCAGACCCACCACACAATGCAGTCTCAAAACCATAAAAAGCAGGATAACTATTTGCACAAAAATCAAGAACAGTTCAGAGGCTAGACCTACTGTGCCCAGTGGAATGCTCTATCAAGGTTATCGAGGGAGCCACCGACAAATGGAGCAGGTGGATCAGGATCATATGCAATCCACCATCCAACTGGAATCCTGACTGCATTTATTTTGCTTTGTGACAGGAGATGGAAATCTTTTACAGTAACAAAACTCTTTCGGTGTTCCTGTAAATTGGGTAATACAGAAAATTAGCAGAGCATGCCAAGACACATGGGATAGAAACTCTGCACTACAAACTGGGGAGGAGATGACACAGCTCTGAAACTATGAAACTTACCGTCAACACAGATTTTGCCTGCACAGGTCCATACCCATTAGCAAGCTGGTAATCTCCACGCAAGTAGTTGGCAACTATTGTCATTTCAAATGTTGCCACGTCATCACCCCATCCTGGTTGGGAATGATAATTCGAAGTAAGCTGATTATTGTTTGTGACCTGAACAATGGAGTATATGTCAACTATCCTGGTGGAAATGCTGATGCTTAAGCTGATTTGTTTCATTTCATAAAAGGAATCTGATGAGAGTGCATGACTGCTGACATCTCAAGATTGTATTGAGAGCACAATCAATACCTGCAAATATCTCCCATTTAAAAGTTTGATATGAAGCAATGAATTATTCCTTTCAATAAAAAATGTTTCCGAGTCTCCTGGTGAATCTGTAGTTGCTGAGATTACATCATCATTACTTCTTGTTAAGAACTGGCCACTCAAGCTCCGGAATTGAAATTCACTGTCAGAAACTCTCCACAGCTGATAATAACGCCAAGACAAATGCAATTAGGATCAAACTAACATATGAATAACTTTAGTTCTTTACCTAGTCTCCACTAAAATATTATTTGTTTCAATTGTGTTTCTTTACACTCGAATATGATAATTATTTGTCGATTATGAAGACTGAAGACAGCTGCGGAACACAATGAATGGAAAAAAGTAGTGCACTTGTTCAGTTTACTGAAGTGTAGTTTCTGCCACTAGGAAACACACATTTACATACAAATTAGAACTCTCTCATGTGCACATTGTGAAGCGATATTTTTCCATAACCATCCTATACAATGGTCCTTAAACATTGTGGCAGTTCTAAATTAACTAGGGCTTCCTGAGTCACGGAGTGACTTAAAGAGCTGATGAACTTCAAGACTGTAGACCATGAATGAAATAGTGCCCTAATAGTGTTGAAGAAAATGCTACTTTGTGTGCAGTTTTTTCCTTAACTCTTTAGAACATAAAATGGCGACTTTCAAAAACCAATGAAGGCCTAAATATTGATGCAATGCTGTTTTGTCCAAAGATATCCAAAATAACGAATAGAAAAGCATTCAGCTTCCTGTATAGGCACCAAATATTTGTATTATCAACTCACTTTCCTATTTCTAAAAACACTTTCCATAGATAGTTCACCTTGAAAGTCTCCCACGATGAAGCAACATCCTGATCCACAGCCACTCTCCCGCCACCGCCACCAGCTGCACTCACGTACTTCTGGAGAGCAACAGACTTGAGCTGCACCTGCGTGCCATCCTGAAGCAAACCGGTAGCAACATGAGAAGAAAGCAAAACACGCAGCAGGTGTACAAAGCATGAGCTCCGATTGAGAACCAGAGATGACCTACCAGCATGTCCCCATTTGGGATGCCATCAAAGAGCGAAGGCTTGATCCACCCCTCGACGACCAGCCAGCCTCCCAGGTTCACCGCCCTGACCTTGGTGAAGTCGTTGTCTGCAAAGATAAGCTCGCAACTTCTTAAGCACCACCATGACGGCAAGAACGATCGCATGGGGCGGGGTAAATTCTGACCTGATGACGAGTGTGACAGCTGGAACACGCAAAGTAACCCAAAGATCAGGACAGCAGTGTGTGGGAGACCCATGCGGGCAATGCATCGAGCAGATGGTGCGCGCGAGGGCTGGGGCAGGGGAGGAGGAGGAGGAGTAGCTTGTATAGGGCGAAAGCGACGGGGGATTCCAAGCCCACCGGTGGCAGGAACCGAGTGGGGTGTGGCATGGCATGGCTCAGGGAATCTCGGCTTTTGCGCGGTGCTGTTATACCTTCCTTATCGCCAAGTTCATCCAACTCCTCCCAAGGAAGGGTGGAGACGCAAACGAGCACCGCCGCGCCGGGCCGCACCGGCAGGCGGGCAGCTCGCTCTCATTTCAGCAGCTTGGTTCATGCTTGTTGCGCCGCGACTCGGCCACCCGCCGGCCACCGCGATCGAGGCCGACGCTGGCAGTGTCAAGACCACGCGAGCGTATACGCAGCATCAGCGCGACGATGGTCTATGGCCACGGTTCTGGCCCGGCTTTCCATCAACACTGGCCCAAGATTGTCCTGGCCGAATGCATTGTTACGAACGGATGGAACACCGTTCCCTCAAAAAAAAAAAAAAGGTGGGACACCAGTCAATCCTTGTTTAAAAAATTCGAAAATCACATTTACGAGTTTATAAAAATTGACAAAAACCCGGATGTAGCCAATGGTTTGCCTCAAAAACATGTAAAATATCAATTTCAAATACGTTGCATTTTAGCTACACAAAATGACAAACCGTGGATCTGAGTACATATGTTTTCAAATATTAATTTTTTGTAAGATTTGTCATTTTTTGGAGCCCACAATCCAAAGAATTTGGTACTCAAAATTTGCATACTTGTAGATTGCATCATTGACTATGTCCATTTTTTCCAAAAAAAAATAACTATAAATATGTTTTCTATTTTATTAAAAAGAAGAGATACTCTCGAGCTCGAGAGTTCGGTCACGAACTCATAACAGTAATTGTACTGATTTTTGTGGTAATGATTCTAAATATTTAATTTAATTTATTTGAATTTTGACAGTTGATTATATTAGAAATTATAATTATATTTGCGTCTCTAATCAAAGTTACCATCTACCTCGTCATATAAGGCGGACTAGCCCCTTTCCTCTCCCACCAATAGGAATTGAATGGACCGATCAAACAAATTTTGTCGTTACTATATCCTATACCATATTCTCCTAGCAAAGGCCTCACAGGCCAGCGATTGCACCAGGATTAATTGCTGTAGTAATGTCAAGCTACGGTTGCCACGAGGAATTAGCCCTTTTTCAAACAACAAGTTTTCTTATGTCAACGAACTGCACAACCGTTAGATATGTTGGAAATTGTTGGGTTTACTGCATGTGTTTACGTTGTTTTGTTTTCTTCCCTAATGGCAGTCCGTGCGAGCAGAAATGGGTTGTGTATGTTTGCCTTGCCTTCTCCCTATCGAGGTCTGGTTGTCACGGGGACACTGGCTTTTTTTCACACAAGGAATTTCCTTTTTTTTACCATACATGTAATCTGCTTAGCTTGGGGGTTTATCATTTTTTATGGTTTTTTCCTAGAACCATATTTCATTGCTAGTTATGCGTCCATGCATTGGCAAAATTGTCTCTCGTAATCCCTTGATTAATCACTTTGTAGTATTATTTTTTGCGAAAAATTCACCAATCTATTAAAATCATAAACACTAGTTAAAATAACCAAAAAAAGTTAAAAGAAATTACAAATAGGTACATATATCACCTCGCGGCGTTGACTACATACACTACCATGAGCCGAAGTCGTCCCTATCCTCGCCCTCCATCACCGGAGCCAGGCAGATCTTGTTATGATAGAGCTTGTTGTAGTAGATAGGCTGGAAGTCGTGGTTCTGTGACTTTAAAGGACCAACGCACCAGAGCAGCAATCATCACCAATAATGACAAACATAGATATGGAAAGAGACTAATATGAAACTACACCAATAAAAACAAAAAAACAATCGGATCCTGCAAGATCTACGGGTCGCACAACTCGACAAGAGCAAGAATAGAGAGGATTCTTTATTTTAACTTCTAAATCTATTTAGTGTCTAGATACATCCTGATTTAGATAAACCTCATATGTCTATTTATAGACCGAGTGAGTGAGTACTAAATAATCACCCGGTACTTCAGCTTTCGTAATACTCTAAACCCTTTCTGTGCGTCTCCATGTTGCATTTGCTGAAGTCATCGGGTCAGGGAGTAGATGTCAGCGGCGCCTGACGACGGATGTGGAGCAGGGAGAGGGAGACTGGGGCGGCGGCACCGGACGTATGTTGAGCGCCAGGAAGAGCAGACGGCACCGGAGTTAACGACATCTAGGACCTCCATGGAAGCCATGGCAGCCATCAGCAGGTGCTCCGGCAGGCCCGACCAGTCCTGTTGGTCGTCGGCTTGGGCGTGCAGTAGGCACGGCTTGGCGGGGCTGCGGAACCAGGCATCCCCGGCGTGCCAGGAGGAGCAGACGACGTCGAGGACCCGCCGAAGTATATCGAAATAGCAAAGCAGGCGCACGTACAGGAAAACAAGAAGTAGACTGCCAACACATACGGCACGCACGGGAATCATCGCCGGTGTACAAATATTGGATGGCTGGCGGTGGTGTTTGGGATCTGGAAGGGAGGCCCGTGTATGTACATATATACATACAGGCAGCGCGGGGGCTCGATATTTTGGAGTCTGAGCCGGAGACGGCTTCGCTCGTATCCGTGTCCTACACCGACATGCATGATGAGTTAACCGAGACAGTTAATTCACAAACCGCTGCTCAAAAAAAAAAAAAAAATCACAAACCGCTTCGCCTCTCTTTCTTCTGTCCTGTGTGAAGAAGCACATAATCGTGCAACGCATATATAGGATATAACGATACCGCGGATTCGGAACATAAGTCGAGCGGAAAAACCAGGTAGTATGTAACATACTTAGGTATGCAAGCCATACAACAAAAAATAATTAATTAAATTATAAGAAATTTAACAAAACACTCATAAAATAAAGTAGATAATGTAACATGACGGAATGAATAAATGTAGCATAATTACATGAACGTACTAGGTTTGTATGGATGCAATTAGGCAAACGCAAGGGGCAATATTACTTTCAATAGTTCAGGTGGAAATATGACTCTTTGGATAAAATATATGAGCATAACCTAAAAAGAATTGAGTACGGATTATCTGATCCTATTTGGCGTACCGTATCTTATATCCTATATGAAATCAAGTTTATAATCAAAGGTTTTTTATCCGTTAAATTCCTTCAAACCGGATATGGATTCTCTAAAAGAGATCTAGAAACAAATTTGATGCGCAAATAGTCCTATCGGTTTAACCCTTCCCACATGTATGATGTTAAGCCTATGAAAATGATGTTTTCATTGTATAAGGTGAAAATATTTTTTGCTACGCTTCTGCTCACTAGTATAGATCGGGCCTTCACACACGGCGGAAATGGCCCGTCGCGATAAACCTAACTGTCACAAGACGAGGGTGGGTGATACGCCAAAACAAAGAACACGGTTTTGGAAATAGGTCCAATGTCGCACACGGCTCATTACGTGAAATCATGTGCGGTAGGTTGATCCATAACACATGGTGCTCCATATTCGGCCGTCAGCCGACTGGAAGATCGCAAATGCTGGTGTTAATTTAGGCCTATGTGCTCCATAGAGATGGCACACATTTGTTTTAACCAGCTGTTTGGTTTCTGCCAGCATCGCTAACTTTTCATATACACATTTATATTTGATTGTACATTTCATACACCACATGTGCGCATGTATTTCTACATAGATTAACATCTAGCTATAGAAACGAGAGTAGTTCTTGGTTACGTCGTTGTCTCCATGCAACAGAAGATTATGGTACAAATGGTCAACCCACATTGAGAACCTTTAGTAGTCTTCTCGTCACCTCTCTGATATTCTGGCAACACTGCATAAGGCACTCTTAACTAAAAAAATGTCTTATGCAGTGCACCAAAACATCGCAATAGCGACGGTTTGCAATCCTTATTACAAGATGTCAGTATCTCATCCAAAACAAACTGCACAAACAAATCTATCGACTTAAAATATGAACATATCAAACACATGATAGCTAGACTTAAACTGGTTACAAAGAAATGATTTGGGGTCATACTTATTCGGAGTGAAACAGCAGACACCATTGGCCCTAATTAGCTAATCGACTTCCTATGCACTGTCACCAAAATACAATCCATGTTACACGATGATAGCTATAGGTAACTATAGCAAACAGAGTGAAAACATAGTAATGTGTAGATCTAACACATAAAATTAATTGTGCTTACAGAATGGGTCAGGTGAAGCTATGCTATACACATGAACATATAGATTAAACAATACAAAATGACATAAGTGGTGAAAAATGCTACTATTTAACAAAGTATTTTAATTTAGTTAGAACATGGTGCATCCCCTAGCTAAGAGTAGATGTGGCACTGCATAAAACATAACATATAGGACACGGTACATACACATCAGATGACCTAGCATCCAGGTTTAACAATATTCTAATGAAACCGTCCTTGCTAACTATATTGTTGATTTAAAAACCAAAACTCACCGATCCTAACACAATATTCTAATGGATCCGTCCTTGCTAATTGTATTACACATCAGATTCGGCGCCAACTTAAACAAAAAAAAGCATGATAAAGAACCTATACCTCAGGGAGATGGTGGAGCTACCGAGGAGGAGACAGCATGATCGGCAGTATCGGAGTTCGACGGTGAGGTTCGGCCTGCGCAATCGATGAACAAGCCCCCGACGACGTAATGTCCATTTTGGCGAGGCAGGACCGCGGAAGCTAGGTAGAAGCTTCTGCCACGCCGACCATATGCTCAAGGGGAGCAAGGTGACTGACAAGGTATCAACTTGTCAATGCCTACACGTTGTAGACTAGGGTTTTGCGGAAAGTAGAGGGCAAGTAGATCTCGAGGGTTTCAGCCGAAAATTACTCGACTGTTAGAAAACTAGGGTTGTGTTGACAATGAATCGATCCTCTCTTTCTCCCTTGACTCCCCCTTATATAGGAGGCGGAGTCGAGGGTTTCGTGATGTACAACTTACAAACATCGGGATACTCTTTGAGTCCATCCCGTAGTATTTACAAGTTTTTATTCATAATACAACTCTATCTTTCCAAACGCATACTCGATTGGGCTTCTGGGCTTCACAATCTCCGGGTCTTCAGCCTTCAGTAAACCCCGGGTACCTTCTTCGGCAGGCCCATTGGGGATGCCTATGTCAGTAGCCCCCGAGATTTTACTTGAATCAAAGAATCAAGGAAAATCTCCCTCATTACGATGAACATATAATCTCTTCGAGTTATAAAATAATCATATATTGTGCAGGGATCATGGTAGTTGGGGCTGGTTCATCTGACGGATCAGGTACTAGTTAATTGCTCTTGTGGCAATCCCGCAAAACCTACTTCAAGATCAAGTCCCTGGACATGATCTCGGTATACTGGTGTTAGTTCGACATGTGCCGCTTAAGGTCTTACCATATGCCGAACCCCAGTCATATTTTATCGGGTACCTAACGCGTCCGTTAGGATTTTTCTTCGCATCTGCTGATACGGAAAAAGTAGCAGAGCGCATTCAGGTGCGATGCCACGCCGCACAGGACAGATCCTGAGGTCTTACCTTCGCAAAGTATTGCGGTATTCAGAGATTAAATCACGACAGTGGCGCTCTGAGAATATTTTGTCGAGTATATTTTTCGGATGTTGGAATAGCACATTTATTCGAGTCATATGATATGTCGATATTTCTTTCTATCTTGCCTTCCCGATGGGAGTATATGAAGAGTTGTGTCAGAGCTCGAAGAGTTGTGTGAGAACTTGTAATATGTTCACTATTGCTCCTTCAATTTCATCGGGTACGCGACCAGCGTTCCCGATGGGAGTAGCCCCCGAGGATACAGCCAAGTATTTATACTTGGTTGTAGGCTCAACTTGCATTACTTCTTGTCTCGACGTCTTCAAAATCTCGACTTCCACTCTATATTTATTTTATCGGGTGCGTGTCCAGCGCTCCCGATGGGAGTAGCCCCTGAGGCTAAAGCCAAGTATTTATACTTGGTTTTAGGCTCAAATTTCCCTTTCTTTCTGAACGACCCCATATTTCTCTTGCCATACTATCCTCTTATCAGAAGTTCAAACAAAACTTCTGACAAGAGTAGCCCCCGAGCATTTGAGCAAATGCTTGTATTTGATCAAAGGCTCTCGTCATTATTCTTGCTATACTGTCGATATTTTCCCTGTCACTATTTTTCAAAGAAGATCCGCCAAAACTTGATTTTAAGGTGACATCAGTGCTGACGATGGCCATGATCACTGTATTGGTAAGGTGCGAGAACTGTTGTGTCGCTGACCTGTGGGCCCAAACTTCTGCGGCAATAGACACGTTGTGCAACTGGGGACACACGTCCTCCGTTTTTACTGGCACGCGCGCTGTAGCGCATGTCTAGTTGCTTCATAGTGAATAGGCTATCTTACCCTTTGCTCCACGTGTAAGGCCCTGGATCCATTCTTCCTGCATCCAACGGCGCGGCGGCTTGCTAGCTTGCTATAAATAACCTTCTCCTTCCTCAGAAAATCCCCTTCGCTGCGCCGCTCGAATCTCCAATCTCTCTCCTCCATCGCCATTGCCGTCGTGCGCCCTCACATACTCACGCCACAAAACCTCCTCAGTTAACCCAAAAGCTCATTCTATGCCGCCGCGCGTGAGGCTATCGAAGCACACCGCCACCGGCACAACCGTTGCAATGGAGGACGCCCAGATCCATGGATGGGAGAGGTCCAAGCTCACCAACCAGGACAAGAATGGCTTGAAGAAGCTCGGATTGGTGCAGAAGGACACCCTCATCTTCCCCGGTGATGAGAGCATCCCAAAACCGCCAATGGGCTACCGGGTAACTTTCATTGACTATCTCATCCGCGGTCTTTCCGTTCCCATCCACGAATTCCTCCGTGGATTGCTTTTTGTTTATGGGATCCAGCTGCATCAGCTGACCCCAAATTCCATCCTCCATATTTCTATCTTTGTCACCCTCTGCGAATGTTTCCTCGGGTCCCATCCTCATTGGGGCTTGTGGAAACGTATCTTTTATCTCCGGCGAAACAACTCTCGCAGTGCCGTCTACAATGTAGGCGGCGTTTGCATCTGCGTCCGATCCGACGTAGATTATTTTGACGTTAAGTTTCCCGACTCCGTCCAAGGATGGCGCAAAAAGTGGTTATATATCCAAGACAAAACCATCAGTGGCCAAGAGTACGGCATTGCTCCCTTTGACAGTGCTGCCGAAATTCTGAGGCGCAAATCTTGGGATGCTGAGGCCACTGCCGAAGAAAAGGCCGCCACCGATGCTCTGATGAAGCGCATCCACCAACTCCAAAACACCCAAGGTGAAGAACTGTCGGGTGTAAAAATTACCGCCCATTTCCTTAAGATCCAGGTGCAGCCTCTACAGGCTCGCAAAAACCCACTTTGGGCGTACACTGGCGCAGAAGATGTTGATCGCCTATCCGAGGATCTTTCCACAAAAGATCTGGAGAAGCTTATTCGACGTTTCTCCTCACTAAGAAAGAAAGATGAGGTTCCAACCTCATGCCGCGTGGAGCCATATAGTGCCAGCCACGCCCTTCCCGAAGTAAGTGTCTTTTCATCGGGTTATATTTGAAATTGTCGACTGCCATCTTGTTACCTTATCACTTTTCGTATTTACTCGCTGATTTTTCGACAGAACCACCAAATCCTTTCTTCTCTTCCGCCCCTTCCTGAAGGTGGAGAAGTGGATGAGCGAACCATCATTAATGATGAGTCGCAAAAATCTACTCCCCCTGAAACTGAAGTCGCGGGATCTCACAAATCCGCGGCTTCTTCTGACAAAGTCACGGAATCGAATGCTTTTGACTCCATGCACTCTCCTCCTCCCGCTGTTTCTCCCAATAACAAAAGGAAGAGGATTGAAACAGAAGATTCTGGCGCCTCCAAGCCTACTGGACCTGCTGCCGAAGAAAAATCTCCTGAAGATGGGGGTGCCTTCGACCCTTACGGTGACGCAGGCTCAGTTAGCTCGTAAGTTTCTTTAGTACTATCTTTGATATGACCTTTGTTTACTTGTTATATTTACTTTCCTATGTTGTCAGTGGTGAAAAGGAGAAAGAAGAGGAACTCGCGGTTACTGGCAGGGCTCCAACGAGCACGTCCAACACAGTGATCCTTTCCGAAGAATACCTTGCTGCCGTGGATTCTTCGCCTCCTCCCCAGCAAATTGTTAATACGTCGACTCCGCCGCCCAGCCCCCGAGCACCTTCTCCGAAAAGACAAAAGGTCCAGGCTGGCGATGAGCGAGCGCTTCTTTTGGGGAGTTCCTCGACTTCATTGGTGAATGATGTAAGTATCTCTTGTACTCTATTTTTTCTGCATCTTGTCGTGCTTTCCCTTATTTGTCCCGATCTTTCTTTCCCTCCTTATCTTCGACTGTACTTTTCCTGAATATTTCTTGCTTCACTTGTTTTTCGACAGCCTATAATGGATCAGTTCATCCGCCTTGGTTCCCAATCTGTTGGGTTCCGCGACGAGGCCAACTCCTTGAAAGGTACCTCCCGGGTAACTTGTTTTACGCAAGATGCTTTTTTTCCTTTTAACCCTTGTCGAATAAAACTTGACCCTTGTATTTTTCCTCAGCCTCCCTTCAACAAGCCGAAGAATGCGCTGAGGCTCTCGAAGTCAAGCTAAAGCTTAGTGAGGAGGCTTTCGAAAAAGCCCAAGCTGATGCTGCTTTCGTTGAAGAACTTCGCCAATGCCTTCACAAGGCAGAAACTTCATTAAACTTCATTAATCTTGCAACCCGTCGAACTTCTTATAGTTGTCAGGCAACTTGAATCCTGACGGGACCCGCGTTTTACGAACTCGTCGAGTAAAACAAGGGAGTCCGCACATGTCTTCCTCATCTACCTCGGGTGACTGCCGACGTTCTCTCCTTTCTTGTCGCGCCCTATCGACCCGCGCCTGTGTCGCTGTATCTCTTGCCGACGTTTTTGGAGGATCTTGCATTGCTACTATAGGTCGTGGACTATTTTGTCTTGCAGTACCTTCGGGAGGTGTACCTGTACCTGCAAACGCCGTCCCCATGACTCCAACTCCTGCCATAGCCATGTTATACAATGCCTCTCTTGGATCTCCAGCAGGTGGCCTACTTGCCAGTATGTATGCCTGTGTCGACATATATCCCGCTTCTGGTGTTTTAGGGATAATGTTCCCTCTCGTGTCTATTGACATAAAAGACATGTCGAGGTTTTGGATCGATGCTCCTCTCGCCTTCGGTATGTTCCATCCGAGATCTTCCCCTGTTGCGGCGTCTCGTGATTATCTCCCGAAGTTCATGATTGTCGACTCAACTCAGCTCTTCGCCTGCTTGACGCGGAAGCGGCGGCTCTCCTTTTTCAAGTTCAATTCTCTGTTTTTCGAGTTCTCGTCCAGCACGGGCGAGTTTATATTGATACGCTTGCAACTCTTTAGCTGTTGCAGTTGTATTCATCGGCTCTGTGCCGCTCCACTACAAGAAAAGTTGCCATGGCCGACGAAGTTGAAGTCGCGCCGTGGTTGCTGGTGTACCATGACCGACGATTTTTGGTCCCTCCGTGGTGCATGTCAAAACTTTTTTTCTCGTTTTTGAGGCCACCTAGCCCGACGAAAGCGGCCAAAACGTCGCGTATGGTGGCCCGGACGTGGTGCATCTCGAATCTTCCCGGGTCAACGCAAATCCGCACCGCCTAGGGATGTAGGGCCCAGATGGCAGCCTCTCTGCATTGTTTTTTTCTAGATCGCGCCATCTCGTTCAACGTTCTCCGATCGAGCCGTTTACGATGCAGGATCATGGGTCCCGCATGTCATCCTCTATGAACCAAAATTCTTTCTATTCTTGGATTTTTTTGACCCCCGATTTCTGGCTACTTTTTTTTTTTGATCCCTTGCCGCCTTGAAACGTTGAGACCGCGCTGCTAAATGGGACCCGCATGTCATCCTCTATGTGCAATCAACTTTCTTTTCTTGGAGTTTTTTTGGCACCTCAAATTTGGTCACTTGCCTTTTCTTTCGATCCCCGCCGCCTCTCAAACAGTGATACCGCTGCTGCTAACTGGGACCCGCATGTCATCCTCTATGTACTATAAAACTTTCTTTTCTTGAATTATTTTTGGCACCTCATATTTGGTCACTTACCTTTTTCTTTCGATCCCCGCCGCCTCTCAAACGGTGATACCGCTGCTGCTAAATGGGTCCCGCATGTCATCCTCTATGTACTATAAAACTTTCTTTTCTTGAATTATTTTTGGCTCCTCATATTTTTTTCACTTGCCTTTTCTTTCGATCCCCTGCCGCCTCTCAACGGTGATACCGCTGCTAAATGGGACCCGCATGTCATCTTCTATGTACTATAAAACTTTCTTTTCTTGAATTATTTTTGGCCCGATATTTTTCACTTGCCTTTTCTTTCGATCTCATGCCACGTTTGAGACGTTGAGGAACCTGCAGCTCATGGGACCCGCATGTCATCCTCTATGTACTAGAAAAGTTCATTTTCTTGGTTTTTTTTCACCCTCTGATTTTTGGCAATTTCTTTTTTCTTTTGATCCCCCCGCCTCTCAAACGGTGATACTGCTGCTAAATGGGACCCGCATGTCATCCTCTATGTACTATAAAACTTTCTTTTCTTGAATTATTTTTGGCTCCTCATATTTGGTCACTTGCCTTTTTCTTTCGATCTCATGCCACGTTTGAAACGTTGAGGAACCTGCTGGCTCATGGGACCCGCATGTCATCCTCTATGAGCAATCAACTTTCTTTTCTTTTTTTTTGGCACCTCATATTTGGGCACTTGCCTTTTCTTTCGATCTCATGCCACGTTTGAAACGTTGAGGAACCTGTGGCTCATGGGACCCGCATGTCATCCTCTATGTGCTATAAAAGTTTCCTTTGTTGGATTTTTTCACCCTCTGATTTTTGGCTTGCCTTTTTCTTTTGATCCCTGCCCCTTTGAAACGTTGAGTAAGTTGGCTCAAGGGACCCGCATGTCATCCTCTATGTCCATCAACTTTCTTTTCTTGGATTTTTTTTCACCCCCTAATTACTAGCTACTTTCTTTTTTCTTTTGATCTCAAGCCGCATTACAAGCATTGAGACCGCTGCTGCAAAATGGGACCCACATGTCATCCTCTATGTACAATAAAGTTTCTTTTCTTGGATTATCTTTTGCTCCTGATATTTTGTCACTTGCCTTTTTCTTTCGATCTCATGCCGCCTTTGAAACGTTGAGTAAGCTGCTGGCTCATGGGTCCCGCATGTCATCCTCTACGAATAAAAGTTTCCTTTCTTGGAGTTATTTTTGACCCTAATTTCGGGCTATTTGCCTTTTTCTTTGGATCTCATGCCCCTTTGAAACGATGAGGACGCTGTTGGCAGGTCGGTCCCACAAGTCATCCTCTATGAACAATAAAAGTTTCCTTTGATGGATTTTTTGAACCCCTAATTAATTTCTGGATATTTCCTTTTTTCTTTGATCCCCGCCGCCTTGGAATCGTTGAGGATGCTGCTGCCTCATGGGTCCCGCATGTCATCCTCTCAACGGTAAATGTTTCTTTTCTTGGATATTGTTTACCAAATGATTTTTGGCTTATTTTTTCTTTCGATATCCTGCCGCCTTTAACGTGAGGACGACGCTGGCTCATGGGTCCCACATGTCAGCCTCTATGAACAATACGCTGTTGCCTCACGGGTCCCGCATGTCATCCTCTCAGAACGAAAATGTTTCTTTTCTTGGATTTTGTACCAACAGATTTTTGGTTTATTTTTTCTTTCCATCCCCCGCCGCCTTTAAAACGACGCTCATGGGTCCCCGATGTCAGCCTCCCGTACAAGAAACATGTGATATCTTGATTATTTTGCAGACAATAAACAGTGTATTGCGCTCTGAGCTATTTCAACGGATAAATTAAATCTTTATTTTTACATAAACAAATTTATATGCTGAATCTCCTTGTTTTTTGTTTTTGCGAAGCATAGGACTTTCCTGTTTTTTTAGAAAAATCCGAACTATCCTGTTTTGGAGTGGGCTGAAATTGTACGAGTCAAAAGGCCCCAGGATAGTTCGAATGCGCAGATGTCCACATGCAGCCCAATTGAAATCGTTATTTTTTTGGATTTTTCACCCCCGATTTCTGGCTACTTCATTTTTCTTTGGTCCCTGTGCCTTGGAAACGTTGAGACCGTGCTGCAAAATGGGACCCGCATGTCATCCTCTATGTACGTAAAATTTCTTTTCTTAGATTATTTTTGGCTCGATATTTGGTCACTTGCCTTTTTCTTTCGATCCGTGCAGCTCTCAAACGGTGATACCGCCGCTAAATGGGACCCGCATGCCATCCTCTATGTACAATCAAGTTTATTTTCTTGAATTATTTTTGGCTCCCGATATTTGGTCACTTGCCTTTTTCTTTCGATCTCATGCCACGTTTGAACGTTGAAAAACCTGCTGCTCATGGGACCCGCATGTCATCCTCTATGTACAATAAAACTTTCTTTTCTTCGATTTTTTTGGCACCTCATATTTGGTCACTTGCCTTTTTCTTTCGATCCCTACCGCTCTCAAACGGTGATACCGCTGCTAAATGGGACCCGCATGTCATACTCTATGTACAATCAAGTTTCTTTTCTTGAATTATTTTTGGATCCCGATATTTGGTCACTTGCCTTTTCTTTCGATCTCATGCCACGTTTGAAACGTTGAAAACCTGCTGGCTCATGGGACCCGCATGTCATCCTCTATGTACTATAAAAGTTCATTTTCTTGGTTTTTTTTCACCCTCTGATTTTTGGCTATTTCCTTTTTCTTTTGATCCCCGCCGCCTTGAAACGTTGAGGACTCTGCTGGCTCATCGATAAAACTTTCCTTTATTGGAGTTTTTTTACCCCTAATTTCTGGCTACTTTCTTTTTCTTTTGATCTCAAGCCGCATTTGAAACGTTGAGACCGCTGCTGCTAAATGGGACCCGCATGTCATCCTCTATGTACAATAAAGTTTTCTTTTCTTGGATTATCTTTGTCTCCTGATATTTTGTCACTTGCCTTTTTCTTTCGATCTCATGCCGCCTTTGAAACGTTGAGTAAGCTGCTCATGGGTCCGCATGTCATCCTCTACGAACAATAAAAGTTTCCTTTCTTGGAGTTATTTTGAACCCTAATTTCTGGCTACTTCCTTTTCTTTTGATCCCGTGCCGCCTTGAAACGTTGAGACCGCTAAATGGGTCCCGCATGTCATCCTCTATGTACAATAAAATTTCTTTCTTCGATTATTTTCGGGTCCCGATATTTGGTCACTTGCCTTTTTCTTTCGATCTCATGCCGCTTTTGAAACGTTGAGGAAGCCGACATGGGTCCCGCATGTCATCCTCTATGAACAATAAAAGTTTCCTTTCTTGGAGTTATTTTTACCCCTAAGGCTACTTCCTTTTCTTTTGATCCCCTGCAGCCTTTGAAAAGTTGAAGACCTGGCTCATGGGTCCCACATGTCACCTCTATGAACAATAAACACTTTCTTTCTTGGAGTTATTTTGTACCCCTAATTTCGGCTATTTGCCTTTTCTTTCGATCCCTGGGCCTTCTAAACGTAGAGGACGCTGCTGGCTGGTCCCAGATGTGAGCCTCCATGGACAATAAACCTCTCCTTTGTTGGATTTATTTTTCACCCTCGATTTTGGCTATTTCCTTTTTCTTTGATCCACTGCCGCCTTGAAACATTGAGTAAGCTGCTGACACATGGGGCCCGCATGTCATCCTCTATGTACAATCAACTTGCAAGATCTTCGAGCGAAAGAGCTTGTATTAGTGGGACCCATATGTCAACCTCTATGTACAATAAAAGTTTCCTTTCTTGGATTATTTTTAGCTCCCGATATTCGATCACTTTCCTTTTTCTTTCGATCTCAAGCCGCCTCTCAAACGTTGAGTAAGGTGCTGGCTCATGGGACCCACATGTCATCCTCTATGTACAATAAAGATTCTTTTCTTGGATTTTGTACCCCTGATTTTTGGTCACTTGCCTTGACGCTGCTGGCTCATGGGTCCCACATGTCAGCATCTATGAACAATAAACCTTTCCTTTGTTGGATTTATTGTTTACCCCTAATTTCTGCTATTTGCCTTTTCTTTTGATCCCCACCGGCCTTTGAAAACGTTGAGAACCTGCGGCTCATGGGACCCGCATGTCATCCTCTATGTACTATTAAATTTCTTTTCTTGGTTTTTTCACCTCTGATTTTTGGCTATTTCCTTTTCTTTTGATCCCCCGCCGCCTTGGAAACGTTGAGTGCTGACTCATGGGACCCGCATGTCATCCTCTATGTACAATCAACTTTCTTTTTGGAGTTTTTTTACCCCTAATTTCTGGCTACTTTTTTTCTTTTGATCTCAAACCGCATTTGAAACGCTGAACCGCTGCTGCAAATGGGACCCGCATGTCATCCTCTATGTACAATAAGTTTCATTTCTTGGATTATTTTTGGCACCCGATATTTGGTCACTTGCCTTTTTCTTCCGATCTCATGTCGCCTTTGAAACGTTGAGTAAGCTGCTGTTCATGGGTCCCGCATGTCATCCTCTACGAACAATAAAAGTTTCATTTCTTGGAGTTATTTTTGACCCTAATTTCTGCTACTTCCTTTTTCTTTTGATCCACTCCGCCTTTGAAACGTGCGGATTCTGCAGACTAATACAAGCTTTTTCTCTCCAAGATCTTGCAAGTTGATAGATTAAATCATGGAATTATTAGGATATGTTTTAAATTTCAAATCCACTTTATGAATTATTAAAAATACCGTTATCCATGTGGGTATGGAGCGAACAAGGATTTTCATATTGGGCATGAGCAGTTTCAAAAATTGGAACCCAATAATTCAAAATAAATAAAAACAACTTTTATGTAGAATCTCCGCGTTTTTTTTTTTTGCCATTCATAGGATCTGTGTTTCATTAGAAAAGGGCCGAAATTGCATGAGCAGAAAGGCCCATTTGTAGTTATTGGGCTTCGACGGCCGGAGCAAGTAGGCCGAGAGCAATTACCATGTAGATGGCCGTTGGCAACCCAAAGTGAAATATTGGGCCCAACAGGGGAAGGCTGAACAGTACTATTTTCTAATTGGAAGGTGGTACATGGCGTAATCCTGCCAAAAAAAATGGACACGGGTTGCTGAAATTTGCCCATCTGCGCCTAATATCGCGCCGCGGCCCGCTTCGCGCCGCCGCCATGCCTCGTCTCGCGTCGAGCTCGCGCACTCGCCTCTCGGGCACGGGGTACCGCGGCGTCCGCGCGCGCCCCAAAGGTACGTATTACACGGAGATACGTGACGGCGGCGAGCGCATCGGCCTCGGCACCTACGAGACCGCGCACGAGGCCGCGCGCGCGTACGACGCCGTGGCGTGGCGGATCGGGCGCCCGCGATCGTCGATGAATTTCCATGACGTGTGGATGCGCCAGCAGGCCGAGGATCTCGCGCCGCCGCCGTACATCGTTAGACAGGAGGAACAGCACCGCCGCCGCGAGACGGAGTGCCGTTTGCGCATCGCCGAAGGGGCGCGCGCGGCGCGCGAGTGGGCGGCCCGCTTCCCCGAGGACGTTGCCGCCGAGAACGAGCACTTCCGCAGACGGAGGGCGGAGAAGGCGACGAGGCGGGCAGCGAAGAAGGAGGACCGCGCACGACGGAGGGCGGAGAAGGCGACGAAGCGGGCCTTCATCGAAGCGCATCTCGCCGGGCCGACCACCATTGGCGAGGACGACCCCCGTTGGATTGACCTCTTCTCGTCGGATCCGGTGTCGGGCACGACACCGGACTCGTCAGATGTCGAGTTTTAGTTTAGTTTTATCGCACTACTTTGTAAAAATATGAACTACGGAGTATCTATCAAGCTAATTTTATCCTATTTTATGTCTATTTCTAGTCTTTGTTTGATCTTCTGTTTTACTGCACTCTATTTTTCATTATATTCTGTTTTTGGCGCTGCATTTATAGCGCCTCTGAAAATACGCTGTTTCAGCCCTGCATTTGGCCGCCACAGTTTGCAGCTTCCGGTGAAGCTATTGCCGGCTCCATGCGCAGCATCAGCCATTCAGCCCACAGCGCCAAAATATAGAGCCACTGGAGTTGCTGTAATATGTTTGTTCAGGAGCTTACCTAATTAGTTAAAAAAATGTTCAGGATTCGAAAAAAAGATCTTCATGTTTTTTTCCTAGCTATCCTAGTTCGGACTTTTTATTGTGTTGGCTAGTGCATGAAGCTTGACACCTGTATTATGTGATCCTGATATGAGGATAAGAACACCTTCAGCTTGCATTGCTAATGGTGTCTACTGCAGCAGTGGCGTACATTCAATGGAGACTGATGCAAGAGAGTTGGTACTGGTGAGCCTGCACTTGACATCATCGTGCCACCTGAAGTAGGTGGTGTATTGGGATTAGACTGATAAGCATAGCACCTTGCAAAGAACAAGATGATGCTAGTGTTGGTTAACGTGATTTTACGCCAAAAGTCATGTATGCTCAACAGGTGCCGTACCTAGTTTGGATATTGTGTTGTTACCCTTTTGTGGTTTGGTGTTTGTCCAACAGAGAAAGCTACTCTTTTCCCGTGTAAGTGTTATTATGTGAACAAAAGTTGTGTGTACATATATATCGGTCAGAGAACCAAGATTGCATATTCTTGCCTGGTTATAACACATAAGTCATAATAACAATTAAAGAGAAAAGGAACATTTGCCTTTGCAATGTGATTGTGCCAAGTAGATTAGACAACCAACCACAAACATTACAGGTCAACAGCCAAACGCATGCGAAAGTCCTAAGGTAAGCTCCATAATACATGTTGAAACCAAAAGCCTAGAAACCATAAGAAAGGTAGCTCCACATCACAGTTCCACGACAGCAGCATACTGATCATAAAACATATATCAAGTCAGGACAGCTGCACCACTGGGTAAGCATCCATGGGGTCTGGCTCAAGAGCGAAGACTGTGTGAATGCTGCAAAATGTGGCTCTTGCCTCACCCCACCCATACATCTTATCATCGAACCTTACCAAATCAGCATGAATCATCTTGACATAAACATAGCTCCTCTCTCCATGCTGATGGGATTGAACAATGCGCCAGTTGCAGTGCTTCAGCTTGTCAAACCCCACCCAACGAGCACTCACAATTTTTCGTATAATTTTTTGACACGTATAAAATACGTTTTTTATACGGTAGCACGGTAGCACCTAAAGGGATGGTAGCAACAGATATGTTCTCGGACAGCACCGTTTGCTGAAATCTCTACAATACCAGCTCCAGGTAGACCACTAGTCTCTACAGAGGGTAAACCACCAATATCCACTTCAGAGGATTCTCGTGGCACGACACCTTTCGCTAGAGGCTCTACCCTACCAGCTCCGGTCCACCACCACAGATGGGCATAGTCATGACGGGTTCTACCAATACAAACCTCCTTCGGGTGCAGGATCATCGTAGCAACTCCAGCATCAGCACCAGCTATATCGGTCTTGACAATAGGTAAACCGTTTTGCTCCAGTTCAGAGAATTCCCGTGGCACGACACCGTTCACTAGAGGCTCTACACTAGCAGCTCCAGCTGCACCACCAGTTTCTACAGCAGGGGGTAAACCCAATCCACAACCTTCTTCATGTGGCACGATGATGCCAGGTATAGGCTCATCAGTACCAGGTCCAGCTGCATCAGTCTCCATAGACAGTAAACAAGGTGGCGTCGGAGGTTTAAAAGACTGGCATGCCATTTCACCTTTGTCATCAGACAATATAGAGTTTTCTTCAACTCTATGTTTCTGCAATAATAAGCACATGAACAGAAATTAGACCAGAGCATCTAGCCATCTAACAGGGCAGCGGCAAAACAAGCGTCGGTCCATATGTTTACCTTGTCATCTGGGATATCAGAACACACAGATTTAGAAGTCATTTCACATAGCATCCGCTTTTTCGTTCCTTCCCCTACGTCCATCTGGAATAAGTAATACTATTGATCACATAAAACTAATTAATCAAATATATGCATATGTTGAGAAGTTTGCACGGCAAATTGTGGATTCTGCTTTTATCACCTACGAATCGTCGTTCTATATATTTACCTTGTTATCTGGGATATCAGAAGTCACAGAATGAGAAGTCATCTCACTAAGTATCGGTTTTTTCGCTCTTTCCCCTCCATCCATCTGCAATAAGAAGTACTATTGATCACATAAAGCCAATTCATTGAATATATGCATATGTTGAGAAGTTTGCACAACAAATTGTGGATTCTACTTCCAATCACCAAGTAATCTCGTGAGAAATGCATGATCAAGATATGTTTCTCCCTCTTGATCGACATCTGCATCTCCATTAAGACTAATCATCGTGCGATGGTGCTAGCGCATACACTTCCAATCACCAGACAAGCAAAAAATTGTTGATTCTAGTAATGCTTAATCAGCAGTGGCCATGGAACGACCACAGATCGACCAAGCAAAAAATAAATCATCAGCCTACTGACCACCAGGCAAAACAAACTAGGCCCATACATGGCCTCACAAATCATCATCAAACGTCGATCAAACTAGCAAGTTTGAACATGGATTACTAATTTATTTTCTGATAAAGTGAGTATATTAATATCGAAAGATATTGATTACACTGAGCCTCTGCAACAACGCAATACCTTACTGGTAGTACGGATGCACATGGATTCCTAATACTCCCTCTGTTCGGTTTTAATTAGTCGACGCGAGGGAGAGAAGAAAATGAACTGTCGATGCTTTCAACTAGAGTCAATTAAATACGAACGGAAGAAGTACGTAGTAGTATTGACAAATATCCGGATCTAGTCTAAAAACAAATTGGCATGTAAATCCTAGTAGTCTACTAAACTAGGATCAATACCCTAGATTAGGGTTGCAAGCGGCGTCCGCGAATCGTCCCGCAAAGCAGAAAATTAGAGCAAATAGTGGTTGAGATTAGAGCAGATTTAAAGCACTCGCACTGAAACTAGCTAGCCCGCTACCCACCCCGCTTGACACCCTGCCCTAGATGTGAATCTACACCAAATATTCAAACAAGGATGAGCAACCGCCAATAAAATTTTATCCGCACATCATCATCTCTACCATACACAAGGGTATGGTGATTTCACATACAGCCATTGTTGCCGCGGGACGAGGATGAGTGATGCGCCGCGGAGAAGGTGCCTCACGCCTCTGTCGCCGCCGCCGTCGAAGAGGAAGTCGAAGCCGCGCGATTGTGGTCCGTCGCCGATATGGAGGTGGAGCTACTAGGGAAGAGATGGAGGTGGAGGTGGAGAGGGAGTGATGGTTTGTACTAGTGGCGGCCGGTGAGGTAGTTATAAATACAGCCTCTCTCTCTTTTTTGGCAAGGATGCAGCTTCTCTTGGAAGGCAACGAGGCAACGCACTCCAGATTTCGTATATTACTATAATAATATGGGCGGAGAAATTTGGACGCATCTGTGTTGTCTTGTCAAATGAATCACCAGGATTTGCTTTTAGTACTCCAGATTTGGGCGACCCAAGGAAGTAGAGATAGTAATGTACGCCATCTAGCTGCACGCTATCAAATCAAATAAATGGTCATGCCATTTACTTTTAAGATGGTGCAGCAGTTATTCTGACCAAAGAAACATGCACGTCTGCTGATTATTTCTGATGGGTACTCCCTCCGTCCACAAATGAGTGTACATTTGGGTTTTTGGATGAGTCAAACTTTAACAATTTTGACCAATTTTTTACCAAAAAGTAGCAACATGTGTAATATCAAATTACTATATTATGAGACTGTATTTTAAGATGAATCTAGTAATGATAGTTTAGTGTCATAAATGTTGTTACTTTTCCCTAAAAAGTTGGTCAAAGTTAATAAAGTTTGACTTATCTAAAAACCCAAATGTACACTTATTTGTGGACGGAGGGAGTATACATTTACCGTCCGCTAGCAAAGATTGTTTGGCACATTGTTCTTATGGCTTTCAACATCACACCCCTTAATAATATTATTAATCAATGTTTGGGCAATCAATTGAGTGTGTTAATAAAAAATTAAAACCCACAAATCCAACTGTACTATTTTTAGGGCCATATGAAGGACAAGGAATGATTTTAAATGCCATATGGAGTACCTCCAACCATGTGAAATATGGTTCTGTCATGCAGGTGATACCCATGGCTTCGCATTGGATCTGTATGTTGTCCTACATACAGTCAACTATGAAGTACCACGATTTGGTTTTTGGGTGCAACCGGCTAGAGAATGATGCACGGGTTTGTACAGCCAGTACAATTCACATTAAGATTTTCTGATAGGATGTTGATGTGTATATGTAAGAATCATACACTAGAATGTCTTCTATGTTTAGATGGTTGATCTACGTTTATACTTTCTGTGAACCATGAGGTTAAGACCTTTGTACTGTAATAAAGATTGCTAAATAACAGTATATATGTATGCCTCTAGGGACACTGAAACAGCCAAACAACCATGCATGTGCATAGACCGTATTTGATCAAATTAAAAGATCTAGAGATAGCCAAACATAGTCTTCTTATGTCACATAGTAAGCATTCAATTAAGTTGATAAACAAGGTCTAGAGATATATTCAAACCAGAGAAATCATGTATCTACCCCTAACCCTAAACTCTATCTCATGAAGTCAAGCATGAAGATATGTGGTTTTTGGTTTCAAACATGGAAATTTCAAAAACCCTCCCAAGAGCTTCATTTTGGAGTGACTAAGAAGGATATATGCTTAACTTTTTATATTCATGTTTTCAACTTGTTTAAATCATGGTCAAACCTAGGATTTGGCCAAGATTCAAATGGGCATAATTTAAAAAAATGGAAAATCAAGGCACATAGTCTTCTTATGTCACATAGTAAGCATTCAATTAAGTTGATAAACAAGGTCTAGACATATTCAAACCAGAGAAATCATGTATCTACCCCCTAACCCTAAACTCTGTCTCATGAAGTCAAGCATGAAGATATGTGGTTTTTGGTTTCAAACATGGAAATTTCAAAAACCCTCCCAAGAGCTTCATTTTGGAGTGACTAAGAAGGACATATGCTTAATTTTTCATATTCATGTTTTCAACTTGTTTAAATCATGGTCAAACTTAGGATTTGACCAAGATTCAAATGGGCATAAAATTAAAAAAACAATAAAATGAAAAACCAATGCACATAGTCGATCTTCTTATGGCATATATATAGTAAGCATTCAATTAAGTTGATAACAAGGTCTAGACATATTCAAACCAGAAAAATCATGTATCTACCCCCTAACCCTAAACTTTGTCTTATGAAGTCAAGCATGAAGAGAAGTGGTTTTTGGTTTCAAGCATGGAAATTTCAAAAACCTCCCCAAACTTCATTTTAGAGTGACTAAGAAGGATACAAGCTTCCCTTTTCATTTTCATGTTTTAAACTTGTTTAAATTATCTTGGTCAAATCTAGGATTTGACAAGATTCAAATGGGCAAACATATGATAAGTGATGCAAATATCATTTCTAAGTGCGGGCAAACCAGCTTTAGCTTAACATATTTCTAAGTACAAGGTTTCAGAAAATTGAGTGGGGGCGGCTGCCCCCCTTGGCTATAGTCTGGATCCGCCCATGCTATAGTTTGAGGTCATTTGGATGACGTCGAAAAAATTCTTTGATTAGAAATGGGGTTGTTCGAACCCCGTAGTTGGATTTTTTTGAACCTTGATCTGTAGTACTGGGCAAAACCCTAGTTTAACCTATTTAATTATAGATTCGTAGGTCGATTTTTCTACGTACCTTTTTATTATTACTCTACTATGCAGCACATATGTGTTTGCCCGTCGAGTGAAACTCGGAGGAAGAGGGATCACTCGGAAGGAGAGAAGAAGGAGGGAGAGCATTATGGTGTCTCCTTTTCGGGTGATGATGTTGACTGTTGTGCAGGGTTTGTCAGGAGCAGGAGGTGCGAGCGAGTCGAGAGGCCGAGAATGAGAGAGATTTGTTTTTTTGTGAGAGGGACAACCGAAGGATCCAGAAGGACCCACAGACTTCCAATACGCATCCCGATGCGTCTTCTCTTGACAAAGAAAATGGCTGGGAGTTTGCGTACCTATTGCACGTGACTTGTGCTCACTGAAGTGTGGGACCTCACGCATGGGCACCACACGAAAGTGACAGACCTGTTGGTGTAAAAACTCATGTATCTACCCCTAACCCTAAACTATGTCTTATGAAGTCAAGCATGCATGAAGAAAAGTGGTTTTTGGTTTTCAAGCATGGAAATTTCAAAAACCCTCCCAAGAGCTACATATTGGAGTGACTAAGAAGGATAGATGCTTAATTTTTCATATTCATGTTTTAAACTTGATTAAATCATGGTCAAACCTAGAATTTGACCAAGATTCAAATGGGCATAAAAATTCAAAAAAATGAAAAACCAATGCACATAGTCATCTTATGTCATCTAGTAAGCATTCAATTAAGTTGATAAACAATGTCTAGACATATTCAAACCAGAAAATTCATGTATCAAGCTACCCCTAACCCCAAACTCTGTCTTATGAAGTCAAGCATGAAGAGAAGTACGTGGTTATTTGGTTTCAAACATGGAAATTTCAAAAACCCTCTCAAGAGCTTCATTTTGGAGTGACTACGAATGATACATGCTTAATTTTTCATATTCATGTTTTAAACTTGTTTAAATCATGGTCAAACCTAGGATTTGGCCAAGATTCAAATGGGCAAAATTTTAAAAAAAATCAAGGCACATAGTCTTCTTATGTCATATAGTAAGCATTCAATTAAGTTGATAAACAAGGTCTAGACATATTCAAACGAGAGAAATCATGTATCTACCCCCTAACACTAAACTCTGTCTCATGAAGTCAAGCGCATGCATGAAGATATGTGGTTTTTGGTTTCAAACATGGAAATTTCAAAAACCCTCCCAAGAGCTTCATTTTGAAGTGATTAATTAAGAAGCATACATGCATGCTTACTTTTTCATATTCATGTTTTAAACTTATTCAAATCTTGGTGAAACCTAGGATTTGACCAAGATTCAAATGGGTATAAAAATTAAAAACAAAAAAGGTCTTCTTATGTTATATAGTAGGCATTCAATTAAGTTGATAAACAAGGTCTAGACATATTCAAACAAGAAAAATCAAGCATGTATCTACCCCTAACCCTAAACTCTGTTTCATGAAGTCAAGCATGAAGATTTGTGGTTTTTGGTTTCGAACATGGAAATTCAAAAACCCTCCCAAGAGCTTCATTTTGAAGTGACTAAGAAGCATACATGCTTACTTTTTCATATTCATGTTTTTAACTTATTCAAATCTTGGTGGAACCAAGGATTTGACCAAGATTCAAATGGGTATAAAAGTTCAAAAAACAAGGTCTTCTTATATGTTATATAGTAAGCATTCAATTAATTTGATAAACAAGGTCTACACATATTCAAACCAGGAAAATCATGTATCTACCCCCTAACCCTAAACTCTGTCTTATGAAGAAGTCAAGCATGCATGAAGAGAAGTGGTTTTTGGTTTCAAGCATGGAAATTTCAAAAACCCTCCCAAGAGCTACATATTGGAGTGACTAAGAAGGATAGATGCTTAATTTTTCATATTCATGTTTTAAACTTGTTTAAATCATGGTCAAACCTAGGATTTGACCAAGATTCAAATGGGCATAAAAATTCAAAAAAAACAATAAAATGAAAAACCAATGCACATAGTCATCTTATGTCATCTAGTAAGCATTCAATTAAGTTGATAAACAAGGTCTAGACATATTCAAACCAGAAAATTCATGTATCAAGCTACCCCTATCCCCAAACTCTCTCTTATGAAGTCAAGCATGAAGAGAAGTACGTTTTTTTGGTTTCAAACATGGAAATTTCAAAAACCCTCTCAAGAGCTTCATTTTGGAGTGACTATGAAGGATACATGCTTAATTTTTCATATTCATGTTTTAAACTTGTTTAAATCATGGTCAAACCTAGGATTTGACCAAGATTCAAATGGGCAAAATTTTAAAAAATGAAAAATCAAGGCACATAGTCTTCTTATTTTTGGTTTCAAACATGGAAATTTCAAAAACCCTCCCAAAGAGCTTCATTTTGGAGTGACTAAGAAGGATCCATAGGAAACTATGTACTAATACAGTATAATGATCACCCGAGTTATTAGAGCAACAAGTCTGTCACTTACGTGTGGTTCCCATGCGTGAGGTCCCACACTTCAGTGAGCACAAGTCACGTACGCTAGGTAGGCAAACTCCCATCCATCTTCTTTGTCAAGAGAGAGGCATCAACTCTCTCTCTCTCTCTCTCTCTCTCCAATTATCCACCTCCGTTAGCTGCCGGTTTTGGCAGGTCGTTTCTAGCTCAGCTCGTAGGCCATGGTGTGCAGGCTCTGTAGCCATGGCGATTTGGTCGCGCCAAGTGGTTCGTCCCCGGCTCCGACGAGGATCAATCCGGACGGTGCCTATTAAGGACCCGATCGCATTTCTTGCTTTCAGCATGGGGTCTACCATGTAAATCTTAGGGATTTAGACGTACTTTCCTGTTTATTTTGTGTCCTGCTGTAAACTGCGCTCTGATGCGTATTGGAAATCTGGGTCCTTCAGGATCGTTCGGTTGTCCCTCTAAAAAAACATCTCTCTCATTCTCGGCCTTTCTCGCTCGCTCGCACCCCCCTGCGCACTGACAACCCTGCACAACAGTCAACATCACCAGAAAAAGGATAGACACCATAAATAAGTGGGGCCCCGTGACTGCTCTCCCTTCGTCTCCTCCCGTGTGATCCCTCTTCCTCCGACTCCCGACCTTGCGGAAAAGAAAAATGAAATGAAAGAGTTTCACTGGACGGGCAAACACATGTGCTGCCTAGTAATAATAATAATAACGTAAAAAAATCGACCTACGAATCTATTATTAAATAAGCTAAACTAGGGTTTTGCCCAGTACTACGGATCAATTTCTGAAAATCCAACTACGGGGTTCGATTTTGGCCTGCTAATATAAAATTATATAATCCGAACTAGTATTCCTCTAAAAAATCATTTTGGTATGCATCGTTTGGTACTTTTCATAGCTAGAGTGCTTACTCCCTCCGTTAGCAAATAGTCTTCGTATGTCATATAGTAAGCATTCAAGTTGAAAAACAAGCTCTAGACATATTCAAACCAGAAAAATCATGTATCTACCCCCTATATATCCCTAAACCCTGACTTATGAATTCAAGCATGAAGAGAAGTGGTTTTTGGTTTCAATCATGGAAATTTCAAAAACCCTCCCAAGAGCTTCATTTTGGAGTGACTAATTAAGAAGCATACATGCTTACCTTTTCATATTAATGTTTTAAACTTGTTCAAATCTTGGTCAACAAACCTAGGATTTGACGAAGAATCAAATGGGTATAAAAAAATTAAAACCAAGGTCTGCTCATGTCATATAGTGAGCATTCAATTAAATTGATAAACAAGGTCTAGACATATTCAAACTAGCAGGAAAATCATGTATCTACCCCCTAACCCCAAACTCTATCTTATGAAGTCAAGCATGCATGAAGAGAAGTGGTTTTTGGTTTTCAAGCATGGAAATTTCAAAAACTCTTATGTCATCTAGTAAGCATTCAATTAAGTTGATAAACAATGTCTAGACATATTCAAACCAGAAAGTTTATGTATCAAGCTACCCCTAACCCCAAACTTTGTCTTATGAAGTCTAGCATGAAGAGAAGTACGTGGTTTTTTGGTTTCAAACATGGAAATTTCAAAAACCCTCTCAAGATCGAGCTTCATTTTGGAGTGACTACGAAGGATACATGCTTAATTTTTCATATTCATGTTTTAAATTGTTTAAATCATGGTCAAACCTAGGATTTGACCAAGATTCAAATGGGCATAAAAATTCAAAAAAAAACAATAAAATGAAAAACCAATGCACATAGTCATCTTATGTCATCTAGTAAGCATTCAATTAAGTTGATAAACAAGGTCTAGACATATTCAAACCAGAAAAATCATGTATCAAGCTACCCCTATCCCCAAACTCTGTCTTATGAAGTCAAGCATGAAGAGAAGTACGTGGTTTTTTTGGTTTCAAACATGGAAATTTCAAAAACCCTCTCAAGAGCTTCATTTCGAAGCGATTAATTAAGAAGCATACATGCATGCTTACCTTTTCATATTCATGTTTTAAACTTATTCAAATCTTGGTGAAACCTAGGATTTGACCAAGATTCAAATGGGTATAAAAATTAAAAAAAAACAAAAAAGGTCTTCTTATGTTATATAGTAGGCATTCAATTAAGTTGATAAACAAGGTCTAGACATATTCAAACAAGAAAAATCATGCATGTATCTACCCTTAACCCTAAACTCTGTTTCATGAAGTCAAGCATGCATGAAGATATGTGGTTTTTAGTTTCGAACATGGAAATTCAAAAACCCTCCCAATAGCTTCATTTTGAAGTGACTAAGAAGCATACATGCTTACTTTCTCATATTCATGTTTTTAACTTATTCAAATCTTGGTGGAACCAAGGATTTGACCAAGATTCAAATGGGTATAAAAATTCAAAAAAAAACAAGGTCTTCTTATGTTATATAGTAAGCATTCAATTATTTTGATAAACAAGGTCTACACATATTCAAACCAGGAAATTAGGTATCTACCCCCTAACCCTAAACTCTGTCTTATGAAGTCAAGCATGCATGAAGAGAAGTGGTTTTTGGTTTCAAGCATGGAAATTTCAAAAACCCTCCCAAGAGCTTCATTTTGGAGTGACTAAGAAGCATACGTACGTGCTTACTTTTTCATATTCATGTTTTAAACTTGTTCAAATCTTGGTCAAACCTATGATTTGACCAAGATTCAAATGGGTATAAAAAATGAAAACCAAGGTCTTCTTATGTCATATAGTAAGCATTCAATTAAGTTGATAAATAAGGTCTAGACATATTCAAACCAGAAAAATCATGTATCAAGCTACCCCTAACCCCTAATTAACTCTGTCTTATTTTTTTTTGAATGTCAGCAGGAGAACTGCTGTTTTCATTGCATTAGAGGGTGAAAACCAATACACAAAAAGATCCCGGGCCAAAACGGAAGACCGGAAGGAAAAAAAAAGGAAAAAAGAAAAGGAGGCTGAAATCCGGAAAAAAAAAGCTCAACCCGGGTCGAAGGGGCTCCCGCTGGTTTGATCAACAAGGGAAATAGGAGCCCCCGCTTGTTGCCACACTTTGGCCTCATCCATAATTTTGCCGATTAAATCACCCTCCTTTTGTTCTTTTTTCTCGAAGATTCTCCTGTTCCTTTCCTTCCATAACTCCCAACAAATCAAGTTAGCTATTGGGAAAAGCAGTTTTGCGTCCTTCTTTGGCCGCTTGCCCACAAGGTTTGTGAACCAATCTTGAATTGTCAAGTCCTTGCCAACCCAATTGGTGGGCTGAATCTCTGGTAGGTGTAGACGATTCGCCATTCCCGACCACACCTTATTGGTATACAAGCATTCTGTGAAGAGATGCTGAGGCGTTTCCAAATTCCTACGACACAGTGGGCAGAAATACTCGTTCTCCCAGTGTCGACGTAGCAAAGCATCTGCACCTTGTTTAGCATCAACGTCCAGATGAAGAACTTGCATCTATCCGGGGCCCAGCCCGACCAGACGGTCTTCATGCAATTGGTGGTCGTTGCTCCGATGAACTGGATCTTGTATGCGGATCCGGCCGAGTAGGAGCCCTTGCTATCAAAACGCCAAGTGATATCATCCGGCGTACCAGTGAGAGTCACCTCCTCAAGACGCTCAGCAAGACCAAGAAGCTGTGGGAGATGGTCAATGGAGAGATGAAAGCGCAGATCCTGCAACCATTTATTATTATGAAGAGCATCTGCAACAGTTCTGTTTTTCCTGATGGAGATTTTGAAGATATCTGGCGCAATAGAGCATGGAGCTTGGTCCTTCAGCCATCTGTCTGTCCAAAAGGCGGCAGTTTTGCCATCTCCAATGGTTATTTTTGTTGCAGCAGAGAATAGCTCCCTCTCCTTTCGGTTGGAGGCGATGTTCATGTGCGCCCAAGGCTTGTGCGGGGACTTCCATTTCTGCCACATCCATCTTAGTCTCAAAGCGGTACCAAAAGCTTTGATACAGTGTACCCCGAGGCCGCCAAGTGCCTTTGGTCTACAGACTTGTCGCCAGCTGACTCTGCATTTACCACCATTGCAAGTAGCTTCACCCGCCCAAAGCCAAGCTCGCGCCGCCTGTCAAATTCCGTTCTAACCCAAGCCGGCATGTCATTGATCGTCATCAAGTAGACGGCCAGGGAGGTGAGGACAGAGTTGAGCATTTCTAACCGCCCGGCTTTACTCATTAGCCGTGCCTTCCACGTGGCAAGGTAGCGGTCAACCTTGTCCAAGAGCATCTGCCAATCAGCTTTGGACAGCCCCTTCACTGAGAGAGGCATGCCAAGGTAAATGCAAGGGAAATTCACGACTGGAACTCCGATATTGGACAGCAGCACGTTGAGATTGACGCTGTGGCACCGAATGGGGGTGACTGAACTCTTTGTCAGGTTAGTGATTAAGCCAGTTGCGCTTCCAAAGGCTTCAAGAACTGCACGAGTCCCAAGGATATCTTCCTGAGAGGGGTTGATGAACAGCGCCACATAATCAGCATACAAGGATGCTCTGAAGGAGCATTGCTTTCCTTTCAGTTTGGAGAGGATCCCCTCTTCTGTGGCAATTTCCAGAAGACGATGAAGTGGTTCCATGGCAAGATCGAACAGGAAAGGGGATAAGGAGTCTCCCTGCCTCAAACTTCTGTGGTGAATGATAGACCTTCCCGGTACTCCATTTATGAGTACGCGCGAAGACGCCGATCTGAAGAGTAGAGCAATCCAATCCCGAAACCTTGGTGGAAACCCTCTAGCTTGAAGCATGTTCAGCAGATACTGCCAAGAAACTGTGTCGAAGGCTTTGGCGATGTCAAGTTTGAGTAGCAAAGCTGGGGTGTTATTCCTGTGGTAGTGCTTCGCCAGGTTTTGGACATAAAGTTATCCTGAATGCTTCTGCCGGTGATGAAGGCACTCTGACATGGGGAGATGAGCTCATCTAGGTGAGGTTGCAATCTATTTGCCATTATTTTGGACATCAGTTTGGCAAAGGAATGAATGAGACTAATTGGCCTGTAGTGCGTTGCATGGGTAGGTTGATCATTTTTTGGCAGCAAAACAAATAGAGTCGTGTTGAGGCAGTGGAAGGACGGGTCATTTAGATCAAAGAACTTGTTGACCGCAGTTAGCATGTCCTGCTTGATGACTCCCCATGCCGTCCTGAAGAAAGTGAAAGAGAACCCGTCGGGTCCAGGGGCTTTGTCAGTGGCGGAGTCAAAAACTGCCTTCCTAACCTCTTCTTCTGAGAAAGGTGAGTCTAAATCAGAGAGATCGGGCTTTGGCAGGTTCAGTTTATTCCAGTCGAACTGCTGTGAACATGGCATGCTTGTACCAATGATGTTGTTCGTGTGGTTGAAGATGGCTTCCTCAATTTCAGCTGGTGAAGTAGCAATTCCCTCAGCCGTCTGAAGTGCATGAATTCAGTTTTTCATCTTCCGATTTGCTGCCCTCAAATGAAAGAACTTTGTACTTGCGTCCCCCAATCTCAGCCACTGGATCCTTACTCGCTGCCTTGCTTTAATCCTGTTAAGCACGGTTAACCCCACCACTCTGGATTTTAAGGTGGTTCGGAGCTCCCTCTCATCGATTGTGAGTTGTCTTGTTTCTTGTGCAGAATCTAATCTTAGTATTATCTCCTGGCCCACCAGAAGTTGCTTCCTAATATCTCCTACATAGTTCTTTGCCCAGGACTTAAGGTGCTTCGCCACTCGTTTGAGCTTGTAGTCCAAGATTGCGAAGCCGTTTGTGAGCGAGCATTGTTCGTTCCAGGATGACCGAACAACATCACTGTAACCTTCGAGCAGTGGCCAGAAGCTCTCAAAGCGAAATCTTGGCGGTGATCGAGTTACCAGGTCCTGGACCAGCAGCAGTGGACAATGGTCCGACATTGAGGATGATTGGGGCAGCAGTTTTGCCGCCGGAAAAAAATCCTCCCACTCAGAGTTACAAAAAGCTCTGTCAAGCCGCACTAAGGTAGGGTCAGTTTGTTCGTTACTCCATGTGAAACACCTCCCAATTAACCTAATTTCTTTGAGGAAACTACAGTCCAGAGCATTCTTGAATCTCCTCATCCACCTTCTGTTAACTCGCGGCTTGTTTTTATCTTGGTCGTGAAGAATAAGGTTGAAGTCGCCAATCACTAACCACGGACCAGTGACATGTGAATGTATTGAACTAAGCTCATTGAGGAAGGCGCCTTTACGTTCGTCATCACAAGGCCCATAGACCGTGGTCGAAGTCAAGCATGAAGATAAGTATGTGGTTTTATGGTTTCAAACATGGAAATTTCAAAAACCCTCTCAAGATCGAGCTTCATTTTGGAGTGACTACGAAGGATACATGCTTACTTTTTCATATTCATGTTTTAAACTTGTTTAAATCATGGTCAAACCTAGGATTTGACAAAGATTCAAATGGGCATAATTTAAAAAAAAAACAAAAAATGAAAAACCAAGGCACATAGTCTTCTTATGTTATATTGTAAGCATTCAATTAAGTTGATAAACAAGGTCTCTAGACATATTCAAACCAGAGAAATCATGTACCTACCCCCTAACCTAAACTCTGTCTCATGAAGTCAAGCATGATGATATGTGGTTTTTTGGTTTCAAACATGGAAATTTCAAAAACCCTCCCAAGAGCTTCATTTTGAAGTGATTAATTATGAAGCATACATGCATGCTTACTTTTTCATATTCATGTTTTAAACTTATTCAAATCTTGGTGAAACCTAGGATTTGACCAAGATTCAAATCCGTATAAAAATTAAAAAACAAAATAAAAAAAACAAGGTCTTCTTATGTTATATAGTAAGCATTCAATTAAGTTGATAAATAAGGTCTAGACATATTCAAACCAGAAAAATCATGTATCTACCCCTAACCCTAAACTTTGTCTTATGAAGTCAAGCATGAAGAGAAGTGGTTTTTGGTTTCAAGCATGGAAATTTCAAAAACCCCCCCAAACTTCATTTTAGAGTGACTAAGAAGGATACAAGCTTCCCTTTTCATTTTCATGTTTTAAACTTGTTTAAATTATCTTGGTCAAATCTAGGATTTGACAAGATTCAAATGGGCAAACATATGATAAGTGATGCAAATATCATTTCTAAGTGCGGGCAAACCAGCTTTAGCTTAACATATTTCTAAGTACAAGGTTTCAGAAAATTGAGCGGCTGCCCCCCTTGGCTATAGTCTGGATCCGCCCATGCTATAGTTTGAGGTCATTTGGATGATGTCGAAAAAATTCTTTGATTAGAAATGGGGTTGTTCGAACCCCGTAGTTGGATTTTTTTGAACCTTGATCTGTAGTACTGGGCAAAACCCTAGTTTAACCTATTTAATTATAGATTCGTAGGTCGAATTTTCTACGTACCTTTTTATTATTACTCTACTATGCAGCACATATGTGTTTGCCGTCGAGTGAAACTCGGAGGAAGAGGGATCACTCGGAAGGAGAGAAGAAGGAGGGAGAGCATTATGGTGTCTCCCTTTTTCGGGTGATGATGTTGACTTTGTGCAGGTTTGTCGGAGCAGGAGGTGCGAGCGAGAGCGAGCGAGTCGAGCGAGGCCGAGAATGAGAGAGATTTGTTTTTTTTTGTGAGGGACAACCGAAGGATCCAGAAGGACCCACAGACTTCCAATACGCATCCTGATGCGTCTTCTCTTGACAAAGAAAATGGCTGGGAGTTTGCGTACCTATTGCACGTGACTTGTGCTCACTAAAGTGTGGGACCTCACGCATGGGCACCACACGTAAGTGACAGACCTGTTGGTGTAAAAACTCGGTTGATTATTATAGTGCATTAGAACAAAGTTTCCTATGGATTCAAGGGTAGGAAATCCAAGTTAACTCATTTACATGACATTATTTTTTCCATGAAGCAAAGTTAACACATCTATCAATTGGTACATTTTGGAGTGACTAAGAAGGATCCATGCTTACTTTTTCTTTCACGTGTTAAACTTGTTTAAATCTTGGTCAAACCTAGGATTTGACAGAGATTCAAATGGGCGGAAAATTCAAAAAAAACAGAAAAATGAAAAACCAAAGCACATACGTAGTTTTCTTATGTCATATAGTAAGCATTCAAGTTGATAAACAAGGTCTAGACATATTCAAAACATACAAATCATGTATGTACCCCTAACCGTAAACTATGTCTTATGAAGTCAAGCATGAAGAGAAGTGGTTTTGGGTTTCAAACATGGAAATTTCAAAAACCTCCCAAAAACTTCATTTAGAGTGAATAAGAAGGATACTTCCCTTTTCATTTTCATGTTTTAAACTTGTTTAAATCTTGGTAAAACCTAGGATCTGACCAAGATTCAAATGGGCATCAAAAATAAAAAAATCAGAAAAATGAAAAACCAAAGCACATAGTCTTCTTATGTCATATAGTAAGCATTAAAGTTGATAAACAAGGTCTAGACGTATTCAAACCAGACAAATCATGTATCTACCCCTAACCCTAAACTCTGTCTTATGAAGTCAAGCATGAAGAGAAGTTGTTTTGGGTTTCAAACATGGAAATTTCAAAAACCCTCTCAAAGAGCTTCATTTTGGAGTGACTAAGAAGGATCCATAGGAAACTATGTACTAATACAGTATAATGATCACCCGAGTTATTAGAGCAACAAGTCTGTCACTTACGTGTGGTTCCCATGCGTGAGGTCCCACACTTCAGTGAGCACAAGTCACGTAGTCTTCTTATGTCATATAGTAAGCATTCAATTAAGTTGATAAACAAGGTCTAGACATATCAAACCAGAAAAATCATGTATCTACCCCCTATATATCCCTAAACCCTGACTTATGAAGTCAAGCATGAAGAGAAGAAGTGGTTTTGGTTTCAAACATGGAAATTTCAAAAACCCTCCCAAGAGCTTCATTTTGGAGTGACTAGTTAAGACGCATACATGCTTACTTTTTCATATTCATGTTTTAAACTTGTTCAAATCTTGGTCAACAAACCTACGATTTGACGAAGATTCAAATGGGTATAAAAAAATTAAAACCAAGGTCTGCTCATGTCATATAGTAAGCATTCAATTAAATTGATAAACAAGGTCTAGACATATTCAAACTAGTAGGAAAATCATGTATCTACCCCCTAACCCTAAACTATGTCTTATGAAGTCAAGCATGCATGAAGAAAAGTGGTTTTTGGTTTTCAAGCATGGAAATTTCAAAAACCCTCCCAAGAGCTACATATTGGAGTGACTAAGAAGGATAGATGCTTAATTTTTCATATTCATGTTTTAAACTTGATTAAATCATGGTCAAACCTAGAATTTGACCAAGATTCAAATGGGCATAAAAATTCAAAAAAAATGAAAAACCAATGCACATAGTCATCTTATGTCATCTAGTAAGCATTCAATTAAGTTGATAAACAATGTCTAGACATATTCAAACCAGAAAATTCATGTATCAAGCTAACCCTAACCCCAAACTCTGTCTTATGAAGTCAAGCATGAAGAGAAGTACGTGGTTATTTGGTTTCAAACATGGAAATTTCAAAAACCCTCTCAAGAGCTTCATTTTGGAGTGACTACGAATGATACATGCTTAATTTTTCATATTCATGTTTTAAACTTGTTTAAATCATGGTCAAACCTAGGATTTGGCCAAGATTCAAATGGGCAAAATTTTAAAAAAAATCAAGGCACATAGTCTTCTTATGTCATATAGTAAGCATTCAATTAAGTTGATAAACAAGGTCTAGACATATTCAAACGAGAGAAATCATGTATCTACCCCCTAACACTAAACTCTGTCTCATGAAGTCAAGCGCATGCATGAAGATATGTGGTTTTTGGTTTCAAACATGGAAATTTCAAAAACCCTCCCAAGAGCTTCATTTCGAAGTGATTAATTAAGAAGCATACATGCATGCTTACTTTTTCATATTCATGTTTTAAACTTATTCAAATCTTGGTGAAACCTAGGATTTGACCAAGATTCAAATGGGTATAAAAATTAAAAAAAAACAAAAAAGGTCTTCTTATGTTATATAGTAGGCATTCAATTAAGTTGATAAACAAGGTCTAGACATATTCAAACAAGAAAAATCAAGCATGTATCTACCCCTAACCCTAAACTCTGTTTCATGAAGTCAAGCATGAAGATTTGTGGTTTTTGGTTTCGAACATGGAAATTCAAAAACCCTCCCAAGAGCTTCATTTTGAAGTGACTAAGAAGCATACATGCTTACTTTTTCATATTCATGTTTTTAACTTATTCAAATCTTGGTGGAACCAAGGATTTGACCAAGATTCAAATGGGTATAAAAGTTCAAAAAAAACAAGGTCTTCTTATATGTTATATAGTAAGCATTCAATTAATTTGATAAACAAGGTCTACACATATTCAAACCAGGAAAATCATGTATCTACCCCTAACCCTAAACTCTGTCTTATGAAGAAGTCAAGCATGCATGAAGAGAAGTGGTTTTTGGTTTCAAGCATGGAAATTTCAAAAACCCTCCCAAGAGCTACATATTGGAGTGACTAAGAAGGATAGATGCTTAATTTTTCATATTCATGTTTTAAACTTGTTTAAATCATGGTCAAACCTAGGATTTGACCAAGATTCAAATGGGCATAAAAATTCAAAAAAACAATAAAATGAAAAACCAATGCACATAGTCATCTTATGTCATCTAGTAAGCATTCAATTAAGTTGATAAACAAGGTCTAGACATATTCAAACCAGAAAATTCATGTATCAAGCTACCCCTATCCCCAAACTCTCTTATGAAGTACAGCATGAAGAGAAGTACGCGGTTTTTTTGGTTTCAAACATGGAAATTTTAAAACCCTCTCAAGAGCTTCATTTTGGAGTGACTATGAAGGATACATGCTTAATTTTTCATATTCATGTTTTAAACTTGTTTAAATCATGGTCAAACCTAGGATTTGACCAAGATTCAAATGGGCAAAATTTAAAAAAAATGAAAAATCAAGGCACATAGTCTTCTTATTTTTGGTTTCAAACATGGAAATTTCAAAAACCCTCCCAAAGAGCTTCATTTTGGAGTGACTAAGAAGGATCCATAGGAAACTATGTACTAATACAGTATAATGATCACCCGAGTTATTAGAGCAACAAGTCTGTCACTTACGTGTGGTTCCCATGCGTGAGGTCCCACACTTCAGTGAGCACAAGTCACGTACGCTAGGTAGGCAAACTCCCAGCCATCTTCTTTGTCAAGAGAGAGGCATCACTCTCTCTCTCTCTCTCTCTCTCTCTATCCACCTCCGTTGGCTGCCGGTTTTGGCAGGTCGTTTCTAGCTCAGCTCGTAGGCCATGGTGTGCAGGCTCTGTAGCCATGGCGATTTGGTCGCGCCAAGTGGTTCGTCCCCGGCTCCGACGAGGATCAATCCGGACGGTGCCTATTAAGGACCCGATCGCATTTCTTGCTTTCAGCATGGGGTCTACCATGTAAATCTTAGGGATTTAGACGTAATTTCCTGTTTATTTTGTGTCCTGCTGTAAACTGCGCTCTGATGCGTATTGGAAATCTGGGTCCTTCAGGATCGTTCGGTTGTCCCTCTAAAAAAACATCTCTCTCATTCTCGGCCTTTCTCGCTCGCTCGCACCCCCCTGCGCACTGACAACCCTGCACAACAGTCAACATCACCAGAAAAAGGATAGACACCATAAATAAGTGGGGCCCCGTGACTGCTCTCCCTTCGTCTCCTCCCGTGTGATCCCTCTTCCTCCGACTCCCGACCTTGCGGAAAAGAAAAATGAAATGAAAGAGTTTCACTGGACGGGCAAACACATGTGCTGCCTAGTAATAATAATAATAACGTAAAAAATCGACCTACGAATCTATTATTAAATAAGCTAAACTAGGGTTTTGCCCAGTACTACGGATCAATTTCTGAAAATCCAACTACGGGGTTCGATTTTGGCCTGCTAATATAAAATTATATAATCTGAACTAGTATTCCTCTAAAAAATCATTTTGGTATGCATCGTTTGGTACTTTTCATAGCTAGAGTGCTTACTCCCTCCGTTAGCAAATAGTCTTCGTATGTCATATAGTAAGCATTCAAGTTGAAAAACAAGCTCTAGACATATTCAAACCAGAAAAATCATGTATCTACCCCCTATATATCCCTAAACCCTGACTTATGAATTCAAGCATGAAGAGAAGTGGTTTTTGGTTTCAATCATGGAAATTTCAAAAACCCTCCCAAGAGCTTCATTTTGGAGTGACTAATTAAGAAGCATACATGCTTACCTTTTCATATTAATGTTTAAAACTTGTTCAAATCTTGGTCAACAAACCTAGGATTTGATGAAGAATCAAATGGGTATAAAAAATTAAAACCAAGGTCTGCTCATGTCATATAGTGAGCATTCAATTAAATTGATAAACAAGGTCTAGACATATTCAAACTAGCAGGAAAATCATGTATCTACCCCTAACCCCAAACTCTATCTTATGAAGTCAAGCATGCATGAAGAGAAGTGGTTTTTGGTTTTCAAGCATGGAAATTTCAAAAACTCTTATGTCATCTAGTAAGCATTCAATTAAGTTGATAACCAATGTCTAGACATATTCAAACCAGAAAGTTTATGTATCAAGCTACCCCTAACCCCAAACTTTGTCTTGTGAAGTCTAGCATGAAGGGAAGTACGTGGTTTTTGGTTTCAAACATGGAAATTTCAAAACCCTCTCAAGATCGAGCTTCATTTTGGAGTGACTACGAAGGATACATGCTTAATTTTTCATATTCATGTTTTAAATTGTTTAAATCATGGTCAAACCTAGGATTTGACCAAGATTCAAATGGGCATAAAAATTCAAAAAAAACAATAAAATGAAAAACCAATGCACATAGTCATCTTATGTCATCTAGTAAGCATTCAATTAAGTTGATAAACAAGGTCTAGACATATTCAAACCAGAAAATCATGTATCAAGCTACCCCTATCCCCAAACTCTGTCTTATGAAGTCAAGCATGAAGAGAAGTACGTGGTTTTTTGGTTTCAAACATGGAAATTTCAAAAACCCTCTCAAGAGCTTCATTTCGAAGCGATTAATTAAGAAGCATACATGCATGCTTACCTTTTCATATTCATGTTTTAAACTTATACAAATCTTGGTGAAACCTAGGATTTGACCAAGATTCAAATGGGTATAAAAATTTAAAAAACAAAAAAGGTCTTCTTATGTTATATAGTAGGCATTCAATTAAGTTGATAAACAAGGTCTAGACATATTCAAACAAGAAAAATCATGCATGTATCTACCCTTAACCCTAAACTCTGTTTCATGAAGTCAAGCATGCATGAAGATATGTGGTTTTTAGTTTCGAACATGGAAATTCAAAAACCCTCCCAATAGCTTCATTTTGAAGTGACTAAGAAGCATACATGCTTACTTTCTCATATTCATGTTTTTAACTTATTCAAATCTTGGTGGAACCAAGGATTTGACCAAGATTCAAATGGGTATAAAAATTCAAAAAAAACAAGGTCTTCTTATGTTATATAGTAAGCATTCAATTATTTTGATAAACAAGGTCTACACATATTCAAACCAGGAAATTAGGTATCTACCCCTAACCCTAAACTCGTCTTATGAAGTCAAGCATGCATGAAGAGAAGTGGTTTTTGGTTTCAAGCATGGAAATTTCAAAAACCCTCCCAAGAGCTTCATTTTGGAGTGACTAAGAAGCATCCGTACGTGCTTACTTTTTCATATTCATGTTTTAAACTTGTTCAAATCTTGGTCAAACCTATGATTTGACCAAGATTCAAATGGGTATAAAAATGAAAACCAAGGTCTTCTTATGTCATATAGTAAGCATTCAATTAAGTTGATAAATAAGGTCTAGACATATTCAAACCAGAAAAATCATGTATCAAGCTACCCCTAACCCTAATTAACTCTGTCTTATGAAGTCAAGCATGAAGATAAGTATGTGGTTTTTTGGTTTCAAACATGGAAATTTCAAAAACCCTCTCAAGATCGAGCTTCATTTTGGAGTGACTACGAAGGATACATGCTTACTTTTTCATATTCATGTTTTAAACTTGTTTAAATCATGGTCAAACCTAGGATTTGACCAAGATTCAAATGGGCATAATTTAAAAAAAACAAAAAATGAAAAACCAAGGCACATAGTCTTCTTATGTTATATTGTAAGCATTCAATTAAGTTGATAAACAAGGTCTAGACATATTCAAACCAGAGAAATCATGTATCTACCCCCTAACCTAAACTCTGTCTCATGAAGTCAAGCATGATGATATGTGGTTTTTGGTTTCAAACATGGAAATTTCAAAAACCCTCCCAAGAGCTTCATTTTGAAGTGATTAATTATGAAGCATACATGCATGCTTACTTTTTCATATTCATGTTTTAAACTTATTCAAATCTTGGTGAAACCTAGGATTTGACCAAGATTCAAATCCGTATAAAAATTAAAAAACAAAATAAAAAACAAGGTCTTCTTATGTTATATAGTAAGCATTCAATTAAGTTGATAAATAAGGTCTAGACATATTCAAACCAGAAAAATCATGTATCTACCCCTAACCCTAAGCATGTATCTCGTTGTTTGCGCTATGATACAATATCTACCTATGTTACACTAATCTCCTCTCTCCTACTTAATTAGCTGCCACATCAGCAGTTTTGTGGGACCAATGTGTATGATACTAGCTATGATACTAGCACTATCATGTGGGTACCTAAATCTCGAGTCAAAGTTTGACACGAGACCGATGTGGACTTTATTAATGGTGGAAGGGAGTAACAATCATAAGCACATTATTATTATTGATTGAACAACATTTTATTTGATGTGCCATAAGAAGTTTAGAAACTCCTAGCCCCTGGAGGTGGCGTTTTGGCACACACGTGCATATGCACCGATTATTGGAAATAATAAAAAAACAATTATATAAATGTTAAAAAAATCTGACATAATTTTTTTGGTATACATTGTGACATCCTATGTTCGTTCATAAGTTTTCGTGGAAAAACAACATTTTGTGTGGTGTGTACAAAAAAGGCAAAAAATGTACGTAGTCGTGTTACAGCATCAAAATTTGTCTTTTTTACAGGAGCCACATATTTTTTTAAAAAAACTTATGTACCAACATAAAATGTCTAGATATACATGTAAAAATTTAGTTTAGAATTTTTGGACACTTTGAAATGTGGATTCACATAATGGATTCCTCTACCTCGACCCCCTTGGATTCCTGAACAGACTTACAGTACTACTAGTAGGGCCTACTATTTATTATTATTATTACCTACTGCAGGCAAAATTTAATATCATCGAGCGGTAAAATTCTCCGCCAACGCCCAAATATCTCGCGCCGCAAAGTTTCAGATCTGCGAATATTTTTTCCCTCAAAAGAAGGACTGCGAAATTCCCTTTTTCTCCTCTATCGCCCAGCTTCGCCCTAGTTTCGCCCGCAAGCCCTCAGAGAAACCGCTCCTCTTACCTACCTCCCACCTTCACGGCCGCCGCACCGGAAAATCACCGCCGCACTTCGCCGTTCAAGCTGCCACGGCTTCAAACCTCGAGGCTGCCCTATCCGCTTGATCTGCACCTACTCCGGCGTCCACCGCACCGTATCTCGTTCGCCGACTCTATCGACCACCGCACCTGACCAGCTTCGCCGACACCGACGTCCCCGTGCACTGCACATCATCTGCTTCACCGACCTTCTACTTCGGCCGGCGCGCTGAACACTTCATCGACCGCCCAGCATGTCCTTCTCCGACCCCCAAGATCTGCTTCCCCGGCACCCACCGCAACAGCAGTCCCCTCGCCGACCTCCACGTCACCCGTAAGAACGCGGAACACGTCTAAACGCCGCCAGAAATAGGTAACCAGACATCCCTGCGCGTTTTGTTCTGTTAGGAGTATTGCAGCTGACTGTATTTCTGAATTCGTGCTAGTATATTTTTAACTTACAAGTGCTTTCGTTTGTAACCACCTCATCCTTTAGATTTAAACACGACGCATAAGTATTTTTTTCCGTGACCTAACCCACCCATTTGCTGAAACTCTACATGGTATCAGAGCCTAGGTTTCCTTCCTGCTAGTGCTAGCCGCCCCAAACAGTACCATACAAGTTCTTCCTTTGACCACAAAAACCACCGTTGAGATGTACAAATCCAGGCGGCGGGAGGCCGCATCAGGTGCTCTGCGTGGGTTGCGGCTATCACACACAGCGATGCGAGTTGTGTGAGATCGGCGGCTGCTCGCGCGGGGACAAAGAAGAGGGTCAAGATCGTTTTGGTTTAGAAAGGAGAGAAGAGGAAGTGAATCCGTGGCAGAGAGATCTGGATCCGTGCGAGGGGGAGATGTTGGAGGCGTGCGGAGTGGGCCGAGCCTTTGAGCGCAGGGCGGAGCCGGAGGTTGGTGCTGGACGTTGACCAGCGCGAGCCGGTCGATGTGGCCAGGTGCGGTCCGCCAGGTTGGCCAGGGCGCGCAGACGAGGCGCCATCCGAGTGGAAGTGAGGAGAAAATGGAGATGTGAGGCTGTGAGGATATGTTGTGATGGAGTTGATGAGGCTGCGATTGAGTCGTGATGGAGTTGATGAGGCTGCGGTTTAGTGGTGATGGTGATGGTTGTGGATATGTCCAGGGGAAAGGCATGCGTGCCTGAGGTGAGACTGGTTGAGGCCTGACCGGGGGATAGGCATGGGTGCTTGAGGAGTGGATGGTTGAGGCAGGAGTTGGCTGGGGGTTTGTGGGAGAGACGGAAGAGGTCAGTGGCCGGGCAGAGTGGAGAAGAGAGGCTGAGGACATTGAGGCGAGTGTGGATGGTTCTGCGGAACTTGTGTGGTGAGGCAGCCGGGGTTGATAGCCTTGGTCTCAAGTTTGAATTGTCGAACGCGTGGTTTAATTTAATCTCAGTCGGGCGGCAAAATCTCCCACCAATCCTGAAATATTTCAAACGCATTTTTGATTGGGATTAAGAAGATAGGGACATAGATCCAGTGCCCCCACGTTCACAGGGCACATCAAACTTGAGATTAAATTATGCGTTCTAGTTCTATACAAAACCCAGTAGGAGGTTGAGCGGCAGCGGCTAGGGTTTAGTGTGGGAGGAGATGATATGCGTACGCTCCTGTTTATATAGGTCGGAGGCACGCGACGGCCGCTGCACGCGTGGCATCGCCATTCGCAGAGGTGGGTGACGACGCGTGCCACCCGAGGCATCGCCATTTTACGCGACCGCAGACTGCCGAAGCGGCGCCGCTGAGAAGACGCATCGACGCTGGGTCACTGCCAAGCGGGCCCGACGAAACGTTCGCCAGACGCGAGCGGACACTTTACGCGTCCACGCAGCGTCCGCGCGACGGATCCGAGACACATATTTGGGCATGTTTGCGTCGCTGCGAACGGCCCAGTCACTATGCGTCGTCCCGCTGGAGTTTGTACCAGATACATTTTTGGCCCGGACAGATGCGCTCGGAACCGAAATCATCTTCTGTTCCCTTCTCTATTTCTTCAGGTTCGAGAGAACACAGCAGCTCTTCAGCTCAGCAGAAATTAATCGGGTCACGCTGTTGCTTTCCTTGCCGTTGGATTGAAACGAATGGTGGATGGGAAGCCTCAGGTCACGTTGTGCCCTGTGAACGTGGGGGCACTGGATCTCTGTCCAGAAGATAGATCATGATCATGGTAGTGACCTATATTCAACGTGATGATGATTTGATTTTGCACTCGGCCTTGAACAGAGGTACTAGTACGGTGTCACAATTTTTTATCATTATACTTGGACGGTGGCCAAATTCAAAATCTCATAGCGGCAAAACTTGCCGCCCACAAAATACAAAAATTTCACACGCTTCCAAATTCCTATTCTACCCCTGTGGAGATGGCAGCAAAGTCGGTTGGTGGGGGTCTGCCCATTTTTTGGATCACCACCTCCCTAGCCCGGAAACCCTCCCAAAAAAATACATTTCCTTCAGACCACCCACCGGAACTTCCCAAGTCCCCTCTCTCCCACTCCACGACCACCGCACCCGAACATCCCCGCCGGACTTCCTGGCCTACCGAGCCCTCGCGATCCTCGTCATCCGGCTGCCTGCCGGAGCCGCTTCATCGACGCCGTCATCAACCGGACCGGATCATCCCGCCGAACCTCGAAACCATATGCTCATCCGGGCAGTCTACCGCAGTCGCTTCAGCTGCGGTATCGTCCACCCACTGAAGCCGCCCGGGATCCGTGTCCATCGTATCTTGCTCACCGACACCACTGCACGAACCGATCAGCTTCACCGGCGCCTGGCATGATCTAAACTCTTCTACTGTCGCTTTTCTATTGCTTGCCTGCAAGTTCTTGTTTAATCTTGTTTGTGCTAACGACGCGCCGTTACGTTTTTGCAGATGAGATGAGTAACCATGAAGTGTAATGGCCGTCTCTCCAACCCCAAGTAGCACATGTTGCGTACTTCATCACCGGATCTATCAACCCCAGAAGATCTGCTGTGACCCACAGAGTGCTTCCTAATGTAAGTCCCTTGTTCTAGCGCCATGTTCTGGGTTCCGATGCTTGTTTGTCCGAAGCTCTTTAGTTCATTCCTAGCTATGACCGTAACACGTTGCTATTTTCTACTTCATAACTTTAAGCGATTGAACATTTTGGTTTGCATTCCTGCTCTGTAGATGTAGCTATCATAACTTCTATCTTGCTTAGTCGTTGTTACAAAAATTATAGGTATTATAGTAACATCCTGCTATTATTTAGTTCATGGCCAATTCTAAGTAATTGCACATGTTGGTTCGGATTCCCTGCTCTATAGCTTTTGGCATCGTAACTTCTATATTTGGTTTACATTCTGCTCTGTAGATCTAGCCATCATAACTTTATCTTGCTCAGTCGTTGTTACAAAAATTATGGCCTGATACTATGTTGTTTGTGCCAATTTTTTACTCCATGAACATGTTGGCTTGCATTCCCTGTACTACAGGAGATGCCATTGTTTTGTATCTAGTTCATTGTAAGCTAACAAAGTAAGGACTTAGTTTGCATGCTATCACTCTGCTATCTAAGCCTGTAGTACAAATAAACTTGTCATATTACTAGATAATAATTTTGTGTGCCATCTTGTTCTTCAAAAGCTGTATTATTGACTTGTTTCTCTGCCTGACTTGGCATGATGCTCACATATGGAAAGCCGAACATATTGGTTTGCATTCCCTCTTATACAAGTCCACAGGTGATCCCACTATATTCTGTATCCGGTCCATCCTAAGCTCCAGAATAACTATCCTCCATGTGTTGCTCATTACAAAGTTTATATCCCGAAACATCTTGATTTGCATCCCCTTCACTATAAGTTCAGGAGTATTATTTAGTTCACGGCCAAATGAAGTAATTGCACTTGGCACATGTTGGTTCACATTCCCTCCTCTTTAGCTTTTGCCATCGTAACTTCTATTTTTGGTTTACATTCTCTCCTCCGTAGATGTAGCCATCATAACTTCATCTTGCTCGCCGTTGTTACAAAATTTATAGTCTGCTACTATGTTGTTCAGCCAATTTTGTACTCCCTTAACATGTTGGTTTGCATGGGACTCGGCAGTAGTCCGCTGTTTCATTCTAACATGCTCTGTATTGGCATGCGGCATGCACTCTTTGTTTGCTTATTATGATGACAATGATCTTGTTATAACGACAAATGATGAGTTCCAAATTCTTTGGCAAACAATATTGCCTTGTCTTTGCCTTTCCATTGTTGTTTTCTCTTAACTTGCAATGTCTTTGTTTCGGATATAGGTGCCGCATGGACAACTTAAAAGATTGGCGGATCGCTTCATTGTATTGCTAGTTTAATTACCATTCAATTTCTCCGGGTTCTGTAATATTTTTCAATGCCTTGCAGCTGATGTAATATGTAGTTAGTTTTTATAGTTCTTCGCATTTTTTCTTTGGTGCTTGTGGTAAGTGAGGCTATCCGATAGAAATCAATGTCATAAATATTCTCAAAGATCTAAATCACACCCCATCCCTAAACGCCCAATTAAGCG